>JAWNOU010000150.1:0-628222 GCA_035045725.1 Drosophila ezoana
TATTATATATATATATAAATATATATAAATTATCCGACCACAAAACTAAAAACAGTTTAGTTAAATTTTGTGTTAGTTACTTCCAACTACAAAAGAAATCCACTTCAACATTTTTTGTATGTACATACGTACGCACTCGTGCCCTTTCCTAACTATAAAAAAAAATTTTTTTTAATTACGTGTCCGCACTTAATCCGACAAGTTGCTTCACAATATTGTTTCCTAATTAATATTGTTAATTCATGTTCTTGGTCCGACACACAAACATACACCAGGTTCACAAGCACGTATTGTACATACATACATACATACATACATATATTCAATCCGAATATAATTGCCCATATGCATTTTGAATAGACACTATATTTAACATTATTATTTAATAAACACAAACTCCAATTCATTCTCTTAACTTATAATTTATTGCACCTTGTATTACTTAATAAAAATAAACACAACCCCCAATTCAGTTTCTTAACTTATAATTGTGCATAGTGCAAACGAATATATTTGTGCAACCACATAGTACATACATCCGATAAATAAATCCACAAATCATATGTACTATGTGTGTCCACATATAATATTTTTTAGTGCACAATCCACAGCAATATTATAACACAGCAATATTATAGTAATAAATTGCAATTTCAACCGGCGTATGTGCGTATGTACACACCACACACATATGTAAAAATAAACAGCTGCCGATCCGTACTCCAATTACACGTTTTTATGCAATTGCACACATTCCCATACAATTACTCTTGTTCCGAGACGCACCAATAAAACCACAACAATCATAATTAATAGATTAATAATACTACTAATTTATTGTAAATAAACAAAACACTACACATTAACTTCGAAGTTCTACATTTGTCAGCGGTGTGTACTCAGCCACAATAGTGGGTATTTTATGAGTACCACAAAAAAGTAAAAATAAACCAACCGTTACCGTATTCAAAGACTATAATAATAAAAGAATATAATAATAAAATTATCGAAAACGAGCATCGAATTCTTTATTATTATTTCCCGTGTTTAATAAATAATCGTATTTTAAATTACCAAGTCAAATAAATTTATTAATTAAATTAATTAAATCAAATAAATTTTGATTTCACGCAAAATTATTTAAATCTTCCGCAATCTCAATCGAATTATAAACTCGATTATTTACCTGTACCGGCAATCCAGTGTTTCTTTGTTTTAAGCATCGCAACCTCTACTACTAGAAACGAGCACCTTTGTTTTCCCACCCAAGCGCTTCCGCCTAGTATGCCAACTGGCAAAGGGGAAGAAACAAAGCATCAATTAGCAGTTCCGTCCGCAAGCACCTCCAGAACTTCTCCGTCTCCAACAGCAGCCCTTAGAGTCGAAAGGGAAACATCGTCCCGGACTAAAAGCGAATCATCCGCGTCCACGCCAAGGGGAACTGTTAAGGCACCTCTTAGTTCGAGGCCAAGTCCACTGATAAAAATCAGTCGCCCGCCGTCCAAAGCTAAAAGCGAAGCATCCCTGACCACTGCAGTCGGACGCACTAAGGCAACCATTAGCACAAGATCTAGTCCGATTTCCACGCGAGCTAATACCAAAACGGCCCAAAATATGACAGACGCGGCCTTAATCAAGTTTATTGCTGTCACTGATCGGCTAAGTCAGTTTGAGGCAAAAATAAACACTCCTGGAGGCTCTGACCCGTCTCTCTATACGTGCCAGGTCCGTCGGGACCAAGTGCGAGCCTTGTGGGACAAGGTTGAAAAAGAGTACGAGGTCGGCTCAACAATAATCTCGGAAGCCGGTTCAATGGAAACCATTTCAGTTATGCAGTCCAAGTACGACTATTGTTACATGGTATATGAGAGATGCGCCGCTAAACTTAGCGAGCAAATCGATACCGCTAACGCCCAAAATAGACCATCCGCTCAGTCCACCATTCCGACATATGTTCCCACAGGGTGTCGCTTACCTCCTTGCGACACAGAAATCTTCAGCGGAGATTACATACGTTGGCCCACATTTCGAGACCTCTTTACCGCAATTTACATAAATAATCCTAGGTTATCAGAGGTCGAGAAATTATTCCATCTCAATGCGAAAACCAGCGGTGAGGCTCAGGCGATTGTATCGAAGTCACCTTTGACTAACGATGGCTTCCGATCAGCCTGGGCCAATCTGACTGAGCGTTTTGAGAACCGAAAATTGTTAGTCAACAGCCAGCTCAAGATTCTTTTCAACCTGCAGCCAATCTCCCAAGAGTCTGGAACGGCAATTAAGGAACTTCAGAGCACCATTCAAGGTTGCTTAACAGCTCTGGAGTTATCCGAAATCAACATAGAAAACTGGGACTGTATCCTCGTGTTCCTATGTTCCTCCAAATTACCCAAATTAACACTCTCCTTATGGGAACAGTCCATCTCCAGAAAAAAACGACATTTCATCTTGGCTTGAGATGAACGCCTTTCTCTTAGAACGCTATCGCACTCTAGAAGCGATAGAAGAGCTTAAGCCAAGCGCAAATACTCCAGCGCACTCCAGAATTGTTCGAACAGAACCTCCTACCACTAGAAGGCTTAACTCATTTGAGAATAAGGTCGCTAACAAGCCGCAAGCCTGCAAATTGTGCTCCAGGGAGAATCACCCTATCCGTCTGTGCCCACGATTTCTCCAAATGCCCGTCAGCGAACGGGCAACTTACATCAAACAGCAAAAACTATGTTTGAACTGTTTCGCTAGGGGTCATCAGTTAAGGGATTGCACAAGTGCTCACAATTGTTTTACGTGCAAGGGTCGTCACAATACGCTCTTGCATCGTAGTGACACTCCACAATTGAGCCCTACAGTAGTCTCCATGCCACAAGCAACAGCTCCCTCCAATCAATCCATACAGTCCACTCCATCCCAACAAACGAATGTTCACAATTATGTTGCAATTAACACCCACGGTGTTCTCCTAAGTACGGCTGTTATATATGTTCGCCATTTGGGTGTAAATTATACAGCTCGTGCACTGATCGACTCGGGATCAGAGGCAACATTTATTTCCGAGCGACTCTTCCACCTGATAAAGCTGCCGTACAAATCCGTACAGGCACAAGTATCGGGATTAAATCAAGCTGTTGCAGCCCAGCCTCGCAAGCTCTGCCATTTTAATATTGGCTCTCCTTCCAAGCCTCGTATCCAAATCGAGGCATCAGCCTACGTCCTACCACATTTGGCAGGGAATCTACCATCATGTTCGATCCCCCAAAGTTTATTGACAACCCTGCCAAAACTCCAGTTAGCGGACCCTAATTTCCACAAGAGTTCGCAGATAGATGTGCTGATTGGCGCTGATATCCTACCGTCCATACTAACGGGCGGCTCCCATCCTAATATATGTGGCACGTTGCTGGGCCAGGAAACTATTTTCGGGTGGATTTTAACAGGCCCAGTTTCAAAGACCGCATCCACCGCAATCTCGTCATTCTCGACTCGAATATCTGTCTCTCAAGAAGAGCAATTAGACGTCATTCTCACAAAATTTTGGGAGGTGGAGGACATTCCAGTCAAACTGGTAAAGAGCTCCGACTCCTTTTGTGAGAGTAATTTCATCCGAACAACAACAAGGAACGAGAATGGCAGATATGTAGTCACCCTACCTTTCCAAGAACCTAATCACATAGACTTAGGACATTCAAGATCTATCGCACTAGCTCAGTTTCTAAAGAACGAGAATCGTTTAAAAAGAAACCCTCCTTTGAAAGAGCAGTACGACTCCGTGATTCGGGAGTACTTCGACTTAGGTCATATGACACAAGTCTCTCCAAACAGCAACCCCAATAATTTTTACCTGCCGCATCATGCTGTTTTTAAGCCCGACAGCACCACAACAAAGGTTCGCGTTGTGTTTAACGCCTCCAGCCCGTCTTCCAATGGCAAAAGTCTAAATGATATCCTACACACGGGACCAGTACTCCAATCCGATCTGACGATTCAGATACTAAAGTGGCGATTCTACCGCTACGTTTTCAATGCCGATATAACCAAGATGTATCGGCAAATCCAGGTCGATCCAAGACATACGCCCTACCAACGAATACTATTTCGCAATGAGAACGAAGAACTTTGCGACTTCGAACTCAATACAGTTACCTTTGGGGTAAACTGTGCCCCATACCTCGCAATCCGGGTCCTCCATCAACTTGCTCGTGATATACGAGAACAATGTCCCATCGCATCCGATATAATTGAAAATTATATGTATGTCGATGATGTTCTAGCAGGGGCACACACGAAGCCACAAGCAATTTCAGCCATTGCAGAACTCCGCATGGCACTCGACAGAGCTGGGTTCCCTCTGAGAAAGTGGACATCCAACACAAAGGAAGTGTTAAAAGGAATACCAAGGGACCACTTACTGTGTGCGGATTTCTTAGAAATCGAAGAGGCCAGCGTCGCTAAAACGCTAGGCATTCGATGGCAAGCCACAACAGACCAGTTTTTCTTTGCTCCGTCCAAAATTGTATCTCAGCCTTCGCTCACTAAACGTGAAGTACTATCACAGATTGCGAAATTGTTCGATCCTGCTGGATGGCTAGCACCTGTGATAGTTCGAGCAAAGATTTTCATGCAAGAGATCTGGCTCCAAGAGCTGGGGTGGGATGATTCCCTGCCGGAAGATCTCGTTCAACGTTGGCATGACTTCCTAACCGACTATCCCTCTCTCGAAGAGATCCGTATTCCAAGATGGGTCGATTTTCAGCAAAAGGCAAAGGTGCAGTTTCACGGCTTCTGCGACGCGTCCCAGCGCGCATATGGTGCTGCACTTTATTTGCGCGTCGAGATCAACGGATGCATCTCCACTCACCTTCTCGCAGCAAAAACGAGAGTCGCGCCAGTTAAGACGGTATCACTACCACGCTTAGAGCTGTGTGGCGCCGTCCTTCTTTCCGAGCTCACCACGGCTCTTATTCCTCAGCTCCCCATCCAGAGTAAAGAAAATTTCAATTGGACAGACTCCACTATTGTTCTTGCCTGGTTGGATAAACCTCCATGCAAATGGTCTACCTTTGTGGCTAACCGGGTAGCCAAGATATCATCAACCAATGGCAAATGGTCCCATGTTCGATCCGAACATAACCCAGCTGACCTAGCTAGTCGGGGGGTTTCTCCTCGGGACCTATTGGGCAGCACTTTGTGGTGGCATGGACCGGAATGGTTACAACTACCACAAAACCAATGGCCAGTTCCTGTTACGGTACTTGAGACAGAGATTGAACAACGCGCAGTGAAGTGCAATGTCTCACAGCTACCCTCCTATAACCTTCTGGAACGATTCTCCAGATTCGACAAGGCATTGCGAGTTATTGCATATGTCTGTCGCTTTATCCAGCGCTGTAGAAATCCAGCGATCCACTTTCCCGCCGAGCTCCGTAATGAAGAACTTACGAGAGTTCAGTTCCGACTTATCGAGTATACTCAACGCCAAGCTTATCCTAAGGAGTATAGCTGTTTGCTCGATAAGAAGCCAATTCAAGGATCAAGCAGCATTCGCAATTTAACCCCTTTCATCGATCAAAGGGGTATTCTGCGATCCTGTGGACGGGTGAGAGCGTCAACCTCGTTAGGCTATGATGAGCGACACCCCATAATCATTCCGGCCAATTGTGATTTTTCACGCCTCCTGGTCCGATTTACCCACCTCATTTGTTTTCACGGAGGCAATCAGTTGGTAATGCGCCTCATAAGAGCCAAATACTGGATCCCAAAGCTCAAGGTCCTGGTAAAATCTACCATAAACTCCTGCAAGGTCTGTGTAATACACCGTAGACGACTCCAGACCCAACTTATGGGCGAACTCCCAAGGGCGAGATCAACCTTTTCCCGACCCTTCACACATACGGGTGTAGACTTTGCCGGACCTTTCGATATTAAAAGCTACATTGGTCGAGCATGCAAAATTACCAAAGGTTATGTCTGTGTCTTCGTGTGTTTCAGCACGAAAGCAATCCATTTAGAAGCCACCACAGATCTAACCACGGAGAGATTCCTGGCCGCATTTTCGCGATTTATCGCAAGACGTGGCCTTCCACAACAGATGTACTCAGATAATGGGAAAACATTTGTGGGAGCGTCATCCGTTCTTTCGAGAGATTTCTTGCAAGCGACCAAAGAGCTCATCTTATCCAAGCATAGCCATCAAAACTTGTGTTGGCATTTCAATCCTCCTGGCGCTCCTCACATGGGCGGATTGTGGGAAGCAGGTGTAAAAAGCTTTAAGACCCACTTCTACAAGTCCACCGCATCCTCAAAATATACATTTGAGGAGTTCGCGACTCTCCTCTCCAAGATTGAAGCCTGCCTTAACTCCAGGCCAATCTCTCCAATGTCGGAAGATCCGACTGATTTATTGGCTCTAAGTCCAGGCCACTTCCTAGTTGGTGGCCCTCTTCTGTCAACTAACGAGCCAGTAATCAAAGAAGACGCTATTTCTATAATTAACCGCTGGCAGCGACTCAAAGCGCTCCACCAGCAATTTTGCTTACGGTGGAAGAATGAGTATTTGAAAGAGCTCCATAAGCGAAACAAATGGCAGTCCCCTACAAGGGACCTCCAAGTCGGTGATATGGTGATTATCAAGGAAGATAACATACCAATAAATGAATGGCGCCTTGGCCGAGTCCAGCTGGCTTGCCCAGGCACAGATGACAAGGTCCGCGTAGTGGACGTGCTTACCGCTCGTGGTGTCATCCGAAGGCCAATAGCCAAATTGGTCCTTCTTCCTACTGAGGCAAATAGCACCACCGACTAATCCTTAAAAGCAACTAATCCCTCTTTCAAAACAAAATCATCACATAATAACACCTGTCCTACATCTTATTCTCCAGTTCACTCCTCTGTAGAGAACCAGCATGGCACCGTCAACGAAGGCATCCAATCAACGTCAAGGAACGGACTCTTTTAGATGCCGGGTGTGTAGAGGCATCCATGCGCTACGCAAGTGTCAGCGCTTCTTGAAGCTCACGCCCGAGAAGCGTCTCCGAGCCGTGTTAATTAACAAATATTGCTCCAACTGCCTGGCTCATCAGCATTCAGGGGAATCATGCCGCAGTGGAGCCAAGTGCAAAATTTGCAAAAAGGACCACCACACCTTACTCCACATGCGTGAGCCCCGTAGCGCTCGACCCTCTCGGTCAGACAACAGGCCCACAAGAAGAGCTTCTGGCTCCTCGCCCTCCAGCGGCACATCACCCCCAAGCCCGAGACGTGCTACTATACGGACGTCGCTTACGTCCCTTCTCCAGCACAAGGGGGTCAGTATACTGCCCACCGCCATAGTGCTGCTCGACACCGGAAAAAAGACCCTTGAGACGCGGGCTCTGATCGATCCATGTTGTTCAGTAAGCCGCATTAATGCAACCGTGGCAAGGGCCTATGGCCTTTCCGTCACACGCATTGGCGCAGAAGGAGCGTGCACAGCCGTGCTACGCTCCAAGACAACTCAGATGTCGCGAGAAGTGGTCTTAATGGCTGACCCGCAACTCAACTGCATAACTCCAGCCCGAGCTATCAGAGCGGACATGAAGGACCCGTTCAGCAACGTCGCTTTGGCGGACAACGAATGGTTCCGTCCATCTCCAGTCCCTTTGGTACTCGGCGCCGACGTCTACCCAGACATCATCCTACCAGGTATCCTCCCGAGCCAAGGCGGTCTGCCGATGGCTCAAAATACCAAGTTTGGATGGATACTCTCTGGCACATGCACGCAATAGGAATCCTTGCAATCTGCATATTGCCAGGGGGGGGGAGAATGTTCATGCCAGTTCAGTTCTAGTCATTGCTAGTCTGAACACAGCATTGACTGAGCCTCACTCAGTGTGAGAGAGTCACTCATTGAGGCAGACTCACTCACTGAGAGAGACTCACTCTCAAATAGGATCCAACGTACGCTCAAACCTCTCCCCACGATCTCCACTCCACTTCAACCGTTTTGACACAAGAAAATGCAAATCACTTCGAATGTAAAGTTCATTATATGCAGCCGCAAGTGAAATAAAACCTACTACCTATATACCAAGAAACGAGTCATTGTTTGATTTGCAGAAGAATATTTTTACTTATCCGACGCCTCCACCACAAACAACACCTATTGTGGGAGTGGTTTCGCGCCAGGCATGTCATATGCAAAATTGTACATTCGGCCAATTCGTATGACTGTGAGTTGTTATCTTGCCGGCATTGGTCAATTAAGTTTCATTAAAAAGAATAATGAAGATATTTAAATATATTATTGTATTGGTCCAAGAAAAATATAATGTGGATAGCAGCTTTTGGAAAAAATGTCGGCATTATAGAATATGTGTCAAAAACCTATATAGGGAGTGATGTCGCGCAAGGCATGTCATATGAAAAATTGTATATACGGTTAATTTATATGAATGTGAGGTGTTGCCTTGCCGGCATAGGTCAATTAAGTTTAATTAAAAAGAATAACGAAGTTAATTCAATATATTATTGTATTGGTCCATGAAAAAGATAATGTGGATGGTAGCTTTTGGAAAAAATGTCGGCATTATAGTATATGTGTCAAAAAACCCTATATAGGGAGTGGTGTCGCGCAAGGCATGTCATATGAAAAATTGTATATACGGTAAATTTATATGACTGCGAGGTGTTGCCTTGCCGGTATAAATCAATTAATTGCAAAGAATAATGAAGTAATTCGAATGTATTATTAAATAAGTACATAAAAAAAATAATTTGGTTGGTAGTAATTGGAAAAAATGTCGGCAATATAGAATATGTGTTAAAAATTCTATATAGGGAGTGGTGTCGTGCAAGGCATGTCATATGAAAAATTGTATATACGGTAAATTTATATGACTGTGAGGTGTTGCCTTGCCGGCATAGATCAATTAAGTTAAATTAGAAGGAAAAATGAAGTTAATTCAATATATTATTGTATTGGTCCATGAAAAATATAATGTGGATGGTAGCTTTTGGAAAAAATGTCGACATTATAGAATATGTGTCAAAAAACCTATATATTGAGTGGTGTCGCGCACGACATGTCAAACGGTATATTTTACATACGGCAAATTAATATGACTGTGAGTGTTGCCTTGCCGGCATAGGTCAATTATGTTTAATTAAAAAGAATAATGAAGTTTATTCAATAAATTATTGTATTGGTCCATGAAAAAGATAATGTGGATGGTAGCTTTTGAAAAAAATGTCGGCATTATAGAATATGTGTCAAAAAACCTATATAGGGAGTGGTGTCGCGCACGGCATGTCATATGAAAAATTGTATATACGGTAAATTTATATGAGTGTGAGGTGTTGCCTTGCCGGCATAGGTCAATTATGTTTAATTAAAAAGAATAATGAAGTTAATTCATTAAACTATTGTATTGGTCCATTAAAAATATAATGTGGTTGGTAGCTTTATTAAAAACGAGAAAGAAAGGCTATCTTCGGCACGCCGAAGATTCCATACCCTTGCAGACCCAACCTTTTAATGCTGAGAAAATGTTTAATGCCGAGTTTGGTGAAGGTATCTTGTTAAACAAATAAGGCTTTTAATTAAAAACCTAGTTTTCGACCGATCGTTCCTATGGCAGATATATGATATAGTAGTCCGATGTAAATAAGATTTTGCATAAGTATGAGGAGCATTGTAAAACTAATAAATGCCGAGTTTGGTCAAGATATCTTGAAAAACAAAGTTTTTTTTCATACAAAAACTTAATTTTTGACCGATCGTTCCTATGGCAGCTATATGATATAGAGGTCCGATCTGAATAGGATTTTGCATATGTATGAGGAGCATAGGAACACTAATAAATGGTCAGTTTGGTCAAGATATCTTGAAAAACAAAATGTTTTTTCATACAAAAACTTAGTTTTCGACCGATCATTCCTATGGCAGCTATATGATATAGATTTCTGATCTTAATAGGATTTTGTATATATATGAGGAGCTTAGTAAAACTAATAAATGCTGAGTTTGGTCAAGATATCTTGAAAAAAAAAATGTTTTCTCATACAAAAACTTAATTTTCGACCGATCGTTCCTATGTCAGCTATATGATATAGAGGTCCGATCTTAATAGGATTTTGCATATATATGAGGAGCTAAGTAAAACTAATAAATGCCGAGTTTGGTCAAGATATCTTGATAAACAAAATGTTTTTTCATACAAAAACTTAATTTTCGACCGATCGTTCCTACGGCAGCTATATGATATAGTTGTCCGATCCAGCTGGTTTTGACATATGTGCTGCGTGCAACAGAAAAAGGGACCTCTGCAAAGTTTTATTAAGATAGCTTTAAAACTGAGAGACTAGTTCGCATAGAAACAGACAGACAGACAGACGGACATGGCTATATCGACTCGGCTGTTGATGCTGATCAAGAATATATATACTTTATGGGGTCGGAGATATCTCCTTCTATGCGTTACACATTTCACGACAAAATTAAAATACCCTCTGCAAGGGTATAAAAATGTCGGCATTATAGAATATGTGTTAAAAAACCAATATATTGAGTAGTGTCGCGCACGGCTTGTCATACGCTAAATTTTACAAACGGCAAATTAATATGACTGTGAGGTGTTGCCTTGCCGGCATACGTCGATTAAGTTTAATTAAAAGGAATAATGAAGTTAATTTAATATATTATTGTATTGGTCCAAGAAAATATAATGTGGATGGTAGCTTTTACAACACATAAATATGACTGTGAGGTGCTGCCTTGCAGGTATAAATCAATAATGTTGAATTGAAAAGTATAATGAAATAATTTGGGTGTGTTATTACATTAGTACATAATAAAGATACTCTGGATGGTAGCTTTAGGAAAAAATGTCGGCATTATTGGATATGTGTCAAAAATCCTATATAGGGAGTGGTGTCGCGCAAGGCATGTCATATGCAAAATTGTACATACGGCCAATTCATATGACTGTGGGGTGTTGCCATGCCGGCATAGGTCAATTAGGTTTAATTAAAAAGAATATTGAAGTTAATTCAATATATTTTTGTATTGGTCCAAGCAAAATACAATATGGATGGTAGCTTTTACAACACATAAATATGACTGTGATGTGTTGCCTTGCCGGTATAAATCAATTATATTATTTAAAAAGAATACTGAAGTTTATTCAATATATGATTGTATTGATCTATGAAAAATATAATGTGGATAGTAGCTTTTGGAAAAAATGTCGGCATTATAGAATATGAGTCAAAAAACCTATATATGGAGTGGTGAATATGGTGTATATGGAGTTGTACGTACGGCCAATTCATATGACTGTGAGGTGTTGCCATGCCGGCATAGGTCAAATTAGTTTAATAAAAAAGAATAATGAAGTTAATTCAATATATTATTGTATTGGTCCATGAAAAATATTATGTGGATGGTAGCTTTTGAAAAAAATGTCGGCATTATAGAATATGTGTCAAAAAACCTATATAGGGAGTGGTGTCGCGCACGGCATGTCATATGAAAAACTGTATATACGGTAAATTTATATTAGTGTGAATTGTTACCTTGCCTGCACAGGTCAATTAAGTTTAATTAAAAATAATAATGAAGTTAATTCATTAAACTATTGTATTGGTCCATTAAAAATATAATGTGGTTGGTAGCTTTATTAAAAACGAGAAAGAAAGGCTATCTTCGGCACGCCGAAGATTCCATACCCTTGCAGACCCAACCTTTTAATGCTGAGAAAATGGTTAATGCCGAGTTTGGTGAAGGTATCTTGTTAAACAAATAAGGCTTTTAATTAAAAACCTAGTTTTCGACCGATCGTTCCTATGGCAGATATATGATATAGTAGTCCGATGTAAATAAGATTTTGCATAAGTATGAGGAGCATTGTAAAACTAATAAATGCCGAGTTTGGTCAAGATATCTTGAAAAACAAAGTTTTTTTTCATACAAAAACTTAATTTTTGACCGATCGTTCCTATGGCAGCTATATGATATAGAGGTCCGATCTGAATAGGATTTTGCATATGTATGAGGAGCATAGGAACACTAATAAATGGTCAGTTTGGTCAAGATATCTTGAAAAACAAAATGTTTTTTCATACAAAAACTTAGTTTTCGACCGATCATTCCTATGGCAGCTATATGATATATATTCTGATCTTAATAGGATTTTGTATATATATGAGGAGCTTAGTAAAACTAATAAATGCTGAGTTTGGTCAAGATATCTTGAAAAAAAAAATGTTTTCTCATACAAAATCTTAATTTTCGACCGATCGTTCCTATGTCAGCTATATGATATAGAGGTCCGATCTTAATAGGATTTTGCATATATATGAGGAGCTAAGTAAAACTAATAAATGCCGAGTTTGGTCAAGATATCTTGATAAACAAAATGTTTTTTCATACAAAAACTTAATTTTCGACCGATCGTTCCTACGGCAGCTATATGATATAGTTGTCCGATCCAGCTGGTTTTGACATATGTGCTGCGTGCAACAGAAAAAGGGACTTCTGCAAAGTTTCATTAAGATAGCTTTAAAACTGAGAGACTAGTTCGCATAGAAACAGACAGACAGACAGACGGACATGGCTATATCGACTCGGCTGTTGATGCTGATCAAGAATATATATACTTTATGGGGTCGGAGATGTCTCCTTCTATGCGTTACACATTTCACGACAAAATTAAAATACCCTCTGCAAGGGTATAAAAATGTCGGCATTATAGAATATGTGTTAAAAAACCTATATATTGAGTAGTGTCGCGCACGGCTTGTCATACGCTAAATTTTACAAACGGCAAATTAATATGACTGTGAGGTGTTGCCTTGCCGGCATACGTCGATTAAGTTTAATTAAAAGGAATAATGAAGTTAATTTAATATATTATTGTATTGGTCCAAGAAAATATAATGTGGATGGTAGCTTTTACAACACATAAATATGACTGTGAGGTGCTGCCTTGCAGGTATAAATCAATAATGTTGAATTGAAAAGTATAATGAAATAATTTGGGTGTGTTATTACATTAGTACATAATAAAGATACTCTGGATGGTAGCTTTAGGAAAAAATGTCGGCATTATTGGATATGTGTCAAAAATCCTATATAGGGAGTGGTGTCGCGCAAGGCATGTCATATGCAAAATTGTACATACGGCCAATTCATATGACTGTGGGGTGTTGCCATGCCGGCATAGGTCAATTAGGTTTAATTAAAAAGAATATAGAAGTTAATTCAATATATTTTTGTATTGGTCCAAGCAAAATACAATATGGATGGTAGCTTTTACAACACATAAATATGACTGTGATGTGTTGCCTTGCCGGTATAAATCAATTATATTATTTATGTATTGGTCCATGCAAAATACAATATGGATGGTAGCTTTTACAACACATAAATATGACTGTGATGTGTTGCCTTGCCGGTATAAATCAATTATATTATTTAAAAAGAATACTGAAGTTTATTCAATATATGATTGTATTGATCTATGAAAAATATAATGTGGATAGTAGCTTTTGGAAAAAATGTCGGCATTATAGAATATGAGTCAGAAAACCTATATATGGAGTGGTGAATATGGTGTATATGGAGTTGTACGTACGGCCAATTCATATGACTGTGAGGTGTTGCCATGCCGGCATAGGTCAAATTAGTTTAATAAAAAAGAATAATGAAGTTAATTCAATATATTATTGTATTGGTCCATGAAAAATATAATGTTGATGGTAGCTTTTGGAAAAAATGTCGGCATTATAAAATATGTGTCATAAAACCTATAAAGGGAGTGGTGTCGCGCAAGGCATGTCATATGCAAAATTGTACATTCGGCCAATTCATATGACTGCGAGTTGTTGTCTTGCCGGCATAGGTCAATTAAGTTTAATTAATAAGAATAATAAAGGTAATTCATTAAATTATTATATTGGTCTATGAAAAATATAATGTGGTTGGTAGCTTTTTAAAAAAAGTGTCGCCGTTATAGACTATGTGTCAAAAAACCTATATATTGAGTGGTGTCGCGCACGGCATGTCATATCAAAAATTGTATATACGGTAAATTTATATGAGTGTGAGGTGTTGCCTTTAAAATGATGTTTAATAGCAAAGAATAATGAAGTTATTTGAGTGTATTTTTAAAATAGTACATAATAAAGATAAGTTGGTTGGTAGCATTTGGAAAAAATGTCGGCAATATAGAATATGTGTCATAAAACCTATATAGGGAGTGGTGTCGCGCAAGGCATGATATGAAAAACTGAATATACGGTAAATTTATATGAGATTGAGGTGTTGCCTTGCCTGCATAGGTCAATCAAGTTTAATTAAAAAGAATAATGAAGTTAATTAATTAAATTATTGTACTGGTCCATGAAAAAAATAATGTGGTTGGTAGCTTTTTAAAAAAATGTTGGCATTATAGAATATGTGTCAAAAAACCTATATATTGAGTGGTGTCGCGCACGGCATGTCATACGCTAAATTTTACATACGGCAAATTAATATGACTGTGAGGTGTTGCCTTGCCGGCATAGATCAATTAAGTTAAATTAAAAGTAATCATGAAGTTAATTCAATATATTATTGTATTGGTACATGAAAAATATAATGTGGATGGTAACTTTTGGAAAAAATGTCCGCATTATAGAATATGTGTCAAAAATCCTATATAGGGAGTAGTGTCGCGCAAGGCATGTCATAAGCAAAATTGTACATTCGGCCAATTCATATGACTGTGAGGTGTTGCCATGCCGGCATGGGTCAGTTAAGTTTAATTAAAAAGAATATTGAAGTTAATTCAATATAATATTGTATTGGTCCAAAAAAATATATAATGTGGATGGTAGCTTTTACAACACATAAATATGACTAAGAGGTGTTGCCTTACCGGTAAAAATCAATAATGTTGAATTGAAATGAATAAAGAAATAATTTGGTTGTGTTATTACCTTAGTACATATTAAAGATACTGTGGATGGTAGCTTTCGGAAAAAATGTCGGCATTAAAGAATATGTGTCAAAAAAACCTATATGTTAATTGGTATCGCGCAAGGCATGTCATACACGGCAAATTAATATGACTGTGAGCTGTTGCCTTGCCGGCATAGGTAAATTATGTTTAATTAAAAATTGTCATAAAACCTATATAGGGAGTGGTGTCGCGCAAGGCATGTCATATGAAAAACTGTATATACGGTAAATTCATTTGACTGTGAGCTGTTGTCTTGCCGGCATTGGTCAATTAAGTTTAATTAGAAAGAATAATGAAGTTAATTCAATATATTATTGTATCGGTCCAAGAAAAATATTATGTGGATGGTAGCTTTTGAAAAAAATGTCGGCATTATAGAATATGTGTCAAAAAACCTATATAGAGAGTGGTGTCGCGCACGGCAAGGGTATAAAAATGTCGGCATTATAGAATATGTGTTAAAAAACCTATATATTGAGTAGTGTCGCGCACGGCTTGTCATACGCTAAATTTTACAAACGGCAAATTAATATGACTGTGAGGTGTTGCCTTGCCGGCATACGTCGATTAAGTTTAATTAAAAGGAATAATGAAGTTAATTTAACATATTATTGTATTGGTCCAAGAAAATATTATGTGGATGGTAGCTTTTACAACACATAAATATGACTGTGAGGTGCTGCCTTGCAGGTATAAATCAATAATGTTGAATTGAAAAGTATAATGAAATAATTTGGGTGTGTTATTACATTAGTACATAATAAAGATACTCTGGATGGTAGCTTTAGGAAAAAATGTCGGCATTATTGGATATGTGTCAAAAATCCTATATAGGGATGTCATATGCAAAATTGTACATACGGCCAATTCATATGACTGTGGGGTGTTGCCATGCCGGCATAGGTCAATTAGGTTTAATTAAAAAGAATATTGAAGTTAATTCAATATATTTTTGTATTGGTCCAAGCAAATTACAATATGGATGGTAGCTTTTACAACACATAAATATGACTGTGATGTGTTGCCTTGCCGGTATAAATCAATTATATTATTTAAAAAGAATACTGAAGTTTATTCAATATATGATTGTATTGATCTATGAAAAATATAATGTGGATAGTAGCTTTTGGAAAAAATGTCGGCATTATAGAATATGAGTCAGAAAACATATATATGGAGTGGTGAATATGGTGTATATGGAGTTGTACGTACGGCCAATTCATATGACTGTGAGGTGTTGCCATGCCGGCATAGGTCAAATTAGTTTAATAAAAAAGAATAAAGAAGTTAATTCAATATATTATTGTATTGGTCCATGAAAAATATAATGTTGATGGTAGCTTTTGGAAAAAATGTCGGCATTATAAAATATGTGTCAAAAAACCTATAAAGGGAGTGGTGTCGCGCAAGGCATGTCATATGCAAAATTGTACATTCGGCCAATTCATATGACTGCGAGTTGTTGTCTTGCCGGCATAGGTCAATTAAGTTTAATTAATAAGAATAATAAAGGTAATTCATTAAATTATTATATTGGTCTATGAAAAATATAATGTGGTTGGTAGCTTTTTTAAAAAAAGTGTCGCCGTTATAGACTATGTGTCAAAAAACCTATATATTGAGTGGTGTCGCGCACGGCATGTCATATCAAAAATTGTATATACGGTAAATTTATATGAGTGTGAGGTGTTGCCTTTAAAATGATGTTTAATAGCAAAGAATAATGAAGTTATTTGAGAGTATTTTTAAAATAGTACATAATAAAGATAAGTTGGCTGGTAGCATTTGGAAAAAATGTCGGCAATATAGAATATGTGTCATAAAACCTATATAGGGAGTGGTGTCGCGCAAGGCATGATATGAAAAACTGAATATACGGTAAATTTATATGAGATTGAGGTGTTGCCTTGCCTGCATAGGTCAATCAAGTTTAATTAAAAAGAATAATGAAGTTAATTAATTAAATTATTGTACTGGTCCATGAAAAAAATAATGTGGTTGGTAGCTTTTTTAAAAAAAATGTGGGCATTATAGAATATGTGTCAAAAAACCTATATATTGAGTGGTGTCGCGCACGGCATGTCATACGCTAAATTTTACATACGGCAAATTAATATGACTGTGAGGTGTTGCCTTGCCGGCATAGATCAATTAAGTTAAATTAAAAGTAATCATGAAGTTAATTCAATATATTATTGTATTGGTACATGAAAAATATAATGTGGATGGTAACTTTTGGAAAAAATGTCCGCATTATAGAATATGTGTCAAAAATCCTATATAGGGAGTAGTGTCGCGCAAGGCATGTCATAATCAAAATTGTACATTCGGCCAATTCATATGACTGTGAGGTGTTGCCATGCCGGCATAGGTCAATTAAGTTTAATTAAAAAGAATATTGAAGTTAATTCAATATATTATTGTATTGGTCCAAAAAAATATATAATGTGGATGGTAGCTTTTACAACACATAAATATGACTAAGAGGTGTTGCCTTACCGGTAAAAATCAATAATGTTGAATTGAAATGAATAAAGAAATAATTTGGTTGTGTTATTACCTTAGTACATATTAAAGATACTGTGGATGGTAGCTTTCGGAAAAAATGTCGGCATTAAAGAATATGTGTCAAAAAAACCTATATGTTAATTGGTATCGCGCAAGGCATGTCATACACGGCAAATTAATATGACTGTGAGGTGTTGCCTTGCCGGCATAGGTAAATTATGTTTAATTAAAAATTGTCATAAAACCTATATAGGGAGTGGTGTCGCGCAAGGCATGTCATATGAAAAACTGTATATACGGTAAATTCATTTGACTGTGAGCTGTTGTCTTGCCGGCATTGGTCAATTAAGTTTAATTAGAAAGAATAATGAAGTTAATTCAATATATTATTGTATCGGTCCAAGAAAAATATTATGTGGATGGTAGCTTTTGAAAAAAATGTCGGCATTATAGAATATGTGTCAAGAAACCTATATAGAGAGTGGTGTCGCGCACGGCATGTCATATGAAAAACTGTATATACGGTAAATTTATATGAGTGTGAAGTGTTACCTTGCCTGCACAGGTCAATTAAGTTTAATTAAAAAGAATAATGAAGTTAATTCATTAAACTATTGTATTGGTCCATTAAAAATATAATGTGGTTGGTAGCTTTATTAAAAACGAGAAAGAAAGGCTATCTTCGGCACGCCGAAGATTCCATACCCTTGCAGACCCAACCTTTTAATGCTGAGAAAATGGTTAATGCCGAGTTTGGTGAAGGAATCTTGATAAACAAATAAGGCTTTTAATTAAAAACCTAGTTTTCGACCGATCGTTCCTATGGCAGATATATGATATAGTAGTCCGATGTAAATAAGATTTTGCATAAGTATGAGGAGCATTGTAAAACTAATAAATGCCGAGTTTGGTCAAGATATCTTGAAAAAAAAGTTTTTTTTCATACAAAAACTTATTTTTTGACCGATCGTTCCTATGGCAGCTATATGATATAGAGGTCCGATCTTAATAGGATTTTGCATATGTATGAGGAGCATAGGAACACTAATAAATGGTCAGTTTGGTCAAGATATCTTGAAAAACAAAATGTTTTTTCATACAAAAACTTAGTTTTCGACCGATCATTCCTATGGCAGCTATATGATATAGATTTCTGATCCTAATAGGATTTTGTATATATATGAGGAGCTAAGTAAAACTAATAAATGCCGAGTTTGGTCAAGATATCTTGATAAACAAAATGTTTTTTCATACAAAAACTTAATTTTCGACCGATCGTTCCTACGGCAGCTATATGATATAGTTGTCCGATCCAGCTGGTTTTGACATATGTGCTGCGTGCAACAGAAAAAGGGACTTCTGCAAAGTTTCATTAAGATAGCTTTAAAACTGAGAGACTAGTTCGCATAGAAACAGACAGACAGACAGACGGACATGGCTATATCGACTCGGCTGTTGATGCTGATCAAGAATATATATACTTTATGGGGTCGGAGATGTCTCCTTCTATGCGTTACACATTTCACGACAAAATTAAAATACCCTCTGCAAGGGTATAAAAATGTCGGCATTATAGAATATGTGTTAAAAAACCTATATATTGAGTAGTGTCGCGCACGGCTTGTCATACGCTAAATTTTACAAACGGCAAATTAATATGACTGTGAGGTGTTGCCTTGCCGGCATACGTCAATTAAGTTTAATTAAAAGGAATAATGAAGTTAATTTAATATATTATTGTATTGGTCCAAAAAAATATAATGTGGATGGTAGCTTTTACAACACATAAATATGACTGTGGGGTGTTGCCTTGCCGGTATAAATCAATAATGTTGAATTGAAAAGAATAATGAAATAATTTGGGTGTGTTATTACATTAGTACATAATAAAGATACTGTGGATGGTAGCTTTTGGAAAAAATGTCGGCATTATAGAATATGTGTCAAAAACCCTATATAGGGAGTGGTGTCGCGCAAGGCATGTCATATGCAAAATTGTACATACGGCCAATTCATATGACTGTGAGGTGTTGCCTTGCCGGCATAGGTCAATTATGTTTAATTAAATAGAATATTGAAGTTAATTCAATATATTTTTGTATGGGCCCAAGAAAAATACAATATGGATGGTAGCTTTTACAACACATCAATATGACTGTGAGGTGTTGCCTTGCCGGTATAAGTCAATTATATTAATTAAAAAGAATAATGAAGTTAATTCAATATATTATTGTATTGGTCCATGAAAAATATAATGTGGATGGTAGCTTTTGGAAAAAATGTCGGCATTATAGAATATGAGTCAAAAAACCTATATATGGAGTGGTGTCGCAATATGGTGTATATGGAGTTGTACATACGGCAAATTCATATGACTGTGAGGTGTTGCCTTGCCGGCATAGGTCAAATAAGTTTAATTAAAAAGAATAATGAAGTTAATTCAATATATTATTGTATTGGTCCATGAAAAATATAATGTGGATGGTAGCTTTTGGAAAAAATGTCGGCATTATAGAATATGTGTCAAAAAACCTATATAGGGAGTGGTGTCGCGCAAGGCATGTCATATGCAAAATTGTACATTCGGCCAATTCATATGACTGTGAGGTGTTGCCATGCCGGCATAGGTCAATTAAGTTTAATAAAAAGAATATTGAAGTTAATTCAATATATTATTGTATTGGTCCAAGAAAATCATAATGTGGATGGTAGCTTTTGCAACACATAAATATGACTAAGAGGTGTTGCTTTGCCGGTAAAAATCAATAATGTTGAATTGAAAAGAATAATGAAATAATTTGGTTGTGTTATTACATTAGTACATATTAAAGATACTGTGGATGGTAGCTTTCGGAAAAAATGTCGGCATTATAGAATATGTGTCAAAAAAACCTATATGTTAATTGGTATCGCGCAAGGCATGTCATACACGGCAAATTAATATGACTGTGAGGTGTTGCCTTGCCGGCATAGGTAAATTATGTTTAATTAAAAATTGTCATAAAACCTATATAGGGAGTGGTGTCGCGCAAGGCATGTCATATGAAAAATTGTATATACGGTAAATTTATATGAGTGTGAGGTGTTGCCTTGCCGGCATAGGTCAATTAAGTTTAATTAAAAAGAATAATGAAGTTAATTCAATATATTATTGTATTGGTCCATGAAAAAATAATGTGGATGGTAGCTTTTTTGAAAAAATGTCGGCATTATAGAATATGTGTCAAAAAACCTATATATTGAGTGGTGTCGCGCACGGCATGTCATACGCTAAATTTTACATACGGCAAATTAATATGACTGTGAGGTGTTGCCTTGCCGGCATAGATCAATTAAGTTTAATTAAAAGTAATAATGAAGTTAATTCAATATATTATTGTATTGGTCCATGAAAAATATAATGTGGATGGTAGCTTTTGGAAAAAATGTCGGCATTATAGAATATGTGTCAAAAAACCTATATAGGGAGTGGTGTCGCGCAAGGCATGTCATATGCAAAATTGTACATTCGGCCAATTCATATGACTGTGAGGTGTTGCCATGCCGGCATAGGTCAATTAAGTTTAATTAAAAAGAATATTGAAGTTAATTCAATATATTATTGTATTGGTCCAAGAAAAATATAATGTGGATGGTAGCTTTTACAACATATAAATATGACTGTGAGGTGTTGCCTTGCCGGTATAAATCAATAATGTTGAATTGAAAAGAATAATGAAATAATTTGGGTGTGTTATTACATTAGTACATAATAAAGATACTGTGGATGGTAGCTTTTGGAAAAAATGTCGGCATTATAGAATATGTGTCAAAAAAACCTATATGTTAATTGGTATCGCGCAAGGCATGTCATACACGGCAAATTAATATGACTGTGAGGTGTTGCCTTGCCGGCATAGGTCAATTATGTTTAATAAAAAATATGTCAAAAAACCTATATAGGGAGTGGTGTCGCGCAAGGCATGTCATATGAAAAATTGTATATACGGTAAATTTATATGACTGTGAGGTGTTGCCTTGCCGGCATAGGTCAATTAAGTTTAATTAAAAAGAATAATGAAGTTAATTCAATATATTATTGTATTGGTCCATGAAAAATATAATGTGGATGGTAGCTTTTTTGAAAAAATGTCGGCATTATAGAATATGTGTCAAAAAACCTATATATTGAGTGGTGTCGCGCACGGCATGTCATACGCTAAATTTTACATACGGCAAATTAATATGACTGTGAGGTGTTGCCTTGCCGGCATAGATCAATTAAGTTTAATTAAAAGGAATAATGAAGTTAATTCAATATATTATTGTATTGGTCCATGAAAAATATAATGTGGATGGTAGCTTTTGGAAAAAATGTCGGCATTATAGAATATGTGTCAAAAAACCTATATAGGGAGTGGTGTCGCGCAAGGCATGTCATATGCAAAATTGTACATACGGCAAATTCATATGACTGTGAGGTGTTGCCTTGCCGGCATAGGTCAATTAAGTTTAATTTAAAAGAATAATGAAGTTAATTCAATATATTATTGTATTGGTCCATGAAAAATATAATGTGGATGGTAGCTTTTGGAAAAAATGTCGGCATTATAGAATATGTGTCAAAAAACCTATATAGGGAGTGGTGTCGCGCAAGGCATGTCATATGCAAAATTGTACATACGGCCAATTCATATGACTGTGAGGTGTTGCCATGCCGGCATAGGTCAATTAAGTTTAATTAAAAAGAATATTGAAGTTAATTCAATATATTATTGTATTGGTCCAAGAAAAATATAATGTGGATGGTAGCTTTTACAACACATATAATCTGACTATGAGGTGTTGCCTTGCCGGTATAAATCAATAATGTTGAATTGAAAAGAATAATGAAATAATTTGGGTGTGTTATTACATTAGTACATAATAAAGATACTGTGGATGGTAGCTTTTGGAAAAAATGTCGGCATTATAGAATATGTGTCAAAAAAACCTATATGTTAATTGGTATCGCGCAAGGCATGTCATACACGGCAAATTAATATGACTGTGAGGTGTTGCCTTGCCGGCATAGGTCAATTATGTTTAATTAAAAATATGTCATAAAACCTATATAGGGAGTGTGTCGCGCAACATGTCATATGAAAAATTGTATATACGGTAAATTTATATGACTGTGAGGTGTTGCCTTGCCTGCATAGGTCAATTAAGTTTAATTAAAAAGAATAATGAAGTTAATTCATTAAATTATTGTATTGGTCCATGAAAAAAATAATGTGGTTGGTAGCTTTTTTATTTTTAAATGACTGTGAGGTGTTGCCTTGCCGGCATAGATCAATTAAGTTTAATTAAAAGAAATAATGAAGTTAATTCAATATATTATTGTATTGGTCCATGAAAAATATAATGTGGATGGTAGCTTTTGGAAAAAATGTCGGCATTATAGAATATGTGTCAAAAAACCTATATAGGGAGTGGTGTCGCGCAAGGCATGTCATATGCAAAATTGTACATACGGCCAATTCATATGACTGTGAGGTGTTGCCTTGCCGGCATAGGTCAATTAAGTTTAATTAAAAAGAATATTGAAGTTAATTCAATATATTATTGTGTTGGTCCAAGAAAAATATATTGTGGATGGTAGCTTTTACAACACATATAACTGACGAAGAGGTGTTGCCTTGCCGGTAAAAATCAATAATGTTGAATTGAAAAGAATAATGAAATAATTTGGGTGTGTTATTACATTAGTACATAATAAAGATACTGTGGATGGTAGCTTTTGGAAAAAATGTCGGCATTATAGAATATGTGTCAAAAAAACCTATATGTTAATTGGTATCGCGCAAGGCATGTCATACACGGCAAATTAATATGACTGTGAGGTGTTGCCTTGCCGGCATAGGTCAATTATGTTAAATTAAAAAGAATAATGAAGTTAATTCAATATATTATTGTATTGGTATAAAAAATATTTGGGTATGAATGTGTCAAAAAACCTATATAGGGAGTGGTGTCGCGACATGTCATATGAAAAATTGTATATACGGTAAATTTATATGAGTGTGAGGTGTTGCCTTGCCGGCATAGGTCAATTAAGTTTAATTAAAAAGAATAATGAAGTTAATTCAATATATTATTGTATTGGTCCATGAAAAAAATAATGTGGTTGGTAGCTTTTTTATTTTTAAATGACTGTGAGGTGTTGCCTTGCCGGCATAGACCATTTAAGTTAAATTAAAAGAAATAATGAAGTTAATTCAATAAATTATTGTATTGGTCCATGAAAAATATAATGTGGATGGTAGCTTTTGGAAAAAATGTCGGCATTATAGAATATGTGTCAAAAAACCTATATAGGAAGTGGTGTCGCGCAAGGCATGTCATATGCAAAATTGTACATACGGCCAATTCATATGACTGTGAGGTGTTGCCTTGCCGGCATAGGTCAATTAAGTTTAATTAAAAAGAATATTGAAGTTAATTCAATATATTATTGTATTGGTCCAAGAAAAATATAATGTGGATGGTAGCTTTTACAACATATAAATATGACTGTGAGGTGTTGCCTTGCCGGTATAAATCAATAATGTTGAATTGAAAAGAATAATGAAATAATTTGGTTGTGTTATTACATTAGTACATAATAAAGATACTGTGGATGGTAGCTTTTGGAAAAAATGTCGGCATTATAGAATATGTGTCAAAAAACCTATATGCTAATTGGTATCGCGCAAGGCATGTCATACACGGCAAATTAATATGACTGTGAGGTGTTGCCTTGCCGGCATAGGTAAATTATGTTTAATTAAAAATTGTCATAAAACCTATATAGGGAGTGGTGTCGCGCAAGGCATGTCATATGAAAAATTGTACATACGGCCAATTCATATGACTGTGAGGTGTTGCCATGCCGGCATAGGTCAATTAAGTTTAATAAAAAAGAATATTGAAGTTAATTCAATATATTATTGTGTTGGTCCAAGAAAAATATAATGTGGATGGTAGCTTTTACAACACATAAAACTGACGAAGAGGTGTTGCCTTGCCGGTAAAAATCAATAATGTTGAATTGAAAAGAATAATGAAATAATTTGGTTGTGTTATTACATTAGTACATAATAAAGATACTGTGGATGGTAGCTTTTGGAAAAAATGTCGGCATTATAGAATATGTGTCAAAAAAACCTATATGTTAATTGGTATCGCGCAAGGCATGTCATACACGGCAAATTAATATGACTGTGAGGTGTTGCCTTGCCGGCATAGGTCAATTATGTTAAATTAAAAATATGTCATAAAACCTATATAGGGTGTGTCATGTCATATGAAAAATTGTATATACGGTAAATTTATATGAGTGTGAGGTGTTGCCTTGCCGGCATAGGTCAATTAAGTTTAATTAAAAAGAATAATGAAGTTAATTCAATATATTATTGTATTGGTCCATGAAAAATATAATGTGGATGGTAGCTTTTGAAATTATTTTTAAATGACTGTGAGGTGTTGCCTTGCCGGCATAGGTCAATTAAGTTAAATTAAAAGAAATCTTGAAGTTAATTCAATAAATTATTGTATTGGTACAGGAAAAATATAATGTGGATGGTAGATTTGAAAAAAATTTCCGCATTATAGAATATGTGTCAAAAAACCAATATAGGGAGTGGTGTCGCACAAGGCATGTCATATGAAAAACTGTATATACGGTAAACTTATATGAGTGCGAGGTGTTGCCATGCCGGCATAGGTCAATTAAGTTTAATAAAAAGAATATTGAAGTTAATTCAATATATTATTGTATTGGTCCAAGAAAAATATAATGTGGATGGTAGCTTTTACAACATATAAATATGACTGTGAGGTGTTGCCTTGCCGGTATAAATCAATAATGTTGAATTGAAAAGAATAATGAAATAATTTGGGTGTGTTATTACATTAGTACATAATAAAGATACTGTGGATGGTAGCTTTTGGAAAAAATGTCGGCATTATAGAATATGTGTCAAAAAACCTATATGTTAATTGGTATCGCGCAAGGCATGTCATATGAAAAATTGTATATACGGTCAATTTATATGACTGTGAGGTGTTGCCTTGCCGGCATAGGTCAATTATGTTTAATTAAAAAGAATAATGAAGTTAATTCAATATATTATTGTATTGGTCCATGAAAAATATAATGTGGATGGTAGCTTTTTTGAAAAAAATGTCGGCATTATAGAATATGTGTCAAAAAACCTATATATTGAGTGGTGTCGCGCAAGGCATGTCATACGCTAAATTTTACATACGGCAAATTAATATGACTGTGAGGTGTTGCCTTGCCGGCATAGGTCAATTAAGTTTAATTAAAAAGAATAATGAAGTTAATTCAATATATTATTGTATTGGTCCATGAAAAATATAATGTGGATGGTAGCTTTTGGAAAAAATGTCGGCATTATAGAATATGTGTCAAAAAACCTATATAGGGAGTGGTGTCGCGCAAGGCATGTCATATGCAAAATTGTACATACGGCCAATTCATATGACTGTGAGGTGTTGCCTTGCCGGCATAGGTCAATTAAGTTTAATTAAAAAGAATAATGAAGTTAATTCAATATATTATTGTATTGGTCCAAGAAAAATATAATGTGGATGGTAGCTTTTACAACATATTAATATGACTGTGAGGTGTTGCCTTGCCGGTATAAATCAATAATGTTGAATTGAAAAGAATAATGAAATAATTTGGGTGTGTTATTACATTAGTACATAATAAAGATACTGTGGATGGTAGCTTTTGGAAAAAATGTCGGCATTATAGAATATGTGTCAAAAAAACCTATATGTTAATTGGTATCGCGCAAGGCATGTCATACACGGCAAATTAATATGACTGTGAGGTGTTGCCTTGCCGGCATCGGTAAATTATGTTTAATTAAAAATTGTCATAAAACCTATATAGGGTTGTCATGTCATATGAAAAACTGTATATACGGTAAATTTATATAAGTGTAAGGTGTTGCCTTGCCTGCATAGGTCAATTAAGTTTAATTAAAAAGAATAATGAAGTTAATTCATTAAATTATTGTATTGGTCCATGAAAAAAATAATGTGGTTGTGAGGTGTTGCCTTGCCGGCATAGATCAATAAAGTTTAATTAAAAAGAATAATGAAGTTAATTCAATATATTATTGTATTGGTCCATGAAAAATATAATGTGGATGGTAGTTTTGGAAAAAATGTCGGCATTATAGAATATGTGTCAAAAAACCTATATGTTGAGTGGTGTCGCGCAAGGCATGTCATACACGGCAAATTAATATGACTGTGAGGTGTTGCCTTGCCGGCATAAGTAAATTATGTTTAATTAAAAATTGTTATAAAACCTATATAGGGAGTGGTGTCGCGCAAGGCATGTCATATGAAAAATTGTATATACGGTAAATTTATATGAGTGTGAGGTGTTGCCTTGCCGGTATAAATCAATTAAGTTTAATTAAAAAGAATAATGAAGTTAATTCATTAAATTATTGTATTGGTCCATGAAAAAATAATGTGGATGGTAGCTTTTTTGGAAAAAATGTCGGCATTATAGAATATGTGTCAAAAAACCTATATATTGAGTGGTGTCGCGCACGGCATGTCATACGCTAAATTTTACATACGGCAAATTAATATGACTGTGAGGTGTTGCCTTGCCGGCATAGGTCAATTAAGTTAAATTAAAAGGAATAATGAAGTTAATTCAATATATTATTGTATTGGTCCATGAAAAATATAATGTGGATGGTAGCTTTTGGAAAAAATGTCGGCATTATAGAATATGTGTCAAAAAACCTATATAGGGAGTGGTGTCGCGCAAGGCATGTCATATGCAAAATTGTACATACGGCCAATTCATATGACTGTGAGGTGTTGCCTTGCCGGCATAGGTCAATTAAGTTATTTTAAAAGTAATCATGAAGTTAATTCAATATATTATTGTATTGGTCCATGAAAAATATAATGTGGATGGTAGCTTTTGGAAAAAATGTCGGCATTATAGAATATGTGTCAAAAAACCTATATAGGGAGTGGTGTCGCGCAAGGCATGTCATATGCAAAATTGTACATACGGCCAATTCATATGACTGTGAGGTGTTGCCATGCCGGCATAGGTCAATTAAGTTTAATAAAAAAGAATATTGAAGTTAATTCAATATATTATTGTGTTGGTCCAAGAAAAATATATTGTGGATGGTAGCTTTTACAACACATATAACTGACGAAGAGGTGTTGCCTTGCCGGTATAAATCAATAATGTTGAATTGAAAAGAATAATGAAATAATTTGGGTGTGTTATTACATTAGTACATAATAAAGATACTGTGGATGGTAGCTTTTGGAAAAAATGTCGGCATTATAGAATATGTGTCAAAAAAACCTATATGTTAATTGGTATCGCGCAAGGCATGTCATACACGGCAAATTAATATGACTGTGAGGTGTTGCCTTGCCGGCATAGGTAAATTATGTTAAATTAAAAATTGTCATAAAACCTATATAGGGTTGTCATGTCATATGAAAAACTGTATATACGGTAAATTTATATGAGAGTGAGGTGTTGCCTTGCCTGCATAGGTCAATTAAGTTTAATTAAAAAGAATAATGAAGTTAATTCATTAAATTATTGTATTGGTCCATGAAAAAAATAATGTGGTTGGTAGCTTTTTTATTTTAAAATGACTGTGAGGTGTTGCCTTGCCGGCATAGGTCAATTAAGTTTAATTAAAAGAAATAATGAAGTTAATTGAATAAATTATTGTATTGGTACATGAAAAATATAATGTGGATGGTAGTTTTGGAAAAAATGTCGGCATTATAGAATATGTGTCAAAAAACCTATATAGGGAGTGGTGTCGCGCAAGGCATGTCATATGCAAAATTGTACATACGGTCAATTCATATGACTGTGAGGTGTTGCCATGCCGGCATAGGTCAATTAAGTTTAATTAAAAAGAATATTGAAGTTAATTCAATATATTATTGTATTGGTCCAAGAAAAATATAATGTGGATGGTAGCTTTTACAACATATAAATATGACTGTGAGGTGTTGCCTTGCCGGTATAAATCAATAATGTTGAATTGAAAAGAATAATGAAATAATTTGGGTGTGTTATTACATTAGTACATAATAAAGATACTGTGGATGGTAGCTTTTGGAAAAAATGTCGGCATTATAGAATATGTGTCAAAAAAACCTATATGTTAATTGGTATCGCGCAAGGCATGTCATACACGGCAAATTAATATGACTGTGAGGTGTTGCCTTGCCGGCATAGGTAAATTATGTTTAATTAAAAATTGTCATAAAACCTATATAGGGAGTGGTGTCGCGCAAGGCATGTCATATGAAAAATTGTACATTCGGCCAATTCATATGACTGTGAGGTGTTGCCTTGCCGGCATAGGTCAATTAAGTTTAATTAAAAAGAATAATGAAGTTAATTCAATATATTATTGTATTGGTCCAAGAAAAATATAATGTGGATGGTAGCTTTTACAACACATAAAACTGACTAAGAGGTGTTGCCTTGCCGGTAAAAATCAATAATGTTGAATTGAAAAGAATAATGAAATAATTTGGTTGTGTTATTACATTAGTACATATTAAAGATACTGTGGATGGTAGCTTTCGGAAAAAATGTCGGCATTATAGAATATGTGTCAAAAAAACCTATATGTTAATTGGTATCGCGCAAGGCATGTCATACACGGCAAATTAATATGACTGTGAGGTGTTGCCTTGCCGGCATAGGTAAATTATGTTTAATTAAAAATTGTCATAAAACCTATATAGGGTTGTCATGTCATATGAAAAACTGTATATACGGTAAATTTATATGAGAGTGAGGTGTTGCCTTGCCTGCATAGGTCAATTAAGTTTAATTAAAAAGAATAATGAAGTTAATTCATTAAATTATTGTATTGGTCCATGAAAAAAATAATGTGGTTGGTAGCTTTTTTATTTTTAAATGACTGTGAGGTGTTGCCTTGCCGGCATAGACCATTTAAGTTAAATTAAAAGAAATCATGAAGTTAATTCAATAAATTATTGTATTGGTCCATGAAAAATATAATGTGGATGGTAGATTTGGAAAAAATGTCGGCATTATAGAATATGTGTCAAAAAACCTATATAGGGAGTGGTGTCGCGCAAGGCATGTCATATGAAAAATTGTATATACGGTAAATTTATATGAGTGTGAGGTGTTGCCTTGCCGGCATAGGTCAATTAAGTTTAATTAAAAAGAATATTGAAGTTAATTCAATATATTATTGTATTGGTCCAAGAAAAATATAATGTGGATGGTAGCTTTTACAACATATAAATATGACTGTGAGGTGTTGCCTTGCCGGTATAAATCAATAATGTTGAATTGAAAAGAATAATGAAATAATTTGGGTGTGTTATTACATTAGTACATAATAAAGATACTGTGGATGGTAGCTTTCGGAAAAAATGTCGGCATTATAGAATATGTGTCAAAATAACCTATATGTTAATTGGTATCGCGCAAGGCATGTCATATGAAAAACTGTATATACGGTCAATTTATATGAGTGCGATGTGCTGCCTTGCCGGCATAGGTCAATTATGTTTAATTAAAAAGAATAATGAAGTTAATTCAATATATTATTGTATTGGTCCATGAAAAATATAATGTTGTTGGTAGCTTTTTTAAAAAAAATGTCGGCATTATAGAATATGTGTCAAAATACCTATATATTGAGTGGTGTCGCGCAAGGCATGTCATATGCAAAATTGTACATACGGCAAATTAATATGACTGTGAGGTGTTGCCTTGCCGGCATAGGTCAATTAAGTTTAATTAAAAAGAATAATGAAGTTAATTCAATATATTATTGTATTGGTCCATGAAAAATATAATGTGGATGGTAGCTTTTGGAAAAATGTCGGCATTATAGAATATGTGTCAAAAAACCTATATATTGAGTGGTGTCGCGCAAGGCATGTCATATGCTAAATTTTATATACGGCAAATTAATATGACTGGGAGGTGTTGCCTTGCCGGCATAAGTCAATTATGTTTAATTAAAAAGAATAATGAAGTTCATTCAATATATTATTGTATTGGTCCATGAAAAATATAATGTGGATGGTAGCTTTTGGAAAAAATGTCGGCATTATAGAATATGTGTCAAAAAACCTATATAGGGAGTGGTGTCGCGCAAGGCATGTCATATGCAAAATTGTACATACGGTCAATTCATATGACTGTGAGGTGTTGCCTTGCCGGCATAGGTCAATTAAGTTTAATTAAAAAGAATATTGAAGTTAATTCAATATATTATTGTATTGGTCCAAGAAAAATATAATGTGGATGGTAGCTTTTACAACATATAAAACTGACTGAGAGGTGTTGCCTTGCCGGTAAAAATCAATAATGTTGAATTGAAAAGAATAATGAAATAATTTGGGTGTGTTATTACATTAGTACATAATAAAGATACTGTGGATGGTAGCTTTTGGAAAAAATGTCGGCATTATAGAATATGTGTCAAAAAAACCTATATGTTAATTGGTATCGCGCAAGGCATGTCATACACGGCAAATTAATATGACTGTGAGGTGTTGCCTTGCCGGCATAGGTCAATTATGTTTAATTAAAAATTGTCATAAAACCTATATAGGGTTGTATGTCATATGAAAAATGTATATACGGTAAATTTATATAAGTGTAAGGTGTTGCCTTGCCTGCATAGGTCAATTAAGTTTAATTAAAAAGAATAATGAAGTTAATTCATTAAATTATTGTATTGGTCCATGAAAAAAATAATGTGGTTGTGATGTGTTGCCTTGCCGGCATAGATCAATAAAGTTAAATTAAAAGGAATAATGAAGTTAATTCAATATATTATTGTATTGGTGCATGAAAAATATAATGTGGATAGTAGATTTGGAAAAAATTTCCGCATTATAGAATATGTGTCAAAAAACCTATATGTTAATTGGTATCGCGCAAGGCATGTCATACACGGCAAATTAATATGACTGTGAGGTGTTGCCTTGCCGGCATAAGTAAATTATGTTTAATTAAAAATTGTTATAAAACCTATATAGGGAGTGGTGTCGCGAAAGGCATGTCATATGAAAAACTGTATATACGGTAAATTTATATGAGTGCGACGTGCTGCCTTGCCGGTATAAATCAATTAAGTTTAATTAAAAAGAATAATGAAGTTAATTCATTAAATTATTGTATTGGTCCATGAAAAAAAATGTTGTTGGTAGCTTTTTTAAAAAAAATGTGGGCATTATAGAATATGTGTCAAAATACCTATATATTGAGTGGTGTCGCGCACGGCATGTCATACGCTAAATTTTACATAAGGCAAATTTATATGACTGTGAGGTGTTGCCTTGCCGGCATAGGTCAATTAAGTTTAATTAAAAAGAATAATGAAGTTAATTCAATATATTATTGTATTGGTCCATGAAAAATATAATGTGGATGGTAGCTTTTGGAAAAATGTCGGCATTATAGAATATGTGTCAAAAAACCTATATATTGAGTGGTGTCGCGCACGGCATGTCATACGCTAAATTTTACATACGGCAAATTAATATGACTGTGAGGTGTTGCCTTGCCGGCATAGGTCAATTAAGTTTAATTAAAAGGAATAATGAAGTTAATTCAATATATTATTGTATTGGTCCATGAAAAATATAATGTGGATGGTAGCTTTTGGAAAAAATGTCGGCATTATAGAATATGTGTCAAAAAACCTATATAGTGAGTGCTGTCGCGCACGGCATGTAATATGCAAAATTGTACATGCGGCCAATTCATATGACTGTGAGGTGTTGCCATGCCGGCATAGGTCAATTAAGTTTAATTAAAAAGAATATTGAAGTTAATTCAATATATAATTGTATTGGTCCAAGAAAAATATAATGTGGATGGTAGCTTTAACAACACATAAAACTGACTAAGAGGTGTTGCCTTGCCGGTAAAAATCAATAATGTTGAAAAGAATAATGAAATAATTTGGGTGTGTTATTACATTAGTACATAATAAAGATACTGTGGATGGTAGCTTTTGGAAAAAATGTCGGCATTATAGAATATGTGTCAAAAAAACCTATATGTTAATTGGTATCGCGCAAGGCATGTCATACACGGCAAATTAATATGACTGTGAGGTGTTGCCTTGCCGGCATAGGTAAATTATGTTTAATTAAAAATTGTCATAAAACCTATATAGGGAGTGGTGTCGCGCAAGGCATGTCATATGAAAAACTGTATATACAGTAAATTTATATGACTGTGAGGTGTTGCTTCGGAAAAATGTCGGCAATATAGAATATGTGTCAAAAAACCTATATAGGGAGTGGTGTCGCGCAAGGCATGTCATATGAAAAATTGTATATACGGTAAATTTATATGAGTGCGAGGTGCTGCCTTGCCGGTATAAATCAATTAATTGCAAAGAATAATGAAGTAATTCGAATGTATTATTAAATTAGTACATTAAAAAGATAATTTGGTTGGTAGCAATTGGAAAAAATGTCGGCAATATAGAATATGTGTTAAAAATTCTATGTAGGGAGTGGTGTCGCGCAAGGCATGTCATACTCTAAATTCTACATACGGCAAATTAATATGACTGTGAGGTGCTGCCTTGCCGGCATAGATCAATTAATTTAAATTAAAAGGAATAATGATGTTAATTCAATATATTATTGTATTGGTCCATGAAAAATATAATGTGGATGGTAGTTTTGGAAAAAATGTCGGCATTATAGAATATGTGTCAAAAAACCTATATAGGGAGTGGTGTCGCACAAGGCATGTCATATGAAAAACTGTATATACGGTAAATTTATATGAGTGTGAGGTGCTGCCTTGCCGGTATAAATCAATTAATTGCAAAGAATAATGAAGTTATTCGAATGTATTATTAAATTAGTACATAAAAAAGATAAGTTGGTTGGTAGCAATTGGAAAAAATGTCGGCAATATAGAATATGTGTTAAAAATTCTATGTAGGGAGTGGTGTCGCGCAAGGCATGTCATATGAAAAATTGTATATACGGTAAATTTATATGAGTGTGAGGTGTTGCCTTGCCGGTATAAATCAATAATGTTTAATTAAAAAGAATAATGAAGTTATTTCAATATATTATTGTATTGGTTCATAAAAATATAATGTGGATGGTAGCTTTTGGAAAAATGTCGGCATTATAGAATATGTGTCAAAAAACCTATATATTGAGTGGTGTCGCGCAAGGCATGTCATACGCTAAATTTTACATACGGCAAATTAATATGACTGTGAGGTGTTGCCTTGCCGGCATAGGTCAATTAAGTTAAATTAAAAGGAATAATGAAGTTAATTCAATATATTATTGTATTGGTCCATGAAAAATATAATGTGGATGGTAGCTTTTGGAAAAAATGTCGGCATTTTAGAATATGTGTCAAAAAACCTATATAGGGAGTGGTGTCGCGCAAGGCATGTCATATGAAAAACTGTATATACGGTAAATTTATATGAGTGCGAGGTGCTGCCTTGCCTGCATAAGTCAATTAAACTTAATTAAAAAGAATAATGAAGTTAATTCATTTAATTAACTTCAATATTGAATAAATATTGTATTGGTATTGTATTGGTCCATGAAAAAAATAATGTGGTTGGTAGCTTTTTAAAAAAATGTCGGCATTATAGAATATGTGTCAAAAACCTATATATTGAGTGGTGTCGCGCACGGCATGTCATACGCTATATTTTACATACGGCAAATTAATATGACTGTGAGGTGTTGCCTTGCCGGCATAGATCAATTAAGTTAAATTAAAAGTAATAATGAAGTTAATTCAATATATTATTGTATTGGTACATGAAAAATATAATGTGGATGGTAACTTTTGGAAAAAATGTCCGCATTATAGAATATGTGTCAAAAAACCTATATAGGGATTGGTGTCGCGCAAGGCATGTCATATGCAAAATTGTACATTCGGTAAATTTATATGAGAGTGAGGTGTTGCCTTGCCTGCATAGGTCAATTAAGTTTAATTAAAAAGAATAATGAAGATAATTCATTAAATTATTGTATTGGTTCATGAAAAAAATAATGTGGTTGGTAGCTTTTTTAAAAAAAATGTCGGCATTATAGAATATGTGTCAAAAAACCTATATATTGAGTGGTGTCGCGCAAGGCATGTCATACTCTAAATTTAACATACGGCAAATTAATATGACTGTGAGGTGTTGCCTTGCCGGCATAGACCATTTAAGTTAAATTAAAAGGAATCATGAAGTTAATTCAATATATTGTTGTATTGGTACATGAAAAATATAATGTGAATGGTATATTTGGAAAAAATTTCCGCATTATAGAATATGTGTCAAAAAACCAATATAGGGAGTGGTGTCGCGCAAGGCATGTCATATGAAAAACTGTATATGTGTTAAAATTTCTATGTAGGGAGTGGAGTCGCGCAAGGCATGTCATATGAAAAATTGTATATACGGTAAATTTATATAAGTGTAAGGTGTTGCCTTGCCGGTATTATGTTTAATTAAAAAGAATAATGAAGTTATTTCAATATATTATTGTATTGGTTTATGAAAATATAATGTGGATGGTAGGTTTTGGAAAAATGTCGGCATTATAGAATATGTGTCAAAAAAAACCTATATATTGAGTGGTGTCGCCCACTGCATGTCATACGCTAAATTTTACTTACGGCAAATTAATATGACTTTGATGGTTGCCTTGCCGGCATAGATCAATTAAGTTAAATTAAAAGGACTTATGAAGTTAATTCAATATATTATTGTATTGGTACATGAAAAATATAATGTGGATAGTAGCTTTTGGAAAAAATTTCCGCATTATAGAATATGTGTCAAAAAACCTATATATTGAGTGGTGTCGCGCAAGGCATGTCATATGCAAAATTGTACATTCGGCCAATTCATATGACTGCGAGTTGTTGTCTTGGCGGCATTGGTCAATTAAGTTTAATTAAAAAGAATAATGAAGTTAATTCAATATATTATTGTATTGGTCCAAGAAAAATATAATGTGGATGGTATGAAAAATTGTATATACGGTAAATTTATATAAGTTTGAGGTTTTGCCTTGCCGGTATAAATCAATTATATTTAATTAAAAAGAATAATGAAGTTATTTCAATATATTATTGTATTTGTCCATAAAATATGTTGTGGATGGTAGCTTTTGGAAAAATGTCGGCATTATAGAATATGTGTCGAAAAATCCATATATTGAGTGGTGTCGCCTTAACAATTATGTTTAATAGCAAAGAATAATGAAGTCATTTGACTGTATTTTTAAATTGGTACATAATAAAGATAAGTTGGTTGGAAGCATTTGGAAAAAATGTCGGCAATATCGAATATGTGTCATAAAATCTGTATAGGGAGTGGTGTCGCGCAAGGCATGTCATATAAAAAACTGTATATACGGTAAATTTATATGAGAGTGAGGTGTTGCCTTGCCTGCATAAGTCAATTAAGTTTAATTAAAAAGAATAATGAAGGTAATTCATTAAATTATTGTATTGGTATTGTATTGGTCCATGAAAAAAATAATGTGGTTGTTAGCTTTTTAAAAAAAAATGTCGGCATTATAGAATATGTGTCAAAAAAACCTATATATGGAGTGGTGTCGCGCAAGGCATGTCATATGAAAAACTGAATATACGGTAAACTTATATGAGTGCGAGGTGCTGCCTTGCCGGTATAAATCAATTATTTGCAAAGAATAATGAAGTTATTCGAACGAATTATTAAGTTAGTACATAAAAAAGATAAGTTGGTTGGTAGCAATTGGAAAAAATGTCGGCAATATAGAATATGTGTTAAAAATTCTATGCAGTGAGTGGTGTAGCGCAAGGCATGTCATATGAGAAATTGTATATACGGTAAATTTATATAAGTTTGAGCTTTTGCCTTGCCGGTATAAATCAATTATATTTAATTAAAAAGAATAATGAAGTTATTTCAATATATTATTGTATTGGTCCATAAAATATGTTGTGGATGGTAGCTTTTGGAAAAATGTCGGCATTATAGAATATGTGTCAAAAAATCCATATATTGAGTGGTGTCGCCTTAACAATTATGTTTAATAGCAAAGAATAATGAAGTCATTTGAGTGTATTTTTAAATTAGTACATAATAAAGATAAGTTGGTTGGAAGCATTTGGAAAAAATGTCGGCAATATCGAATATGTGTCATAAAATCTATATAGGGAGTGGTGTCGCGCACGGCATGTCATATGAAAAAATGTATATACGGTAAATTTATATGAGAGTGAGGTGTTGCCTTACCTGCACAGGTCAATTAAGTTTAATTAAAAAGAATAATGAAGTTAATTCATTAAATTATTGTATTGGTATTGTATTGGTCCATGAAAAAAATATGTGGTTGGTAGCTTTTTTAAAAAAAATGTCGGCATTATAGAATATGTGTCAAAAAACCTATATATTGAGTGGTGTCGCGCAAGGCATGTCATATGAAAAACTGTATATACGGTAAATTTATATGAGTGCGACGTGTTGCCTTGCAGGTGTAAATCAATTAATTGCAAAGAATAATGAAGTTATTCGAATGTATTATTAAATTGGTACATAAAAAAGATAAGTTGGTTGGTAGCAATTGGAAAAAGTGTCGGCAATATAGAATATGTGTTAAAAATTCTATGTAGTGAGTGGTGTCGCGCAAGGCATGTCATATGAAAAATTGTATATACGGTAAATTTATATAAGTTTGAGGTGTTGCCTTGCCGGTATAAATCAAATATGTTTAATTAAAAAGAATAATGAGTGAATGGTTTTTAAAAAAAATGTCGGCAGTATAAAATATGTGTCAAAAAACCTATATATGGAGTGGTGTCGCGCAAGGCCTGTCATATGAAAAACTGTATATACGGTAAATTTATATGAGTGCGAGGTGCTGCCTTGCCGGTATAAATCAATAATGTTAATTGCAAAGAATAATGAAGTTATTCGAATGAATTATTAAATTAGTACATGAAAATTATAATGTGGATGGTAGCTTTTAGAAAAAATGTCGGCATTATAGAATATGTGTCAAAAAACCTATATATTGAGTGGTGTCGCGCACGGCATGTCATATGCAAAATTGTACATACGGCCAATTCATATGACTGTGAGGTGTTGCCTTGCCGGCATAGGTCAATTATGTTTAATTTAAAAGAATAATATAGTTAATTCATTAAATTAATATATTGGGGCATGAAAAATATAATGTGGTTGGTAGCTTTTATAAAAAAATATCGTCGTTATAGACTATGTGTCCAAAAACCTATATATTGAGTGGTGTCGCGCACGGCATGTCATATGAAAAACTGTATTTACGGTAAATTTATATGAGTGTGAGGTGTGGCCTTGCCAGTAAAAATCAAATATGGTCCATGAAAAATATAATGTGGATGGTAGCTTTTGGAAAAAATGTCGGCATTATAAAATATGTGTCAAAAAACCTATATAGGGAGTGGTGTTGCGCAAGGCAAGTCATATGAAAAACTGTATATGCGGTCAATTTATTTGAGTACGAGATGTTGCCTTGCCGGTATAAATCAATTATGTTTAAATAAAAAAAATAATGAAGGTAATTCAATATATTATTGTTTTGGTACATGAAAACTATAATGTGGATGGTAGCCTTTGGAAAAATGTCGGCATTATAGAATATGTGTCAGAAAACCTATATATTGAGTGGTGTCGCGCACGGCATGTCATATGCAAAATTGTACATACGGCCAATTCATATGACTGTGAGGTGTTGCCTTGCCGGCATAGGTCAATTATGTTTAATTTAAAAGAATAATATAGTTAATTCATTAAATTATTATATTGGTGCATAAAAAATATAATGTGGTTGGAAGCTTTTTTAAAAAAATATCGTCGTTATAGACTATTTGTCCAAAAACCTATATATTGAGTGGTGTCGCGCACGGCATGTCATATGAAAAACTGTATATACGGTAAATTTATAAGAGTGTGACGTGTGGCCTTGCCAGTATAAATCAAATATGGTCCATGAAAAATATAATATGGATGGTAGCTTTTGGAAAAAATGTCGGCATTATAAAATATGTGTCAAGAAACCTATATAGGGAGTGGTGTCGCGGTAAATTGATATGAGTACGAGATGTTGCCTTGCCGGTATAAATCAATTATGTTTAAATAAAAAGAATAATGAAGTTAATTCAATATATCATTGTTTTGGTACATGAAAACTATAATGTGGATGGTAGCCTTTGGAAAAATGTCGGCATTATAGAATATGTGTCAGAAAACCTATATATAGAGTGGTGTCGCGCAAGGCATGTCATATGAAAAATTGTATATACGGTAAATTTATATGAGTGCGAGGTGCTGCCTAGCCGGTATAAATCAATTAATTGCAAAGAATAATGAAGTAATTCGAATGTATTATTAAATTAGTACATAAAAAAGATAAGTTGGTTGGTAGCAATTGGAAAAAATGTCGGCAATATGGAATATGTGTTAAAAATTCTATGTAGGGAGTGGTGTAGCGCAAGGCATGTCATATGAAAAATTGTATATACGGTAAATTTATATAAGTGTGAGGTGTTGCCTTACCGGTATAAATCAATAATGTTTATTTAAAAAGAATAATAAAGTTTATTCAATATATTATTGTATTGGTCTATGAAAAATATAATGTGGATGGTAGCTTTTGGAAAAAATATCGGCATTATAGAATATGTGCCAAAACCCCTATATAGGGAGCGGTGTCGCGCAAGGCATGTTATATTAATAATTGTATATACGGTAAATGTATATGAGTTCGAGGTGTTGCCTTGCCAGTATAAATCAAATCAAATCAAAAACTATATATACGGTAAATTTATATGAGTGCGAGGTGCTGCCTTGCCGGTATAAATCAATTAATTGCAAAGAATAATGAAGTTATTCGAATGTATTATTAAATTAGTACATAAAAAAGATAAGTTTGTTGGTAGCAATAAGAAAAAATGTCGGCAATATGGAATATGTGTTAAAAAGTCTATGTAGGGAGTGGTGTCGCGCACGGCATGTCATATGCAAAATTGTACATACGGACAATTCATATGACTGTGAAGTGTTGCCTGGCCGGCATAGGTCAATTATGTTTAGTTTAAAAGAATAATAAAGTTAATTCATTAATTTACTATATTGGTGCATGAAAAATATAATGTGGTTGGTAGCTTTTTTAAATAAAATTTCGACGTTATAAACTATGTGTCCAAAAACCTATATATTGAGTGGTGTCGCGCACGGCATGTCATATGTAAAATTGTATATACTGTAAATTTATATGAGTGTGAGGTGTTGCCTTAAAAATTATGTTTAATAGCAAAGAATAATGAAGTTATTTGAGTGTATTTTTAAATTAGTAGATAATAAAGATAAGTTGGTTGGTAGCATTTGGAAAAAATGTCGGAAATATAGAATATGTGTCAAAAAACCTATATAGGGAGTGGTGTCGCGCAGGTCATATGAAAAATTTAATTCATTAAATTATTGTATTGTTCCATGAATAAAATAATGTGGTTGGTAGCTTTTTTAAAAAAAATTTCGGCAATATAGAATATGTGTCAAAAAACCTATATATTGAGTGGTGTCGCGCACGGAATGTCAAACGCTAAATTTTACATACGGCAAATTAATATGATTGTGAGGTGTTGCCTTTCCGGCATAGATCAATTAAATTAAATTAAGTGGAATAAGGAAGCTAATTCAATATATTATTGTATTGGTCCATGAAAAATAAATTGTGGATGATAGCTTTTGGAAAAAATGTCGGCATTAAAGAATATGTGTCACAAAAAACCTATATAGGGAGTGGTGTCGCGCGAGGCATGTCATATGAAAAACTGTATATACAGTATACTTATAGGGGTGCGAGGTGCTGCCTTCCCGGAATAAATCAATTAATTGTAAAGAATAATGAAGTTATTCGAATGTATTATTAAATTAGTACATAAAAAAGATAAGTTGGTTGGTAGCAATTGGAAAAAATGTCGGCAATATAGAATATGTGTCAAAAATTCTATGTAGGGAATGGTGTCGCGCAAGGCATGTCATATGAAAAATTGTTTATACCGTAAATTTATATAAGTGTTAGGTGTTGCCTTGCCGGTATAAATCAAATATGTTTAATTAAAAAGAATAATGAAGTTATTTAAATATATTATTGCACTGGTCCATAAATTTTAAAATAGTTACAATAAGCTGTTAAGCTTCTTTATAATCTGGCAACATTGTATCAGCATAGTACTCATTCTGTAATTGAGTACTTGTTCAGATTTTTGTACTCATGCTTTGAAGTTTCTATTAAACGTTTAACCGAACCACTACGTGTGATTTCTTAATGTGCATCTTAGGCACACCAGAAATATCCCAACATTGGTTATGGGCCCAGGTCTCGTTGTTTCGGTTAAATAAGTACACAAAGTGTCTACGTTTTTGAAAGCTTCCTTTTTTGTTAAATTTCGAAAAGTTTATTTCGTGCGAAGAATAACGTGGTGAAATTGTCAGAATGAACATGTCGCATCAAATAGAAAAACTTGGTGAGGACAATTATGACGTATGGCATATGGCCATGAAAAGTGTCTTGGTGGTGGCGGACCTATGGAATGTTGTGTGTGGAAAATATGTAAAGCCAGAAGGAAATGGTGAGGATATCGAAAAATGGGTTAGTGTCGACCAAAAAGCGATGGCTAACAAAATTTTAAATCTGAAGCCAACACAGTTGATGCATATCAAGTCATGCCCAACATCTGCAGCCGTATGGAAAAAAAAAAAAAAAAAATTAAAGGATATTCATGTCTCATTTGGACCGATTAGGAAGGTCCAATTATATCAAAAATTAATACGTTTCAATATGCATCAGGGTGACGATGTAGTCGTATATGTCAATTCATTTGTTGAGACAATTGAAAAGCTGGCAGAATTAGACATCAAACTCAATGACGAGTTGCAGGTCATCATGTTTTTGAGCAGTTTACCAGACACATGGGAAAATTTTGTAATAGCGATTGAGACACGCGATGAGCTGCCCAAATTCGAAGTCGTCAAGGTTAAAATGTTAGAAGAGGCCACGCGAAAGCAAGAAAGAGCTAGCAGAGACGGCATAGAAACAGTAAGCAGCCATTCAGAGGAAAATGTTTTAATTGCGAAAAAGTAGGGCATCGAGCGAGCGATTGCCGAAATAAAAAGAAGGGTGATAAAAAGAGCCAAAAGGACGAAAAGTCTCTATTCTTAATGCACAGTTGTGTCAAGGAGGAGGAAAGAGTTTTTGGTGCGTTGACAGCGGTGCAACATCGCACATGTGCTGCGACCGCAGCATGTTCCTTACGTATACTGATAAAAAGACGTCGATAATGTTGGCCGCAAATAAGTTCATCGATTCACCCGGCAGTGGCAGTGTTGAATTGCACTGCAATAGAATAAAACTAAAGCTGCAAAATGTTTTATATGTCCCTGACTTAAGCATGAATTTTCAGTAAGTGCTGCAGCAAAGTTTGAGAATTCTACCATATTTGAAGGGAAAATTGCGCTGATAAAAGACAAAGAAGGCAACGATATAATAAGGGCAAGACACGAAAATGGTTTGTATGTGTACAAACATAGTCTTGATCAGGTTCATATGCTAAATAGTTCTGATTCATCTTCCATACAATGGCACAATAGATTTGGTCACCTGAATTTTAAGGATTTGAAATTGCTTAATGATAAGCAACTGGTGCGTGGTATGAAAGTTGAAAATATACGATTAGAAATAAATTGCGATACATGTAATAAAGCAAAAATTTGTACATTTGCCATTCCCACAGAAAGCGAATCGTGTCTCAAAGCAAGTACTGGACTTAGTGCATACAGACGTATGTGGTCCGATGAATGTTAAGTCGCTTGCAGGCAATCGATATTTCGTAACTTTTATTGATGACTACTCACGCAAGATATTTGTTTACCTTATGCACTCAAAAAGCCAAGCCTTTGAGAAGTTTAAAATGTTTAAAACTTTTGTAGAATGCCAAACAGGAAATAAAATAAAGGCTGTGCGCAGCGACAATGGAACAGAGTATGTGAATAAGCAATTCACTGAATTTTTGATCGAGTGCGGTATAAAAAGGCAATTAACAGTTCCTTACACTCCGCAGCAAAACGGTGTCGCCGAACGTACTAATCGGACCATCGTTGAAATGGCAAAAAGTCTTCGAATTCATTCAAAGCTTGAAGAATTTCTGTGGGCAGAGGCTGTTGCAACAGCAGTTTATTTGCGCAACAGATGTCTCACAAAAGCATTAGATGGAAGCACACCATTTGAGGTATGGAAGGATCGCAAGCCATCAGTACAGCACTTGAGAGTATTTGGCTCGCGGGCATTTGCACTCGACAAAGTCAGAAAAAGCAAGTTCCAAGCAAAGGGCAAGGAGTAAATTTATATGAGTGCGACGTGTTGCCTTGCAGTTGTAAATCAATTAATTGCAAAGAATAATGAAGTTATTCGAATGTATTATTAAATTGGTACATAAAAAAGATAAGTTGGTTGGTAGCAATTGGAAAAAGTGTCGGCAATATAGAATATGTGTTAAAAATTCTATGTAGTGAGTGGTGTCGCGCAAGGCATGTCATATGAAAAATTGTATATACGGTAAATTTATATAAGTTTGAGGTGTTGCCTTGCCGGTATAAATCAAATATGTTTAATTAAAAAGAATAATGAGTGAATGGTAGCTTTTTTAAAAAAAATGTCGGCAGTATAGAATATGTGTCAAAAAACCTATATATGGAGTGGTGTCGCGCAAGGCATGTCATATGAAAAACTGTATATACGGTAAATTTATATGAGTGCGAGGTGCTGCCTTGCCGGTATAAATCAATTAATTGCAAAGAATAATGAAGTTATTCGAATGAATTATTAAATTAGTACATGAAAATTATAATGTGGATGGTAGCTTTTAGAAAAAATGTCGGCATTATAGAATATGTGTCAAAAAACCTATATATTGAGTGGTGTCGCGCACGGCATGTCATATGCAAAATTGTACATACGGCCAATTCATATGACTGTGAGGTGTTGCCTTGCCGGCATAGGTCAATTATGTTTAATTTAAAAGAATAATATAGTTAATTCATTAAATTAATATATTGGTGCATGAAAAATATAATGTGGTTGGTAGCTTTTATAAAAAAATATCGTCGTTATAGACTATGTGTCCAAAAACCTATATATTGAGTGGTGTCGCGCACGGCATGTCATATGAAAAACTGTATTTACGGTAAATTTATATGAGTGTGAGGTGCGGCCTTGCCAGTTAAAATCAAATATGGTCCATGAAAAATATAATGTGGATGGTAGCTTTTGGAAAAAATGTCGGCATTATAAAATATGTGTCAAAAAACCTATATAGGGAGTGGTGTTGCGCAAGGCATTTCATATGAAAAACTGTATATGCGGTCAATTTATTTGAGTACGAGATGTTGCCTTGCCGGTATAAATCAATTATGTTTAAATAAAAAGAATAATGAAGGTAATTCAATATATTATTGTTTTGGTACATGAAAACTATAATGTGGATGGTAGCCTTTGGAAAAATGTCGGCATTATAGAATATGTGTCAGAAAACCTATATATTGAGTGGTGTCGCGCACGGCATGTCATATGCAAAATTGTACATACGGCCAATTCATATGACTGTGAGGTGTTGCCTTGCCGGCATAGGTCAATTATGTTTAATTTAAAAGAATAATATAGTTAATTCATTAAATTATTATATTGGTGCATAAAAAATATAATGTGGATGGAAGCTTTTTTAAAAAAATATCGTCGTTATAGACTATTTGTCCAAAAACCTGTATATTGAGTGGTGTCGCGCACGGCATGTCATATGAAAAACTGTATATACGGTAAATTTATAAGAAAGTGACGTGTGGCCTTGCCAGTATAAATCAAATATGGTCCATGAAAAATATAATATGGATGGTAGCTATTGGAAAAAATGTCGGCATTATAAAATATGTGTCAAAAAACCTATATAGGGAGTGGTGTCGCGGTAAATTGATATGAGTACGAGATGTTGCCTTGCCGGTATAAATCAATTATGTTTAAATAAAAAGAATAATGAAGTTAATTCAATATATCATTGCTTTGGTACATGAAAACTATAATGTGGATGGTAGCCTTTGGAAAAATGTCGGCATTATAGAATATGTGACAAGAAACCTATATAGGGAGTGGTGTCGCGCAAGGCATGTCATATGAAAAACTGTATATACGGTAAATTTATATGAGTGCGAGGTGCTGCCTTGCCCAAAGAAGGCAACGATATAATAAGGGCAAGACACGAAAATGGTTTGTATGTGTACAAACATAGTCTTGATCAGGTTCATATGCTAAATAGTTCTGATTCATCTTCCATACAATGGCACAATAGATTTGGTCACCTGAATTTTAAGGATTTGAAATTGCTTAATGATAAGCAACTGGTGCGTGGTATGAAAGTTGAAAATATACGATTAGAAATAAATTGCGATACATGTAATAAAGCAAAAATTTGTACATTTGCCATTCCCACAGAAAGCGAATCGTGTCTCAAAGCAAGTACTGGACTTAGTGCATACAGACGTATGTGGTCCGATGAATGTTAAGTCGCTTGCAGGCAATCGATATTTCGTAACTTTTATTGATGACTACTCACGCAAGATATTTGTTTACCTTATGCACTCAAAAAGCCAAGCCTTTGAGAAGTTTAAAATGTTTAAAACTTTTGTAGAATGCCAAACAGGAAATAAAATAAAGGCTGTGCGCAGCGACAATGGAACAGAGTATGTGAATAAGCAATTCACTGAATTTTTGATCGAGTGCGGTATAAAAAGGCAATTAACAGTTCCTTACACTCCGCAGCAAAACGGTGTCGCCGAACGTACTAATCGGACCATCGTTGAAATGGCAAAAAGTCTTCGAATTCATTCAAAGCTTGAAGAATTTCTGTGGGCAGAGGCTGTTGCAACAGCAGTTTATTTGCGCAACAGATGTCCCACAAAAGCATTAGATGGAAGCACACCATTTGAGGTATGGAAGGATCGCAAGCCATCAGTACAGCACTTGAGAGTATTTGGCTCGCGGGCATTTGCACTCGACAAAGTCAGAAAAAGCAAGTTCCAAGCAAAGGGCAAGGAGTACATTTTTGTTGGTTACTCCTTTACAGCAAAGGCATACCGCCTATATGATCGCGAGAAGCGAACAGTTATTGAAAGAAGGGATGTCAAATTCATTGAAGGTGAGTTTGACATAGCGATAACTGATGCATGCAGTATTTCAGACAGAAACACCTTCACGACGTACATTATCCCGTTTGAGTCAAATCATGAGGTTGCAATAAACCACCCAAAGCAGCCTGCCGAGGTGCAAGAGTACAACAGTGACTCAAATGAAGAAGAAGAGGAGGATTTTGTGAGCGCAAGCGATCCAGAAGAAGAGAGCAACGATGACGACAACGACCAAGTAGCGGTGCCACAAGTTGAAGCTGTAGTACAACATGGGCGTGGCAGGCCAAAAATCATACGTACAGGTCAGCCAGGCAGGCCCAGAAAGCAGTACCAATTGATCAATAGTCTTAATCAGATTGAAGACATTGAAACTCCGCAGTCAGTTGCAGAAGCATTACATGGCCAAAATGCGCAGGATTGGGAAAAGTCTATGCAAATAGAGTATGACGCTCTACAAGCAAACGAGACATGGTCAGTGTGTGAGCTACCTCCTGGACAAAAGGCCATTGGTTCAAAATGGGTTTACCGAATCAAGAGAGATAAAGATGGTAATATTGAAAAATTTAAGTCTCGTTTTCTCCCGTAATTCGATATGAAACCATTCGCATGTTATTCGCAATAGCTGCCGAAAAAGAGCTGTATATGCATCAGGTCGACGTTTCAAACGCATATTTAAATAGTAAGCTTAATGAAACTGTGTACATGAAACAACCGCCGAATTTTATTGACAAGCAGCACCCAAATAAAGTCCTCAAATTAGAAAAGGCACTTTACGGACTTAAACAATCAGGACGAGTTTGGAACAATACGCTCGATGAGGTATTAAGAAGCATGGATTTTAAAAGATGCAAATATGAAACATGCTTATACGTCAAGCAAAAGCAACAACAATTCAGCTACATCGCTGTCTACGTCGACGATTTAATCAAAGTGTGTCCCAGCGAAGAAGACATAGCCGTGATTAAGAAGAAGATTGCATCGCATTTTAAAATGCACGATGGAGGCCCCATTAGCTATTTCCTAGGCATGGAAATCCAACGCGACGGCGATCGAGGCTCCGTTTCGCTGTGCCAGAAAACGCACATTCAAGGCCTATTGGACAAGTATGGCATGAGCAATTGCCGTCCAGTAAGCACACTTCTTTACCCAGGTTTTCAAGTGGACTGCAACGACGATACTTGTGTAAAGGTAAATATAACGCAATATCGGTCATTAATTGGTTCGCTTATATACTTAGCAGTTTTGAGCCGACCAAACATTTTGCATGCTGTAAACAAATTATCACAAAGAAATGTTAATCCTCATGCAGAACACCAGTCGGCAGCAAAGCACATTCTAAGATATCTTGCGGGTACAAAGAATATGAAATTAGTATACCGTAAAAATGGCAAACCACCAAAAGGCTATGCAGATGCAGATTGGGGCAACGATCGGCTGGACAGGAGATCCTATAGTGGCTATGCATTTTGCCTGGCAGGCAGTGCGTTCTCTTGGACTTCATCAAAGCAAAGCGTTGTCGCATTGAGCAGCACTGAAGCAGAATATATTTCTTTGTCCATGGCTGCCAAAGAAGCAGTTTATCTACGCAGGCTACTTAGTGAGATGGGATGGTCAAAGGCTACAGAGCCGTTGACTATATGTGGCGACAGCCTAAGCGCGCAACATATTGCGCACAATCCAGTCCATCATAAGCGCACTAAGCACATAGACATAAGGTATCATTTTATACGTGAAAAGGTACAATGTAATGATATTGCATTAGAATACGTACCTACAAATGATAATGTTGCAGATATACTAACAAAATGTTTTAGTAAGCAAAAGCACGTACGCTTTGTAAAAACACTTGGATTGAATTAAATTTCTTTTTTTGCAACTGATTATAATTAGCTTAAGAAGAAGTGTTAAAATAGTTACAATAAGCTGTTAAGCTTCTTTATAATCTGGCAACATTGTATCAGCATAGTACTCATTCTGTAATTGAGTACTTGTTCAAATTTTTGTACTCAAGCTTTGAAGTTTCTATTAAACGTTTAACCGAACCACTACGTGTGATTTCTTTATGTGCATCTTAGGCACACCAGAAATATCCCAACAATAAAAAATATAATGTGGACGGTAGCCTTTGGATAATGTCGGCAGTATAGAATATGAGTCAGAAAACCTATATATTGAGTGGTGTCGCGCACGGCATGTTATATGCAAAATTATACATACGGCCAATTTATATGATTGTGTGGTGCTGCCTTGCCGGTATAAATCAATTATGTTTATTTAAAAAGATTAATGAAGTTTATTCAATATATTATTGTATTGGTCTATGAAAAATATAATGTGGATGGTAGCTTTTGGAAAAAATGTCGGCATTATAGAATATGTGTCAAGAAACCTATATAGGGAGTGGTGTCGCGCAAGGCATGTCATATGAAAAACTGTATATACGGTAAATTTATATGAGTGCGAGGTGCTGCCTTGCCCAAAGAAGGCAACGATATAATAAGGGCAAGACACGAAAATGGTTTGTATGTGTACAAACATAGTCTTGATCAGGTTCATATGCTAAATAGTTCTGATTCATCTTCCATACAATGGCACAATAGATTTGGTCACCTGAATTTTAAGGATTTGAAATTGCTTAATGATAAGCAACTGGTGCGTGGTATGAAAGTTGAAAATATACGATTAGAAATAAATTGCGATACATGTAATAAAGCAAAAATTTGTACATTTGCCATTCCCACAGAAAGCGAATCGTGTCTCAAAGCAAGTACTGGACTTAGTGCATACAGACGTATGTGGTCCGATGAATGTTAAGTCGCTTGCAGGCAATCGATATTTCGTAACTTTTATTGATGACTACTCACGCAAGATATTTGTTTACCTTATGCACTCAAAAAGCCAAGCCTTTGAGAAGTTTAAAATGTTTAAAACTTTTGTAGAATGCCAAACAGGAAATAAAATAAAGGCTGTGCGCAGCGACAATGGAACAGAGTATGTGAATAAGCAATTCACTGAATTTTTGATCGAGTGCGGTATAAAAAGGCAATTAACAGTTCCTTACACTCCGCAGCAAAACGGTGTCGCCGAACGTACTAATCGGACCATCGTTGAAATGGCAAAAAGTCTTCGAATTCATTCAAAGCTTGAAGAATTTCTGTGGGCAGAGGCTGTTGAAACAGCAGTTTATTTGCGCAACAGATGTCCCACAAAAGCATTAGATGGAAGCACACCATTTGAGGTATGGAAGGATCGCAAGCCATCAGTACAGCACTTGAGAGTATTTGGCTCGCGGGCATTTGCACTCGACAAAGTCAGAAAAAGCAAGTTCCAAGCAAAGGGCAAGGAGTACATTTTTGTTGGTTACTCCTTTACAGCAAAGGCATACCGCCTATATGATCGCGAGAAGCGAACAGTTATTGAAAGAAGGGATGTCAAATTCATTGAAGGTGAGTTTGACATAGCGATAACTGATGCATGCAGTATTTCAGACAGAAACACCTTCACGACGTACATTATCCCGTTTGAGTCAAATCATGAGGTTGCAATAAACCACCCAAAGCAGCCTGCCGAGGTGCAAGAGTACAACAGTGACTCAAATGAAGAAGAAGAGGAGGATTTTGTGAGCGCAAGCGATCCAGAAGAAGAGAGCAACGATGACGACAACGACCAAGTAGCGGTGCCACAAGTTGAAGCTGTAGTACAACATGGGCGTGGCAGGCCAAAAATCATACGTACAGGTCAGCCAGGCAGGCCCAGAAAGCAGTACCAATTGATCAATAGTCTTAATCAGATTGAAGACATTGAAACTCCGCAGTCAGTTGCAGAAGCATTACATGGCCAAAATGCGCAGGATTGGGAAAAGTCTATGCAAATAGAGTATGACGCTCTACAAGCAAACGAGACATGGTCAGTGTGTGAGCTACCTCCTGGACAAAAGGCCATTGGTTCAAAATGGGTTTACCGAATCAAGAGAGATAAAGATGGTAATATTGAAAAATTTAAGTCTCGTTTTCTCCCGTAATTCGATATGAAACCATTCGCATGTTATTCGCAATAGCTGCCGAAAAAGAGCTGTATATGCATCAGGTCGACGTTTCAAACGCATATTTAAATAGTAAGCTTAATGAAACTGTGTACATGAAACAACCGCCGAATTTTATTGACAAGCAGCACCCAAATAAAGTCCTCAAATTAGAAAAGGCACTTTACGGACTTAAACAATCAGGACGAGTTTGGAACAATACGCTCGATGAGGTATTAAGAAGCATGGATTTTAAAAGATGCAAATATGAAACATGCTTATACGTCAAGCAAAAGCAACAACAATTCAGCTACATCGCTGTCTACGTCGACGATTTAATCAAAATGTGTCCCAGCGAAGAAGACATAGCCGTGATTAAGAAGAAGATTGCATCGCATTTTAAAATGCACGATGGAGGCCCCATTAGCTATTTCCTAGGCATGGAAATCCAACGCGACGGCGATCGAGGCTCCGTTTCGCTGTGCCAGAAAACGCACATTCAAGGCCTATTGGACAAGTATGGCATGAGCAATTGCCGTCCAGTAAGCACACTTCTTTACCCAGGTTTTCAAGTGGACTGCAACGACGATACTTGTGTAAAGGTAAATATAACGCAATATCAGTCATTAATTGGTTCGCTTATATACTTAGCAGTTTTGAGCCGACCAAACATTTTGCATGCTGTAAACAAATTATCACAAAGAAATGTTAATCCTCATGCAGAACACCAGTCGGCAGCAAAGCACATTCTAAGATATCTTGCGGGTACAAAGAATATGAAATTAGTATACCGTAAAAATGGCAAACCACCAAAAGGCTATGCAGATGCAGATTGGGGCAACGATCGGCTGGACAGGAGATCCTATAGTGGCTATGCATTTTGCCTGGCAGGCAGTGCGTTCTCTTGGACTTCATCAAAGCAAAGCGTTGTCGCATTGAGCAGCACTGAAGCAGAATATATTTCTTTGTCCATGGCTGCCAAAGAAGCAGTTTATCTACGCAGGCTACTTAGTGAGATGGGATGGTCAAAGGCTACAGAGCCGTTGACTATATGTGGCGACAGCCTAAGCGCGCAACATATTGCGCACAATCCAGTCCATCATAAGCGCACTAAGCACATAGACATAAGGTATCATTTTATACGTGAAAAGGTACAATGTAATGATATTGCATTAGAATACGTACCTACAAATGATAATGTTGCAGATATACTAACAAAATGTTTTAGTAAGCAAAAGCACGTACGCTTTGTAAAAACACTTGGATTGAATTAAATTTCTTTTTTTGCAACTGATTATAATTAGCTTAAGAAGAAGTGTTAAAATAGTTACAATAAGCTGTTAAGCTTCTTTATAATCTGGCAACATTGTATCAGCATAGTACTCATTCTGTAATTGAGTACTTGTTCAAATTTTTGTACTCATGCTTTGAAGTTTCTATTAAACGTTTAACCGAACCACTACGTGTGATTTCTTTATGTGCATCTTAGGCACACCAGAAATATCCCAACAATAAAAAATATAATGTGGACGGTAGCCTTTGGATAATGTCGGCAGTATAGAATATGTGTCAGAAAACCTATATATTGAGTGGTGTCGCGCACGGCATGTTATATGCAAAATTATACATACGGCCAATTTATATGATTGTGTGGTGCTGCCTTGCCGGTATAAATCAATTATGTTTATTTAAAAAGATTAATGAAGTTTATTCAATATATTATTGTATTGGTCTATGAAAAATATAATGTGGATGGTAGCTTTTGGAAAAAATGTCGGCATTATAGAATATGTGTCAAGAAACCTATATAGGGAGTGGTGTCGCGCAAGGCATGTCATATGAAAAACTGTATATACGGTAAATTTATATGAGTGTGAGGTGCTGCCTTGCCGGTATAAATTAATTAATTGCAAAGAATAATGAAGTTATTCGAATGTATTATTAAATTAATACATAAACAAGTAAGAGGTTCTAGTCGGGAGCTCCCGACTAGGGGATACCCTGAACCCTCATACTCCAACACCAAATGCAGCGCGCGCTTATAGATAGAGAGTAGCGGGGAGGTGGCGATAGGTATAAAATGAAAGATAATCGATATATATATACTTTTCTAGAAGCTACATGTCAAGTTTGGTGACTCTAGCTCTTATTATTTACCAAAATAGCTTAAAAAACGGGATTTCGATATACATTTTTATCGATTACTTGGAAACGGGGCAAGTTATCGTTTATCGGAAACAAACTCGATCTGCGTAGGAACTAGGAGCATCTACATCTAAAATTTTAAGTCTCTAGCTCTTATAGGTTCTGAGATCCTTGCGTTCATACATACGGACGGACGGACGGACGGACGGACGGACGGACGGACGGACAGACAGACGGACATGGCTAGATCGACTCGGCTATTAATGCTGATCAAGAATATATATACTTTATGGGGTCGGAGATGCTTCCTTCTGCCTGTTACATACATTTAGATTTTGCACAAAAACATAATACCCCTTTTACCCATTTTTAATGGGTTCAGGGTATAAAAAGATAAGTTGGTTGGTAGCAATTGAAAATAATGTCGGCAATATAGAATATGTGTCAAAAAACCTATATAGGGAGTGGTGTCGCGCAAGGCATGTCATATGAAAAACTGTATATACGATAAATTTATATGAGATCGAGATGTTGCCTCGCCGGTATAAATCAATTATGTTTAAATAAAATAATAATGAAGTTAATTCAATATATCATTGTATTGGTCCATAAAAAATATAATGTGGATGGTAGCTTTTGGAAAAAATGTCGGCATTATAGAGTATGTGTCAGAAAACCTATATATTGAGTGGTGTCGCGCACGGCATGTAATATGCAAAATTTTACATACGGCCAATTCATATGACTGTGTGGTGCTGCCTTGCCGGTATAAATCAATTATGTTTATTTAAAAAGAATAATGAAGTTTATTCAATAAATTATTGTATTGGTCTATGAAAAATATAATGTGGATGGTTGCTTTTGGAAAAAATGTCGGCATTATAGAATATGTGTCAAGAAACCTATATATTGAGTGGTGTCGCGCACTGCATGTAATATGCAAAATTGTACATACGGACAATTCATATGACTGAGAGGTGTGTCCATGCCGGCATAGGTCAAATAAGTTTAATAAAAAAGAATATTGAAGTTAATTCAATATATTATTGTATTGTTCCAAGAAAAATATAATGTGGATGATGGCTTTTACAACACATATATATGACTAGGAGGTGTTGCCTTGCCGGTATAAATCAATAATGTTGAATTGAAAAGAATAATGATATAATTTGGGTGTGTTATTACATTAGCACATAATAAAGATACTGTGGATGGTAGCTTTTGGAAAAAATGTCGGTCAAAAAAACCTATATGTTAATTGGTATCGCGCTAGGCATGTCATACACGGCAAATTAATATGACTGTGATAATATAATGTTGATGGTAGCTTTAGGAAAAAATGTCGGCATTATAAAAAATGTGTCAAAAAACCTATATAGGGAGTGGTGTCGCGCAAGGCATGTCATAAGAAAAACTGTATATGCGGTAAATTTATATGAGAGTGAGGTGTTGCCTTGCCTACATAGGTCAATTAAGTTTAATTAAAAAGAATTATGAAGTTAATTCATTAAAATATTGAATTGGTCTATGAAAAAATAATATGGTTGGTAGCTTTTTTAAAAAACATGTCGGCATTATAGAAGATATGTCAAAAAACCTATATAGGGAGTGGTGTCGCGAAAGGCATGTCATATGAAAAACTGTATATACCGTAAATTTATATGAGTGCGAGGTGCTGCCTTGCCGGTATAAATTAATTAATTGCAAAGAATAATGCAGTTATTTGAATGTATTATTAAATTAGTACATAAAAAAGATAAGTTGGTTGGTAGCAATTGGAAAAAATGTCGGCAATATAGAATATGTGTCAAAAAACCTATATAGGGAGTGGTGTCGCGCAAGGCATGTCATATGAAAAATGTATATACGGTAAATTTATATGAGAACGAGATGTTGCCTTGCCGGTATAAATCAATTATGTTTAAATAAAATAATAATGAAGTTAATTCAATATATTATTGTATTGGTCCATGAAAAATATAATATGGATGGTAGCTTTTGGAAAAGTGTCTGCATTATAGAATATGTGTCAAAAAACCTATATATTGAGTGGTGTCGCGCACGGCATGTCATATGAAAAATTGTATATACGGTAAATTTATTTGAGTGTTAGGTGTTGCCTTAACAAATATGTTTAATAGCAAAGAACAATGAAGTTAATTGAGTGAATTTTTGAATTAGTACATAATAAAGATAAGTTGGTTGGTAGCATTTGGAAAAAATGTCGGCATTATAGAATATGTGTCAAAAAACCTATATAGGAAGTGGTGTCGCGCAGGGCATGTCATATGCAAAATTGTACATACGGCCAATTCATATGACTGTGAGGTGTTGCGTATCCGGCATAGGTCAATTATGTTTAATTTAAAAGAATAATATAGTTAATTCAATAAATTATTATATTGGTGCATGAAAAATATAATGTGGTTGGTAGCTATTTTAATAAAAATGTCGTCGTTATAGACTATGTGTCAAAAAACCTATATATTGAGTGGTGTCGCGCACGGCATGTCATATGAAAAATTGTATATACTGTACATTTTTATGAGTGTGAGGTTTTGCCTTAAAAATTATGATTAATTGCAAAGAATAATAAAGTTATTTGAGTGTATTTTTAAATTAGTACATAATAAAGATAAGTTGGTTGGTAGCATTTGCAAAAAATATCGGCAATATAGAATATGTGTCAAAAAACCTATATAGGGAGTGGTGTCGCGCAAGGCATGTCATACAAAAAATTGTATATACGGTAAATGTATATAAGTGTGAGGTGTTGCCTTGCCGGTATAAATCAATTATGTTTAATTAAAAAGATTAATGAAGTTATTTCAATATATTATTGTATTGGTCCATGAAAAATATAATGTGGATGGTAGCTTTTGGAAAAATGTTGGCATTATAGAATATGTGTCAAAAAACCTATATATTGAGTGGTGTCGCGCACGGCATGTTATATGAAAAATTTTATATACGGTAAATTTATATGAGTGTGAGGTGTTGCCTTAACAATTATGTTTAATAAATAATAAAGTTATTTGAGTGTATTTTTAAATAAGTACATAATAAAGATAAGTTGGTTGGTAGAATTTGGAAAAAAATATCGGCAATATAGAATATGTGTCAAAAAACCTATATAGGGAGTGGTGTCGCGAAAGGCATGTCATATGAAAAACTGTATATGCGGTAAGTTTATATGAGAGTGAGGTGTTGCCTTGCCTACATAGGTCAATTAAGTTTATTTAAAAAGAATAATGAAGTTAATTCATTAAAATATTGTATTGGTCTATGAAAAAATAATGTGGATGGTAGCTTTTGGAAAAAATGTCGGCATTATAGAATATGTGTCAAAAAACCTATATAGGGAGTGGTGTCGCGCAGGGCATGTCATATGCAAAATTGTACATACGGCCAATTCATATGACTGTGAGGTGTTGCCTTTCCGGCATAGGTCAATTATGTTTAATTTAAAAGAATAATATAGTTAATTCATTAAATTATTATATTGGTGCATGAAAAATATAATGTGGTTGGTAGCTTTTTTAATAAAAATGTCGTCGTTATAGACTATGTGTCAAAAAACCTATATATTGAGTGGTGTCGCGCACGGCATGTCATATGAAAAATTGTATATACTGTAAATTTTTATGAGTGTGAGGTTTTGCCTTAAAAATTATGATTAATTGCAAAGAATAATAAAGTTATTTGAGTGTATTTTTAAATTCGTACATAATAAAGATAAGTTGGTTGTTAGCATTTGGAAAAAATATCGGCAATATAGAATATGTGTCAAAAAACCTATATAGGGAGTGGTATCGCGCAAGGCATGTCATACAAAAAATTGTATATACGGTATGTTGTAGTAGGGCGTCTGCAGGGCTTCCAGATGAACTTTGCTCAAATTCTGTATCGTTGGGGGAGCGTTTCTGCTCTGCTCAAATTTTGAAGAAGGTTTTGAAGGAAAACACGTTTGTTCACTTGCAGGTTATTTTTTCTTCTGGTCTATATTTCTGATACTATGTTACAATGCTTTAGTGTTAGTGTAAGTGTACTTGTAATTGTAAGTGTAAGTGGTGAATATGTTTTTCCTGGTTCCGGAGTCGGAACCAACTTAATTGAAATAGCGACGGCTAGATACACTTCTTGTGTGAACATGCCGCCCGCCTTGCAGTATTGCAAAAAATGGAAAAATTAGTAGGTAGTGGCTCTGTTTACTGGTGAGCGCAGGAGCCGGGCAGTATCCACCCGAAGACTGTGTTTTGGGCCAATGGTGCGCCGCCATGGCTCGGCAGGACGCCTTGGAGAATCAAGTCTGGATAGATGTCCGAGCCCAAAACCAGATTGGAGATTTCCGGCTGGAACCAGCGATCGTCTGCCAATCGAACGTTGTTGAAAGGCTCGTTCAGTTTCTCGCTGACGAGCTTCGTTGGAGTTCGATACCGGAGATTTGGCATCACCTGCAGGATGACCTCTCGCTGGAAGCTAGAGGTCCTGGAACTGATAATGGCCGAGCAAGCGTTGTCTTTACCGACGCGGGTGACGGATAGCCCGGAGGCCTTTGCCAAGGATGCGTCGATAAGACTTACCGGACAGCACGGGTCTAAAAGTGCCCGAGTGTCGCGGGTCGCCTTGCCGTTTCCAAGTCGGATGAGTGCCCTCGGGAGCACGGTTGTCCTTTTGTGTTCCATTAAAGTAGACAAGGAGATGGAACCAGCGGATGAAGGCGGCGTTGGTGCTGCGCATTTTTGGGGATCGCTCTGGAGATCGCGATTGCATGCGACGCGCTTCTTGGAAATGAAGCAAGGTGTGATGGTCGCCCTGGCACTTGCGGCACTTGTCCTTGCGGCGACAGGACTCCCCGGAATGTTGGTGAGCCAGGCAGTTTGGGCAGTATTTGTTGACCAGAACTGCTCGGAGTCTCTTCTCTGGAGACAGCCGCATGAACCGCTGGCACTTTCGCAGCGCGTGGACTCCTCGGCATACTCGGCATCGGAACGATTCCGTTGCCGGTCGGCTCTTGGATCGGCCTTGTTGTTGGCGTGGAGACATCGTGCTGTTACGTGAAGAAGGTTGAAAAAAAACATAATAGACATTACTGATGCGGCTTTATACGGATGGTCCGCAGACAAATGGATCTAGGATTCTAGTCTTTACTGGAGATTCTACTGGATGGAGAATGGAGACTAGATTCTATCGGGAGCAGGATCAGCTTAGAGATAGGTCTCTTGGAGACACCTCGGGCTGTTAACACGTCGACCACTCGGACTCTTTGGTCGTCGCCAGGATAGGTCGTTTGGATTCTACCAAGACGCCAGTCATTAACTGGAAGATTATCTTCTTTAATAATGGTTAGATCGTCCCGTTGTAAGTCTCGCGTTGGAGTTTGCCATTTGTTTCTTTTGTGTAACTCTAAAAGATACTCATGTTTCCAACGGAGACAGAACTGTTGTTGCAAAGCCTTCAAGCGCTGCCAGCGGTTGATGATGGACGCGGCGTTTTCCTTGATCTCTGGCTCTGTTGCGGAAAGTAGAGGACCCCCGACTAGAAAATGACCGGGAGTCAGAGCTAGGAGATCAGTAGGATCTTCCGACATTGGAGATATCGGTCTTGAATTCAGGCATGCTTCAACTTTGGATAGGAGCGTGGAAAGCTCTTCGAAGGTGTATTTGGAGGTCGATGTAGACTTATAAAATAGATTTTTGAAACTCTTCACACCTGCCTCCCACAGGCCACCCATATGCGGTGCACTAGGAGGGTTGAAGTGCCAGGACAGTTTCTGGAGACTGTAAGTGGCCTGGAGTTGAGTCTTAAGCGCTTCTACAAAATCGCGCGAGAGGACTTTGACCGCTCCGACGAAGGTTTTGCCGTTGTCGGAATGCATTTGACTTGGGCACCCTCGTCGTGCCACAAATCTCGCAAATGCCGCTAGGAATTTTTCTGTGGTCAGGTCAGATGTAGCTTCTAGGTGGATGGCTTTGGTGCTGAAGCACACAAAGACGCACACGTAGCCTTTTGTAATAAGACAGGCTCGACCTGTGTAATTTTTCACATCGAAGGGGCCTGCAAAATCGACTCCTGTGTGAGTGAACGGCCGAGAGAATGTGACTCTCTCCACAGGCAAGTCGCCCATGAGCTGCGTTTGCAATTTCTTTTTTCGAATGACGCAGATTTTGCAGGAATGGATTGTGGATTTGACCAACACCTTCAGCTTTGGAATCCAGTACTGTGATCGTATTAAACGCATCATGAGCTGGTTGCCTCCATGCAAGGATATAAGATGGGTGAAAGCGGTCAAAAGACGCGAATATGCACATGTGTATGGCAGTATGATTGGATGCCGCTCATCGTAGCCGAGTGCTTCGGCCGCTCTTACACGACCACATGCTCGAATAATTCCCTTACCATCTAGAAAGGGGTTCAAATTAAGGAGTTTGCTGGAAGTGAGCTGTTTCTTCGTGCTCAAGCATGTGTACTCTGACGAGTATGCTTGTCTCTGGGTCAGGAGAATGAGTCTTTCTTGTGCATAAGAAATCTCGTTGCTGTCAATTTCAATAGTTGACGGGAGCGACAATCGTTTGCAACGCTTGAAGAAGCGATAGATGTATGCTAACACTCGCAGGGCTCTATCGAACTTGGAGAAGCGCTCGAGGAAAGAAAATGAGGGAGCCGTGTTTGCGAGGTTTACTTTAATCGTACGTTGCTCTATTGTCGTATCTGGGAGGGGATCTGAAGGAATGGGCCATTGGTTCTGAGGTAGGCGTAACCATTCTGGCCCGTGCCACCACAGCTCGTTGTTGACTAACACTTGTGGTGGGGCATCTCTGCTCGCTAGGTCCGCTGGATTGTACTCGGATCGTACATGGGACCATTTATTGGAGTCGGTGGCCTGAGTAATTTTTGCGACTCTGTTTGCTACAAAGGTAGTCCAGGCGCATGGTGGCTTATGAAGCCAGGCTAGCACAATTGTGGAATCTGTCCAATAGAACCAGTCGCCGCCAGCGGAAGGTAGCTGGGGACTGAGTGCAGCGGATAACTCGGACAGAAGTGCTGCTCCGCACAGCTCTAGTCGTGGCAAGGATACCGTCTTGACCGGAGCGACTCTCGTTTTTGCTGTTAGGAGATGTACTGAGATGCGATCTTGTATCTCAGTGCGCAAGTAAATGGCGGCCCCATATGCACGCTGCGAAGCGTCACAAAACCCGTGGTATTGAATAGTCCCCTGTGGGCGGAATTCGACCCATCTAGGGATGCGAATCGCTTCTGAGGCCCGGATACTCTTGCAGAAATAAATTCCACTTACTGAGAAGACTCTCAGGTAGCGGATCGTCCCAGCCCAGTTCTTGGAGCCAGATCTCCTGCATGAATATTTTTGCCTGAATAATGACTGGACCCAGCCAACCTGCTGGATCGAACAGTTTGGCAATCTGTGAAAGGACTTCACGTTTGGAGACGGACTGTTTGGTTGTTAGCTCGGATGGAGCGAAAAAGAACTCATCGGTGTCAGCTTTCCATCTGATCCCGAGAGTCTTTGCCGAACAGGCTTCTTCGATCTCTAAGAAGTCGGCCATTGTCCATTTTCGCAAGGGGAACCCGGCAGATTCAAGGGCTTTGCGGAGTTCTGCAATTGCTTGATCTGCCGTTGATTTGGAATGGGCTCCCGCTAGTACATCGTCGACATACATATTGTTTGCGATAATGTGACTTGCTAAGGGATAGAGCGAACGAACGTCATCAGATAACTGATGTAGTACCCGGATTGCCAAAAAGGGGGCACAGTTAACTCCAAACGTGACTGTGCTGAGTTCGAAGTCACGAAGCTCGTTGTCCTTTGTTCGGAACAGAATTCTCTGATAGGGCGTGTGTTTGGGATGCACAAGTATCTGCCGATACATTTTCGTGATATCGGCGTTGAAGACATATCGGAAGAAGCGCCATCTTAGAATTTGAATGGTTAAGTCGGATTGCAGAACGGGCCCTGCATGTAGCACATCGTTCAGACTTTTACCATTCGATGACGGGTGGGAGGCATTAAATACAACGCGGAGCTTGGTCGTGGTGCTGTCAGGCTTGTGAACAGCATGGTGTGGTAGATAAAAGTTATCCGAACCATTGCTTGGAGGGACTTGTCGCATGTGACCTAAGTCCAGATATTCCTGGATCACCGCATCGTACTGCTCCTTAAGGGGGGCATTTTTTGCCAGACGATTCTCATTTCGTAGAAATTGAGCTAGTGCGATGGACCTTGAATGGCCTAACTGGATGTGATCGGAATTCTTGAATGGTAGTGTGACCAAGTATCTGCCGTTTTTATCCCTTTTAGTGGTTTTTTGGAAAGTGTGCTCACAAAACAGGTCGGATTCCTTTTCCAGCTTTACTGGAATATCCTCCACCTCCCAAAATTTTGTGAGCAGTTTATCCAAGCTCGCATTTGGATTCAGCGAGACTTGAGTCGAAAAGGATGCGACAGATTTGGCACTGGTCTTCGAAACGGGTCCTGTAAGGATCCAGCCGAAAATCGTTTCTTGACCAAGGAGAGTGCCACATATGTTGGGATAGGAGCCACCTAACAATATGGATGGGAGGATATCGGCGCCGAGAAGCACGTCTATCTGTGAGCTTCTATAGAAAGAGGGATCGGCCAAGTGTAATTTTGGAAGTTCTTCCAAAGTGGTTTGGGGGATGGTGTAGGAGGGCAAATTGCCTGCTAGCTTTGGAAGAACATAAGCCGAGGTTTCAATATGAACCCTGGGCTTTATCGGAGAGCCAATATTAAAATGGCAAAGTTTTTGAGGTTGAGCCGAAATAGCTTGATTCAAACCGGAGACCTGTGCGTCGACGGGTTGATAAGGAAGTTTAACCCTTCTGAACAATCGCTCTGAAATAAAGGTCGCTTCAGACCCAGAGTCGATTAATGCCCGAGCTGTATACTTTGTGCCCAAATGACACACTTGGATGACAGCCGTGCCGAGGAGAACACCATGTGAGTTTTGCGGAAAAGTAGTTTTGAACGGTAGCTTGGGTTGAAGTCGAAGTGGACTGTATTGACGAAGGAGGGTTCAAAACTATTGGTGTTGTGGAAGCTAAGGGCACCTGGGGTCTGTCACGGTGGAGCAGCGTGTTGTGACGTCCCTTGCACGTGAAACAACTATGTGCGCTGGTGCAGTCTTTCAACTGGTGCTGTCTGGCGAAGCAGTTTAAGCACAACTTTTGTTGCTTAATGACGGAAACTCTCTCGGGTACGGACATTTGTAGAAAATGTGGGCATAGACGCACGGGATGGTTTTCCTTCTGACACAATTTGCAGTGTTGTGACTTTGTAGTCACTGTTGCTTCGAAGGTTCTCAGGTGGTTGGACTCTTTTCTTGTGGGTTTGGACTGGGGTGGCGTATGTGCGGTAGGTCGTACATCCTCTATCGCCTCCAAGGTGCGATATCGGTCGATCAGAAATGAATTCATCTCGGACCATTGAGGTATCTCTGCCTTATCGTGGAGTGATTGTTCCCATAACGACAGCGTGAGCTGAGGCAATTTAGAGGAGCACAAGAAAATAAGCAGACAATCCCAATTTTCCGTGCTCACCCTGGACAAGTCGAGAGCCGTTAAACATCCCTGGATTGTGCCCTGAAGCTCTTTAAGGGCGGCTCCAGACTCTTGTGTTGCTGAGGGGAGATTGAAAAGAATTTTCAATTGACTATTGACTAATAGTCGCTTATTCTCAAATCTCTCCGTCAGGCTCGCCCACTCTGACTGAAAGCAGTCATTCGTGAGCGGCGACTTGGAGACAATTGCCCTAGCTTCGCCGCTGGTTTTGGAATTTAGATGGAACAATTTTTCCACCGGCGTCAATCTTGGATTGTTAATATAAACCGCTGTAAACAAGTCTCGGAAAGTAGGCCAGCGTAGGTAATCCCCACTGAAAACTTCAGTGTCGCATGGCGGGAGACTGCAACCCCTGGACATGGAGAAGTTGGAGGGGGGTTGCTCAGCTTGTCTATTTAAAGCCGTGGCTCTTTCTATTTTTTCACTTAGTTAAGCCGCACATCGCTCGTAAACGGAGTACGAGTAATCATATTTGGTTTGCATAGCCACCAGGTCACTGCTGCTGCAAGCGCCTTGGTTGAGAGTTTTGGAACATAACTCGTACTCGCGTTCTACCTTTTCCCATAAAGTCTTAATCTGATCTCGTCGGACTTGGAGAGTGAACAGTGACACGTCACTGTCCGCTGCGTCATTGATCTTCACTTCAAACTGGCCTAGTCGGTCAGTTATAGAAACAAAGTCGTTCAGTGCCATTTCACTTGACTTCTGCATTTTTTGCGTAGTCGAACGGGTAATTTTTGGGGTAATATCTCTTGTTGGAATCGGACTCACAGTCTTGCGGACGGTTGTGCTGGTACTTTCGACCTTGAGTTTCCCGAAAACTGCTCTAGGTGAGGTTAAAGGTCGCTTTGACTCCTTAACGGACGGTGCTGTGAGTCGTTTGTGACTGTTTTGATCACCACCGATTGGCATACTAGGCTCTTCACAGAGCCAAAAATTGTAATAACCAGGTGAAATGTGATCAAATACAAATAATTTGAATCAGCCGAGCGAAAACGGAATAAGAAATGGCACAGGAACGATGGAATCGAGATATCAGATAAAAATGGAATGACCGAAAGGGTGTTCACTATTAAGCCCAACGAAATCGGAAAGTTTTGTTAAATTAATTATTATACTAATAATTTACTAAATTGATGCTTATTGCTTATTAATTGTTGAGCTCAAGAAAAGTACGTTTATTCTAAACGCAGCTCAATGGAAGGTTTTCTGTCATAGAATTATTTGTATAATTGTTATTTTATGAAAAATCGCACGGATATTCGTTATTACGCAACTTGGAAACGTCTTAACTTATAATTATGATTTATAAATTTTTATAAGAATAAGAAAAAGTAAGCATATGTTTGTATTTTATTAAGTTAAGAACGCGGCTCAATGGCAAAGTGGAAACATGCAAAAATATAAAAGTTTCTCAGAAACAGTTTATCGAAAACCGATCTTGATACTTGACAACCCTGATGTTTGTTTACCTTTTGCACTTGCCAATTAATTGGTAAAATAAATATATAAATTGATCTTGAAGCTGCTGTGGAGGAAAAATAGCAAACGATACACATATAATATGATGTGCGTGTGTGTGTATACATGCAGGTGAATTTGCACAGTGTGGTTTTAATTAACTAAATACCAATCAGAATTGTGTCTTATTTTTTATATTTAGGTATGTGATTATTTGGTGAAGGTTGGAATGGAGAAGCGCATACACTTGTTGTTTAACGGAGCGAAAGCCTATGTGTGCAGATATGTCTTGATGTACTTGCGTACATCAATATGGCGATCGGTTAAATTTTTGGGTGTGCACTTGTACATATATGTATATACATATGTACAGACACCAATATGGCGACCTTATCGGATTCACTTTCTGTTTTATTTGTATTAATATTTGTCACTTTGTAGATGGCCACGAACAATATTTTATTTGCGGTTTTTTTTTAATTTTTTAAATACAATTGCCATTCGCTTTAACCACGGACAATGTGAAGCGAAAAAATATGTTCAGACACACAAATATGAACTAATCGGACTGGAGTTGCCGGAAATTTGGCAATCGACGAGTTGAGGTAGGTGCACTGCTACTTATCTTGTTTGAAATTGTAGCTGTTCCTGGAACCTTTTATTGCAGATCCACCAATGCTTGCTGGGGCGAACTGGATATGCCAAATGTTGATGAAGAATCCGGCTCGAAGGACCAAATGTTGTAGTAGGGCGTCTGCAGGGCTTCCAGATGAACTTTGCTCAAATTCTGTATTGTTGGGGGAGCGTTTCTGCTCTGCTCAAATTTTGAAGAAGGTTTTGAAGGAAAACACGTTTGTTCACTTGCAGGTTATTTTTTCTTCTGGTCTATATTTCTGATACTATGTTACAATGCTTTAGTGTTAGTGTAAGTGTAATTGTAATTGTAAGTGTAAGTGTAAGTGGTGAATATGTTTTTCCTGGTTCCGGAGTCGGAACCAACTTCATTGAAATAGCGACGGCTAGATACACTTCTTGTGTGAACACGGTAAATGTATATAAGTGTGAGGTGTTGCCTTGCCGGTATAAATCAATTATGTTTAATTAAAAAGATTAATGAAGTTATTTCAATATATTATTGTATTGGTCCATGAAAAATATAATGTGGATGGTAGCTTTTGGAAAAATGTCGGCATTATAGAATATGTGTCAAAAAAGCTATATATTGAGTTGTGTCGCGCACGGCATGTTATATGAAAAATTTTATATACGGTAAATTTATATGAGTGTGAGATGTTGCCTTAACAATTATGTTTAATAAATAATAAAGTTATTTGAGTGTATTTTTAAATAAGTACATAATAAAGATAAGTTGGTTGGTAGAATTTGGAAAAAAATATCGGCAATATAGAATATGTGTCAAAAAACCTATATAGGGAGTGGTGTCGCGAAAGGCATGTCATATGAAAAACTGTATATACGGTAAATTTATATGAGAGTATGGGTTGCCTTGCCGGTATACATCAATTATGATTAATTAAAATGAATAATGAAGCTAATTCAAAATGTTATTGTATTAGTCCATGAAAAAGATAATGTGGATGGTAGCTTTTAGAAAAAATGTCGGCATTATGGAATATGTGTCAAAAAACCTATATATTGAGTGGTGTCGGGCACGTCATGTTATATGAATAGTTTTATATACGGTTAATTTATATGAGTGTGAGGTGTTGCCTTAATAATTATGTTTAATAGCAAAGAATAATGAAGTTATTTGAGTGTATTTTTAAATTAACACATAATAAAGATAAGTTGGTTGGTAGCATTTGGAAAAAATGTCGGCAATATAGAATATGTGTCAAAAAACCTATATAGGGAGTGAAGTCGCGAAAGGCATTTCATGAAAAACTGTATATACGGTAAATTTAAATGAGAGTATGGGTTGCCTTGACGGTATACATCAATTATGATTAATTAAAAAGAATAATGAAGCTAATTCAAAATGTTATTGTATTGGTCCATGAAAAAGATAATGTGGATGGTAGCTTTTGGAATAAATGTCGTCGTTATAGACTATGTGTCAAAAAACATATATATTGAGTGGTGTCGCGCACGGCATTCATATGAAAAACTGTATAAACCGAAAATTTATATGAGTGTGAGGTGTTGCCTTGCCGGCATAGGTCAATTAAATTAAATTAAAAGGAATAATGAAGTTAATTCAATATATTATTGTATTGGTCCATGAAAAATATAATGTGGATGGTAGCTTTTGGAAAAAATGTCGGCATTATAGAATATGTGTCAAAAAACCTATATAGGGAGTGGTGTCGCGCAAGGCATGTCATATGAAAAACTGTATAAACGCAAATTTTATATGAGTGCGAGGTGCTGCCTTGCCGGTATAAATCAATTAATTGCAAAGAATAATGAAGTAATTCGAATGTATAATTAAATTAGTACATAAAAAAGATAAGTTGGTTGGTAGCATTTGGAAAAAATATCGGCAATATAGAATATGTGTCAAAAAACCTATATAGGGAGTGGTGTCGCGCAAGGCGTGTCATACAAAAAATTGTATATACGGTAAATGTATATAAGTGTGAGGTGTTGCCTTGCCGGTATAAATCAATTATGTTTAATTAAAAAAGAACAATGAAGTTATTTCAATATATTATTGTATTGGTCCATGAAAAAGATAAGGTGGATGGTAGCTTTTGGAAAATATGTCGACATTATAGAATATGTGTCAAAAAACCTATATATTGAGTGGTGTCGCGCACGGCATCTCATACGCTAAATTGTACATACGGCAAATTAATATGACTGTGAGGTGTTGCCTTGCCGGCATAGTTCAATTAAGTTTAATTAAAAAGAATAATAAAGTTTATTCAATATATTATTGTATTGGTCTATGAAAAATATAATGTGGATGGTAGCTTTTGGGAAAAATGTCGGCATTATAGAATATGTGTCAAAAAACCTATATATTGAGTGGTGTCGCGCACGGCATCTCATTCGCTAAATTTTACATACGGCAAACTAATATGACTGTGAGGTGTTGCCTTGCTGGCATAGGTCGATTAAGTTAAATTAAAAGGAATAATGAAGTTAATTCAATATATTATTGTATTGGTCCATGATAAAAAAAATGTGGTTGGTAGCTTTTTTAAAAAAAATGTCGGCAATTTAGGATATGTTTCAAAAACCCAATACAGGGAGTGGTGTCGCGCAAGGCATGTCATATGAAAAATTGTATATACGGTTAATTTATATGAGTGTGAGGTGTTGCCTTGCCTCCATAGGTCAATAAAGTTATATTAAAAAGAATAACGAAGTTTATTCAATATATTATTGTATTTGTCCATGAAAAATATTATGTGGATGGTAGCTTTTGGAAATAATGTCGGCATTATAGAATATGTGTCAAAAACCCTATATAGGGAGTGGTGTTGCGCAAGGCATGTTATATTTAAATTTGTATATACGGTAAATTTATATGAGTGTGAGGTGTTGCCTTGCCGGTATAAATCAATTATGTTTAATTGAAAAGAATAATGAAGTTAATTCAAAATGTTATTGTATTAGTCCATGAAAAAGATAATGTGGATGGTAGCTTTTAGAAAAAATGTCGGCATTATGGAATATGTGTCAAAAAACCTATATATTGAGTGGTGTCGGGCACGTCATGTTATATGAATAGTTTTATATACGGTAAATTTATATGAGTGTGAGGTGTTGCCTCAATAATTATGTTTAATAGCAAAGAATAATGAAGTTATTTGAGTGTATTTTTAAATTAGTACATAATACAGATAAGTTGGTTGGTAGCATTTGGAAAAAATGTCGGCAATATAGAATATGTGTCAAAAAACCTATATAGGGAGTGAAGTCGCGAAAGGCATTTCATGAAAAACTGTATATACGGTAAATTTAAATGAGAGTATGGGTTGCCTTGACGGTATACATCATATATGATTAATTAAAATGAATAATGAAGCTAATTCAAAATGTTATTGTATTGGTCCATGAAAAAGATAATGTGGATGGTAGTTTTTGGAATAAATGTCGTCGTTATAGACTCTGTGCCTATCTACTTACATTCTGAGTGGTGTCTAGCACTCCATTTCATATAAAATACTTTATATAACGATTATTCTATCTGACTGTGCGTTGTTGCCTATGCCTGCATTGTGTCAATTAAATTAAATTAATATAGCAATACTGAAGATTATTTTAATATATTATTGTATTGGTCCAAGAACACTATTTTCCTGACTGGCACCCTTCTGCTTAGAATGTAGGCATCTAACAGCGTCACTGACAAATTTAGCTGTGAGAAGGGTGTCACAGCATGGCCGGACTGTCATATAAAACACCTGCATCGGTACGGTGATGCTATTTAGATGAACTATGTTGGTCTAAATCAAGCTTAATTAGCATATAATTCTATTATCTATTTTAATGTATAATCTACGGAATAATGAAGAAGATACGTCGTTTTGTCGACCTTAAATAAATAAATAAATACGGCAATATAGACTATGTGTCAAAAAACATATATATTGAGTGGTGTCGCGCACGGCATATCATATAAAAAACTGTATAAAACGAAAATTTATATGAGTGTGAGGTGTTGCCTTGCCGGCATAGGTCAATTAAATTAAATTAAAAGGAATAATGAAGTTAATTCAATATATTATTGTATTGGTCCATGAAAAATATAATGTGGATGGTAGCTTTTGGAAAAAATGTCGGCATTATAGAATATGTGTCAAAAAACCTATATAGGGAGTGGTGTCGCGCAAGGCATGTCATATGAAAAACTGTATATACGCAAATTTTATATGCCTTGCCGGTATAAATCAATTAATTGCAAAGAATAATGAAGTAATTCGAATGTATAATTAAATTAGTACATAAAAAGATAAGTTGGTTGGTAGCATTTGGAAAAAATATCGGCAATATAGAATATGTGTCAAAAAACCTATATAGGGAGTGGTGTCGCGCAAGGCGTGTCATACAAAAAATTGTATATACGGTAAATGTATATAAGTGTGAGGTGTTACCTTGCCGGTATAAATCAATTATGTTTATTTAAAAAGAATAATGAAGTTATTTCAATATATTATTGTATTGGTCCATGAAAAAGATAATGTGGATGGTAGCTTTTGGAAAATATGTCGAGATTATAGAATATGTGTCAAAAAACCTATATATTGAGTGGTGTCGCGCACGGCATCTCATACGCTAAATTGTACATACGGCAAATTAATATGACTGTGAGGTGTTGCCTTGCCGGCATAGTTCAATTAAGTTTAATTAAAAAGAATAATAAAGTTTATTCAATATATTATTGTATTGGTCTATGAAAAATATAATGTGGATGGTAGCTTTTGGGAAAAATGTCGGCATTATAGAATATGTGGCAAAAAACCTATATATTGAGTGGTGTCGCGCACGGCATCTCATTCGCTAAATTTTACATACGGCAAACTAATATGACTGTGAGGTGTTGCCTTGCTGGCATAGGTCGATTAAGTTAAATTAAAAGGAATAATGAAGTTAATTCAATATATTATTGTATTGGTCCATGATAAAAAAAATGTGGTTGGTAGCTTTTTTAAAAAAAATGTCGGCAATTTAGGATATGTTTCAAAAACCCAATACAGGGAGTGGTGTCGCGCACGGCATGTCATATGAAAAATTGTATATACGGTTAATTTATATGAGTGTGAGGTGTTGCCTTGCCTCCATAGGTCAATAAAGTTCTATTAAAAAGAATAACGAAGTTAATTCAATATATTATTGTATTTGTCCATGAAAAATATTATGTGGATGGTAGCTTTTGGAAATAATGTCGGCATTATAGAATATGTGTCAAAAACCCTATATAGGGAGTGGTGTTGCGCAAGGCATGTTATATTAAAATTTGTATATACGGTAAATTTATATGAGTGTGAGGTGCTGCCTTGCCGGTATAAATCAAATATGTTTAATTGAAAAGAATAATGAAGTTAATTCAATATATTATTGTATTGGTCCATGATAAATATAATGTGGATGGTAGCTTTTGGAAAAGGTTCGGCATTATAGAATATGGGTCAATAAACCTATATATTGAGTGGTGTCGCGCACGGCATGTCATATAAAAAATTGTATATACGGTAAATTTATATGAGTGTTAGTTGTTGCCTTAACAATTCTGTTTAATAGCAAAGAATAATGAAGTTATTTGAGTGTATTTTTAAATAAGTACATAATAAAGATAAGTTGGTTGGTAGAATTTGGAAAAAAAATATCGGCAATATAGAATATGTGTCAAAAAACCTATATAGGGAGTGAAGTCGCGAAAGCCATTTCATGAAAAACTGTATATACGGTAATATTAAATGAGAGTATGGGTTGCCTTGACGGTATACATCAATTATGATTAATTAAAAAGAATAATGAAGCTAATTCAAAATGTTATTGTATTGGTCCATGAAAAAGATAATGTGGATGGTAGCTTTTGGAATAAATGTCGTCGTTATAGACTACTTGTCAAAAAACCTATATATTGAGTGGTGTCGCGCTCGGCATGTCATATGAAAAACTGTATAAACCGAAAATTTATATGAAAGTGAGGTGTTGCCTTGCCGGCATAGGTCAATTAAATTAAATTAAAAGGAATAATGAAGTTAATTCAATATATTGTTGTATTGGTTCATGAAAAATATAATGTGGATTGTAGCTTTTGGAAAAAATGTCGGCATTATAGAATATGTGTCAAAAAACCTATATATTGAGTGGTGTCGCGCACGGCATGTCATATGAAAAACTGTATATACGGTAAATTTAAATGAGAGTATGGGTTGCCTCGCCGGTATACATCAATTATGATTAATTACAAAGAATAATGAATCTAATTCAAAATGTTATTGTATTAGTCCATGAAAAAGATAATGTGGATGGTAGCTTTTAGAAAAAATGTCGGCATTATAGAATATGTGTCAAAAAACCTATATATTGAGTGGTGTCGCGCACGGCATCTCATACGCTAAATTTTACATACGGCAAACTAATATGACTGTGAGGTGTTGCCTTGCTGGCATAGGTCGATTAAATTAAATTAAATGGAATAATGAAGGTTATTCAATGTATTATTGTATTGGTCCATGAAAAAAATAATGTGGTTGGTAGCTTTTTTAAAAAAAATGTCGGCATTATAGAATATGTATCAAAAACCTATATAGGTGGTGGTGTCGCGCACGGCATGACATATGAAAAACTGCCTTGCTGGTATAAATCAATTAATTGCAAAGAATAATGAAGTTATTCGAATGTATTATTAAATTAGTAAATAAAAAGATAAGTTGGTTGGTAGCAATTGAAAAGAATATCGGCAATATAGAATATGTGTCAAAAAACCTATATAGTGACTGGTGTCGCGCAAGGCATGTCATACAAAAAGTTGTATATACGGTAAATTTAAATGAGAGTATGGGTTGCCTTGCCGGTATACATCAATTATGATTAATTAAAAAGAATAATGAAGCTAATTCAAAATGTTATTGTATTGGTCCAAGAAAAAGATAATGTGGATGGTAGCTTTTAGAAAAAATGTCGGCATTATAGAATATGTGTCAAAAAACCTATATATTGAGTGGTGTCGCGCACGGATTGTTATATGAAAAATTTTAGTTATGGTAAATTTATATGAGTGTGAGGTGTTGCCTTAACAATTATGTTTAATAGCAAAGAATAATGAAGTTATTTGAGTGTATTTTTAAATTAGTACATAATAAAGATAAGTTGGTTGGTAGCATTTGGAAAAAAATATCGGCAATATAGAATATGTGTCAAAAAACCTATTTAGGGAGTGGTGTCGCGCACGGCATGTCATATGAAAAACTGTATATACGGTAAATTTAAATGAGAGTATGGGTTGCCTCGCCGGTATACATCAATTATGATTAATTACAAAGAATAATGAATCTAATTCAAAATGTTATTGTATTAGTCCATGAAAAAGATAATGTGGATGGTAGCTTTTAGAAAAAATGTCGGCATTATAGAATATGTGTCAAAAAACCTATATATTGAGTGGTGTCGCGCACGGCATCTCATACGCTAAATTTTACATACGGCAAACTAATATGACTGTGAGGTGTTGCCTTGCTGGCATAGGTCGATTAAATTAAATTAAAAGGAATAATGAAGGTTATTCAATGTATTATTGTATTGGTCCATGAAAAAAATAATGTGGTTGGTAGCTTTTTAAAAAAAATGTCGGCATTATAGAATATGTATCAAAAACCTATATAGGTGGTGGTGTCGCGCACGGCATGACATATGAAAAACTGCCTTGCTGGTATAAATCAATTAATTGCAAAGAATAATGAAGTTATTCGAATGTATTATTAAATTAGTAAATAAAAAGATAAGTTGGTTGGTAGCAATTGAAAAGAATATCGGCAATATAGAATATGTGTCAAAAAACCTATATAGTGACTGGTGTCGCGCAAGGCATGTCATACAAAAAGTTGTATATACGGTAAATTTAAATGAGAGTATGGGTTGCCTTGCCGGTATACATCAATTATGATTAATTAAAAAGAATAATGAAGCTAATTCAAAATGTTATTGTATTGGTCCAAGAAAAAGATAATGTGGATGGTAGCTTTTAGAAAAAATGTCGGCATTATAGAATATGTGTCAAAAAACCTATATATTGAGTGGTGTCGCGCACGGATTGTTATATGAAAAATTTTATATATGGTAAATTTATATGAGTGTGAGGTGTTGCCTTAACAATTATGTTTAATAGCAAAGAATAATGAAGTTATTTGAGTGTATTTTTAAATTAGTACATAATAAAGATAAGTTGGTTGGTAGCATTTGGAAAAAAATATCGGCATTATAGAATATGTGTCAAAAAACCTACATATTGAGTGGTTTCGCGCACGGCATCTTATAAGCTAAATTGTACATACGGCAAATTATTATGACTGCGAGGTGCTGCCTTGCCGGTATAAATCAATTAATTGCAAAGAATAATGAAGTTATTCGAATGTATTATTAAATTAGTACATAAAAAAGATAAGTTGGTTGGTAGCATTTGGAAAAAATATCGGCAATATAGAATATGTGTCAAAAAACCTATATATTGAGTGGTGTCGCGCACGGCATGTCATTCGCTAAATTTTACATACGGCAAATTAATATGACTGTGAGGTGTTGCCTTGCCGGCATAGGTCAATTAAGTTAAATTAAAAGGAATAATGAAGTTAATTCAATATATTATTGTATTGGTCCATGATAAAAAAAAATGTGGTTGGTAGCTTTTTTAAAAAAAATGTCGGCAATTTAGGATATGTTTCAAAAACCCAATACAGGGAGTGGTGTCGCGCAAGGCATGTCATATGAAAAATTGTATATACGGTTAATTTATATGAGTGTGAGGTGTTGCCTTGCCTCCATAGGTCAATAAAGTTATATTAAAAAGAATAACGAAGTTAATTCAATATATTATTGTATTTGTCCATGAAAAATATAATGTGGATGGTAGCTTTTGGAAAAAATGTCGGCATTATAGAATATGTGTCAAAAACCCTATATAGGGAGTGGTGTTGCGCAAGGCATGTTATATTTAAATTTGTATATACGGTAAATTTATATGAGTGTGAGGTGTTGCCTTGCCGGTATAAGTCAATTATGTTTAATTAAAAAGAATAATGAAGTTAATTCAATATATTATTGTATTGGTCCATGATAAATATAATGTGGATGGTAGCTTTTGGAAAAATGTCGGCATTATAGAATATGTGTCAAAAAACCTATATATTGAGTGGTGTCGCGCACGTCATGTCATATGAAAAATTTTATATACGGTAAATTTATATGAGTGTGAGGTGTTGCCTTAACAATTATGTTTAATAGCAAAGAATAATGAAGTTATTTGAGTGTATTTTTAAATTAGTACATAATAAAGATAAGTTGGTTGGTAGCATTTGGAAAAAATGTCGGCAATATAGAATATGTGTCAAAAAACCTATATAGGGAGTAAAGTCGCGAAAGGCATTTCATGAAAAACTGTATATACGGTAAATTTAAATGAGAGTATGGGTTGCCTTGCCGGTATACATCAATTATGATTAATTAAAAAGAATAATGAAGCTAATTCAAAATGTTATTGTATTGGTCCATGAAAAAGATAATGTGGATGGTAGCTTTTGGAAAAAATGTCGTCATTATAGAATATGTGTCAAAAAAAACCTATATATTGAGTGGTGTCGCGCACGGCATGTCATATGAAAAATTGTATATACGGAAAATTTATATGAGTGTGAGGTGTTGCCTTGCCGGCATAGGTCAATTAAATTTAATTAAAAGGAATAATGAAGTTAATTCAATATATTATTGTATTGGTCCATGCAAAATAGAATGTGGATGGTAGCTTTTGGAAAAAAATGTCGGCATTATAGAATATGTGTCAAAAAACCTATATATGGAGTGGTGTCGCGCAAGGCATGTCATATGATAAATTGTACATACGGTAAATTAATATGACTGTGAGGTGTTGCCTTGCCGGCATAGGTCAATTATGTTTAATTAAAAAGAATAATGAAGTTTATTCAATATATATTATTGTATTGGTCCATGAAAAATATAATGTGGATGGTAGCTTTTGGAAAAATGTCGGCATTATAGAATATGTGTCAAAAAACCTATATATTGAGTGGTGTCGCGCACGGCATGTCATACGCTAAATTTTACATACGGCAAATTAATATGACTGTGAGGTGTTGCCTTGCTGGCATAGGTCAATTAAGTTAAATTAAAAAGAATAATGAAGTTAATTCAATATATTATTGTATTGGTCCATGAAAAAAATAATGTGGTTGGTAGCTTTTTTAAAAAAAATGTCGGCATTATAGAATATGTGTCAAAAACCTATATAGGTGGTGGTGTCGCACAAGGCATGTCATATGAAAAACTGCCTTGCCGGTATAAATCAATTAATTGCAAAGAATAATGAAGTTATTCGAATGTATTATTAAATTAGTAATAAAAAGATAAGTTGGTTGGTAGCATTTGGAAAAAATGTCGGCAATATAGAATATGTGTCAAAAAACCTATATAGGATGTGGTGTCGCGCAAGGCATGTCATATGATAAATTGTACATACCGTTAATTTATATGAGTGTGAGGTGTTGCCTTGCCGGTATAAATCAATTATGTTTAATTAAAAAGAATAATGAAGTTAATTCAATATATTATTGTATTGGTCCATGAAAAATATAATGTGGATGGTAGCTTTTGGAAAAATGTCGGCATTATAGAATATGTGTCAAAAAACCTATATAGTGAGTGGTGTCGCGCACGGCATGTCATATGAAAAATTTTATATACGGTAAATTTATATGAGTGTGAGGTGTTGCCTTAACAATTATGTTTAATAGCATAGAATAATGAAGTTATTTGAGTGTATTTTTAAATTAGTACATAATAAAGATAAGTTGGTTGGTAGCATTTGAAAAAAATGTCGGCAATATAGAATATGTGTCAAAAAACCTATATAGGGAGTGGTGTCGCGCAAGGCATGTCATATGAAAATTGTATATACGGTAAATTTATATGAGGTGATGTGTTGCCTTGCCGGCAAAGGTGAATTATGTTTAATTAAAAAGAATAATGAAGTTAATTCAATATGTTATTGTATTGGTCCATGAAAAATATAATGTGGATGGTAGCTTTTGGAAAAAATGTCGGCATTATAGAATATGTGTCAAAAAACCTATATATTGAGTGGTGTCGCGCACGGCATGTCATACGCTAAATTGTACATACGGCAAATTATATATGACTGTGAGGTGTTGGCTTGCCGGCATAGGTCAATTAAGTTTAATTAAAAAGAATAATGAAGTTAATTCAATATATTATTGTATTGGTCCATTAAAAATATAATGTGGTTGGTAGCTTTTTAAAAAAATGTCGGCGATATAGAATATGTGTCAAAAAACCTATATATGGAGTGGTGTCGCGCAAGGCATGTCATATGATAAATTGTAAATACGGTTATTTTATATGAGTGTGAGGTGTGCCTTGCCGGTATAAATCAATTAATTGCAAAGAATAATGAAGTTATTCGAATGTATTATTAAATTAGTACATAAAAAGATAAGTTGGTTGGTAGCATTTGGAAAAAATGTCGGCAATATAGAATATGTGTCAAAAAACCTATATATTGAGTGGTGTCGCGCACGGCATGTCATACGCTAAATTTTACATACGGTAAATTAATATGACTGTGAGGTGTTGCCTTGCCGGCATAGGTCAATTAAGTTTAATTAAAAAGAATAATGAAGTTAATTCAATATATTATTGTATTGGTCCATGATAAATATAATGTGGTTGGTAGCTTTTTAGAAAAAATGTCGGCAATTATAGGATATGTGTCAAAAACCCTATATAGGGAGTGGTGTCGCGCAAGGCATGTCATATGATAAATTGTATATACGGTTAATTTATATGAGTGTGAGGTGTTGCCTTGCCGGCATAGGTCAATTAAGTTTAATTTAAAAGAACAATGAAGTTAATTCAATATATTATTGTATTGGTCCATGAAAATATTATGTGGATGGTAGCTTTTGGAAAAAATGTCGGCATTATAGAATATGTGTCAAAAACCCTATATAGGGAGTGGTGTCGCGCAAGGCATGTCATATTTAAATATTTATATACGGTAAATTTATATGACTGTGAGGTGTTGCCTTGCCGGGATAGGTCAATTATGTTTAATTAAAAAGAATAATGAAGTTAATTCAATATATTATTGTATTGGTCCATGATAAATATAATGTGGATGGTAGCTTTTGGAAAAATGTCGGCATTATAGAATATGTGTCAAAAAACCTATATATGGAGTGGTGTCGCGCAAGGCATGTCATATGAAAAATTTTATATACGGTAAATTTATATGAGTGTGAGGTGTTGCCTTAACAATTATGTTTAATAGCAAAGAATAATGAAGTTATTTGAATGTATTATTAAATTAGTAATAATAAAGATAAGTTCGTTGGTAGATTTGGAAAAAATGTAGGCAATATAGAATATGTGTCAAAAAACCTACATAGGATGTGGTGTGTCGCAAGGCATGTCATATGATAAATTGTACATACCGTTAATTTATATGAGTGTGAGGTGTTGCCTTGCCGTTATAAATCAATTATGATTAATTAAAAAGAATAATGAAGTTAATTCAATATTTTATTGTATTGGTCCATGAAAAATATAATGTGGATGGTAGCTTTTGGAAAAAATGTCGGCATTATAGAATATGTGTCAAAAAACCTATATAGTGAGTGGTGTCGCGCACGGCATGTTATACGCTAAATTTTACATACGGCAAATTAATATGACTGTGAGGTGTTGCCTTGCCGGTATAGGTCAATTATGTTTAATTAAAAGGAATAATGAAGTTTATTCAATATATTATTGTATTGGTCCATGAAAAATATAATGTGGTTGGTAGCTTTTTTAGAAAAAATGTCGGCATTATAGAATATGTGTCAAAAACCTATATAGGTGGTGGTGTCGCGCAAGGCATGTCATATGAAAAATTGCCTTGCCGGTATAAATCAATTAATTGCAAAGAATAATGAAGTTATTTGAATATATTATTGAATTAGTACATAAAAAGATAAGGTGGTTGGTAGCTTTTGGAAAAAATGTCGGCATTATAGAATATGTGTCAAAAAACCTATATAGTGAGTGGTGTCGCGCAAGGCATGTCATATGAAAATTGTATATACGGTAAATTTATATGAGAGTAGGGGTTGCCTTGCCGGTATAGATCAATTATGTTTAATTAAAAAGAATAATAAAGTTAATTCAATATATTATTGTATTGGTCCAAGAAAAAGATAATGTGGATGGTAGCTTTTGGAAAAAATGTCGGCATTATAGAATATGTGTCAAAAAACCTATATATGGAGTGGTGTCGCGCACGGCTTGTCATATGATAAATTGTATATACGGTAAATTTATATGAGTGTGAGGTGTTGCCTTGGGAACATTATGTTTAATAGCAAAGAATAATGAAGTTATTTGAATATATTATTAAATTAGTACATAATAAAGATAAGGTGGTTGGTAGCATTTGGAAAAAATGTCGGCAATATAGAATATGTGTCAAAAAACCTATATAGGGAGTGGTGTGGCAAGGATGTATATGAAAAATTGTAATACGGTTAATTTATATGAGTGTATGTGTTGCCTTGCTGTATAGGTCAATTATGATTAATTAAAAAGAATAATGAAGTTAATTCAATATATTATTGTATTGGTCCATGAAAAATATAATGTGGATGGTAGCTTTTAGAAAAAATGTCGGCATTATAGAATATGTGTCAAAAACCTATATATTGAGTGGTGTCGCGCACGGCATCTTATAAGCTAAATTGTACATACGGCAAATTAATATGACTGTGAGGTGTTGCCTTGCCGGCATAGGTCAATTAAGTTTAATTAAAAAGAATAATGAAGTTAATTCAATATATTATTGTATTGGTCTATGAAAAATATAATGTGGATGGTAGCTTTTGGAAAAAATGTCGGCATTATAGAATATGTGTCAAAAAACCTATATATTGAGTGGTGTCGCGCACGGCATGTCATACGCTAAATTTTACATACGGCAATTAATATGACTGTGAGGTGTTGCCTTGCCGGCATAGGTCAATTAAGTTTAATTAAAAAGAATAATGAAGTTAATTCAATATATTATTGTATTGGTCCATGAAAAATATAATGTGGATGGTAGCTTTTTTGAAAAAAATGTCGGCATTATAGAATATGTGTCAAAAAACCTATATAGGGAGTGGTGTCGCGCAAGGCATGTCATATGAAAAACTGTATATACGGAAAATTTATATGACTGCGAGGTGTTGCCTTGCCGGTATAAATCAATTATGTTTGATACAAAAGAATAATGAAGTTATTCGAATGTATTATTAAATTAGTACATAAAAAGATAAGTTGGTTGGTAGCATTTGGAAAAAATGTCGGCAATATAGAATATGTGTCAAAAAACCTATATATTGAGTGGTGTTGCGCAAGGCATGTCATATTTAAATTTGTATATACGGTAAATTTATATGAGTGTGAGGTGTTGCCTTGCCGGTATAAATCAAATATGTTTAATTAAAAAGAATAATGAAGTTAATTCAATATATTATTGTATTGGTCCATGAAAAATATAATGTGGATGGTAGCTTTTGGAAAAAATGTCGGCATTATAGAATATGTGTCAAAAAACCTATATATTGAGTGGTGTCGCGCACGCCATGTCATATGAAAAATTTTATACACGGTAAATTTATATGAGTGTGAGGTGTTGCCTGTATGATCAATTATGTTTAATTGCAAAGAATAATGAAGTTATTTGAATGTATTATTAAATTAGTACATAATAAAGATAAGTTGGTTGGTAGCATTTGAAAAAAATGTCGGCAATATAGAATATGTGTCAAAAAACCTATATAGGGAGTGGTGTCGCGCAAGGCATTTCATGAAAAATTGTATATACGGTAAATTTAAATGAGAGTATGGGTTGCCTTGACGGTATACATTAATTATGTTTAATTAAAAAGAATAATGAAGTTAATTCAAAATATTATTGTATTGGTCCATGAAAAAGATAATGTGGATGGTAGCTTTTGGAATAAATGTCGTCGTTATAGACTATGTGTCAAAAAAACCTATATATTGAGTGGTGTCGCGCACGGCATGTCATATGAAAAACTGTATAAACCGAAAATTTATATGAGTGTGAGGTGTTGCCTTGCCGGCATAGGTCAATTAAATTTAATTAAAAGGAATAACGAAGTTAATTCAATATATTATTGTATTGGTCCATGCAAAATATAATGTGGATGGTAGCTTTTGGAAAAAATGTCGGCATTATAGAATATGTGTCAAAAAACCTATATATTGAGTGGTGTCGCGCACGGCATTTCATATGCTAAATTTTACATACGGCAAATTAATATGACTGTGAGGTGTTGCCTTGCCGGCATAGGTCAATTAAGTTTAATTAAAAAGAATAATGAAGTTTATTCAATATATTATTGTATTGGTCTATGAAAATATAATGCGGATGGTAGCTTTTGGAAAATGTCGGCATTATAGAAAATGTGTCAAAAAATCTATATATTGAGTGGTGTCGTGCACGGCATGTCATACGCTAAATTTTACATACGGCAAATTAATATGACTGTGAGGTGTTGCCTTGCTGGCATAGGTCAATTAAGTTTAATTAAAAAGAATAATGAAGTTAATTCAATATATTATTGTATTGGTCCATGAAAAAATAATGTGGTTGGTAGCTTTTTTAAAAAAAATGTCAGCATTATAGAATATGTGTCAAAAACCTATATAGGTGGTGGTGTCGCACAAGGCATGTCATATGAAAAACTGCCTTGCCGGTATAAATCAATTTAATTAAAAAGAATAATGAAGTTATTCGAATATATTATTAAATTAGTAAATAAAAAGATAAGGTGGTTGGTAGCATTTGGAAAAAATATCGGCATTATAGAATATGTGTCAAAAAACCTATATAGGGAGTGGTGTCGCGCAAGGCATGTCATATGAAAAATTGTATATACGGTAAATTTATATGAGTGTGAGGTGTTGCCTTGCCGGTATAAATCAATTATGTTTAATTAAAAAGATTAATGAAGTTAATTCAATATATTATTGTATTGGTCCATGAAAAATATAATGTGGATGGTAGCTTTTGGAAAAATGTCGGCATTATAGAATATGTGTCAAAAAACCTATATATGGAGTGGTGTCGCGCAAGGCATGTCATATGAAAAATTTTATATACGGTAAATTTATATGAGTGTGAGGTGTTGCCTTAACAATTATGTTTAATAGCAAAGAATAATGAAGTTATTTGAATGTATTATTAAATTAGTACATAATAAAGATAAGTTGGTTGGTAGCATTTGGAAAAAATGTCGGCAATATAGAATATGTGTCAAAAAACCTATATAGGGAGTGGTGTCGCGCAAGGCATGTCATATGAAAAATTGTATATACGGTAAATTTAAATGAGAGTATGGGTTGCCTTGCCGGTATAGATCAATTATGATTTATTAAAAAGAATAATGAAGCTAATTCAATATATTATTGTATTGGTCCATGAAAAAGATAATGTGGATGGTAGCTTTTGGAAAAAATGTCGGCATTATAGAATATGTGTCAAAAAACCTATATAGGGAGTGGTGTCGCGCAAGGCATGTCATATTTAAATTTGTATATACGGTAAATTTATATGACTGTGAGGTGTTGCCTTGCCGGTATAGATCAATTATGTTTAATTAAAAAGAATAATGAAGTTAATTCAATATATTATTGTATTGGTCCATGATAAATATAATGTGGATGGTAGCTTTTGGAAAAAATGTCGGCATTATAGAATATGTGTCAAAAAACCTATATATTGAGTGGTGTCGCGCACGGCATGTCATATGAAAAATTTTATATACGGTAAATTTATATGACTGTGAGGTGTTGCCTTAACAATTATGTTTAATAGCAAAGAATAATGAAGTTATTTGAGTGTATTATTAAATTAGTACATAATAAAGATAAGTTGGTTGGTAGCATTTGGAAAAAATGTCGGCAATATAGAATATGTGTCAAAAAACCTATATAGGGAGTGGAGTCGCGCAAGGCATGTCATATGAAAAATTGTACATACCGTTAATTTAAATGAGTGTATGTGTTGCCTTGCCGGCATAGGTCAATTATGTTTAATTAAAAAGAATAATGAAGCTAATTCAATATATTATTGTATTGGTCCATGAAAAAGATAATGTGGATGGTAGCTTTTGGAAAAAATGTCGGCATTATAGAATATGTGTCAAAAAACCTATATAGGGAGTGGTGTCGCGCACGGCATGTCATATGAAAAATTTTATATACGGTAAATTTATATGAGTGTGAGGTGTTGCCTTGATCAATTATGTTTAATAGCAAAGAATAATGAAGTTATTTGAATGTATTTTTAAATTAGTACATAATAAAGATAAGTTGGTTGGTAGCATTTGGAAAAAATGTCGGCAATATAGAATATGTGTCAAAAAACCTATATAGGGAGTAGTGTCGCGAAAGGCATTTCATGAAAAATTGTATATACGGTAAATTTAAATGAGAGTGATGGGTTGCCTTGACGGTATACATTAATTATGATTAATTAAAAAGAATAATGAAGTTAATTCAATATGTTATTGTATTGGTCCATGAAAAAGATAATGTGGATGGTAGCTTTTGGAAAAAATGTCGGCATTATAGAATATGTGTCAAAAAACCTATATATTGAGTGGTGTCGCGCACGGCATGTCATATGAAAAATTGTATATACGGAAAATTTATATGAGTGTGAGGTGTTGCCTTGCCGGCATAGGTCAATTAAATTTAATTAAAAGGAATAACGAAGTTAATTCAATATATTATTGTATTGGTCCATGCAAAATATAATGTGGATGGTAGCTTTTGTAAAAAATGTCGGCATTATAGAATATGTGTCAAAAAACCTATATATTGAGTGGTGTCGCGCACGGCATGTCATATGAAAAATTTTATATACGGTAAATTTATATGAGTGTGAGGTGTTGCCCTAACAATTATGTTTAATAGCAAAGAATAATAAAGTTATTTGAATGTTTTTTTAAATTAGTACATAATAAAGATAAGTTGGTTGGTAGCATTTGGAAAAAAATGTCGGCAATATAGAATATGTGTCAAAAAACCTATATAGGGAGTGGTGTCGCGTAAGGCATATCATATGAAAAATTGTATATACGGTAAATTTATATGAGTGTGAGGGGTTGCCTTGCCGGTATAGATCAATTATGTTTAATTAAAAAGAATAATGAAGTTAATTCAATATATTATTGTATTGGTCCATGAAAAAGATAATGTGGATGGTAGCTTTTGGAAAAAATGTCGGCATTATAGAATATGTGTCAAAAAACCTATATATTGAGTGGTGTCGCGAAAGGCATTTCATGAAAAACTGTATATACGGTAAATTTAAATGAGTGTGAGGGGTTGCCTTGCCGGTATAAATCAATTATGATTTATTAAAAAGAATAATGAAGTTAATTCAATATATTATTGTATTGGTCCATGAAAAATATAATGTGGATGGTAGCTTTTGGAAAAAATGTCGGCATTATAGAATATGTGTCAAAAAACCTATATATTGAGTGGTGTCGCGCAACGCATGTCATATGCCAAAAATTGTATATACGGTAAATTTATATGACTGTGAGGTGTTGCCTTGCCGGCATAGGTCAATTAAGTTTAATTAAAAAGAATAATGAAGTTAATTCAATATATTATTGTATTGGTCCATGAAAAATATAATGTGGATGGTAGCTTTGGAAAAAATGTCGGCATTATAGAATATGTGTCAAAAAACCTATATATTGAGTGGTGTCGCGCACGGCATGTCATATGCTAAATTTTACATACGGCAAATTAATATGACTGTGAGGTGTTGCCTTGCCGGCATAGGTCAATTATGTTTAATTAAAAAGAATAATGAAGTTTATTCAATATATTATTGTATTGGTCCATGAAAAATATAATGTGGATGGTAGCTTTTGGAAAATGTCGGCATTATAGAATATGTGTCAAAAAACCTATATATTGAGTGGTGTCGCGCACGGCATGTCATACGCTAAATTTTACATACGGCAAATTAATATGACTGTGAGGTGTTGCCTTGCCGGCATAGGTCAATTAAGTTTAATTAAAAAGAATAATGAAGTTAATTCAATATATTATTGTATTGGTCTATGAAAAAAATAATGTGGTTGGTAGCTTTTTAAAAAAATGTCGGCATTATAGAATATGTGTCAAAAACCTATATAGGTGGTGTCGCACAAGGCATGTAATATGAAAAACTGCCTTGCCGGTATAAATCAATTAATTGCAAAGAATAATGAAGTTATTCGAATGTATTATTAAATTAGTAAATAAAAAGATAAGTTGGTTGGTAGCATTTGGAAAAAATATCGGCAATATAGAATATGTGTCAAAAAACCTATATAGGGAGTGGTGTCGCGCAAGGCATGTCATATAAAAAATTGTATATACGGTAAATTTATATGAGTGTGAGGTGTTGCCTTGCCGGTATAAATCAATTATGTTTAATTAAAAAGAATAATGAAGTTAATTCAATATATTATTGTATTGGTCCATGAAAAATATAATGTGGATGGTAGCTTTTGGAAAAATGTCGGCATTATAGAATATGTGTCAAAAAACCTATATATTGAGTGGTGTCGCGCACGGCATGTTATATGAAAAATTTTATATACGGTAAATTTATATGAGTGTGAGGTGTTGCCCTAACAATTATGTTTAATAGCAAAGAATAATAAAGTTATTTGAGTGTATTTTTAAATTAGTACATAATAAAGATAAGTTGGTTGGTAGCATTTGGAAAAAAATGTCGGCAATATAGAATATGTGTCAAAAAACCTATATAGGGAGTGGTGTCGCGAAAGGCATGTCATATGAAAAATTGTATATACGGTAAATTTATATGAGAGTATGGGTTGCCTTGCCGGTATACATCAATTATGATTTATTAAAAAGAATAATGAAGCTAATTCAAAATGTTATTGTATTGGTCCATGAAAAAGATAATGTGGATGGTAGCTTTTGGAAAAAATGTCGGCATTATAGAATATGTGTCAAAAAACCTATATATTGAGTGGTGTCGCGAAAGGCATTTCATAGAAAAATTGTATATACGGTAAATTTATATGAGTGTGATGTGTTGCCTTGCCGGTATAGATCAATTATGATTTATTAAAAAGAATAATGAAGTTAATTCAATATGTTATTGTATTGGTCCATGAAAAAGATAATGTGGATGGTAGCATTGGGAAAAAATGTCGGCATTATAGAATGTGTCAAAAAACCTATATATTGAGTGGTGTCGTGCAACGCATGTTATGCTAAAAATTGTATATACGGTAAATTTATATGAGTGTGAGGTGTTGCCACGCCGGCATAGGTCAATTAAGTTTAATTAAAAAGAATAGTGAAGTTTATTCAATATATTACTGTGTTGGTCTATGAAAAATATAATGTGGTAGCTTTTGAAAAAAAATGTCGGCCATATAGAATATGTGTCAAAAAATCTATATATTGAGTGGTGTCGCGCACGGCATCTCAAACGCTAAATTGTACATACGACAAATTATTATGACTGTGAGGTGTTGCCTTGCCGGCATAGGTCAATTAAGTTTAATTAAAAAGAAAAATAAAGTTATTTCAATATATTATTGTATAGGTCCATGAAAAAGATAATGTGGTTGGTAGCTTTTTTATAAAAAATGTCGGCATTATAGAATATGTGTCAAAAACCTATATAGGGAGTGGTGTCGCGCAAGGCATGTCATATGAAAAACTGTATATTCGGAAATTTTATATGAGTGCGAGGTGTTGCCTTGCCGGTATAAATCAATTAATTGCAAAGAATAATGAAGTAATTCGAATGTATTATTAAATTAGTACATAAAAAGATAAGTTGGTTGGTAGCATTTGGAAAAAATGTCGGCAATATAGAATATGTGTCAAAAAACCTATATAGGGAGTGGTGTCGCGCAAGGCATGTCATATGAAAAATTGTATATACGGTAAATTTATATGAGTGTGAGGTGTTGCCTTGCCGGTATAGGTCAATTATGTTTAATTAAAAAGAATAATGAAGTTAATTCAATATATTATTGTATTGGTCCATGAAAAATATAATGTGGATGGTAGCTTTTGGAAAAAATGTCGGCATTATAGAATATGTGGCAAAAAACCTATATATTGAGTGGTGTCGCGCACGGCATGTCATATGCTAAATTGTACATACGGCCAATTCATATGACTGTGAGGTGTTGCCTTGAAAATCATTATGTTTAATTAGCAAAGAATAATGAAGTTAATTCAATGTATTATTCGAATTGGTCCATAATAAATATAAGTTGGTTGGTAGCATTTGGAAAAATGTCGGCAATATAGAATATGTGTCAAAAACCTATATAGGGAGTGGTGTCGCGCAAGGCATGTCATATGAAAAATTGTATATACGGTTAATTTATATGAGTGTGAGGTGTTGCCTTGCCAGCATAGGTCAATTATGTTAAATTAAAAAGAATAATGAAGTTAATTCAATATATTATTGTATTGGTCCATGAAAAATATAATGTGGATTGGTAGCTTTTGGAAAAAAATGTCGGCATTATAGAATATGTGTCAAAAACCCTATATATTGAGTGGTGTTGCGCAAGGCATGTTATATTTAAATTTGTATATACGGTAAATTTATATGAGTGTGAGGAGTTGCCTGTCCGGTATAAATCAAATATGTTTAATTAAAAAGAATAATGAAGTTAATACAATATATTATTGTATTGGTCCATGATAAATATAATGTGGATGGTAGCTTTTGGAAAAGGGTCGGCATTATAGAATATGGGTCAAAAAACCTATATATTGAGTGGTGTCGCGCCCGGCATGTCATATGAAAAATTGTATATACGGTAAATTTATATGAGTGTTAGTTGTTGCCTTAACAATTATGTTTAATAGCAAAGAATAATGAAGTTATTTGAGTGTATTTTTAAATAAGTACCTAATAAAGATAAGTTGGTTGGTAGCATTTGGAAAAAATGTCGGCAATATAGAATATGTGTCATAAAAGCTATAAAGGGAGTGGTGTCGCGCAAGGCATGTCATATGAAAAATTGTATATACGGTAAATTTATATGAGAGTGAGGTGTTGCCTTGCCGGCATAGGTCAATTATGTTTAATTAAAAAGAATAATGAAGTTAATCCATTAAATTATTGGATTGGTCCAAGAAAAATATAATGTGGATGGTAGCTTTTGGAAAAAATGTCGGCATTATAGACTATGTGTCCAAAAACCTATATATTGAGTGGTGTCGCGCACGGCATGTCATATGAAAAATTGTATATACTGTAAATTTATATGAGTTTGAGGTGTTGCCTTAAAAATTATGTTTAATAGCAAAGAATAATGAAGTTTTTTGAGTGCATTTTCAAATTAGTTTATAATAAAGATAAGTTGGTTGGTAGCATTTGGAAAAATGTCGGCATTATAGAATATGTGTCAAGAAACCTATATAGGGAGTGGTGTCGCGCAAGGCATGTCATATGAAAAACTGTATATACGGAAAATTTTAATAAGAGTGAGGTGTTGCCTTGCCGGCATAGGTCAATTAAGTTTAATTAAAAAGAATAATGAAGTGAATTCATTATATTATTGTATTGGTCCATGAAAAAAATAATGTGGTTGGTAGCTTTTTGAAAAAATGTCGGCATTATAGAATATGTGTCAAAAAACCTATTTATTGAGTGGTGTCGCGTACGGCATGTCATACGCCAAATTTAACATACGGCAAATTAATATGACTGTGAGTAGTTGCCTTGCCGGCATAGATCAATTAAGTTTAATTAAAAGGAATAATGAAGTTAATTCAATATATTATTCTATTGGTCCATGAAAAATATAATGTGGATGGTAGCTTCTGGAAAAAATGTCGGCAATATAGAATATGTGTCAAAAAAGCTATAAACGGAGTGGTGTCGCGCAAGGCATGTCATATGAAAAACTGTATATACGGTAAATTTATATGAAAGTGAGGTGTTGCCTTGCCGGCATAGGTCAATTAAGTTTAATTAAAAAGAATAATGAAGTTAACTCATTAAATTATTTGATTGGTCCAAGAAAAATATAATGTGGATGGTAGCTTTCGGAAAAAATGTCGGCATTATAGACTATGTGTCCAAAAACCTATATATTGAGTGGTTGAGTGATGAAGTGTTGCCTTGCCGGCATAGGTCAATTATGTTTAATTTAAAAGAATAATATAGTTAATTCATGAAATTATTATATTGGTCCATGAAAAATATAATGTGGATGGTAGCTTCTGGAACAAATGTCGGCAATATAAAATATGTGTGACAAAAAACCTATATAGGGAGTGGTGTCGCGCAAGGCATGTCATATGAAAAACTGTATATTCGGTAAATTTATATGAGTGTGAGGTGTTGCCTTGCCGGTATAAAAGAATAATGAAGTTAATTCAATATATCTATGTATTGGTACATGAAAAATATAATGTGGATGGTAGGTTTTGGAAAAAATGTCGGCATTATAGAATATGTGTCAAAAAACCTATATAGGGAGTGTTGCCGCGCAAGGCATGTCATATGAAAAACTGTCTATACGGTAAATTTATATAAGTGCGAGGTGCTGCCTTGCCGGTATAAATATATTAATTGCAAAGAATAATGAAGTTATTCGAATGTATTATTAAATTAGTACATAAAAAAGATGGAATGGTGTCGCGCACGGCATGTCATATGTGAAATTGTACATACGGTCAATTCATATGACTGTGTGGTGTTGCCTTGCCGGCATAGGTCAATTATGTTTAATTTAAAAGAAAAATATAGTTAATTCATTAAATTATTATATTGGTCCATGAAAATTATAATGGGCTTGGTAGCTTTTAAAAAAATGTCGTCGTTATAGACTATGTGTCAAAAACCTATATATTGAGTGGTGTCGCGCACGGCATGTCATATGAAAAATTGTATATTCTGTAAATTTTTATGAGTGTGAGGTGTTGCCTTAAAAATTCTGTTTAATAGCAAAGAATAATGAAGTTATTTGAGTGCATTTTCAAATTAGTACATAATAAATATAAGTTGGTTGGTAGCATTTGGAAAAAATGTCGGCAATATAGAATATGTGTCAAAAAACCTATATAGGGAGTGGTGTCGCGCAAGGCAGGTGATATGAAAAATTTAATTCAATTAATTATTGTATTGGTCCATAAAAAAAAATTATGTGGTTGGTAGCTTTTTTTAAAAAAAATGTCGGCATTATAGAATATGTGTCAAAAAACCTATTTATTGAGTGGTGTCGCACACGGCATGTCATACGCTAAATTTTACATACGGCAAACTAATATGACTGTGAGGTGTTGCCTTGCCGTTATAAATCAATTAAGTTAAATTAAGTGGAATAAGGAAGTTAATTCAATATATTGTATTGGTCCATGAAAAATAAATTGTGGATGATAGCTTTTGAAAAAAATGTCGGCATTATAGAATATGTGTCACAAAAAACCTATATGGTCATATGGCAGAGGCATGTCATATGAAAAACTGTATATACGGTAAATTTATATGAGTAGAGGTGTTGCCTTGATGGCATAGGTCAATTAAGTTTAATTAAAAAGAATAATGAAGTTTATTCAATATATTACTGTATTGGTCTATGAAAAATATAATGTGGATGGTAGCTTTTGGAAAAAATGTCGGCATTATAGAATATGTGTCAGAAAACCTATATATTGAATGGTGTCGCGCACGGCATGTAATATGCAAAATTGTACATACGGCCAATTCATATGACTGTGAGGTGTTGCCATGCCGGCATAGGTCAATTAAGTTTTATTAAAAAGAATACTGTATGGGTCCAAGAAAAATATAATGTGGATGGTAGCTTTTACAACACATAAATATGACTAAGAGGTGTTGCCTTGCCGGTATAAAGCAATAATGTTGAATTGAAAAGAATAATTAAATAATTTGAGTGTGTTATTACATTAGTACATCATAAAAATACTGTGGATGGTAGCTTTTGGAAAAAATGTCGGCATTATAGAATATGTGTCACAAAAAACCTTTATAGGGGGTGGTGGCGCGCAAGGCATGTCATATGAATAACTGTATATACGGTAAATTTATATGAGTATGAGGTGTTGCCATGCCGTTATAAAAGAATAATGAAGTTAATTCCATATATCATTGTATTGGTACATTAAAAATATAATGTGGATGGTAGCTTTTGGAAAAAATGTCGGCATTATAGAATATGTGTCAAAAAACCCATATAGGGAGTGGTGTCGCGCAAGGCATGTCATATGAAAAACTGTCTATTCGGTAAATTTATATGAGTGCGAGTTGTTGCCTTGCCGGTATAAATCAATTATGTTTAAATAAAATAATAATGTAGTTAATTCAATATATCATTGTATTGGTACATGAAAAATATAATGTGGATGGTAGAATTTGGAAAAAATGTCGGCATTATAGAATATGTGTCAGAAACCCTCTATATTGAGTGGTGTCGCGCACGGCATGTAACATGCAAAATTGTACATACGGCCAATTCATATGACTGTGTGGTGATGCGTTGCCGGTATAAATCAATTATGTTTATTTAAAAAGAATAATGAAGTTTATTCAATATATTATTGTATTGGTCTATGAAAAATATAATGTGGATGGTGGCTTTTGGAAAAAATGTCGGCATTATAGAATATGTGTCAAGAAACCTATTATTGAGTGGTGTCGCGCACAGCATGTAATATGCAAAATTGTACATACGGACAATTCATATGACTGTGAGGTGTTGCCATGCCGGTATAGGTCAATTAAGTTTAATAAAAAAGAAAATTGAAGTTAATTCAATATATTATTGTATTGGTCCATGAAAAATATAATGTTGATGGTAGCTTTTGGAAAAAATGTGGGCATTATAAAAAATGTGTCAAAAAACCCATATAGGGAGCGGTGTCGCGCCCGGCATGTCATATGCAAAATTATACATTCGGCCAATTCATATGACTGCGAGCTGTTGTCTTGCCGGCATAGGTCAATTAAGCTTAATTAAAAAGATTAATGAAGCTAATTCATTAAATTATTATATTGGTGCATGAAAAATATAATGTGGTTGGTAGCTTTTATAAAGAATGTCGTCATTATAGACTATGTGTCAAAAAACCTATATATTGAGTGGTGTCGCGCACGGCATGTCATATGAAAAATTGTATATACTGTATATTTTTATGAGTGTGAGGTGTTGCCTTAAAAATTATGTTTAATTGAAAAGAACAATAAAGTTATTTGAGTGTATTTTTAAATTACTACATAATAAAGATAAGTTGGTTGGTAGCATTTGGAAAAAATATCGGCAATATAGAAGATGTGTCAAAAAACCTATATAAGGAGTGGTGTCGCGAAAGGCATGTCATATGAAAAACTGTATATACGGTAAATTTAAATGAGAGTATGGGTTGCCTTGCCGGTATACATCAATTATGATTAATTGAAAAGAATAATGAAGCTATTTCAAAATGTAATTGTATTGATCCATGAAAAAGATAATGTGGATGGTAGCTTTTGGAAAATATGTCGGCATTACAGAATATGTGTCAAAAAACCTATATATTGAGTGGTGTCGCGCACGGCATCTCATACGCTAAATTGTACATACGGCAACTTAATATGACTGTGAGGTGTTGCCTTGCCGGTATAAATCAATTATGTTTAATTAAAAAGATTAATTAAGTTATTTCAATATATTATTGTATTGGTTCATGAAAAATATAATGTGGATGGTAGATTTTGGAAAAATGTCGGCATTATAGAATATGTGTCAAAAAACCTATATATTGAGTGGTTCCGCGCCCGGCATGTCATATAAAAAATTGAATATACGGTAAATTTATATGAGGGTGAGGTGTTGCCTTAACAATTATGTTTAATAGCAAAGAATAATGAAGTTATTTGAGTGTGTTTTTAAATTAGTACATAATAGAGATAAGTTGGTTGGTAGCATTTGGAAAAAATGTCGGCAATATAGAATATGTGTCAAAAAACCTATATAGGGAGTGGTGTCGCGCAAGGCATATCATAAAAAAAATTGTATATACGGTAAATGTATATGAGTGTGAGGTGTTGCCTTGCCGTTATAAATCAATTATGATTAATTAAAGAGAATAATGAAGTTATTTCAATATATTATTGTATTGGTCCATGAAAAATATAATGTGGATGGTAGCTTTTGGAAAAATGTCGGCATTATAGAATATGTGTCAAAAAACCTATATATCGAGTGGTGTCGCGCACGGCATGTCATATGAAAATTTTATATACGGTAAATTTATATGAGTGTGAGGTGTTGCCTTAATAATTATGTTTAATTGCAAAGAATAATGAAGTTATTTGAGTGTATTTTTAAATTAGTACATAATAAAGATAAGTTGGTTGGTAGCATTTGGAAAAAATTTCGGCAATATAGAATATGTGTCAAAAAATCCATATAGGGAGTGGTGTCGCGAAAGGCATGTCATATGAAAAACTGTATATACGGTAAATTTAAATGAGAGTATGGGTTGCCTTGCCGGTATACATCAATTATGATTAATTAAAAAGAATAATGAAGCTAATTCAAAATGTTATTGTATTGGTCCATGAAAAAGATAATGTGGATGGTAGCTTTTGGAAAAATGTCGGCATTATAGAATATGTGTCAAAAAACCTATATATTGAGTGGTGTCGCGCACGGCATCTCATACGCTAAATTTTACATACGGCAACTTAATATGACTGTGAGGTGTTGCCTTGCCGGCATAAGTCGATTAAGTTAAATTAAAAGGAATAATGAAGTTATTTCAATATATAATTGTATTGGTCCATGAAAAATATAATGTGGTTGGTAGCTTTTGGAAAAAATGTCGGCATTATAGAATATGTGTCAAAAAATCTATATATTGAGTGGTGTCACGCACGGCATCTCATACGCCAAATTTTACATACGGAAAACTAATATGACTGTGAGTTGTTGCCTTGCTGGCATAAGTCGATTAAGTTAAATTAAAAGGAATAATGAAGCTATTTCAATATATAATTGTATTGGTCCATGAAAAAAATAATGTTGTTGGTAGCTTTTTAGAAAAAAATGTCGGCATTATAGAAAATGTGTAAAAAAAACCTATATAGGGAGTGGTGTCGCGCAAGGCATGTCATATGAAAAACTGTATATACGGTAATTTTATATGAGTGCGAGGTGTTGCCTTGCCGGTATAAGTCAAGTTAATTGCAAAGAATAATGAAGTTAATTCGAATGTATTATTAGTATTGGTCCTTGAAATAGATAAGTTGGATGGTAGCATTTGGAAAAAATTTCGGCAATATAGAATATGTGTCAAAAAACCTATATAGGGAGTGGTGTCGCGCAAGGCATGTCATATAAAAATTGTATATACGGTAAATTTATATGAGTGTGAGGTGTTGCCTTGCCGGTATAGATCAATTATGTTTAATTAAAAAGAATAATGAAGTTAATTCAATATATTATTGTATTGGTCCATGAAAAATATAATGTGGATGGTAGCTTTTGGAAAAATGTCGGCATTATAGAATATATGTCAAAAACCTATATATTGAGTGGTGTCGTGCACGGCATGTTATATGAAAAATTTTATATACGGTAAATTTATATGAGTGTGAGGTGTTGCCTTAATAATTATGTTTAATAGCAAAGAACAATAAAGTTATTTGAGTGAATTTTTTAAATTAGTACATAATAAAGATAAGTTGGTTGGTAGCATATGGAAACAAATATGGGCAATATAGAATATGTGTCAAAAAAACCTATATAGGGAGTGGTGTCGCGAAAGGCATGTCATATGAAAAACTGTATATACGGTAAATTTAAATGAGAGTATGGGTTTGCCTTGCTGGTATACATCAATTATGATTAATTAAAATGAATAATGAAGCTAATTCAAAATGTTATTGTATTGGTCCATGAAAAAGATAATGTGGATGGTAGCTTTTGGAAAAATATGTACCATTAATAGGAATATGTGTCAAAAAAACCTATATATTGGAGTGGTGTCCTTTCGGCATGTCATACGCTAAATTGTACATACGGCAAATTAATATGACTGTGAGGGTGTTGCCTTGCCGGCATAGGTCAATTAAGTTTAATTAAAAGAATAATGAAGTTAATTCAATTTATTATTGTATTGGTCTATGAAAAATATAATGTGGATGGTAGCTTTTGGAAAAAATGTCGGCATTATAGAATATGTGTCAAAAAACCTATATATTGAGTGGTGTCGCGCACGGCATCTCATACGCTAAATTTTACATACGGCAAACTAATATGACTGTGAGGTGTTGCCTTGCTGGCATAGGTCGATTATGTTCAATTAAAAAGAATAATGAAGTTAATTCAATATATTATTGTATTGGTCCATAATAAAAATAAGTGGTTGGTAGCTTTTTTGAAAAAAATGTCGGCAATTTAGAATATGTGTCAAAAACCCAATATAGGGAGTGGTGTCGCGCAAGGCATGTCATATGAAAAATTGTATATACGGTTAATTTATATGAGTGTGAGGTGTTGCCTTGCCTCCATAGGTCAATTAAGTTATATTAAAAAGAATAACGAAGTTAATTCAATATATTATTGTATTGGTCCATGAAAAATATTATGTGGATGGTAGCTTTTGGAAAAAATGTCGGCATTATAGAATATGTGTCAAAAACCCTATATAGGGAGTGGTGTTGCGCAAGGCATGTTATATTTAAATTTGTATATACGGTAAATTTATATGAGTGTGAGGTGTTGCCTTGCCGGTATAAATCAAATATGTTTAATTAAAAAGAATAATGAAGTTAATTCAATATATTATTGTATTGGTCCATGATAAATATAATGTGGATGGTAGCTTTTGGAAAAGTGTCGGCATTATAGAATATGGGTCAAAAAACCTATATATTGAGTGGTGTCGCGCACGGCATGTTATATGAAAAATTTTATATACGGTAAATTTATATGAGTGTGAGGTGTTGCCTTAACAATTATCTTTAATTGCAAAGAATAATGAAGTTATTTGAGTGTATTTTTAAATTAGTACATAATAAAGATAAGTACATTGAATAAATATAGAATATGTGTCAAAAAATCTATATAGGGAGTGGTGTCGCGAAAGGCATGTCATATGAAAAACTGTATATACGGTAAATGTATATAAAGTTATATTACATTAAAGTATATATTATTAAAAATATTACATGAAAATGTTAAGGTGGATGGTAGTATTTTGGAAAAAATGTCGGCATTATGGAATATGTGTCAAAAAAACCTATATAGAGGAGTGGTGTCGCGCAAGGCATGTCATATGAAAAATTTTATATATGGTAAATTCATATGACTGTGGAGAATGCCTTGCCGGCATAAGTCAATTATGTTTAAATAAAAAGAATAATGAAGTTATATTAAATGTATTATTAAATTGGTACATGAAAATGTATAAGGTCGATGGTAGTCTTTGGAAAAAATGTCGGCAATATAGAATATGTTTCAAAAAACCTATATAGGGAGTGGAGTCGCGAAAGGCATTTCATATGAAAAACTGTATATACGGTAAATTTAAATGAGAGTATGGGTTGCCTTGACGGTATACATCAATTATGATTAATTAAAAAGAATAATGAAGCTAATTCCAAATGTTATTGTATTGGTCCATGAAAAAGATAATGTGGATGGTAGCTTTTGGAATAAATGTCGTCGTTATAGACTATGTGGTGTCGCGCACGGCATGTCATATGAAAAACTGTATAAACCGAAAATTTATATGAGTGTGAGGTGTTGCCTTGCCGGCATAGGTCAATTAAGTTTAATTAAAAAGAATAATGAAGTTTATTCAATTTATTATTGTATTGGTCTATGAGAAATATAATGTGGATGGTAGCTTTTGGAAAAAATGTCGGCATTATAGAATATGTGGCAAAAGACCTATATATTGAGTGGTGTCGCGCACGGCATCTCATTCGCTAAATTTTACATACGGCAAACTAATATGACTGTGAGGTGTTGCCTTGCTGGCATAGGTCGATTATGTTCAATTAAAAGGAATAATGAAGTTAATTCAATATATTATTGTATTGGTCCATGATAAAAAAAAAGTGGTTGGTAGCTTTTTTAAAAAAAATGTCGGCAATTTAGGATATGTTTCAAAAAACCAATACAGGGAGTGGTGTCGCGCAAGGCATGTCATATGAAAAATTGTATATACGGTTAATTTATATGAGTGTGAGGTGTTGCCTTGCCTCCATAGGTCAATAAAGTTATATTAAAAAGAATAATAAAGTTAATTCAATATATTATTGTATTGGTCGATGAAAAATATAATGTGGATGGTAGCTTTTGGAAAAAATGTCGGCATTATAGAATATGTGTCAAAAACCCTATATAGGGAGTGGTGTTGCGCAAGGCATGTTATATTTAAATTTGTATATACGGTAAATTTATATGAGTGTGAGGTGTTGCCTTGCCGGTATAAATCAAATATGTTTAATTAAAAAGAATAATGAAGTTAATTCAATATATTATTGTATTGGTCCATGATAAATATAATGTGGATGGTAGCTTTTGGAAAAGGGTCGGCATTATAGAATATGGGTCAAAAAACCTATATATTGAGTGGTGTCGCGCACGTCATGTTATATGAAAAATTTTATATACGGTAAATTTATATGAGTGTGAGGTGTTGCCTTAACAATTATCGTTTAATTGCAAAGAATAATGAAGTTATTTGAGTGTATTTTTAAATTAGTACATAATAAAGATAAGTACATAATAAATATAGAATATGTGTCAAAAAATCTATATAGGGAGTGGTGTCGCGAAAGGCATGTCATATGAAAAACTGTATATACGGTAAATGTATATAAACTTATATTACATTAAAGTATATATTATTAAAATATTACATGAAAATGTTAAGGTGAATGGTAGTATTTGGAAAAAATGTCGCCATTATGGAATATGTGTCAAAAAACCTATATAGGGAGTGGTGTCGCGCAAGGCATGTCATATGAAAAATTTTATATACGGTAAATTCATATGACTGTGGAGAGATGCCTTGCCGGCATAAGTCAATTATGTTAAAAAAAAAGAATAATGAAGTTATATAAATGTATCATTAAATTGGTACATGAAAATGTTAAGGTCAATGGTAGTCTTCGGAAAAAATGTCGGCAATATAGAATATGTTTCAAAAAACCTATATAGGGAGTAAAGTCGCGAAAGGCATTTCATGAAAAACTGTATATACGGTAAATTTAAATGAGAGTATGGGTTGCCTTGACGGTATATCATCAATTATGTATTAATTAAAAAGAGGATAATGAAGCTAATTCCAAGATGTTATTGAGGTATTGGTCCATGAAAAAGATAATGTGGATGGTAGCTTTTGGAATAAATGTCGTCGTTATAGACTATGTGGTGTCGCGCACGGCATGTCATATGAAAAACTGTATAAACCGAAAATTTATATGAGTGTGAGGTGTTGCCTTGCCGGCATAGGTCAATTAAGTTTAATTAAAAACAATATAAGTTATTTCATTAAAAATGTACTGGTAAGTTGAGGAATAATGATGTATTCAATATATTATTGTATTGATCTATGAAAAATATAATGTGGATGGTAGCTTTTGAAAAAAATGTGGGCATTATAGAAAATGTGTCAAAAATCTATAAATTGAGTGGTGTCGCGTACGGCATGTCATACGCTAAATTTTACATACGGCAAACTAATATGACTGTGAGGTGTTGCCTTGCTGGCATAGGTCGATTAAGTTAAATTAAAAGGAATAATGAAGTTAATTCAATATATTATTGTTTTGGTCCATAAAAAAAAGTATGTGGTTGGTAGCTTTTTTAAAAAAAATGTCGGCATTATAGAATATGTGTCAAAAACCTATATAGGTGGTGGTGTCGCGCAAGGCATGTCATATGAAAAACTGCCTTGCCGGTATAAATCAATTAATTGCAAAGAATAATGAAGTTATTCGAATGTGTTGCCTTGCCGGAATAAATCAATTATGTTTAATTAAAAAGAATAATGAAGTTATTTCAATATATTTTTGTATTGGTCCATGAAAAATATAATGTGGATGGTAGCTTTTGGAAAAATGTCGGCATTATAGAATATATGTCAAAAACCTATATATTGAGTGGTGTCGTGCACGGCATGTTATATGAAAAATTTTATATACGGTAAATTTATATGAGTGTGAGGTGTTGCCTTAATAATTATGTTTAATAGCAAAGAACAATAAAGTTATTTGGTGAATTTTTAAATTAGTACATAATAAAGATAAGTTGGTTGGTAGCATATGGAAACAAATATGGGCAGTATAGAATATGTGTCAAAAAACCTATATAAGGAGTGGTGTCGCGAAAGGCATGTCATATGAAAAACTGTATATACGGTAAATTTAAATGAGAGTATGGGTTGCCTTGCTGGTATACATCAATTATGATTAATTAAAAAGAATAATGAAGCTAATTCAAAATGTTATTGTATTGGTCAATGAAAAAGATAATGTGGATGGTAGCTTTTGGAAAATATGTCGGCATTATAGAATATGTGTCAAAAAACCTATATAGGGAGTGGTGTCGCGAAAGGCAAATGAGAGTATGGGTTGCCTTGCCGGTATACATCAATTATGAGCAATTAAATAGAATAATGAAGTTATTTCAATATATTATTGTATTGGTCCATGAAAAATATAATGTGGATGGTAGCTTTTGGAAAAATGTCGGCATTATAGAATATGTGTCAAAAAACCTATATATTGAGTGGTGTCGCGCACGGCATGTTATATGAAAAATTTTATATACGGTAAATTTATATGAGTGTGAGGTGTTGCCTTAAAAATTATGTTTAATTGCAAAGAATAATAAAGTTACTTGAGTGTATTTTTAAATTAGTACATAATAAAGATAAGTTGGTTGGTAGCATTTGGAAAAAATTTCGGCAATATAGAATATGTGTCAAAAAATCCATATAGGGAGTGGTGTCGCGAAAGGCATATCATAAGAAAAGCTGTATATACGGTAAATTTAAATGAGAGTATGGGTTGCCTTGCCGGTATACATCAATTATGATTTATTAAAAAGAATAATGAAGCTAATTCAAAATGTTATTGTATTGGTCCATGAAAAAGAAAATGTGGATGGTAGCTTTTGGAAAAAATGTCGGCATTATAGAATATGTGTCAAAAAACCTATATATTGAGTGGTGTCGCGCACGGCATCTCATACGCTAAATTTTACATACGGCAACTTAATATGACTGTGAGGTGTTGCCTTGCCGGCATAAGTCGATTAAGTTAAATTAAAAGGAATAATGAAGTTATTTCAATATATAATTGTATTGGTCCATGAAAAAAATAATGTGGTTGGTAGCTTTTTTAAAAAAAATGTCGGCATTATAGAATATGTGTCAAAAAACCTATATAGGGAGTGGTGTCGCGCAAGGCATGTCATATGAAAAACTGAATATTCGGTAATTTTATATGAGTGCGAGTTGCTGCCTTGCCGGTAAAAATCAATTAATTGCAAAGAATAATGAAGTTATTCGAATGTATTATTAAATTAGTACATAAAAAGATAAGTTGGTTGGTAGCATTTGGAAAAAATATCGGCAATATAGAATATGTGTCAAAAAACCTATATATTGAGTGGTGTCGCGCACGGCATCTCATTCGCTAAATTTTACATACGGCAAACTAATATGACTGTGAGGTGTTGCCTTGCTGGCATAGGTCGATTAAGTTAAATTAAAAGGAATAATGAAGTTAATTCAATATATTATTGTATTGGTCCATGATAAAAAAAAATGTGGTTGGTAGCTTTTTTAAAAAAATGTCGGCAATTTAGGATATGTTTCAAAAACCCAATACAGGGAGTGGTGTCGCGCAAGGCATGTCATATGAAAAATTGTATATACGGTTAATTTATATGAGTGTGAGGTGTTGCCTTGCCTCCATAGGTCAATAAAGTTATATTAAAAAGAATAACGAAGTTAATTCAATATATTATTGTATTTGTCCATGAAAAATATAATGTGGATGGTAGCTTTTGGAAAAAATGTCGGCATTATAGAATATGTGTCAAAAACCCTATATAGGGAGTGGTGTTGCGCAAGGCATGTTATATTTAAATTTGTATATACGGTAAATTTATATGAGTGTGAGGTGTTGCCTTGCCGGTATAAATCAAATATGTTTAATTAAAAAGAATAATGAAGTTAATTCAATATATTATTGTATAGGTCCATGATAAATATAATGTGGATGGTAGCTTTTGGAAAAATGTCGGCATTATAGAATATGTGTCAAAAAACCTATATATTGAGTGGTGTCGCGCACGGCATGTTATATGAAAAATTTTATATATGGTAAATTTATATGAGTGTGAGGTGTTGCCTTAAAAATTATGTTTAATAGCAAAGAATAATAAAGTTACTTGAGTGTATTTTTAAATTAGTACATAATAAAGATAAGTTGGTTGGTAGCATTTGGAAAAATTTCGGCAATATAGAATATGTGTCAAAAAACCTATATAGGGAGTGGTGTCGCGAAAGGCATGACATATGAAAAACTGTATATACGGTAAATTTAAATGAGAGTATGGGTTGCCTTGCCGGTATACATCAATTATGATTAATTAATAAGAATAATGAAGCTAATTAAAATGTTATTGTATTGGTCAATGCAAAAGATAATGTGGATGGTAGCTTTTAGAAAAAATGTCGGCATTATAGAATATGCGTCAAAAAAACTATATATTGAGTGGTGTCGCGCACGGCATGTTATATAAAAAATGTTATATATGGTAAATTTATATGAGTGTGAGGTGTTGCCTTAACAATTATGTTTAATAGCAAAGAATAATGAAGTTAAATGAGTGTATTTTTAAATTAGTACATAGTAAAGATAAGTTGGTTGGTAGCATTTGGAAAAAATGTCGGCAATATAGAATATGTGTCAAAAAACCTATATAGGGAGTGGTGTCGCGAAAGGCATTTCATGAAAAACTGTATATACGGTAAATTTAAATGAGAGTATGGGTTGCCTTGCCGGTATACATCAATTATGATTAATTAAAAAGAATAATGAAGCTAATTCAAAATGTTATTGTATTGGTCCATGAAAAAGATAATGTGGATGGTAGCTTTTGGAAAAAATGTCGGCATTATAGAATATGTGTCAAAAAACCTATATATTGAGTGGTGTCGCGCACGGCATCTCATACGCTAAATTGTACATACGGAAAATTATTATGACTGTGAGGTGTTGCCTTGCCGGCATAGGTCAATTAAGTTTAATTAAAAAGAATAATGAAGTTTATTCAATATATTACTGTATAGGTCTATGAAAAATATAATGAGGATGGTAGCTTTTGAAAAAAATGTCGGCATTATGGAATATGTGTCAAAAAATCTATATATTGAGTGGTGTCGCGCACGGCATCTCATACGCTAAATTGTACATACGGCAAATTATTATGACTGTGAGGTGTTGCCTTGCCGGCATAGGTCAATTAAGTTTAATTTAATAGAATAATGAAGTTATTTCAATATATTATGGTATTGGTCCATGAAAAAAATAATGTGGTTGGTAGCTTTTTAAAAAAAGTCGGCATTATAGAATATGTGTCAAAAAAACCTTTATAGGGAGTGGTGTCGGGCAAGGCATGTCATATGAAAAACTGCGAGGTGTGAGGTGCTCCCTTGCCGGTATAAATCAATTAATTGCAAAGAATAATGAAGTAATTCGAATGTATTATTAAATTAGTACATAAAAAGATAAGTTGGTTGGTAGCATTTGGAAAAAATATCGGCAATATAGAATATGTGTCAAAAAACCTATATAGGGAGTGGTGTCGGGCAAGGCATGTCATATGAAAAACTGCGAGGTGTGAGGTGCTGCCTTGCCGGTATACATCAATTATGTTTAATTAAAAAGAATAATGAAGTTATTTCAATATATTATTGTATTGGTCTATGAAAAATATAATGTGGATGGTAGCTTATGGAAAAAATGTCGGCATTATAGAATATGTGGCAAAAAACCTATATATTGAGTGGTGTCGCGCACGGCATCTCATTCGCTAAATTTTACATACGGCAAACTAATATGACTGTGGGGTGTTGCCTTGCTGGCATAGGTCGATTATGTTAAATTAAAAGGAATAATGAAGTTAATTCAATATATTATTGTATTGGTCCATGATAAAAAAAATGTGGTTGGTAGCTTTTTTAAAAAAAATGACGGCAATTTAGGATATGTTTCAAAAACCCAATACAGGGAGTGGTGTCGCGCAAGGCATGTCATATGAAAAATTGTATAGACGGTTAATTTATATGAGTGTGAGGTGTTGCCTTAACAATTATGTTTAATAGCAAAGAATAATTAAGTTATTTGAGTGTGTTTTTAAATTAGTACATAATAGAGATAAGTTAGTTGGTAGCATTTGGAAAAAATGTCGGCAATATAGAATATGTGTCACAAAACCTATATAAGGAGTGGTGTCGCGCACGGCATGTCATATGCGAATTTGTACATACGGCCAATTCATATGACTAAGAGGTGTTGCCTTGCCGGCATAGGTCAATTATGTTTAATTTAAAAGAATAATATAGTTAGTTCATTAAATTATTATATTGGTCCATGAAAAATATAATGGGGTTGGTAGCTTTTTTAAAAAAAATGTCGTCGTTATAGACTATGTGTCCAAAAACCTATATATTGAGTGGTGTCGCGCACGGCATGTCATATGAAAAATTCTATATACTGTATATTTATATGAGTTTAAGGTGTTGCCTTAAAAATTATGTTTAATAGCAAAGAATAATGAAGTTATTAGAGTGCATTTTCAAATTAGTACATAATAAAGATAAGTTGGTTGGTAGCATTTGGAAAAAATGTCGGCAATATAGAATATGTGTCAAAAAACCTATATAGGGAGTGGTGTCGCGCAAAGCTGGTCAAATGAAAAATTTTATTCATTAAATTATTGTATTGGTCCATGAAAAAAAATAATGTGGTTGGTAGCTTTTTTAAAAAAATGTCGGCATTATAGAATATGTGTCAAAAAACCTATTTATTGAGTGGTGTCGCGCACGGCATGTCATACGCCAAATTTAACATACGGCAAATTAATATGACTGTGAGTAGTTGCCTTGCCGGCATAGATCAATTAAGTTAAATTAAAAGGAATAATGAAGTTAATTCAATATATTATTGTATTGGTCCATGAAAAATATAATGTGGATGGTAGCTTTTGGAAAAAATGTCGGCAATATAAAATATGTGTCACAAAAAACCTATATAGGGAGTGGTGCCGCGCAAGGCATGTCATATGAAAAACTGTATATACGGTAAATTTATATGAGTATGAGGTGTTGCCTTGCCGGCATAGGTCAATTATGTTTAATTTAAAAGAATAATATAGTTAGTTCATTAAATTATTATATTGGTCCATGAAAAATATAATGGGGTTGGTAGCTTTTTTAAAAAAAATGTCGTCGTTATAGACTATGTGTCCAAAAACCTATATATTGAGTGGTGTCGCGCACGGCATGTCATATGAAAAATTCTATATACTGTATATTTATATGAGTTTGAGGTGTTGCCTTAAAAATTATGTTTAATAGCAAAGAATAATGAAGTTATTAGAGTGCATTTTCAAATTAGTACATAATAAAGATAAGTTGGTTGGTAGCATTTGGAAAAAATGTCGGCAATATAGAATATGTGTCAAAAAACCTATATAGGGAGTGGTGTCGCGCAAAGCTGGTCAAATGAAAAATTTTATTCATTAAATTATTGTATTGGTCCATGAAAAAAAATAATGTGGTTGGTAGCTTTTTTAAAAAATGTCGGCATTATAGAATATGTGTCAAAAAACCTATTTATTGAGTGGTGTCGCGCACGGCATGTCATACGCCAAATTTAACATACGGCAAATTAATATGACTGTGAGTAGTTGCCTTGCCGGCATAGATCAATTAAGTTAAATTAAAAGGAATAATGAAGTTAATTCAATATATTATTGTATTGGTCCATGAAAAATATAATGTGGATGGTAGCTTTTGGAAAAAATGTCGGCAATATAAAATATGTGTCACAAAAAACCTATATAGGGAGTGGTGCCGCGCAAGGCATGTCATATGAAAAACTGTATATACGGTAAATTTATATGAGTATGAGGTGTTGCCTTGCCGGTATAAAAGAATAATGAAGCTAATTCAATATATCATTGTATTGGTACATGAAATTTATAATGTGGATGGTAGGTTTTGGAAAAAATGTCGGCATTATAGAATATGTGTCAAAAAACCTATATAGGTAGTGGTGTCGCGCAAGGCATGTCATATGAAAAACTGTCTATACGGTAAATTTATATGAGTGCGAGGTGCTGCCTTGCCGGTATAAATCAATTAATTGCAAAGAATAATGAAGTTATTCGAATGTATTATTAAATTAGTACATAAAAAAGTTAAGTTGGTTGGTAGCATTTGAAAAAAATGTCGGCAATATAGAATATGTGTCAAAAAAGCTATACAGGGAGTGGTGTCGCGCAAGGCATGTCATATGAAAAACTGTATATACGGTAAATTTATATGAGAGTGAGGTGTTGCCTTGCCGGCATAGGTCAATTAAGTTAAATTAAAAAGAATAATGAAGTTAATTCAATAAATTATTGGATTGGTCCAAGAAAAATATAATGTGGATGGTAGCTTTTGGAAAAAATGTCGGCAATATAGACTATGTGTCCAAAAACCTATATATTGAGTGGTTGAGTGATGAGGTGTTGCCTTGCCGGCATAGGTCAATTATGTTTAATTTAAAAGAATAATATAGTTAATTCATTAAATTATTATATAGGTCCAAGAAAAATATAATGGGGTTGGTAGCTTTTTTAAAAAAAATGGCGTCGTTATAGACTATGTGTCCAAAAACCTATATATTGAGGGTTGTCGCGCACGGCATGTCATATGAAAAATTGTATATACTGTAAATTTATATGAGTTTGAGGTGTTGCCTTAAAAATTATGCTTAATAGCAAAGAATAATGAAGTTATTTGAGTGCATTTTCAAATTAGTACATAATAAAGATAAGTTGGTTGGTAGCATTTGGAAAAAATGTCGGCAATATAGAATATATGTCAAAAAACCTATATAGGGAGTGGTGTCGCGCAAGGCAGGTCATATGAAAAATTTAATTCATTAAATTATTGTATTGGTCCATGAAAAAAATAATGTGGTTGGTAGCTTTTTTAAAAAATGTCGACATTATAGAATATGTGTCAAAAAACATATTTATTGAGTGGTGTCGCGCACGGCATGTCGTACGCCAAATTTTACATACGGCAAATTAATATGACTGTGATCAATTAAGTTAAATAAGGTGGAATAAGGAAGTTAATTCAATATATTATTGTATTGGTCCATGAAAAAAATAATGTGGTTGGTAGCTTTTTTAAAAAAATGTCGGCATTATAGAATATGCGTCAAAAAAACTATATATTGAGTGGTGTCGCGCACGGCATGTTATATAAAAAATGTTATATATGGTAAATTTATATGAGTGTGAGGTGTTGCCTTAACAATTATGTTTAATAGCAAAGAATAATGAAGTTAAATGAGTGTATTTTTAAATTAGTACATAGTAAAGATAAGTTGGTTGGTAGCATTTGGAAAAAATGTCGGCAATATAGAATATGTGTCAAAAAACCTATATAGGGAGTGGTGTCGCGAAAGGCATTTCATGAAAAACTGTATATACGGTAAATTTAAATGAGAGTATGGGTTGCCTTGCCGGTATACATCAATTATGATTAATTAAAAAGAATAATGAAGCTAATTCAAAATGTTATTGTATTGGTCCATGAAAAAGATAATGTGGATGGTAGCTTTTGGAAAAAATGTCGGCATTATAGAATATGTGTCAAAAAACCTATATATTGAGTGGTGTCGCGCACGGCATCTCATACGCTAAATTGTACATACGGCAAATTATTATGACTGTGAGGTGTTGCCTTGCCGGCATAGGTCAATTAAGTTTAATTAAAAAGAATAATGAAGTTTATTCAATATATTACTGTATAGGTCTATGAAAAATATAATGAGGATGGTAGCTTTTGAAAAAAATGTCGGCATTATGGAATATGTGTCAAAAAATCTATATATTGAGTGGTGTCGCGCACGGCATCTCATACGCTAAATTGTACATACGGCAAATTATTATGACTGTGAGGTGTTGCCTTGCCGGCATAGGTCAATTAAGTTTAATTTAATAGAATAATGAAGTTATTTCAATATATTATGGTATTGGTCCATGAAAAAAATAATGTGGTTGGTAGCTTTTTAAAAAAAAAGTCGGCATTATAGAATATGTGTCAAAAAACCTTTATAGGGAGTGGTGTCGGGCAAGGCATGTCATATGAAAAACTGCGAGGTGTGAGGTGCTCCCTTGCCGGTATAAATCAATTAATTGCAAAGAATAATGAAGTAATTCGAATGTATTATTAAATTAGTACATAAAAAGATAAGTTGGTTGGTAGCATTTGGAAAAAATATCGGCAATATAGAATATGTGTCAAAAAACCTATATAGGGAGTGGTGTCGGGCAAGGCATGTCATATGAAAAACTGCGAGGTGTGAGGTGCTGCCTTGCCGGTATACATCAATTATGTTTAATTAAAAAGAATAATGAAGTTATTTCAATATATTATTGTATTGGTCCATGAAAAATATAATGTGGATGGTAGCTTTTGGAAAAAATGTCGGCAATATAAAATATGTGTCACAAAAAACCTATATAGGGAGTGGTGCCGCGCAAGGCATGTCATATGAAAAACTGTATATACGGTAAATTTATATGAGTATGAGGTGTTGCCTTGCCGGTATAAAAGAATAATGAAGCTAATTCAATATATCATTGTATTGGTACATGAAATTTATAATGTGGATGGTAGGTTTTGGAAAAAATGTCGGCATTATAGAATATGTGTCAAAAAACCTATATTAGTGGTGTCGCGCAAGGCATGTCATATGAAAAACTGTCTATACGGTAAATTTATATGAGTGCGAGGTGCTGCCTTGCCGGTATAAATCAATTAATTGCAAAGAATAATGAAGTTATTCGAATGTATTATTAAATTAGTACATAAAAAAGTTAAGTTGGTTGGTAGCATTTGAAAAAAATGTCGGCAATATAGAATATGTGTCAAAAAAGCTATACAGGGAGTGGTGTCGCGCAAGGCATGTCATATGAAAAACTGTATATACGGTAAATTTATATGAGAGTGAGGTGTTGCCTTGCCGGCATAGGTCAATTAAGTTAAATTAAAAAGAATAATGAAGTTAATTCAATAAATTATTGGATTGGTCCAAGAAAAATATAATGTGGATGGTAGCTTTTGGAAAAAATGTCGGCAATATAGACTATGTGTCCAAAAACCTATATATTGAGTGGTTGAGTGATGAGGTGTTGCCTTGCCGGCATAGGTCAATTATGTTTAATTTAAAAGAATAATATAGTTAATTCATTAAATTATTATATAGGTCCAAGAAAAATATAATGGGGTTGGTAGCTTTTTTAAAAAAAATGGCGTCGTTATAGACTATGTGTCCAAAAACCTATATATTGAGGGTTGTCGCGCACGGCATGTCATATGAAAAATTGTATATACTGTAAATTTATATGAGTTTGAGGTGTTGCCTTAAAAATTATGCTTAATAGCAAAGAATAATGAAGTTATTTGAGTGCATTTTCAAATTAGTACATAATAAAGATAAGTTGGTTGGTAGCATTTGGAAAAAATGTCGGCAATATAGAATATATGTCAAAAAACCTATATAGGGAGTGGTGTCGCGCAAGGCAGGTCATATGAAAAATTTAATTCATTAAATTATTGTATTGGTCCATGAAAAAAATAATGTGGTTGGTAGCTTTTTTAAAAAAATGTCGACATTATAGAATATGTGTCAAAAAACCTATTTATTGAGTGGTGTCGCGCACGGCATGTCGTACGCCAAATTTTACATACGGCAAATTAATATGACTGTGATCAATTAAGTTAAATAAGGTGGAATAAGGAAGTTAATTCAATATATTATTGTATTGGTCCATGAAAAAAAAATTGTGAATGATAGCTTTGGAAAAAATGTCGGCATTATAGAATATGTGTCACAAATAACCTATATAGGGAGTGGTGTCGTGCAAGGCATGTCATATGAAAAACTGTATATACGGTAAATTTATATGAGTATGAGGTGTTGCCATGCCGGTATAAAAGAATAATGAAGTTAATTCAATATATCATTGTATTGGTACATGAAAAATATAATGTGGATGGTAGGTTTTGGAAAAAATGTCGGCATTATAGAATATGTGTCTAAAAACCTATATAGGGAGTGGTGTCGCGCAAGGCATGTCATATGAGAAACTGTATATACCGTAAATTTATATGAGAGTGAGGTGTTGCCTTGCCGGCATAGGTCAATTAAGTTTAATTAAAAAGAATAATAAAGTGAATTTATTAAATTATTGTATTGGTCCATGAAAAAAATAATGTGGTTGGTAGCTTTTTTTAAAAAAAATGTCGGCATTATAGAATATGTGTCAAAAAACCTATTTATTGAATGGTGTCGCACACGGCATGTCATACGCTTAATTTAACATACGGCAAATTAATATGACTGTGAGGTGTTGCCTTGCCGGCATAGATCAATTAAGTTAAATTAAGTGGAATAAGGAAGTTAATTCAATATATTGTATTGGTCCATGAAAAATAAATTGTGGATGATAGCTTTTGGAAAAAATGTCGGCATTATAGAATATGTGTCACAAAAAACCTATATAGTCATATGACAAGGCATGTCATATGAAAAACTGTATATACGGTAAATTTATATGAGAGTGAGGTGTTGCCTTGATGGCATAGGTCAATTAAGTTTAATTAAAAAGAATAATGAAGTTTATTCAATATATTACTGTATTGGTCTATGAAAAATATAATGTGGATGGTAGCTTTTGGAAAAAATATCGGCATTATAGAATATGTGTCAGAAAACCTATATATTGAATGGTGTCGCGCACGGCATGTAATATGCAAAATTGTACATACGGCCAATTCATATGACTGTGAGGTGTTGCCATGCCGGCATAGGTCAATGAAGTTTTATTAAAAAGAATATTGAAGTTAATTCAATATATTATTGTATGGGTCCAAGAAAAAAAAAATGTGGATGGTAGCTTTTACAACACATAAATATGACTAAGAGGTGTTGCCTTGCCGGTATAAAGCAATAATGTTGAATTGAAAAGATTAATGAAATAATTTGAGTGTGTTACTACATTAGTACATCATAAAAATTCTGTGGATGGTAGCTTTTGGAAAAAATGTCGGCTGTAGAATATGTGTCACAAAAAACCTATATAGGGGGTGGTGTCGCGCAAGGCATGTCATATGAATAACTGTATATACGGTAAATTTATATGAGTATGAGGTGTTGCCATGCCGGTATAAAAGAATAATGAAGTTAATTCCATATATCATTGTATTGGTACATTAAAAATATAATGTGGATGGTAGGTTTTGGAAAAAATGTCGGCATTATAGAATATGTGTCAAAAAACCCATATAGGGAGTGGTGTCGCGCAAGGCATGTCATATGAAAAACTGTCTATAAGGTAAATTTATATGAGTGCGAGATGTTGCCTTGCCGGTATAAATCAATTATGTTTAAATAAAATAATAATGTAGTTAATTCAATATATCATTGTATTGGTACATGAAAAATATAATGTGGATGGTAGCTTTTGGAAAAATGTCGGCATTATAGAATATGTGTCAGAAAACCTCTATATTGAGTGGTGTCGCGCACGGCATGTAACATGCAAAATTGTACATACGGCCAATTCACATGACTGTGTGGTGATGCGTTGCCGGTATAAATCAATTATGTTTATTTAAAAAGAATAATGAAGTTTATTCAATATATTATTGTATTGGTCTCTGAAAAATATAATGTGGATGGTAGCTTTTGGAAAAAATGTCGGCATTATAGAATATGTGTCAAGAAACCTATATATTGAGTGGTGTCGCGCACAGCATGTAATATGCAAAATTGTACATACGGACAATTCATATGACTGTGAGGTGTTGCCATGCCGGTATAGGTCAATTAAGTTTAATAAAAAAGAATATTGAAGTTAATTCAATATATTATTGTATTGGTACATGAAAAATATAATGTGAATGATGGCTTTTACAACACATATAAATGACTAAGAGGTGTTGCCTTGCCGGTATAAATCAATAACGTTGAATTGAAAAGAATAATGATATAATTTGGGTGTGTTATTACATTAGTACATAATAAAGATACTGTGGATGGTAGCTTTTGGAAAAATGTCGGTAACGCGCTAGGCATGTCATACACGGCAAATTAATATGACTGTGAGGTGTTGCCTTGCTGGCATAGGTAAATTATGTTTAACTAAAAAGAATAATGAAGTTAATTCAATATATTATTGTATTGGTCCATGAAAAATATAATGTTGATGGTAGCTTTTGAAAAAAATGTCGGCATTATAAAAAATGTGTCAAATGTGGTTGGTAGCTTTTTTAAAAAGAATGTCGTCGTTATAGACTATGTGTCAAAAAACCTATATATTGAGTGGTGTCGCGCACGGCATGTCATATGAAAAATTATATATAGTGTATATTTTTATGAGTGTGAGGTGTTGCCTTAAAATTATGTTTAATTGCAAAGAATAATAAAGTTATTTGAGTGTATTTTTAATTTACTACATAATAAAGATAAGTTGGTTGGTAGCATTTGGAAAAAATGTCGGCAATATAGAATATGTGTCAAAAAACCTATATAGGGAGTGGTGTCGCGCAAGGCATGTCATACAAAAAATTGTATATACGGTAAATGTATATAAGTGTGAGGTGTTGCCTTGCCGGTATAAAACAATTATGTTTAATTAAAAAGATTGATGAAGTTATTTCAATATATTATTGTATTGATCCATGAAAAAGATAATTTGGATGGTAGCTTTTAGAAAAAATGTCGGCATTATAGAATATGTGTCAAAAAACCTATATATTGAGTGGTGTCGCGCACGGCATGTTATATGAAATATTTTATATACTGTACAATTTTATGAGTGTGAGGTGTTGCCTTAAAAATTATGTTTAATTGCAAAGAATAATAAAGTTACTTGAGTGTATTTTTAAATAAGTACATAATAAAGCTAAGTTGGTTGGTAGCATTTGGAAAAAATTTCGGCAATATAGAATATGTGTCAAAAAAATCTATATAGGGAGTGGTGTCGCGAAAGGCATGTCATATGAAAAACTGTATATACGGTAAATTTATATGAGTGCGAGGTGCTGGCTTGCCGGTATAAATCAATTAATTGCAAAGAATAATGAAGCTATTCGAATGTATTATAAAATTAGTACATAAAAAAGATGGAATGGTGTCGCGCACGGCATGTCATATGCGAAATTGTACATACGGCCAATTCTGTGTGGTGTTGCCTTGCCGGCATAGGTCAATTATGTTTAATTTAAAAGAAAAATTTAGTTAATTCATTAAATTATTATATTGGTCCATGAAAATTATAATGGGCTTGGTAGCTTTTTTAAAAAAAATGTCGTCGTTATAGACTATGTGTCCAAAAAACTATATATTGAGTGGTGTCGCGCACGGCATGTCATATGAAAAATTGTATATTCTGTAAATTTTTATGAGTGTGAGGTGTTGCCTTAAAAATTATGTTTAATAGCAAAGAATAATGAAGTTATTTGAGTGCATTTTCAAATTAGTACATAATAAAGATAAGTTGGTTGGTAGCATTTGGAAAAAATGTCGGCAATATAGAATATGTGTCAAAAAACCTATATAGGGAGTGGTATCCCGCAAGGCAGGTGATATGAAAAATTTAATTCATTAAATTATTGTATTGGTCCATGAAAAAAATAATGTGGTTGGTAGCTTTTTTTAAAAAAAATGTCGGCATTATAGAATATGTGTCAAAAAACCTATATATTGAATGGTGTCGCACACGGCATGTCATACGCTTAATTTAACATACGGCAAATTAATATGACTGTGAGGTGTTGCCTTGCCGGCATAGATCAATTAAGTTAAATAAAGTGGAATAAGGAAGTTAATTCAATATATTGTATTGGTCCATGAAAAATAAATTGTGGATGATAGCTTTTGGAAAAAATGTCGGCATTATAGAATATGTGTCACAAAAAACCTATATAGTCATATGACAAGGCATGGCATATGAAAAACTGTATATACGGTAAATTTATATGAGAGTGAGGTGTTGCCTTGATGGCATAGGTCAATTAAGTTTAATTAAAAAGAATAATGAAGTTTATTCAATATATTACTGTATTGGTCTATGAAAAATATAATGTGGATGGTAGCTTTTGGAAAAAATATCGGCATTATAGAATATGTGTCAGAAAACCTATATATTGAATGGTGTCGCGCACGGCATGTAATATGCAAAATTGTACATACGGCCAATTCATATGACTGTGAGGTGTTGCCATGCCGGCATAGGTCAATGAAGTTTTATTAAAAAGAATATTGAAGTTAATTCAATATATTATTGTATGGGTCCAAGAAAAAAAAAATGTGGATGGTAGCTTTTACAACACATAAATATGACTAAGAGGTGTTGCCTTGCCGGTATAAAGCAATAATGTTGAATTGAAAAGATTAATGAAATAATTTGAGTGTGTTACTACATTAGTACATCATAAAAATTCTGTGGATGGTAGCTTTTGGAAAAAATGTCGGCTGTAGAATATGTGTCACAAAAAACCTATATAGGGGGTGGTGTCGCGCAAGGCATGTCATATGAATAACTGTATATACGGTAAATTTATATGAGTATGAGGTGTTGCCATGCCGGTATAAAAGAATAATGAAGTTAATTCCATATATCATTGTATTGGTACATTAAAAATATAATGTGGATGGTAGGTTTTGGAAAAAATGTCGGCATTATAGAATATGTGTCAAAAAACCCATATAGGGAGTGGTGTCGCGCAAGGCATGTCATATGAAAAACTGTCTATAAGGTAAATTTATATGAGTGCGAGATGTTGCCTTGCCGGTATAGATCAATTATGTTTAAATAAAATAATAATGTAGTTAATTCAATATATCATTGTATTGGTACATTAAAAATATAATGTGGATGGTAGGTTTTGGAAAAAATGTCGGCATTATAGAATATGTGTCAAGAAACCTATATATTGAGTGGTGTCGCGCACAGCATGTAATATGCAAAATTGTACATACGGACAATTCATATGACTGTGAGGTGTTGCCATGCCGGTATAGGTCAATTAAGTTTAATAAAAAAGAATATTGAAGTTAATTCAATATATTATTGTATTGGTACATGAAAAATATAATGTGGATGATGGCTTTTACAACACATATAAATGACTAAGAGGTGTTGCCTTGCCGGTATAAATCAATAACGTTGAATTGAAAAGAATAATGATATAATTTGGGTGTGTTATTACATTAGTATATAATAAAGATACTGTGGATGGTAGCTTTTGGAAAAATGTCGGTCAAAAGAACCTATATGTTAATTGGTAACGCGCTAGGCATGTCATACACGGCAAATTAATATGACTGTGAGGTGTTGCCTTGCCGGCATAGACCATTTAAGTTAAATTAAAAGAAATGTTGAAGTTAATTCAATAAATTATTGTATTGGTACAGGAAAAATATAATGTTGATGGTAGCTTTTGGAAAAAATATCGGCATTATAGAATATGTGTCAGAAAACCTATATATTGAGTGGTATCGCGCACGGCATGTAATATGCAAAATTGTACATACGGCCAATTCATATGACTGTGAGGTGTTGCCATGCCGGCATAGGTCAATGAAGTTTTATTAAAAAGAATATTGAAGTTAATTCAATATATTATTGTATGGGTCCAAGAAAAAAAAAATGTGGATGGTAGCTTTTACAACACATAAATATGACTAAGAGGTGTTGCCTTGCCGGTATAAAGCAATAATGTTGAATTGAAAAGATTAATGAAATAATTTGAGTGTGTTACTACATTAGTACATCATAAAAATTCTGTGGATGGTAGCTTTTGGAAAAAATGTCGGCTGTAGAATATGTGTCACAAAAAACCTATATAGGGGGTGGTGTCGCGCAAGGCATGTCATATGAATAACTGTATATACGGTAAATTTATATGAGTATGAGGTGTTGCCATGCCGGTATAAAAGAATAATGAAGTTAATTCCATATATCATTGTATTGGTACATTAAAAATATAATGTGGATGGTAGGTTTTGGAAAAAATGTCGGCATTATAGAATATGTGTCAAAAAACCCATATAGGGAGTGGTGTCGCGCAAGGCATGTCATATGAAAAACTGTCTATAAGGTAAATTTATATTAGTGCGAGATGTTGCCTTGCCGGTATAAATCAATTATGTTTAAATAAAATAATAATGTAGTTAATTCAATATATCATTGTATTGGTACATGAAAAATATAATGTGGATGGTAGCTTTTGGAAAAATGTCGGCATTATAGAATATGTGTCAGAAAACCTCTATATTGAGTGGTGTCGCGCACGGCATGTAACATGCAAAATTGTACATACGGCCAATTCACATGACTGTGTGGTGATGCGTTGCCGGTATAAATCAATTATGTTTATTTAAAAAGAATAATGAAGTTTATTCAATATATTATTGTATTGGTCTCTGAAAAATATAATGTGGATGGTAGCTTTTGGAAAAAATGTCGGCATTATAGAATATGTGTCAAGAAACCTATATATTGAGTGGTGTCGCGCACAGCATGTAATATGCAAAATTGTACATACGGACAATTCATATGACTGTGAGGTGTTGCCATGCCGGTATAGGTCAATTAAGTTTAATAAAAAAGAATATTGAAGTTAATTCAATATATTATTGTATTGGTACATGAAAAATATAATGTGAATGATGGCTTTTACAACACATATAAATGACTAAGAGGTGTTGCCTTGCCGGTATAAATCAATAACGTTGAATTGAAAAGAATAATGATATAATTTGGGTGTGTTATTACATTAGTACATAATAAAGATACTGTGGATGGTAGCTTTTGGAAAAATGTCGGTAACGCGCTAGGCATGTCATACACGGCAAATTAATATGACTGTGAGGTGTTGCCTTGCTGGCATAGGTAAATTATGTTTAACTAAAAAGAATAATGAAGTTAATTCAATATATTATTGTATTGGTCCATGAAAAATATAATGTTGATGGTAGCTTTTGAAAAAAATGTCGGCATTATAAAAAATGTGTCAAATGTGGTTGGTAGCTTTTTTAAAAAGAATGTCGTCGTTATAGACTATGTGTCAAAAAACCTATATATTGAGTGGTGTCGCGCACGGCATGTCATATGAAAAATTATATATAGTGTATATTTTTATGAGTGTGAGGTGTTGCCTTAAAATTATGTTTAATTGCAAAGAATAATAAAGTTATTTGAGTGTATTTTTAATTTACTACATAATAAAGATAAGTTGGTTGGTAGCATTTGGAAAAAATGTCGGCAATATAGAATATGTGTCAAAAAACCTATATAGGGAGTGGTGTCGCGCAAGGCATGTCATACAAAAAATTGTATATACGGTAAATGTATATAAGTGTGAGGTGTTGCCTTGCCGGTATAAAACAATTATGTTTAATTAAAAAGATTGATGAAGTTATTTCAATATATTATTGTATTGATCCATGAAAAAGATAATTTGGATGGTAGCTTTTAGAAAAAATGTCGGCATTATAGAATATGTGTCAAAAAACCTATATATTGAGTGGTGTCGCGCACGGCATGTTATATGAAATATTTTATATACTGTACAATTTTATGAGTGTGAGGTGTTGCCTTAAAAATTATGTTTAATTGCAAAGAATAATAAAGTTACTTGAGTGTATTTTTAAATAAGTACATAATAAAGCTAAGTTGGTTGGTAGCATTTGGAAAAAATTTCGGCAATATAGAATATGTGTCAAAAAATCTATATAGGGAGTGGTGTCGCGAAAGGCATGTCATATGAAAAACTGTATATACGGTAAATTTATATGAGTGCGAGGTGCTGGCTTGCCGGTATAAATCAATTAATTGCAAAGAATAATGAAGCTATTCGAATGTATTATAAAATTAGTACATAAAAAAGATGGAATGGTGTCGCGCACGGCATGTCATATGCGAAATTGTACATACGGCCAATTCTGTGTGGTGTTGCCTGCCGGCATAGGTCAATTATGTTTAATTTAAAAGAAAAATTTAGTTAATTCATTAAATTATTATATTGGTCCATGAAAATTATAATGGGCTTGGTAGCTTTTTTAAAAAAAATGTCGTCGTTATAGACTATGTGTCCAAAAAACTATATATTGAGTGGTGTCGCGCACGGCATGTCATATGAAAAATTGTATATTCTGTAAATTTTTATGAGTGTGAGGTGTTGCCTTAAAAATTATGTTTAATAGCAAAGAATAATGAAGTTATTTGAGTGCATTTTCAAATTAGTACATAATAAAGATAAGTTGGTTGGTAGCATTTGGAAAAAATGTCGGCAATATAGAATATGTGTCAAAAAACCTATATAGGGAGTGGTATCCCGCAAGGCAGGTGATATGAAAAATTTAATTCATTAAATTATTGTATTGGTCCATGAAAAAAATAATGTGGTTGGTAGCTTTTTTTAAAAAAATGTCGGCATTATAGAATATGTGTCAAAAAACCTATTTATTGAATGGTGTCGCACACGGCATGTCATACGCTTAATTTAACATACGGCAAATTAATATGACTGTGAGGTGTTGCCTTGCCGGCATAGATCAATTAAGTTAAATAAAGTGGAATAAGGAAGTTAATTCAATATATTGTATTGGTCCATGAAAAATAAATTGTGGATGATAGCTTTTGGAAAAAATGTCGGCATTATAGAATATGTGTCACAAAAAACCTATATAGTCATATGACAAGGCATGGCATATGAAAAACTGTATATACGGTAAATTTATATGAGAGTGAGGTGTTGCCTTGATGGCATAGGTCAATTAAGTTTAATTAAAAAGAATAATGAAGTTTATTCAATATATTACTGTATTGGTCTATGAAAAATATAATGTGGATGGTAGCTTTTGGAAAAAATATCGGCATTATAGAATATGTGTCAGAAAACCTATATATTGAATGGTGTCGCGCACGGCATGTAATATGCAAAATTGTACATACGGCCAATTCATATGACTGTGAGGTGTTGCCATGCCGGCATAGGTCAATGAAGTTTTATTAAAAAGAATATTGAAGTTAATTCAATATATTATTGTATGGGTCCAAGAAAAAAAAAATGTGGATGGTAGCTTTTACAACACATAAATATGACTAAGAGGTGTTGCCTTGCCGGTATAAAGCAATAATGTTGAATTGAAAAGATTAATGAAATAATTTGAGTGTGTTACTACATTAGTACATCATAAAAATTCTGTGGATGGTAGCTTTTGGAAAAAATGTCGGCTGTAGAATATGTGTCACAAAAAACCTATATAGGGGGTGGTGTCGCGCAAGGCATGTCATATGAATAACTGTATATACGGTAAATTTATATGAGTATGAGGTGTTGCCATGCCGGTATAAAAGAATAATGAAGTTAATTCCATATATCATTGTATTGGTACATTAAAAATATAATGTGGATGGTAGGTTTTGGAAAAAATGTCGGCATTATAGAATATGTGTCAAAAAACCCATATAGGGAGTGGTGTCGCGCAAGGCATGTCATATGAAAAACTGTCTATAAGGTAAATTTATATGAGTGCGAGATGTTGCCTTGCCGGTATAAATCAATTATGTTTAAATAAAATAATAATGTAGTTAATTCAATATATCATTGTATTGGTACATTAAAAATATAATGTGGATGGTAGGTTTTGGAAAAAATGTCGGCATTATAGAATATGTGTCAAGAAACCTATATATTGAGTGGTGTCGCGCACAGCATGTAATATGCAAAATTGTACATACGGACAATTCATATGACTGTGAGGTGTTGCCATGCCGGTATAGGTCAATTAAGTTTAATAAAAAAGAATATTGAAGTTAATTCAATATATTATTGTATTGGTACATGAAAAATATAATGTGGATGATGGCTTTTACAACACATATAAATGACTAAGAGGTGTTGCCTTGCCGGTATAAATCAATAACGTTGAATTGAAAAGAATAATGATATAATTTGGGTGTGTTATTACATTAGTACATAATAAAGATACTGTGGATGGTAGCTTTTGGAAAAATGTCGGTCAAAAGAACCTATATGTTAATTGGTAACGCGCTAGGCATGTCATACACGGCAAATTAATATGACTGTGAGGTGTTGCCTTGCCGGCATAGGTAAATTATGTTTAACTAAAAAGAATAATGAAGTTAATTCAATATATTATTGTATTGCTCCATGAAAAATATAATGTTGATGGTAGCTTTTGGAAAAAATATCGGCATTATAGAATATGTGTCAGAAAACCTATATATTGAGTGGTATCGCGCAAGGCATGTCATATGCAAAATTGTTCATTCGGCCAATTCATATGACTGCGAGTTGTTGTCTTGCCGGCATAGGTCAATTAAGTTTAATTAAAAAGATTAATGAAGTTAATTCATTAAATTATTATATTGGTGCATGAAAAATATAATGTGGTTGGTGGCTTTTTTAAAAAGAATGTCGTCGTTATAGACTATGTGTCAAAAAACCTATATATTGAGTGGTGTCGCGCACGGCATGTCATATGAAAAATTGTATATACTGTATATTTTTATGAGTGTGGGGTGTTGCCTTAAAATTATGTTTAATTGCAAAGAATAATAAAGTAATTTGAGTGTATTTTTAAATTACTACATAATAAAGATAAGTTGGTTGGTAGCATTTGGAAAAAATATCGGCAATATAGAATATGTGTCAAAAAACCTATATAGGGAGTGGTGTCGCGCAAGGCATGTCATACAAAAAATTGTATATACGGTAAATGTATATAAGTGTGAGGTGTTGCCTTGCCGGTATAAAACAATTATGTTTAATTAAAAAGATTGATGAAGTTATTTCAATATATTATTGTATTGGTCCATGAAAAATATAATGTGGATGGTAGCTTTTGGAAAAATGTCGGCATTATAGAATATGTGTCAAAAAACCTATATATTGAGTGGTGTCGCGCACGGCATGTTATATGAAAAATTTTATATACGGTAAATTTATATGAGTGTGAGGTGTTGCCTTAACAATTATGTTTAATAGCAAAGAATAATAAAGTTATTTGAGTGTATTTTTAAATAAGTACATAATAAAGATAAGTTGGTTGGTAGCATTTGGAAAAAATGTCGGCAATATAGAATATGTGTCAAAAAACCTATATAGGGAGTGGTGTCGCGAAAGGCAAATGAGAGTATGGGTTGCCTTGCCGGTATACATCAATTATGAGCAATTAAATAGAATAATGAAGCTAATTCAAAATGCTATTGTATTGATCCATGAAAAAGATAATGTGGATGGTAGCATTTGGAAATAATTTCGGCAATATAGAATATGTGTCAAAAAATCTATATAGGGAGTGGTGTCGCGAAAGGCATGTCATATGAAAAACTGTATATACGGTAAATTTAAATGAGATTATGGGTTGCCTTGCCGGTATACATCAATTATGATTAATTAAAAAGAATATTGAAGCTAATTCAAAATGTTATTGTATTTGTCCATGAAAAAGATAATGTGGATGGAAGCTATTGGAAAAAATGTCGGCATTATAGAATATGTGTCAAAAAACCTATATATTGAGTGGTGTCGCGCACGGCATCTCATACGCTAAATTTTACATACGGCAACTTAATATGACTGTGAGGTGTTGCCTAGCCGGCATAGGTCAATTATCTTTAATTAAAAAGAATAATGAAGTTTATTCAATATATAATTGTATTAGTCTATGAAATATATAATGTGGATGGTAGCTTTTGGAAAAAATGTTGGCATTATAGAATATGTGTCAAAAAATCTATATATTGAGTGGTGTCGCGCACGGCATCTCATACGCTAAATTTTACATACGGAAAACTAATATGACTGTGAGTTGTTGCCTTGCTGGCATAGGTCGATAAAGTTAAATTAAAAGGAATAATGAAGTGAATTCAATATTTTATTGTATTGGTCCATGAAAAAAATAATGTGGTTGGTAGCTTTTTTAAAAAAAATGTCGGCATTATAGAATATGTGTCAAAAAACCTATATAGGTGGTGGTGTCGCGCAAGGCATGTCATATGAAAAATTGTATATACGGTAAATTTATATGAGTGCGAGGTGCTGCCTTGCCGGTATAAATTAATTATGTTTAATTAAAAAGAATAATCAAGTTATTTCAATATATTATTGTATTGGTCCATGAAAAATATAATGTGGATGGTAGCTTTTGGAAAAGGGTCGGCATTATAGAATATGGGTCAAAAAACCTATATAGGGAGTGGTGTCACGCAAGGCATGTCATACAAAATATTGTATATACGGTAGATGTATATAAGTGTGAGGTGTTGCCTTGCCGGTATAAATTAATTATGTTTAATTAAAAAGAATAATCAAGTTATTTCAATATATTATTGTATTGGTCCATGAAAAATATAATGTGGATGGTAGCTTTTGGAAAAGGGTCGGCATTATAGAATATGGGTCAAAAAACCTATATATTGAGTGGTGTCGCGCACGGCATGTCATATGAAAAATTGTATATATGGTAAATTTATATGAGTGTTAGTTGTTGCCTTAACAATTATGTTTAATAGCAAAGAATAATGAAGTTATTAGAGCGCATTTTCAAATTAGTACATAATAAAGATAAGTTGGTTGGTAGCATTTGGAAAAAATGTCGGCAATATAGAATATACGTCAAAAAACCTACATAGGGAGTGGTGTCGCGCAAGGCAGGTCATATGAAAAACTGTATATACGGTAAATTTATATGAGTATGAGGTGTTGCCATGCCGGTATAAAAGAATAATGAAGTTAATTTAATATATCATTGTATTGGTACATGAAAAATATAATGTGGATGGTAGGTTTTGGAAAAAATGTCGGCATTATAGAATATGTGTCAAAAAACCTATATAGGGAGTGGTGTCGCGCAAGGCATGTCATATGAAAAACTGTATATTCCGTAAATTTATATGAGAGTGAGGTGTTGCTCTGCCGGCATAGGTCAATTAGGTTTAATTAAAAAGAATAATAAAGTGAATTCATTAAATTATTGTATTGGTCCATGAAAAAAATAATGTGGTTGGTAGCTTTTTTAAAAAAATGTCGGCATTATAGAATATGTGTCAAAAAACCTATTTATTGACTGGTGTCGCGCACGGCATATCATTCGTCAAATTTAACATACGGCAAATTAATATGACTGTGAGGTGTTGCCTTGCCGGCATAGATCAATTAAGTTAAATTAAAAGGAATAATGAAGTTAATTCAATATATTATTGTATTGGTCCATGAAAAATATAATGTGGATGGTAGCTTTTGGAAAAAATGTCGGCAATATAAAATATGTGTCACACAAAACCTATATAGGGAGTGGTGTCGCGCAAGGCATGTCATATGAAAAACTGTATATACGGTAAATTAATAGGAGTATGAGGTGTTACCTTTCCGGTATAAAAGAATAATGAAGTTAATTCAATATATCATTGTATTGGTACATGAAAAATATAATGTGGATGGTAGGTTTTGGATAAAATGTCGGCATTATAGAATATGTGTCAAAAAACCTATATAGGGAGTGGTGTCGCGCAAGGCATGTCATATGAAAAACTGTCGATACGGTAAATTTATATCAGTGCGAGGTGCTGCCTTGCCGGTATAAATCAATTATGTTTTATTAAAAAGAATAATGAAGTTATTTAAATATATCCATGAAAAATATAATGTGGATGGTAGGCTTTGGAAAAATGTTGGAATTATAGAATATGTGTCAAAAAACCTATATAGGGAGTGGTGTCGCGCAAGGCATGTCATATGAAAAACTGTCGATACGGTAAATTTATATGAGTGCGAGGTGCTGCCTTGCCGGTATAAATCAATTATGTTTTATTAAAAAGAATAATGAAGTTATTTAAATATATCCATGAAAAATATAATGTGGATGGTAGGTTTTGGAAAAATGTCGGAATTATAGAATATGTGTCAAAAAACCTATATAGGGAGTGGTGTCGCGCAAGGCATGTCATATGAAATACTTAAATTACCGTTAATTTATATGAGAGTGAGGCATGTCATATGAAAAATTGTATATACGGTAAATTTATATAAGTATGAGGTGTTGCCATGCCGGTATAAATCAATTATGTTTTATTAAAAAGAATAATGAAGTTATTTAAATATATTATTGTATTGGTCCATGAAAAATATAATGTGGATGGTAGGTTTTGGAAAAATGTCGGAATTATAGAATATGTGTCAAAAAACCTATATAGGGAGTGGTGTCGCGCAAGGCATGTCATATGAAATACTTAAATTACCGTTAATTTATATGAGAGTGAGGCATGTCATATGAAAAATTGTATATACGGTAAATTTATATACGTATGAGGTGTTGCCATGCCGGTATAAATCAATTATGTTTTATTAAAAAGAATAATGAAGTTATTTAAATATATTATTGTATTGGTCCATGAAAAATATAATGTGGATGGTAGGTTTTGGAAAAATGTCGGCATTATAAAATATGTATCAGAAAACCTATATAGGGAATGGTGTCGCGCACGGCATGTCATATGCGAAATTGTACATACGGCCAATTCATATGTGTGTGTGGTGTTGTCTGGCCGGCATAGGTCAATTATGTTTAAATTAAAAGAAAAATATAGTTAATTCATTAAATTATTATATTGGTCCATGAAAAATATAATGGGCTTGGTAGCTTTTTTAAAAAAAATGTCGTCGCTATAAACTATGTGTCCAAAAACCTATATATTGAGTGGTGTCGCGCACGGCATGTCATATGCAATATTGTACATACGGCCAATTCATATGACTGCGAGTTGTTGCCTTGCCGATATAAATCAATTATGTTTAAATAAAAAGAATAATGAAGCTAATTCAATATATCCTTGTATTGTTACATGAAAAATATAATGTAGATGGTAGCTTTTGGAAAATATGTCGGCATTATAGAATATGTGTCAAAAAACCTTTATTTAGAGTGGTGTCGCGCACGGCATGTCATATGAAAAATTGTATATACGGTAAATTTATAGGAGTGTAAGGTGTTGCCTTAACAATTATGTTTAATAGCAAAGAATAATAAAGTTATTTGAGTGTATTTTTAAATTAGTACATAATAAAGATAAGTTGGTTGGTAGCATTTGGAAAAAATGTCGCGCAGGGCATGTCATATGAAAAACTGTATATACCGTAAATTTTAATTAGAGTGAGGTGTTGCCTTGCCGGCATAGGTCAATTAAGTTTAATTAAAAAAAATAATGAAGTTAATTCAATATTTATTGTATTGGTCCATGAAAAATATAATGTTGATGGTAGCTTTTGGAAAAAATGTCGGCATTATAAAATATGTGCCAAAAAACCTATATAGGGAGTGGTTTCGCGCAAGGCATGTCATATGCAAAATTGTGCATTCGGCCAATTCATATGACTGCGAGTTGTTGTCTTGCCGGCATAGGTAAATTAGGTTTAATTAAAAAGAATAATGAAGTTAATTCAATATATTATTGTATTGGTCCAAGAAAAATATAATGTAGATGGTAGCTTTTGGAAAATATGTCGGCATTATAGAGTATGTGTCAAAAAACCTTTATTTAGAGTGATGTCGCGCACGGCATGTCATATGAAAAATTGTATATACGGTAAATTTATAGGAGTGTAAGGTGTTGCCTAAACAATTATGTTTAATAGCAAAGAATAATGAAGTTATTTGAGTGTATTTTTTAATTAGTACATAATAAAGATAAGTTGGTTGGTAGCATTTGGAAAAAATGTCGCGCAGGGCATGTCATATGAAAAACTGTATATACGGTAAATTTTAATTAGAGTGAGGTGTTGCCTTGCCTGCATAGGTCAATTAAGCTTAATTAAAAAGAATAATGAAGTTAATTCAATATATTATTGTATTGGTCCAAGAAAAATATAATGTGGATGGTAGCTTTTGGAAAAAATGTCGGCATTATAGAATATGTTTAAAAAAACCTATATAGGGAGTGGTGTCGCGCACGGCATGTTATATGAAAAACGGTATATACGTTAAATTTATATTAGTATGAGGTGTTGCCTTGCTGGTATACATCAATTATGATTAATTAAAAAGAATAATGAAATTAATTCAATATGTTATTGTATTGGTCCATGAAAAAGATAATGTGGATGGTAGCTTTTGAAAAAAATGTCGGCGTTATAGAATATGTGTCAAGAAACCCATATATTGAGTGGTGTCGCGCACGGCATGTCATATGAAAAATTTTATATACGGTAAATTTATATGAGTGTTAGGTGTTGCCTTAACAATTATGTTTACTAGAAAAGAATAATGAAGTTATTTGAGTGTATTCTTAAATTAGTACATAATAAAGATAAGTTGGTTAGTAGCATTTGGAAAAAATATGGGCAATATAGAATATGTGTCAAAAAACCTATATAGGGAGTGGTGTCGCGAAAGGCATGTCATATGCGAAATTGTACATACGGCGAATTCATATATCTGTGAGGTGTTGCCTTGCCGGCATAGGTCAATTATGTTTAATTTAAAAGAATAATAAAGTTAATTCATTAAATTATTATAATGGTCCATGAAAAATATAATATGTTTTTTAAAATATAAGTCGTCATTATAGACTATGTGTCAAAAACCCTATATATTGAGTGGTGTCGCGCACGGCATATCATCCGCTAAATTTTACATACGGGAATATAATATGACTGTGAGGTGTTTCCTTGCCGGCATAGGTCGATTAAGTTAAATTAAAAGGAATAATGAAGTTACATCAATATATTATTGTATTGGTCCATGAAAAATATAATATGGATGGTTGCTTTTGGAAAAAATGTCGGCATTATAGAATATGTGTCAAAAACCCTATATAGGGAGTGGTGTCGCGCAAGGCATGTTATATTAAAAATTGTTTATACGGTAAATTTATATGAGTGTGAGGTGTTGCCTTGCCGGTATAAATCAAATATGTTTAATTAATAAGAATAATGAAGTTAATTCAATATATTATTGTATTCGTCTATGAAAAATATAATGTGGATGGTTGCTTTTGGAAAAAATTTCGGCAATATAGAATATTTTTTTTTTTTTTTTTTTTTTTTTTTTTTTGTAACGGGTGTTTTTATTGATTTAATACTATCCTTCGTGGACAACCATTAAATTGTATAATTATAAACTTAGCTTATGTGTATTTCATGTATTGAACTTAGTATAGTTGTTTTCCTTAGAGAGAGTTAATTGGCTATGTTATCCCATGACAGAAGATCAAATGGCTATATTGTCCCATGGGAGATCCAGTGGGTGGGCTCTGCAGAGTCTTCTCCTTTGTTGGCTGTTGTCTAGCAGACAAATGGCTAGTGTGTTTGGATGGTTGTGTAATCGCTTGATATATCGTCTGCTGCTTTTGGCAATCTCGTCTTTTACCCAGGGGAACTTGAGAACATCGTGGATGGTGGCGTTATCATGATATATGTGTGCGTTTGTAGCGATGCGTAATGCTTTGTTTTCGAATGTTTGAATGATCCGGATATTGGACCTGCAGGCTGTGCCCCAGAGCTGGATTCCATATGTCCAGATTGGTCTGATGATCGCCTTATAGGTAAGAATCTTGGAGGAGGTGGAAAGCCTTGATCTCCTGCCCATAAGCCAGTAGTAGGCTTTTAGTCGCTGCTCACACTGGTTTCGCTTTTTTATTAGGTGTGCTCTCCAGGTAAGTTTCCTGTCTAGCGTTATTCCCAGATATTTAGGATTGGGTTCTTCTGGTATTGTGACTCCGTCTAGTTGAACTGGTGGACAGTTACCCGAGCGGAGTGCAAAGGTAGTCGCAGTTGACTTGTCGCCATTGACTGTAATGTTCCACCGCTTTTGCCAGTCATTGACGAGGTTCAATTGCATCTGCATCAGTGAGCTAGCTTCGCCAGGTGATTCCGAGATGGTGAGAAATGCCGTGTCGTCGGCGTACGTGGCAACGCGCACGTTTGGGTTCCCAGTGACGGGCAAGTCAGCTGTGTACACGTTATAGAGCAGCGGACCCAGAACACTTCCTTGAGGGACGCCAGCATGAATGTGTTTGGTGTTGGACACTGTTTCCCCACATTTAACTCGGAATGTTCGGTTGTCCAGATATGAAGCCAGAAACAAGAAGTAGGCGTGTGGGAGGTTACCTTTGAGCTTTTGCAGGAGCCCAGGATGCCAAACTCTGTCAAAGGCTTGTTTGACATCGAGGAATACGGCGTAACAGTATTTTTTCTCCTCAAATGCGTCGAGGATAGTTTGAACAACTCTGTGGCATTGTTCCGGGGTTCCGTGACAGCGCCTGAAGCCAAATTGGTGATCCGGGATCAGACCGGCCTCGTCCAATACTGGCAAAGCTCTACTCAAAAATACTCTTTCTAGTATCTTGGAGAGCGCTGGCAGTAAACTAATCGGGCGATAGGAGGCCAGATTAGCTTCAGGTTTACCAGGCTTAGGTATCATTACTACTTGTGCACTTTTCCATTGCGTTGGGAAGTAGCCGATTTCCATGCATCTGTTATATATTTTGGTGATGAACGAGATGCTTCTTTGCGGCAGTAGCTTTAATGCCATTGCATTGATACCATCATCGCCTGGGGCTTTTTTGTTGTTTAGCGCAGTTATGTATTCCGCTATCTCCTCTTCATGTACCGGTGGAATCGTTTCCGTTCCTTCGGGCGGTACACTTAGCTGGTGTGCAGTTTCGGCTGCTTCGTCTGGCGTGCACCTGCTGAAAGGGGTGAAAACAGTTTCTAAGTGCTCGGCAAAAGCATTGGCTCTGTCAGTTTCCGTTCTACACCAACTGCCATCAGTTTTTCTTACTGGGTTGATTCTTTTCTGTGGCCTTTTAATGTGCTTGGTTACTTGCCACAGATTGTGTTGTGGGTCGTTAGGGGCAAGCTGCGTGAGAAAACTATCTAGGGCATCTTTTCTCAGAATCTTGAGTGTGTCTTTCAGTTCCTTGGTGATTCTATTTAGGACTGTCTTGTCCCTCGGGTTTCTGGACAGGAACCAGACCCGCCTCAGACGCCTTTTTTCAGCAAGCAGCTCGGCCACTTGTTGTGACCAGAGGTGAACGTCTCTATTTTCAACTCTGGGCCGGTTTGAGAGTCTTGGCGCCGCATGTGACGCCGCATTGTGAATATGAGTTGTTAGCTCTGTGACTGCCGCTTCGATGTCCTCCGGGCTATTCAGTGGGGGGCTGGGATTGGTGCAGTTGTCCAGCCAGGTTTGATATTTGCCAATATCAGTGGCTTTATATATAAGCTTCTTGCGGGCAGACTTCCGCATGGCTGCAGCAAATATAGAGATGGCTATGGCGCTGTGATCAGATAGGAGGTCCTCTACTTCTCTGACTTGGATTCTGCCAGTATCCAAACCGCGAGTTATCGCGATGTCCAGGACGTCTGGCACCTTATATGGGTCTGTAGGCCAGTATGTAGGTGCGCCTGTACTGTGGCAGTCGAGGTTTCTTAAGCGGGTTTGCCTGAACAGCGCGTAGCCTTTAGGGTTGTTTGTTCTGGAGCCCCACCAGGTGTGCTTGGCGTTGAAGTCTCCGCCTATTAGAAACCTTGTGCCTAGGCTGTCCATTAGCGTCCCGAATTCTTCGTCCCTAGCATTGTGCTTGGGGGGGCAGTAGGCTGCGGCTATTGTGACGTCTCCCAGCGTGGTACTCACTCTTATTTTTGCGCATTGGATCCACTCCTCCAGAGTAGGGGGCAGGATCTCATAACTTATGTTGCTACGAATTAGAATGGCAGCTCCGCCGCGGGCTCTCCCGTTAGGGTGATTGGCTGAGATCAGGTCGTAGCCTCGCAGGCAGAAGTAAGATCTTTCAGAGAAATGGGTTTCAGATATGAGGAGAATTTCGGTATTGTTGGTCTTGCAGTAAAGCTCAACCTCAGGCCTGTTTTTGCACAGGCCGTTAGCATTCCAGATCGTGATCTCTAAACCTTCTTGCATAATGTGGAGCAAACAGTTTCCAGCATCTGTGTCATTTGACCTAGTATTTTATCCATCATTTTTTCAAACATGACCTCTAGCCTTGTCACTATCGCATTAAGTTGATTGTCCGGCTGTGAATCCGGGCAGGGAGCTTGATTTGCCTCGTAGGTGCTCTTTGCAGCCTTAGCAAAACTAATGTTTGCATTCACTTTGCTGGAGTTTAGGGGCAGTCCATCTCTTGGAGCTGTCTGTCTGTTTGCCGTTAAGAGGCTCTTTGCCTTCTTATAGGCTGGGCAACCTTTATATGAGGCCACATGGGGACCCTGGCAGTGCAGGCAGAAGGCCGGGTCACTGCTCTTCTTTGAGCATTCCGACGTGGAGTGTCCGCCTCCACATTTCACACATCTATGTTCCAGGTGACAGTATCTTTGAGTGTGTCCGTATCCTTGGCAGCGATAGCATTGGGGGACATCGTTAAACTTCAGTGGGGGCTCGACTGTAACCACAGAGCAGCAAAGCCTTTTGATTTTGTATGCCTCTTTGTTATTTTTCGCCGGCTCGAGATTTACGAAGAATATGTTTAGGGGTTTTTTTGTGCTTTTTTGTGTGAGGTTATACAGGTCTCTTACTTCGTGCCCGTAGTTTCTTAAACCTTCCTTGATCTCGTCCAGCTCAGTAGAGTGGTGCAGGCCTTTGACCACTATCCGGTAGGCTCTTTCGTCTCTGGGCTGAAAGGTCTGATACCGTTTGTTATTTTCATTGAGAAATGCCTTAAGTGCAGTGAAGCTAGCTTTATCTTGCGTCATTACTCTAATGTTGTTGTTTTTAGTGGCTTTATATGTAACTTCTACTGCTTTGCCAAGGGCGCCAGTTATGGCATTGGTAAGCGCTTTGATATTGGTCACGTCTGGAATAAAAATCGGTGGTGGCTTGATCGTCTTAGGTTCTTTAGCAGGTTCTTTAGCAGGCTCCTTATTTGGTTGGCCCTTAGCTAGTCCTATGACTTCAGTGGAGTCATCGCTGGCCGAAGATTCTTCGTCGTCTTCATCCGTAGAGAGTGAAGCAAATCTGTTACTTCTTAGATTTTCTCTAGCAGCTTTGCTGGTGCTTGGTCCGTCTGGTAGGTGTACGCGGGAAGGCTGTTTGCGCTGTTTGCGCGCGGGCTTCCTCCTTATTTCTCCAGGTTCGCTAGTGCAGCTCGAATTCTCAGAGTCAGGGTTGCTAGCTCTGGTGTTGGTCTTCTTCCTCTTGGTGCTGCTGGTTTTAATGAGCTGTATAGCACGTGGCTCGGCTTGCCAGTCCATCTTGTCCATCTTGATGGTGAGGGGTACGGGGGAACGGGAGCAAGCAAGCTGCCCGTCTGGCGAGCGTAAGCAGCGAGTGCTAGTCTGTGTTGTTATTTGTTGTTGTATTCTTATTGTCGTGTGTGTGTTGAAATAACGCGCACAAGCGTGTAAGCGTGTGCGTGTGTAAGTATTAGTGCGCCGTTATTTGCGCACGGCACGCAAGCTGACAGAGCACAGTAACGGTTGCAGCGACCAATCAGAGCGCAGCTGGCCTGATAATTTCGCCGCAAGTAACTGTTGTTTATGTTGCTTGTGTATTTGGAATGCTTCGCAGCGGTCCGCAGGCACGTCTTTACTCAACGAGTGTTCGATCGCGACTAATATAGAATATGTGTCATAAAACCTATATATTGAGGAGTGTCGCGCACGGCATGTTATATGAAAACCTATATAAACGGTAAATTTGTATTAGTATGAGGTGTTGCCTTGCCGGTATAAATCAATTATGTTTTAATAAAAAGAATAATGAAGTTAATTTAATATATCATTGTATTGGTACATGAAAAATATAATGTTGATGGTAGCTTTTGGAAAATATGTCGGCATTATAGAATATGTGTCAAAAAACCTATATTTAGAGTGGTTTCGCGCACGGCATGTCATATGAAAAATTGTATATACGGTAAATTTATATGAGTGTAAGGTGTTGCCTTAACAATTATGTTTAATAGCAAAGAATAATGAAGTTATTTGAGTGTATTTTTAAATTAGTACAGAATAAAGATAAGTTGATTGGTAGCATTTGGAAAAAATGTCGCGCAGGGCATGTCATATGAAAAACTGTATATACGGTAAATTTTAATTAGAGTGAGGTGTTGCCTTGCCGGCATAGGTCAATTAAGTTTAATTAAAAAGAATAATGAAGTTAATTCAATATATTATTGCATTGGTCCTTGAAGTAGATGAAGTGGATGGCTCTTGGAAAAAATGTCGGCATTATAGAATATGTGTCAAAAAACCTATATAGAGAGTGGTGACGCGCACGGCATGTCATATGCGAAATTGTACATACGGCCAATTCATATGACTGTGAGGTGTTGCCTTGCCGGCTTAGGTCAATTATGTTTAATTTAAAAGAATAATATAGTTAATTCATTAAATTTTTATATTGGTCCATGAAAAATATAATGTGGTTGGTAGCTTTTTTTAAAAAAATTTCGTCGTTATAGACTATGTGTCAAAAACCCTATATATAAAGTGGTGTCGCGCATGGCAAGTCATATGCGAAATTGTACATACGGCCAATTCATATGACTGTGAGGTGTTGCCTTAACAATTATGTTTAATAGCAAAGAATAATGAAGTTATTTGAGTGTATTTTTAAATTAGTACATAATAAAGAAAAGATGGATGGTAGCATTTGGAAAAAATATCGGCAATATAGAATATGTGTCAAAAAACCTATATAGGGAGTGGTATCGCGCACGCCATGTCATATAAAAAACTGTATATACCATGAAAAATATAATGTGGATGGTAGCTTTTGGAAAAAATTTCGGCATTATAGAATATGTGTCAAATAACCTATATATTGAGTGGTGTCGCGCACGGCATCTCATACGCTAAATTTTACATACGGCAAATTAATATGACTGTGAGGTGTTGCCTTGCCGGCATAGGTCGATTAAGTTAAATGAAAAGGAATAATAAAGTTAATTCAATACATTATTGTATTGGTCCATGAAAAATATAATGTGGATGGATGCTTTTGGAAAAAATGTCGGCATTATAGAATATGTGTAAAAAACCCTATATAGAGAGTGGTGTCGCGCAAGGCATGTTATATTAAAAATTGTATATACGGTAAATTTATATGAGTGTGAGGTGTTGCCTTGCCGGTATAAATCAAATATGTTTAATTTAAAAGAATAATGAAGTTAATTCAAAATATAATTGTATAAAAAAAAATAATGTGGATGGTAGCTTTTGGAAAAGTGTCGGCATTATAGAATATGGGTCAAAAAACCTATTTATTGAGTGGTGTCGCGCACGGCATGTCATATGAAAAATTGTATATACGGTAAATTTTTATGAGTGCCTATATATAAAGTGGTGTCGCGCATGGCAAGTCATATGCGAAATTGTACATACGGCCAATTCATATGACTGTGAGGTGTTGCCTTGCCGGCATAGGTCGATTAAGTTAAATGAATAGGAATAATAAAGTTAATTCAATACATTATTGTATTGGTCCATGAAAAATATAATGTGGATGGATGCTTTTGGAAAAAATGTCGGCATTATAGAATATGTGTAAAAAACCCTATATAGAGAGTGGTGTCGCGCAAGGCATGTTATATTAAAAACTGTATATACGGTAAATTTATATTAGTATGAGGTGTTGCCTTGCCGGTATAAATCAATTATGTTTAAATAAAAAGAATAATGAAGTAGATTCAATATATCATTGTATTGGTACATGAAAAATATAATGTAGATGGTAGCTTTTGGAAAATATGTCGGCATTATAGAATATGTGTCAAAAAACCTATATTTAGAGTGGTGTCGCGCACGGCATGTCATATGAAAAATTGTATATACTGTAAATTTATATGAGTGTAAGGTGTTGCCTTAACAATTATGTTTAATAGCAAAAAATAATGAAGTTATTTGAGTGTATTTTTAAATTAGAACATAATAAAGATAAGTTGGTTGGTAGCATTTGGAAGAAATTTCGGCAACATAGAATATGTGTTAAAAAACCTATATAGGGAGTGGTGTCGCGCAAGGCATGTCATATGAAAAACTGTATATACGGTAAATTTTAATGAGAGTGAGGTGTTGCCTTGCCGGCATAGGTCAATTAAGTTTAATTAAAAAGAATAATGAAGTTAATTCAATATATTATTGTATTGGTCCTTGAAGTAGATGAAGTGAATGGTAGCTTTTGGAAAAAATGACGGCATTATAGAATATGTGTCAAAAAACCTATATAGAGAGTGGTGTCGCGCACGGCATGTCAATTCATATGACTGTGAGGTGTTGCCTTGCCGGCATAGGTCAATTATGTTTAATTTAAAAGAATAATATAGTTAATTTGGTTGGTAGCTTTTTTAAAAAAAATGTCGTCGTTATAGACTATGTGTGAAAAAACCTATATATTAAGTGGTGTCGCGAAATTGTACATACGGCCAATTTATATGAGTGTGAGGTGTTGCCTTGCCGGTATACATCAATTATGATTAATTAAAAAGAATAATGAAGTTAATTCAATATGTTATTGTATTGGTCCATGAAAAAGATAATGTGGATGGTAGCTTTTGGAAAAAATGTCGGCATTATAGAATATGTGTCAAAAAACCTATATATTGAGTGGTGTCGCGCACGGAATGTCATACGCTAAATTTTACATACGGCAAACTAATATGACTAGGAGGTGTTGCCTTGCCGGCATAGGTCGATTAAGTTAAATGAAAAGGAATAATAAAGTTAATTCAATACATTATTGTATTGGTCCATGAAAAATATAATGTGGATGGATACATTGGAAAAAATGTCGGCATTATGGAATATGTGTCAAAAACCCTATATAGAGAGTGGTGTCGCGCAAGGCATGGTATATTAAAAATTGTATATACGGTAAATTTATATGAGTGTGAGGTGTTCCCTTAACAATTATGTTTAATAGCAAAGAATAATGAAGTTATTTGAGTGAATTTTTAAATTAGTACATAATAAAGATAAGTTGGTTGGTAGCATTTGGAAAAAATGTCGGCAATATAGAATATGTGTCAAAAAACCTATAAATGGAGTGGTGTCGCGCAAGGCATGTCATATAAAAAACTGTATATACGGTAATTTTATATGAGAGTGAGGTGTTGCCTTGCCGGCATAGGTCAATAATGTTTAATTTAAAAGAATAATATAGTTAATTCATTAAGTTATTATATTGGTCCATGAAAAATAAATTGTGGTTGGTAGCTTTTTAAAAAAAATGTCGTCGTTACAGAATATGTATCAAAAAACCTATATATTGAGAGGAGTCGCGCACGGCATGTCATATGATAAATTGTATTTACTGTAAATTTATATGAGTGTGAGGTGTTGTTGTAATGAAGCTATGAAGTTGTAATGAAGTTATTTGAGTGTATTTTCAAATTAGTACATAATAAGAATAAGTTGGTTGGTAGCATTTGGAAAAATGTCGACAATATAGAATATGTGTCAAAAAACCTATATATTGAGGGGTGTCGCGCAAGGCATGTCTGTATATAGAGTGAGGTGTTGCCTTGCCTGCATAAGTCAATTAAGTTTAATTAAAAAGAATAATGAAGATAATTTATTAAAAAGTTTGTACTGGTTAAATTTTAAAGGAATAATGATGTTAATTCAATATATTATTGTATTGGTCCATGATAAATATAAAGGGGAATGGTAACTTTTTTAAAAAAATGTCGAGTGGTGTCGCGCACGGCATGTCATACGCTAAATTTTACATCCTGCAAATTAATATGACTGTGAGGAGTTGCCTTGCCGGCACAGATCAATTAAGTTAAATTAAAAGGAATAAGGAAGTTAATTCAATATATTATTGTATTGGTCCATGAAAAATACAATGTGGTTGGTAGCTTTTGGAAAAAATGTCGGCATTATACAATATGTGTCACAAAAAACCTATATGGGGAGTGGTGTCGCGCAAGGCATGTCATATGAAAAACTGTATATAAGGTAAATTTATATGAGTGCGAGGTGCTGCCTTCCCGGTATAAATCAATTAATTGCAAAGCATATTGAAGTTATTCGAATATATTTTTAAATTAGTACATAATAAAGATAAGTTGGGTGGTAGCATTTGGAAAAAATATCGACAATATAGAATATGTGTCAAAAAACCTATATAGGGAGTGGTGTCGCGAAAGGCATGTCATATGAAAATATGTATATACGGTAAATTTACATGAGTGTGAGGTGTTGCCTTGCCGCTATACATCAATTTTTATTAAATAAGAATAATGAAGTTAATTCAATATATTGTTGTATTGGTCCATAAAAAAAATAATGTGGTTGGTAGCTTTTTTAAAAAAAAATTCGGCATTATAGAATATGTGTCAAAAAACGCACACCGCATGTCATATGAAAAATTGTATCTACGGTAAATTTTTATGAGTATTAGGTGTTGCCTTAACAATTATGTTTAATAGCAAAGAATAATGAAGTTATTTGAGTGTTATCTTAAATTAGTACATAATAAAGATAGGTTGGTTGGTAGCGTATGGAAAAAATGACGGCAATATAGAATATGAATTAAAAAACCTATATAGGGAGTGGTGTCGCGCAAGGCATGTTATATTAAAAATTGAATGTACGGTAAATTTCTCTGAGTGTGAGGTGTTGCCTTGCCGGTATAAATCAAATATGTTTAATTAAAAAGAATAATGAAGTTAATTCAATATTGAAAAATAGATTGTGGATTGTGGTTTTTGGAAAAGTGTCGGCATTATAGAATATGGGTCAAAAAACCTATATATTGAGCGGTGTCGCGCACTGCATGTCATCTGAAAAATTGTATATACCGTAAAGTTTAATGAGTGTTATGTGTTGCCTTAACAATTATGTTTAATAGCAAAGAATAATGAAGTTATTTGAGTGTATTTTTAAATAAGTACATAATAAAGATAAGTGGTGTCGCGCACGGCATGTCATCCGCTAAATTTTACATACGGCAAACTAATATGACTGTGAGGTGTTTCCTTGCCGTCATAGGTCGATTAAGTTAAATTAAAAGGAATAATGAAGTTAATTCAATATATTATTGTATAGGTCCATGAAATATATAATGTGGATGGTTGCTTTTGGAAAAAATGTCGGCATTATAGAATATGTGTCAAAAACCCTATATAGGGAGTGGTGTCGCGCAAGGCATGCTATATTAAAAATTGTTTATACGGTAAATTTATATGAGTGAAAGGTGTTGCCTTGCCGTTATAAATCAATTATGTTTAAATAAAAAGAATAATGAAGTTAATTCAATATATCATTGTATTGGTACATGAAATATATAATGGAGATGGTAGCTTTTGGAAAAAATGTCGGCATTATAGAATATGTGTCACAAAAAACCTATATAGGGAGTGGTGTCGCGTAAGTCATGTCATATGAAAAACTGTATATACGGAAAATTTTAATGAGAGTGAGGTGTTGCCTTGCCGGCATAGGTCAATTTAGTTTAATTAAAAAGAATAATGAAGTTAATTCATTATATTATTGTATTGGTCCTTGAAATAGATTAAGTGGATGGTAGCATTTGGAAAAAATATCGACAATATAGAATATGTGTCAAAAAACCTATATAGGGAGTGGTGTCGCGAAAGGCATGTCATATGAAAAAATGTATATACGGTAAATTTACATGAGTGTGAGGGGTTGCCTTGCCGGTATACATCAATTATGATTAATTAAAAAGAATAATGAAGTTAATTCAATATATTGTTGTATTGGTCCATAAAAAAAATAATGTGGTTGGTAGCTTTTTTAAAAAAAATTTCGGCATTATAGAATATGTGTCAAAAAACCTATATATTGAGTGGTGTCGCGCACCGCATGTCATATGAAAAATTGTATCTACGGTAAATATTTATGAGTGTTAGGTGTTACCTTAACAATTATGTTTAATAGCAAAGAATAATGAAGTTATTTGAGTGTTATTTTAAATAAGAACATAATAAAGATAGGTTGGTTGGTAGCATTTGGAAAAAATGACGGCAATATAGAATATGTGTTAAAAAACCTATATAGGGAGTGGTGTCGCGCAAGGCATGTCATATGAAAAACTGTATATTCGGTACATGTATATGAGAGTGAGGTCTTGCCTTGCCGGCATAAGTCAATTAAGTTTAATTAAAAAGAATAATGAAGTTAATTCATTAAATTATTGTATTGGTCCAAGAAAAATATTATATAGGTCCATGAAAAATCTAAAGTGTTTTTTAAAAAATATGTCGTCATTATAGACTATGTGTCAAAAAACCTATATATTGAGTGGTATCGCGCACGGCAAACTAATATGACTGTGAGGTGTTGCCTTGCCGGCATAGGTCGATTAAGTTAAATAAAAAGAAATAATGAAGTTAATTCAATATATTATTATATTGGTCCATGAAAAATATAATATGGATGGTTGCTTTTGGAAAAAATGTCGGCATTATAGAATATGTGTCAAAAAACCTATTTATTGAGTGGTGTCGCGCAAGGCATGCTATATTAAAAATTGTATATACGGTAAATTTATAAGGGTCTAAGATGTTGCCTTGCCGGTATAAATCAAATATGTTTAATTAAATAGAATAATGAAGTTAATTCAATATAGAAAAATAGATTGTGGATTGTGGCTTTTGGAAAAGTGTCGGCATAATAGAATATGGGTCAAAAAACCTATATATTGAGTGGTGTCGCGAAAGGCATGTTATATGAAAAATTGTATATACGGTAAAGTTATATGAGTGTTGTGTGTTGCCTTAACAATTATGTTTAATAGCAAAGAATAATGAAGTTATTTGAGTGTATTTTTAAATTAGTACATAATAAAGATAAGTTGGTTAGTAACATTTGGAAAAAATATGGGCAATATAGAATATGTGTCAAAAAACCTATATAGGGAGTGGTGTCGCGAAAGGCAAGTCATATGAAAAACTGTATATAGGGTAAATTTATATATGTGTGAGGTGTTGCCTTGCCGGTATACATCAATTATGATTAATTAAAAAGATTAATGAAGTTAATTCAATATGTTATTGTATTGGTCCATGAAAAAGATAATGTGGATTTTAGCTTTTGGAAAAAATGTCTGCATTATAGAATATGTGTCAAAAAACCTATATATTGAGTGGTGTCGCGCACGGCATCTCATACGCTAAATTTTACCTACGGCAAATTAATATGACTGTGAGGTGTTTCCTTGCCGGCATAGGTCGATTAAGTTAAATTAAAAGGAATAATAAATTTAATTCAATACATTATTGTATTGGTCCATGAAAAATATAATGTGGATGGATGCTTTTGGAAAAACTGTCGGCATTATAGAATATGTGTCAAAAACCCTATATAGAGAGTGGTGTCGCGCAAGGCATGTTATATTAAAAATTGTATATACGGTAAATTTATATGAGTGTGAGGTGTTGCCTTGACGGTATAAATCAAATATGTTTAATTTAAAAGAATAATGAAATTAATTCAATATATTATTGTATTGAAAAAAATAATGTGGATGGTAGCTTTTGGAAAAGTGTCGGCATTATAGAATATGGGTCAAAAAACCTATATATTGAGTGGTGTCGCGCACGGCATGTCATATGAAAAATTGTATATACGGTAAATTTATATGAGTGTTAGGTGTTGCCTTAACAATTACGTTTAATAGCAAAGAATAATGAAGTTATTTGAGTGTATTTTTAAATTAGTACATAATAAAGATAAGTTGGTTGGTAGCTTTTAGAAAAAATGTCGGCAATATATAATATGTGTCAAAAAACCTATATATGGAGTGGTGTCGCGCAAGGCATGTCATAAGGAAAACTGTATATACGGTAAATTTATATCAGAGTGAGGTGTTGCCTTGCCGGCAGAGGTCAATTAAGTTTAATTAAAAAGAATAATGAAGTTAATTCATTAAATTATTGTATTGGTCCAAGAAAAATATAATGTGGATGGTAGCTTTTGGAAAAAATGTCGGCATTATAGAATATATGTCAAAAAACCTATATAGGGAGTGGTGTCGCGCACGGCATGTCATATGCGAAATTGTACATACGGCCAATTCATATGACTGTGAGGTGTTGCCTTGCCGGCATAGGTCAATATATATACTATTGTATATACTGTAAATTTATATGAGTGTGAGGTGTTGTTGTAATGAAGCTATGAAGTTGTAATGAAGTTATTTGAGTGTATTTTTAAATTAGTACATAATATGGATAAGTTGGTTGGTAGCATTTGGAAAAAATGTCTACAACATAGAATATGTCTCAAAAAAACCTATATAGGGAGTGGTGTCGCGCAAGGCATGTCATATGAAAAACTGTATATACGGAAAATTTTAATGAGAGTGAGGTGTTGCCTTGCCGGCATAGGTCAATTAAGTTTAATTAAAAACAATAATGAAGTTATTTCATTAAAAAATTTGTACTGGTTAAATTTAGAGGAATAATGATGTTAATTCAATATATTATTGTATTGGTCCATGAAAAAAATAATGTGGGTGGTAGCTTTTTTAAAAAAAATGTCGGCCTTATAGAATATGTGTCAAAAAACCTATTTATTGAGTGGTGTTGCGCACGGCATGTCATACGCTAAATTTTACATACGGCAAATTAATATGACTGTGAGGTATTGCCTTGCCGGCATAGATCAATTGAGTTAAATTAAAAGGAATAATGAAGTTAATTCAATATATTATTGTATTGGTCCATGAAAAATATAAAGGGGAATGGTAACTTTTGGAAAAAATGTCGGCATTATAGAATATGTGTCACAAAAAACCTATATAGGGAGTGGTGTCGCGCAAGGCATGTCATATGAAAAACTGGATATACGGTAAATTTTAATGAGAGTGAGGTGTTGCCTAGTCGGCATAGGTCAATTAAGTTTAATTAAAAAGAATAATGAAGTTAATTCAATATATTATTGTGTTGGTCGTTGAAGCAGATGAAGTGGATGGTAGCTTTTGGAAAAAATGTCGGCATTATAGAATATGTGTCAAAAAACCTATATATTGAGTGGTGTCGCGCACTGCATGTCATCTGAAAAATTGTATATACGGTAAAGTTATATGAGTGTTATGTGTTGCCTTAACAATTATGTTTAATAGCAAGGAATAATGAAGTTATTTGAGTGTATTTTTAAATTAGTACATAATAAAGATAAGTTGGTTAGTAGCATTTGGAAAAAATATGGGCAATATAGAATATGTGTCAAAAAACCTATATAGGGAGTGGTGTCGCGAAAGGCAAGTCATATAAAAAACTGTATATAGGGTAAATTTATATGAGTGTGAGGTGTTGCCTTGACGGTATACAATAATAATGATTAATTAAAAAGAATAATGAAGTTAATTCAATAATTTATTGTATTGGTCCATGAAAAAGATAATGTGGATTTTAGCTTTTGGAAAAAATGTCTGCATTATAGAATTTTGTCAAAAAACCTATATATTGAGTGATGTCGCGCATATGCGAAATTGTACATAAGGCCAATTCATATATCTGTGAGGTGTTGCCTTGCCGGCATAGGTCAATTATGTTTAATTTAAAAGAATATTAAAGTTAATTCATTAAATTATTATATTGGTCCATGGAAACTATAATGTGTTTTTTAAAAAATAATTCGTCATTATAGAATATGTGTCAAAACCCCTATATATTGAATGGTGTCGCGCACGGCATGTCATCCGCTAAATTTTACACACAGCAAACTAATATGACTGTGAGGTGTTTCCTTGCCGGCATAGGTCGATTAAGTTAAATTAAAAGGAATAATGAAGTTACATCAATATATTATTGTATTGGTCCATGAAAAATATAATGTGGATGGTTGCTTTTGGAAAAAATGTCGGCATTATAGAATATATGTCAAAAACCCTATATAGGGAGTGGTGTCGCGCAAGGCATGTCATATGAAAAACAGTATATACGGAAAATTTTAATGAGAGTGAGGTGTTGCCTTGCCGGCATAGGTCAATTAAGTTTAATTAAAAACAATAATGAAGTTAATTCATTATATTATTGTATTGGTCCTTGAAGTAGATGAAGTGGATGGTAGCTTTTGGAAAAATTGTCGGAGTTATAAAATATGTGTCAAAAAACCTATATAGAGAGTGGTGTCGCGCACGGCATGTAATTAGCAAAATTGTACATACGGCCAATTCATATGACTGTGAGGTGTTGCCTTGCCGGCATAGGTCAATTATGTTTAATTTAAAAGAATAATATAGTTAATTCATTAAATTATTATATTGGTCCATGAAAAATAAAATGTGGTTGGTAACTTTTTAAAAAAAAATGTCTTCGTTATAGACTATGTGTCAAAAAACCTATATATTAAGTGGTGTCTCGCATGACATGTCATATGCGAAATTGTACATACGGCCAATTCATATGACTGTGAGGTGTTGCCTCAACAATTATGTTTAATAGCAAAGAATAATGAAGTTATTTGAGTGTATTTTTAAATTAGTACATAATAAAGATAAGTAGGTTGGTAGCATTTGGAAAAAATGTCGGCAATATAGAATATGTGTAAAAAAAACCTATATAGGGAGTGGTGTCGCGCACGCCATGTCATATAAAAAACTGTATATACGGTAAATTTATATGTGTGAGGTGTTGCCTTGCGGGTATACATCAATTATGATTAATTAAAAAGATTTAAGAAGTTAATTCAATATGTTATTGTATTGGTCCATGAAAAAGATAATGTGGATGGTAGCTTTTGGAAAAAATGTCGGCATTATAGAATATGTGTCAAAAAACCTATATATTGAGTGGTGTCGCGCACGGCATCTCATACGCTAAATTTTTCATACGGCAAATTAATATGACTGTGAGGTGTTGCCTTGCCGGCATAGTTCAATTATGTTTAATTTAAAAGAATAATAAAGTTTATTGATTAAATCATTATATTGGTCCATGAAAAATATAATGTGTTTTTTAAAAAAATATGTCGTCATTATAGACTATGTGTCAAAAAACCTATATAGGGAGTGGTGTCGCGCACGGCATGTCATATGATAAATTGTATATACTGTAAATTTATATGAGTGTGAGGTGTTGTTGTAATGAAGCTATGAAGTTGTAATGAAGTTATTTGAGTGTATTTTTAAATTAGTACATAATAAGGATAAGTTGGTTGGTAGCATTTGGAAAAAATGTCGACTATATAGAATATGTGTCAAAAAACCTATATGGGGAGTGGTGTCGCGCAAGGCATGTCATATGAAAAACTGTATATACGGTAAATTTATATGAGAGTGAGGTGTTGCCTTGCCTGCATAGGTCAATTAAGCTTGATTAAAAAGAATAATAAAGTTTATTCATTAAATTATTGTATTGGTGCATGAAAAAAATAATGTGGTTGGTAGCTTTTTTAAAAAAAATGTCGGCATTATAGAATATGTGTCAAAAAACCTATTTATTGAGTGGTGTCGCGCACGGCATGTCATACGCTAAATTTTACATACTGCAAATTAATATGACTGTGCGGTGTTGCCTTGCCGGCACAGATCAATTAAATTAAATTAAAAGGAATAATGAAGTTAATTCAATATATTATTGTATTGGTCCATGAAATTTACAATGTGGATGGTAGCTTTTGAATAAAATTTCGGCATTATACAATATGTGTCACAAAAAACCTATATAGGGAGTGGTGTCGCGCAAGGCATGTCATATGAAAAACTGTCGATACGGTAAATTTATATGAGTGCGAGGTGCTGCCTTGCCGGGGTAAATCAATTAATTGCAAAGAATATTGAAGTTATTCGAATTTTTTTTTAAATTAGTACATAATAAAGATAAGTGGTTGGTAGTATTTGGAAAAAATATCGACAATATAGAATATGTGTCAAAAAACCTATATGGAGTGGTGTCGCGAAAGGCATGTCATATGAAAAACTGTACATACGGTAAATTTAAATGAGTGTGAGGTGTTGCCTTGCCGGTATACATCAATAATGAATAATTAAAAATATTAATGAAGTTAATTCAATATATTGTTGTATTGGTCCATGAAAAAAATAATGTGGTTGGTAGCTTTTTTAAAAAAAATGTCGGCATTATAGAATATGTGTCAAAAAACCTATATATTGAGTGGTGGCGCGCACCGCATGTTATATGAAAAATTGTATCTACGGTAAATTTATATGAGTGTTAGGTGTTGCCTTAACAATTATGTTTAATAGCAAAGAATAATGAAGTTATTATAGTGTATTTTTAAATTAGTACATAATAAAGATAGGTTGGTTGGTAGCATTTGGAAAAAATGTCGGCAATATAGAATATGTGTTAAAAAACCTATATAGGGAGTGGTGTCGCGCAAGGCATGTCATATGAAAAACTGTATATACGGTAAATTTATATGAAGGTGAGGTGTTGCCTTGCCGGCATAAGCCAATTAAGTTTAATTAAAAAGAATAATGAAGTTAATTCATTAAATTATTGTATTGGTCCAAGAAAAATATTATATAGGTCCATGAAAATATGTCGTCATTATAGACTATGTGTCAAAAAACCTATATATTGAGTGGTATCGCCCACGGCATTTTATACGCTAAATTTTACATACGGCAAACAAATATGACTGTGAGGTGTTTCCTTGCCGGCATAGGTCGATTAAGTTAAATTAAAAGGAATAATAAAGTTAATTCAATAAATTATTGTATTGGTCCATGAAAAATATAATGTGGATGGATGCTTTTGGAAAAAATGTCGGCATTATAGAATATGTGTCAAAAACCCTATATAGGGAGTGGTGTCGCGCAAGGCATGTCATATGAAACATTGTATATACAACACATAAATATGACTGTGTTGCCTTGCCGGTATAAATCAACCACGTTTAATTAAAAAGAATAATGAAATAATTTGGGTGTGTTATTACATTAGTACATAATAAAGATAATGTGGATGGTAGCTTTTTGAAAAAATGTCAGCATTATAGAATGTGTCAAAAAACATATATTGATTGGTATTGCGCAAGGACTGTCATACGCTAAATTTAACAAACGGCAAATTAATATGACTGTGAGGTGTTGCCTTGCCGGCATAGGTAAATTAAGAAGTTAATTCAATTTATTATTGTATTGGTCCATTAAAATTATAATGTGGTTGGTAGCTTTTATAAAAAAAATGTCGGTATAATAGAATATGTGTCAAAAAACCTATATAGGGAGTGGTGTCGCGCAAGGCATGTCATATGAAAATCTGTTAATTTATATGAGTGTGAGGTGTTGCCTTGCCGGCATAGGTTAATTAACTTTAATTAAAAAGAATAATGAAGTTTATTCAATATATTATTGTATTGGTCAATTAAGTTTAATTAAAAAGAATAATGAAGTTTATTCAATATATTATTGTATTGGTCAATTAAGTTTAATTAAAAAGAATAATGAAGTTTATTCAATATATTATTGTATCAGTCAATTAAAACTATAACGTGGATGGTAGCTTTTGGAAAAAATGTCGGCATTATAGAATATGTGTCAAAAGCCCTATATAGGGAGTGGTGTCGCGCACCACATGTCATATGAAAAATTGTATCTACGGTAAATATTTCTGAGTGTTAGGTGTTGCCTTAACAATTATGTTTAATAGCAAAGAATAATGAAGTTATTTTAGTGTATTTTTAAATTAGTACATAATAAAGATAGGTTGGTTGGTAGCATTTGTAAAAAATTTCGGCAATATAGAATATGTGTTAAAAAGCCTATATAGGGAGTGGTGTCGCGCAAGGCATGTCATATGAAAAACTGTATATACGGTACATTTACATGAGGGTGAGGTGTTGCCTTAACAACTGTGTTTAATAGCAAAAAATAATGAAGTTATTTGAGTGTAATTTTTAATTAGTACATAATAAAGATAAGTTGGAATATGTGTCAAAAAACCTATATAGGGAGTGGTGTCGCGCAAGGCATGTTATATGAAAAACTGTATATACGGTAAATTTATATGAGTGTGAGGTATTGCCTTTCCGGTTTAAATCAAATATGTTTAATTAAAAAGAATAATGAAGTTAATTCAATATGTTATTGTATTGGTCCATGAAAAATATAATGCCGATGGTGGCTTTTGGAAAAGTGTCGGCATTATAGAATATGGGTCAAAAAACCTATATATTGAGTGGTGTCGCTCACCGCATGTCATACGAAAAATTGTATATACGGTAAATTTATATGAGTGTTAGGTGTTGCCTTAACAATTATGTTGAATAGCAAAGAATAATGAAGTTATGAGTGTATGTTTAAATTAGTACATAATAAAGATGAGTTGGCTTGTAGCATTTGGAAAATACATCGGCAATATAGAATATGTGTCAAAAAACCTATATAGGGAGTGGTGTCGCGCAAGGCATGTTATATGAAAAACTGTATATACGGTAAATTTATATGAGTGTGAGGTGTTGCCTTGCCTGCATACGTCAATTAAGCTTAATTAAAAAGAATAATGAAGTTAATTTATTAAATTATTGTATTGGTCCATGAAAAAAATAATGTGGTTGATAGCTTTTTTATAAAAAAAATGTCGGCATTATATAATATGTGTCAAAAAGCCTATATACTGAGTGGTGTCGCGCACGGCATGTCATACGCTAAATTTTACATACGGCAAATTAATATGACTGTGAGGTGTTGCCTTGCCGGCATAGATCAATTGAGTTAAATTAAAAGGAATAATGAAGTTTATGCAATATATTATTGTATCGGTCCATGAGAAATATAATGTGGATGGTAGCTTTTGGAAAAAATGTCGGCATTATAGAATATGTGTCAAAAACCCTATATAGGGAGTGGTGTTGCGCAAGGCATGTCATATGAAAAATTGTATATACGGTTAATTTATATGAGTGTGAAGTGTTGCCTTGCCGGTACAAAAAAATTATGTTTAAATAAAAAGAATAATGAATAATTCAATATTGTTAAAGTTCAAGTTCAATTATGAATTATGCCATCACTAAGATTTATGAACCAGTTCACATTTGTTCTTATTCTATGAACCTTTTGTAATTACTCTTCACTCTAAAATAAACGTTCGTCGTGCTAACATTGTTCGTCGTGTGATCTCAGTTCTTATTTGGTTGCCTTATTTTTACTTTGCGCTGTGCAGACTCTTTTACACTAACATTGGTTATGGGCCCAGAGTCACGAATGTATTAATAAGGAAAAATGAGTCAATTTCAAATCGAAAAGTTAAATGATAAAAACTACGATGTATGGGCTATACAGATGAAAAGTGTTCTAATTCACCAAGAACTTTGGAATGTAGTCTGTGGCAAGTTGGAGGTCAACGCAGCTGCTGCAAATACAGTTTTGATGGATGAAAAGGCGCTCGCGTGCATTGTGTTAAATATTAATGTGGAGCAATTAAGCTATGTAAAAAATGCACAGTCACACACGTGAAGTGCATGTGCCGACGGGTCCGATTCATAAAGTTTCGTTGTATAAAAAGTTGCTAAACATGAAATTAGACATAAACGAAAATGTATCGCAATATATAAATTCGTTTATTGAGGTTATTGACAAGTTAACCGAAGTGAGCATTGATTTGCAAGACGAGTTAAAAGTAATTATATTGCTGTCAAGTTTAAGCACGGAATATGAACATTTCGTTGTTGCAATGGAGACAAGAGACTCATTGCCAGATTTTGATGTACTTAAAATAAAGCTATTAGCAGAGGCTGATAGAATATCACAAAATTGCGAAATAGGTAACAACCCGCAAGCATTTTTCGTAGGCGCTCGTTCGGAGAAAAGAGAGCACAAGAACGAAGGTCGTGCAAAGAAAGACTGGAAATTTAACGGAATATGTTTCAATTGCGGTAAACGAGGCCACAAATCGGCGGAATGCAAAGAAAAGCGAGAGAAACAAAAGCAGTGCGAAAATCAAAACGAAGGACAACAACAAAAATGCTCGTACGCCGTATACACCGCAATGCAAAAAGAACATGCAAAAAAAGCTAGTTGGTGACTGGACAGTGGTGCCACTACGCATATGTGTTGTGACAGAAATTTGCTTGTGTCATTAAAAGAAGAAACATCACGAATTATGTTAGCGGGAGATAAATTCATAGAATCTACTGGCAAAGGAGTCGTAAAAATAAAAACGCATAGGTGTGAAATTCTGTTGCATGATGTATTGTATGTCCCGTCACTGCATATAAACTTCTATTCGGTCAGCAAAGCGTTGAAATTCGGACATTCAGATCTTTTCAAGAACAATCGTGCAGTAGTTAAATGCAAAAACGGTTCAGTGTTACTAATGGCTGACTTAATCGGAAATTTGTTTTTGTTTGATGATGTGAATCAAAATAAATTGTTTTCAATGCAAGAAAAAGCAATAGTTTGGCATAATCGGTATGGCCACCTAAACTTTCGCAGCTTAAAAGAGCTAGTAAATAGTGAACGTGTCCACGGTATTGACTTAAAAAACTTCTCAACTGAAATAAATTGCAACACATGTAATTTATCGAAAATCTGTGCATTGCCGTTTCAAACGAACGATAAGGGTGCAACTAATTGTTTGGATTTAATACACACGGACGTATGCGGGCCTATAAATGTTCCATCAATTGGTGGTGCGAATGATTTCATAACATTCATAGACGATCGGTCCAAAAGAATTTTTTGTATATTTTATGAAATCCAAAAACGAAGCACTTGATAAATTTGAAACATTTAAAAACCTAGTTGAGTGTCAAATGCAACACAAAATAAAAGCCATCCGTAGTGACAATGGCAAAGAGTTTTTTAATGGTAAATTCGATGCGCTGTTAAAAAGATGTGGCATAAAAAGACAGTTAACAGTGCCCTACACGCCACAACAACACGGAGTGGCAGAGAGAGCGAATCGAACGCTGGTAGAAATCGCTCGCGCTATGATGGTCCATGCAAACTTTGAAGAATCCCTATGGGCTGAAGCTGTTGTAACTGCAGCTTACATACGGAATAGGTCCTCCTCCCAGGCACTGCAAAGCACTACTCCTTATGAAGTTTGGAGCGGCCGCAAGCCATCAGTGTCTCATCTACGAATTTTCGTGTCACCCGTCTACGCGCTGGACAAATTGCATCACAAGAAATTTAAGCCCAAAGGAAAAGAATATATGTTTGTTGGCTACTCTCTTACTGCAAAGGCATATCGACTGTTTGACAAAGACACTAAACAAGTGATCGAGAGGCGTGACGTCAAATTTGTTGAAAGAGAAGCGCAAAAATGAGATGCTCAATCCCCATCTAATGACGATTTTACTTCTTTTATAATTAGCAGTAACATATATGGGGATCCCAATGTTGGAGAGGCAGCGCCAGAGGAACTGCCAGAGCAGGCAGTTATAGCAGAGCCAGCAATCAATGAAGAAATCCAAAACCAAGAGCCCATAATCGATAATCATTCAGACGAGGATATGGAGAATTATGAGAGTTTTGGAGATTCTGATTCAACGAGCAGCCCTGATGAAGAAGTGGACATACGACGAGGCCCAGGCAGGCCTACGCTTATTCGAACTGGAAGACCTGGAAGGCCAAGGAAGCAGTACAACGAGCTTCATATTATGACAAACTATGACATGGAAACGCCAAACACAGCTAAGCAGGCGTTGCATGGCAAACATGCGTTTGAGTGGGAGGAATCTATGAAATGTGAGTACGATGCCCTCATCGCAAACAACACCTGGTCGCTGGTTGATCTTCCACCCAATGCAAAAGTTATTGGATGCATGTGGGTATATAAAGTGAAACGAGACAGCCAGGCTAATATTGAGCGGTTCAAGTCAAGACTATTCGCTAAGGGTTGCAGCCAGCAATATGGCGTGAACTTCAGTGAAACATTTTCGCCAGTCATACGATATGAAAATATTAGAATGTTGTTGGCTGTAGCTGCAGAAAAAGAATTATATCTGCATCAAATGGACGTTTCAAATGCCTACCTCAACAGCGAGCTCAACGAGAGTGTCTATATGAAGCAGCCGGAACATTTTGTCAGCAAAGATTACCCAAATCGTGTTCTGAAGTTGAACACAGCGTTGTACGGACTCAAGCAGTCAGGCAGAGCGTGGAACAGCACTCTAGATGACGCATTAAAAAGACTGGGATTTAAGGCCACACAAAATAAACCATGCATGTATAAAAATATTTCTGAAGATTCGTACAATTTGATAGCTGTATATGTGGATGATTTAATAATAGCTTGTTCTAAACGCTCAGATCTAATGTACTTTAAGAAGAAGTTGCAGGAAATGTTTGATGTTCACGACAATGGTCAGTTAAATCACTTTTTAGGCATTGAAATACAGCGTGAAGGAGATTTAGGTGCTATCTCTATTTGTCAGAAACAGTATATAAGGTGCCTACTGGTGAAATACGGCATGAACGTCTGTCGTCCTGTATCGAAGGTAAATGCAGCAAAGCAGACGTGACTGGATACCAATCAATTATTGGATCACTTACGTATCTGGCCATCTCAAGTCGGCCTGATATAGCTCATTCCGTAAGTAAGCTAGGGCAACGGAATACTGATCCGCACCACGAGCATGAGTCCGCCGCAAAGCACATATTGCGCTACCTGGCAAATACAATTGAACTAAAACTCCATTATCGAAAAACTGGTCAAGGTTTGCACGAATTTGTCGATGCAGACTGGGCTAATGACAGCCTGAATAGAAAATCGTATACTTCGGATTTTATCTTGGAGGTTCAGCATTTTCTTGGGAATCAAAAAAACAAGGAGTGGTCGCTCAGAGCAGTACTGAGGCTGAATATGTAGCCTTATCAACGACGGCAAAAGAGGCAACATATCTACGACGACTACTGGAAGAGATTGAGTTTCATCGTCCAACAGAGCCCGTGCAAATCTATGGTGACAATTTGAGTGCTCAGCAAATTACAGCTAATCCTGTACACCATAAGCGAACAAAGCATATCGATATTGAATATCATTACATACGAGAGGTTCTAGCATTAAAAATTGTTTGTATTAATTATGTTCCCACAAATGAAAATGTTGCAGATATCTTAACAAAAAATGTACACAAAGAAAAGCATCAGAAATTTGTTAAATTGCTCGGTTTGGTTGAATAAGAAATACTGTATGTCAAATTAAAATATTAACTTGAGAAGAAGTGTTAAAGTTCAAGTTCAATTATGAATTATGCCATCACTAAGATTTATGAACCAGTTCACATTTGTTCTTGTTCTATGAACCTTTTGTAATTACTCTTCACTCTAAAATAAACGTTCGTCGTGTTCACATTGTTCGTCGTGTGATCTCTGTTCTTTTTTGGTTGCCTTATTTTTACTTTGCCCTGTGCAGACTCCATTACACTAACAAATATATTATTGTATTGGTGAGGTGTTGCCTTTCCGGTATAAATCAAATATGTTTAATTAAAAAAAATAATGAAGTTAATTCAATTGTATTGTATTGGTCCATGAAAAATATAATGTGGATGGTAGCTTTTGGAAAAGTGTCGGCATTATAGAATATGGGTCAAAAATCCTATATATTGAGTGGTGTCGCGCACCGCATGTCATATGAAAAATTGTATAAACGGTAAATTTATATGAGTGTGAGGTGTTGCCTTAACAATTATGTTTAATAGCAAAGAATAATGAAGTTATTTGAGTGTATTTTTAAATTAGTACATAATAAAGATAAGTTGGTTAGTAGCATTTGGAAAAAATGTCGGTAATATAGAATATGTGTCAAAAAACCTATATAGGGAGTGGTGTCGCGCAAGGCATGTCATTTGAAAAACTGTATAAACCGAAAATTTATATGAGTGTGAGGTGTTGCCTTGCCGGCATAGGTCAATTAAATTAAATTAAAAGGAATAATGAAGTTAATTCAATATATTATTGTATTGGTCCATGAAAAATATAATGTGGATGGTAGCTTTTGGAAAAAATGTCGGCATTATAGAATATGTGTCAAAAACCCTATATAGGGAGTGGTGTCGCGCAAGGCATGTCATATGAAAAATTGTATATACAACACATAAATATGACTGTGAGGTGTTGCCTTGCCGGTATAAATCAACAACGTTTAATTAAAAAGAATAATGAAATAATTTGGGTGTGTTATTACATTAGTACATAATAAAGATAATGTGGATGGTAGCTTTTGGAAAAAATGTCAGCATTATAGAATGTGTCAAAAAACATATATTGATTGGACTTGCGCAAGGACTGTCATACGCTAAATTTAACAAACGGCAAATTAATATGACTGTGAGGTGTTGCCTTTCCGGCATAGGTAAATTAAGAAGTTAATTCAATTTATTATTGTATTGGTCCATTAAAAATATAATGTGGTTGGTAGCTTTTATAAAAAAAATGTCGGTATAATAGAATATGTGTCAAAAAACCTATATAGGGAGTAGTGTCGCGCACCGCATGTCATACGAAAAATTGTATATACGATTAATTTATATGAGTGTGAGATGTTGCCTTGCCGGCATAGGTTAATTAAGTTTAATTAAAAAGAATAATGAAGTTTATTCAATATATTAGTGTATTGGTCAATTAAGTTTATTTAAAAAGAATAATGAAGTTTATTCAATATATTATTGTATCAGTCAATTAAAACTATAATGTGGATGGTAGCTTTTGGAAAAAATGTCGGCATTATAGAATATGTGTCAAAAGCCCTATATAAGGAGTGGTGTCGCGCAAGGCATGTCATATGAAAAACTGTATATACGGTACATTTACATGAGGGTGAGGTGTTGCCTTAACAATTGTGTTTAATAGCAAAGAATAATGAAGTTATTTGAGTGTAATTTTAAATTAGTACATAATAAAGATAAGTTGGAATATGTGTCAAAAAACCTATATAGGGAGTGGTGTCGCGCAAGGCATGTTATATGAAAAACTGTATATACGGTAAATTTATATGAGTGTGAGGTATTGCCTTTCCGGCTTAAATCAAATATGTTTAATTAAAAAGAATAATGAAGTTAATTCAATATATTATTATATTGGTCCATGAAAAATATAATGTCGATGGTGGCTTTTGGAAAAGTGTCGGCATTATAGAATATGGGTCAAAAAACCTATGTATTGAGTGGTGTCGCGCACCGCATGTCATACGAAAAATTGTATATACGGTAAATTTAATGAGTGTTAGGTGTTGCCTTAACAATTATGTTGAATAGCAAAGAATAATGAAGTTATGAGTGTATGTTTAAATTAGTACATAATAAAGATGAGTTGGCTTGTAGCATTTGGAAAATACATCGGCAATACAGAATATGTGTCAAAAAACCTATATAGGGAGTGGTGTCGCGCAAGGCATGTTATATGAAAAACTGTATAAACGGTAAATTTATATGAGTGTGAGGTGTTGCCTTTCCGGTTTAAATCAAATATGTTTAATTAAAAAGAATAATGAAGTTAATTCAATATATTATTATATTGGTCCATGAAAAATATAATGTCTATGGTGGCTTTTGGAAAGTGTCGGCATTATAGAATATGTGTCAAAAAACCTATATAGGAAGGGGTGTCGCGCAAGGCAGGCCATATGAAAAACTTTATATACGGAAAATTTATATGAGTGTGAGGTGTTGCCTTGCCTGCATACGTCAATTCAGCTTAATTAAAAAGAATTATGAAGTTAATTCATTAAATTATTGTATTGGTCCATGAAAAAAATAATGTGGTTGATAGCTTGTGCCTATAGACTGAGTGGTGTCGCGCACGGCATGTCATACGCTAAATTTTACATACGGCAAATTAATATGACGGTGAGGTGTTGCCTTGCCGGCATAGATCAATTGAGTTAAATTAAAAGGAATAATGAAGTTTATGCAATATATTATTGTATCGGTCCATGAAAAATATAATGTGGATGGTAGCTTTTAAAAAAAATGTCGGCATTATAGAATATGTGTCAAAAACCCTATATAGGGAGTTGTGTTGCGACAGGCATGTCATATGAAAAATTGTATATACGGCTAATTTATATGAGTGTGAAGTGTTGCCTTGCCGGTACAAAAAAATTATGTTTAAATAAAAAGAATAATGAATAATTCAATATTGTTAAAGTTCAAGTTCAATTATGAATTATGCCATCACTAAGATTTATGAACCAGTTCACATTTGTTCTTATTCTATGAACCTTTTGTAATTACTCTTCACTCTAAAATAAACGTTCGTCGTGTTCACATTGTTCGTCGTGTGATCTCAGTTCTTATTTGGTTGCCTTATTTTTACTTTGCCCTGTGCAGACTCTTTTACACTTACACCTTATTAATACGAAAGTATTAATAAGGAAAAATGAGTCAATTTCAAATCGAAAAGTTTAATGATAAAAACTACGATGTAAGAACTTTGGAATGTAGTCAGTGGCAAGTTGGAGGTCAACGCAGCTGCTGCAAATACAGTTTTGATGGATGAAAAGGCGCTCGCGTGCATTGTGTTAAATGTTAATGTGGCGCGATTAAGCTATGTAAAAAATGCACAGTCCTCTAAAGAAGCGTGGGACAAATTACGTGAAGTGCATGTGCCGACGGGTCCGATTCATAAAGTTTCGTTGTATAAAAAGTTGCTAAACATGAAATTAGACATAAACGAAAATGTATCGCAATATATAAATTCGTTTATTGAGGTTATTGACAAGTTAACCGAAGTGAGCATTGATTTGCAAGACGAGTTAAAAGTAATTATATTGCTGTCAAGTTTAAGCACGGAATATGAACATTTCGTTGTTGCAATGGAGACAAGAGACTCATTGCCAGATTTTGATGTACATAAAATAAAGCTATTAGCAGAGGCTGATAGAATATCACAAAATTGCGAAATAGGTAACAACCCGCAAGCATTTTTCGTAGGCGCTCGTTCGGAGAAAAGAGAGCACAAGAACGAAGGTCGTGCAAAGAAAGACTGGAAATTTAACGGAATATGTTTCAATTGCGGTAAACGAGGCCACAAATCGGCGGAATGCAAAGAAAAGCGAGAGAAACAAAAGCAGTGCGAAAATCAAAACGAAGGACAACAACAAAAATGCTCGTACGCCGTATACACCGCAATGCAAAAAGAACATGCAAAAAAAGCTAGTTGGTGACTGGACAGTGGTGCCACTACGCATATGTGTTGTGACAGAAATTTGTTTGTGTCATTAAAAGAAGAAACATCACGAATTATGTTAGCGGGAGATAAATTCATAGAATCTACTGGCAAAGGAGTCGTAAAAATAAAAACGCATAGTTGTGAAATTCTGTTGCATGATGTATTGTATGTCCCGTCACTGCATATAAACTTCTATTCGGTCAGCAAAGCGTTGAAATTCGGACATTCAGATCTTTTCAAGAACAATCGTGCAGTAGTTAAATGCAAAAACGGTTCAGTGTTACTAATGGCTGATTTAATCGGAAATTTGTTTTTGTTTGATGATGTGAATCAAAATAAATTGTTTTCAATGCAAGAAAAAGCAATAGTTTGGCACAATCGGTATGGCCACCTAAACTTTCGCAGCTTAAAAGAGCTAGTAAATAGTGAACGTGTCCACGGTATTGACTTAAAAAACTTCTCAACTGAAATAAATTGCAACACATGTAATTTATCGAAAATCTGTGCATTGCCGTTTCAAACGAACGATAAGGGTGCAACTAATTGTTTGGATTTAATACACACGGACGTATGCGGGCCTATAAATGTTCCATCAATTGGTGGTGCGAATGATTTCATAACATTCATAGACGATCGGTCCAAAAGAATTTTTGTATATTTTATGAAATCCAAAAACGAAGCACTTGATAAATTTGAAACATTTAAAAACCTAGTTGAGTGTCAAATGCAACACAAAATAAAAGCCATCCGTAGTGACAATGGCAAAGAGTTTTTTAATGGTAAATTCGATGCGCTGTTAAAAAGATGTGGCATAAAAAGACAGTTAACAGTGCCCTACACGCCACAACAAAACGGAGTGGCAGAGAGAGCGAATCGAACGCTGGTAGAAATCGCTCGCGCTATGATGGTCCATGCAAACTTTGAAGAATCCCTATGGGCTGAAGCTGTTGTAACTGCAGCTTACATACGGAATAGGTCCTCCTCCCAGGCACTGCAAAGCACTACTCCTTATGAAGTTTGGAGCGGCCGCAAGCCATCAGTGTCTCATCTACGAATTTTCGTGTCACCCGTCTACGCGCTGGACAAATTGCATCACAAGAAATTTAAGCCCAAAGGAAAAGAATATATGTTTGTTGGCTACTCTCTTACTGCAAAGGCATATCGACTGTTTGACAAAGACACTAAACAAGTGATCGAGAGGCGTGACGTCAAATTTGTTGAAAGAGAAGCGCAAAAATGAGATGCTCAATCCCCATCTAATGACGATTTTACTTCTTTTATAATTAGCAGTAACATATATGGGGATCCCAATGTTGGAGAGGCAGCGCCAGAGGAACTGCCAGAGCAGGCAGTTATAGCAGAGCCAGCAATCAATGAAGAAATCCAAAACCAAGAGCCCCTAATCGATAATCATTCAGACGAGGATATGGAGAATTATGAGAGTTTTGGAGATTCTGATTCAACGAGCAGCCCTGATGAAGAAGTGGACATACGACGAGGCCCAGGCAGGCCTACGCTTATTCAAACTGGAAGACCTGGAAGGCCAAGGAAGCAGTACAACGAGCTTCATATTATGACAAACTATGACATGGAAACGCCAAACACAGCTAAGCAGGCGTTGCATGGCAAACATGCGTTTGAGTGGGAGGAATCTATGAAATGTGAGTACGATGCCCTCATCGCAAACAACACCTGGTCGCTGGTTGATCTTCCACCCAATGCAAAAGTTATTGGATGCATGTGGGTATATAAAGTGAAACGAGACAGCCAGGCTAATATTGAGCGGTTCAAGTCAAGACTAGTCGCTAAGGGTTGCAGCCAGCAATATGGCGTGAACTTCAGTGAAACATTTTCGCCAGTCATACGATATGAAAATATTAGAATGTTGTTGGCTGTAGCTGCAGAAAAAGAATTATATCTGCATCAAATGGACGTTTCAAATGCCTACCTCAACAGCGAGCTCAACGAGAGTGTCTATATGAAGCAGCCGGAACATTTTGTCAGCAAAGATTACCCAAATCGTGTTCTGAAGTTGAGCACAGCGATGTACGGACTCAAGCAGTCAGGCAGAGCGTGGAACAGCACTCTAGATGACGCATTAAAAAGACTGGGATTTAAGGCCACACAAAATAAACCATGCATGTATAAAAATATTTCTGAAGATTCGTACAATTTGATAGCTGTATATGCGGATGATTTAATAATAGCTTGTTCTAAACGCTCAGATCTAATGTACTTTAAGAAGAAGTTGCAGGAAATGTTTGATGTTCACGACAATGGTCAGTTAAATCACTTTTTAGGCATTGAAATACAGCGTGAAGGAGATTTAGGTGCTATCTCTATATGTCAAAAACAGTATATAAGGTGCCTACTGGCGAAATACGGCATGAACGTCTGTCGTCCTGTATCGACACCTTTAGTTCCTGGATTCCAAATAAGCTGCAACGAAGGTAAATGCAGCAAAGCAGACGTGACTGGATACCAATCACTAATTGGATCACTTACGAATTTGGCCATCTCAAGTCGGCCTGATATAGCTCATTCCGTAAGTAAGCTAGGGCAACGGAATACTGATCCGCACCGCGAGCATGAGTCCGCCGCAAAGCACATATTGCGCTACCTGGCAAATACAATTGACCTAAAACTCCATTATCGAAAAACTGGTCAAGGATTGCACGCATTTGTCGATGCAGACTGGGCTAATGACAGCCTGAATAGAAAATCGTTTACTTCGGATTTTATCTTGGAGGTTCAGCATTTTCTTGGGAATCAAAAAAACAAGGAGTGGTCGCTCAGAGCAGTACTGAGGCTGAATATGTAGCCTTATCAACGACGGCAAAAGAGGCAACATATCTACGACGACTACTGGGAGAGATTGAGTTTCATCGTCCAACAATTTGAGTGCTCAGCAAATTGCAGCTAATCCTGTACACCATAAGCGAACAAAGCATATCGATATTGAATATCATTACATACGAGAGGTTCTAGCATTAAAAATTGTTTGTATTAATTATGTTCCCACAAATGAAAATGTTGCAGAAATCTTAACAAAAAATGTACACAAAGAAAAGCATCAGAAATTTGTTAAATTGCTCGGTTTGGTTGAATAAGAAATACTGTATGTCAAATTAAAATATTAACTTGAGAAGAAGTGTTAAAGTTCAAGTTCAATTATGAATTATGCCATCACTAAGATTTATGAACCAGTTCACATTTGTTCTTATTCTATGAACCTTTTGTAATTACTCTTCACTCTAAAATAAAAATATATTATTGTATTGGTCCATGAAAAATATAATGTGGATGGTAGCTTTTGGAAAAAATGTCCGCATCATGGAATATGTGTCAAAAAACCTATATAGGGAGTGGTGTCGCGCAAGGCATGTTATATTAAAAATTGTATATACGGTAAATTTATATGAGTGTGGGGTGTTGCCTTTCCGGTATAAATCAAATATGTTTAATTAAAAAGAATAATGAAGTTAATTCAATTGTATTGTATTGGTCCATGAAAAATATAATGTGGATGGTAGCTTTTGGAAAAGTGTCGGCATTATAGAATATGGGTTATGAGTGTATGTTTAAATTAGTACATAATAAAGATGAGTTGGCTTGTAGCATTTGGAAAAAATGTCGGCAATATAGAAAATGTGTTAAAAAACCTATATAGGGAGTGGTGTCGCGCAAGGCATGTCATATGAAAAACTGTATATACGGTAAATTTATATGAGAGTGAGGTGTTGCCTTGCCGGCATAGGTCAATTATGTTTAATTTAAAAGAATAATATAGTTAATTCATTAAATTATTATATTGGTCCATGAAAAATATAATGTGGTTGGTAGCTTTTTTTAAAAAAATGTCGTCGTTATAGACTATGTGTCAAAAAACCTATATATTGAATGGTGTCGCGCAAGGCATGTCATATGAAAAAGTGTATATACGGTAAATTTATCTGAGTGCGAGGTGCTGCCTTCCCGGTATAAATCAATCAATTGCAAAGATTATTTCATTAAAAAGAATAATGAAGTTATTTAAATATATTATTGTATTGGTCCATGAAAAATATAATGTGGATGGAAGCTTTTGGATAAAATGTCGGCATTATAGAATATGTGTCAAAAAACCTATATATTGAGTGGTGTCGCGCACGGCATGTTATATGAAAAATTTTATATACGGTAAATTTATATGAGTGTGAGGTGTTGCCTTAACAATTATGTTTAATATCAAAGAATAATGAAGTTATTAGAGTGTATTTTTATATTAGTACATAATATAGATAAGTTGGTTGGTAGCATTTGGAAAAAATGTCGGCAATATAGAATATGTGTCAAAAAACCTATTTAAGGAGTGGTTTCGCGAAAGGCATGTCATATGAAAAACTGTATATACGGTAAATTTATGAGTGTGAGGTGTTGCCTTGCCGGGATAAATCAATTATGTTTAAATAAAAAGAATAATAAAGTTAATTCAATATATTAGTGTATTGGTCCATGACAAATATAATGTGGATGGTAGCTTTTGGAAAAGTGTCGGCATTATAGAATATGGGTCAAAAAACCTATATATTGAGTGGTCGCGCACGGCATCTCATACTCTAAATTTTACATACGGAAAATTAATATGACTGTGAGGTGTTGCCTTGCCGGCATAGGTCAATTAAATTAAATTATAAGGAATAATGAAGTTAATTCAATATATTATTGTATTGGTCCATGAAAATTATAATGTGGATGGTAGCTTTTGGAAAAAATGTCGGCATTATAGAATATGTGTCAAAAACCCTATATATTGAGTGGTGTCGCGCATGGCATGTCATTTGAAAAATTGTATATACAGTTAATTTATATGAGAGTGAGGTGTTGCCTTTCCGGCATAGGTCAATTAAGTTTAATTAAAAGGAATAATGAAGTTAATTCATTAAATTATTGTATTGGTCCAAGAAAAATATAATGTGGATGGTAGCTTTTGGATAAAATGTTGGCATTATAGAATATGTGTCAAAAAACCTATATAGGGAGTGGTGTCGCGCACGGCATGTCATATGCGAAATTGTACATACGGCCAATTCATATGACTGTGAGGTGTTGCCATGCCGGCATAGGTCAATTATGTTTAATTTAAAAGAATAATATAGTTAATTCATTAAATTATTATATTGGTCCATGAAAAATATAATGTGTTTTTTAAAAAATATGTCGTCATCATAGACTATGTGTCAAAAAACCTATATATTGAGTGGTGTCGCGCACGGCATGTCATATGAAAATTTGTATATGCTGTAAATTTATATGAGTGTGAGGTGTTGCCTTAAAAATTATGTTTAATAGCAAAGAATAATGAAGTGATTTGAGTGTATTTTTAAATTAGCACATAATAAAGACAAATTGGTTGGTAGCATTTGGAAAAAATGTCGGCATTATAGAATATATGTCAAAAAACCTATATAGGGAGTGGTGTCGCGCAAGGCATGTCATATGAAAAACTGTATATACCGTAAATTTATATGAGAGTGAGGTGTTGCCTTGCCGGCATAGGTCAATTAAGTTTAATTAAAAAGAATAATAAAGTGAATTCATTTAATGAAAAATATAATGTGGATGGTAGCTTTTGGAAAAAATGTCGGCAATATAAAATATGTGTCACAAAAAAACTATATAGGGAGTGGTGTCGCGCAAGGCATGTCATATGAGAAAGTGTATATATGGTAAATTTATATGAGTGCGAGGTGCTGCCTTCCCGGTATAAATCAATTAATTGCAAAGATTATTTCATTAAAAAGAATAATGAAGTTATTTAAATATATTATTGTATTGGTCCATGAAAAATATAATGTGGATAGCAGCTTTTGGAAAAATGTCGGCATTATAGAATATGTGTCAAAAAACCTATATATTTAGTGGTGTCGCGCGTGGCATGTTATATGAAAAATTTTATATACGGTAGATTTATATGAGTGTGAGGTGTTGCCTTAACAATTATGTTTAATAGCAAAGAATAATATAGTTATTTGAGTGTATATTTATATTAGTACATAATAAAGATAAGTTGGTTGGTAGCATTTGGAAAAAATGTCGGCAAAATAGAATATGTGTCAAAAAACCTATATAGGGAGTGGTTTCGCGAAAGGCATGTCATATTAAAAACTGTATATACGGTAAATTTATATGAGTGTGAGGTGTTGCCTTGCCGGGATAAATCACATATGTTTAAATAAATAGAATAATGAAGTTAATTCAATATATTAGTGTATTGGTCCATGACAATTAAATTGTGGATGGTAGCTTTTGGAAAAGTGTCGGCATTATAGAATATGGGTCAAAAAACCTATATATTGAGTGGTGTCGCGCAAGGCATGTTATGTTAAAAATTGTATATACCGTAAATGTATTTGAGTGTGAGGTGTTGCCTTTCCGGTATAAATCAAATATGTTTAATTAAAAAGAATAATGAAGTTAATTCAATTGTATTGTATTGGTCCATGAAAAATATAATGTGGATGGTAGCTTTTGGAAAAGTGTCGGCATTATAGAATATGGGTTAAAAACCTATATATTGAGTGGTGTCGCGCATGGCATGTCGTATGAAAAATTGTACATGCGGCCAATTCATATGACTGTGATGTGTTGCCTTGCCGGCATAGGTCAATTATGTTTAATTTAAAAGAATAATATAGTTAATTCATTAAATTATTGTATTGGTCCAAGAAAAATATAATGTGGATGGTAGCTTTTGGAAAAAATGTTGGCATTATAGAATATGTGTCAAAAAACCTATATAGGGAGTGGTGTCGCGCACGGCATGTCATATGCGAAATTGTACATACGGCCAATTCATATGACTGTGATGTGTTGCCTTGCCGGCATAGGTCAATTATGTTTAATTTAAAAGAATAATATAGTTAATTCATTAAATTATTGTATTGGTCCATGAGAAAAATAATGTCGTTGGTAGCTTTTTTAAAAAAATGTCGGCATTATAGAATATGTGTCAAAAAACCTATATAGGGAGTGCTTTCGCGAAAGGCATGTCATATTAAAAACTGTACATACGGTAAATTTATATGAGTGTGAGGTGTTGCCTTGACGGCATAGGTCAATTAAGTTTAATTAAAAAGAATAATAAATTGAATTCATTAAATTATTGTATTGGACCATGAAAAAAAAAATGTGGTTGGTAGCTTTTTTAAAAAAATGTCGGCATGTCGGCATTATAGAATACGTGTCAAAAACCTATTTATTGAGTGGTGTCGCGCACGGCATGTCATAAGCTAAATTTTACGTACGGCAAATTAATATGACTGTGGGGTGTTGCCTTGCCGGCATAGGTCGATTTAGTTAAATTAAAAGGAATAATGAAGATAATTCAATATATTATTGTATTGGTCCATGAAAAATATAATGTGGATGGTAGCTTTTGGAAAAGTGTCGGCATTATAGAATACGTGTCAAAAACCTATTTATTGAGTGGTGTCGCGCACGGCATGTCATAAGCTAAATTTTACGTACGGCAAATTAATATGACTGTGGGGTGTTGCCTTGCCGGCATAGGTCGATTTAGTTAAATTAAAAGGAATAATGAAGTTAATTCAATATATTATTGTATTGGTCCATGAAAAATATAATGTGGATGGTTGCTTTTGGAAAAAATGACGGCATTATAGAATATGTGTCAAAAACCCTATATATTTAGTGGTGTCGCGCGTGGCATGTTATATGAAAAATTTTATATACGGTAGATTTATATGAGTGTGAGGTGTTGCCTTAAAAATTATGTTTAATAGCAAAGAATAATATAGTTATTTGAGTGTATATTTATATTAGTACATAATAAAGATAAGTTGGTTGGTAGCATTTGGAAAAAATGTCGGCAAAATAGAATATGTGTCAAAAAACCTATATAGGGAGTGGTTTCGCGAAAGGCATGTCATATTAAAAACTGTATATACGGTAAATTTATATGAGTGTGAGGTGTTGCCTTGCCGGGATAAATCACATATGTTTAAATAAATAGAATAATGAAGTTAATTCAATATATTAGTGTATTGGTCCATGACAAATATAATTGTGGATGGTAGCTTTTGGAAAAGTGTCGGCATTATAGAATATGGGTCAAAAAACCTATATATTGAGTGGTGTCGCGCAAGGCATGTTATGTTAAAAATTGTATATACCGTAAATGTATTTGAGTGTGAGGTGTTGCCTTTCCGGTATAAATCAAATATGTTTAATTAAAAAGAATAATGAAGTTAATTCAATTGTATTGTATTGGTCCAAGAAAAATATAATGTGGATGGTAGCTTTTGGAAAAGTGTCGGCATTATAGAATATGGGTTAAAAACCTATATATTGAGTGGTGTCGCGCATGGCATGTCGTATGAAAAATTGTACATACGGCCAATTCATATGACTGTGAGGTGTTGCCTTGCCGGCATAGGTCAATTATGTTTAATTAAAAAGAATAATGAAGTTAATTCATTAAATTATTGTATTGGTCCAAGAAAAATATAATGTGGATGGTAGCTTTTGGATAAAATGTTGGCATTATAGAATATGTGTCAAAAAACCTATATAGGGAGTGGTGTCGCGCACGGCATGTCATATGCGAAATTGTACATACGGCCAATTCATATGACTGTGATGTGTTGCCTTGCCGGTATAGGTCAATTATGTTTAATTTAAAAGAATAATATAGTTAATTCATTAAATTATTGTATTGGTCCATGAGAAAAATAATGTCGTTGGTAGCTTTTTTAAAAAAATGACGGCATTATAGAATATGTGTCAAAAAACCTATATAGGGAGTGGTTTCGCGAAAGGCATGTCATATTAAAAACTGTATATACGGTAAATTTATATGAGTGTGAGGTGTTGCCTTGCCGGCATAGGTCAATTAAGTTTAATTAAAAGAATAATAATTGAATTCATTAAATTATTGTATTGGTCCATGAAAAAAAATGTGGTTGGTAGCTTTTTTAAAAAATGTCCATGTCAGCATTATAGAATACGTGTCAAAAACCTATTTATTGAGTGGTGTCGCGCACGGCATGTCATAAGCTAAATTTTACGTCGGCAATTAATATGACTGTGGGGTGTTGCCTTGCCGGCATAGGTCGATTTAGTTAAATTAAAAGGAATAATGAAGATAATTCAATATTTATTGTATTGGTCCATGAAAAATATAATGTGGATGGTAGCTTTTGGAAAAGTGTCGGCATTATAGAATACGTGTCAAAAACCTATTTATTGAGTGGTGTCGCGCACGGCATGTCATAAGCTAAATTTTACGTACGGCAAATTATATGACTGTGGGGTGTTGCCTTGCCGGCATAGGTCGATTTAGTTAATTAAAGGAATAATGAAGTTAATTCAATATTTATTGTATTGGTCCATGAAAAATATAATGTGGATGGTTGCTTTTGGAAAAAATGACGGCATTATAGAATATGTGTCAAAAACCCTTATATTTAGTGGTGTCGCGCATGGCATGTTATATGAAAAATTTTATATACGGTAGATTTATATGAGTGTGAGGTGTTGCCTTAAAAATTATGTTTAATAGCAAAGAATAATATAGTTATTTGAGTGTATATTTATATTAGTACATAATAAAGATAAGTTGGTTGGTAGCATTTGGAAAAATGTCGGCAAAATAGAATATGTGTCAAAAAACCTATATAGGGAGTGGTTTCGCGAAAGGCATGTCATATTAAAAACTGTATATACGGTAAATTTATATGAGTGTGAGGTGTTGCCTTGCCGGGATAAATCACATATGTTTAAATAAATAGAATAATGAAGTTAATTCAATATATTAGTGTATTGGTCCATGACAAATATAATGTGGATGGTAGCTTTTGGAAAAGTGTCGGCATTATAGAATATGGGTCAAAAAACCTATATATTGAGTGGTGTCGCGCAAGGCATGTTATGTTAAAAATTGTATATACCGTAAATGTATTTGAGTGTGAGGTGTTGCCTTGCCGGTATAAATCAAATATGTTTAATTAAAAAGAATAATGAAGTTAATTCAATTGTATTGTATTGGTCCAAGAAAAATATAATGTGGATGGTAGCTTTTGGAAAAGTGTCGGCATTATAGAATATGGGTTAAAAACCTATATATTGAGTGGTGTCGCGCATGGCATGTCGTATGAAAAATTGTACATACGGCCAATTCATATGACTGTGAGGTGTTGCCTTGCCGGCATAGGTCAATTAAGTTTAATTAAAAAGAATAATGAAGTTAATTCATTAAATTATTGTATTGGTCCAAGAAAAATATAATGTGGATGGTAGCTTTTGGATAAAATGTTGGCATTATAGAATATGTGTCAAAAAACCTATATAGGGAGTGGTGTCGCGCACGGCATGTCATATGCGAAATTGTACATACGGCCAATTCATATGACTGTGATGTGTTGCCTTGCCGGCATAGGTCAATTATGTTTAATTTAAAAGAATAATATAGTTAATTCATTAAATTATTGTATTGGTCCATGAGAAAAATAATGTCGTTGGTAGCTTTTTTAAAAAAATGTCGGCATTATAGAATATGTGTCAAAAAACCTATATAGGGAGTGGTTTCGCGAAAGGCATGTCATATTAAAAACTGTATATACGGTAAATTTATATGAGTGTGAGGTGTTGCCTTGCCGGCATAGGTCAATTAAGTTTAATTAAAAAGAATAATAAAGTGAATTCATTAAATTATTGTATTGGTCCATGAAAAAAATAATGTGGTTGGTAGCTTTTTTAAAAAAATGTCGGCATGTCGGCATTATAGAATACGTGTCAAAAACCTATTTATTGAGTGGTGTCGCGCACGGCATGTCATAAGCTAAATTTTACGTACGGCAAATTAATATGACTGTGGGGTGTTGCCTTGCCGGCATAGGTCGATTTAGTTAAATTAAAAGGAATAATGAAGTTAATTCAATATATTATTGTATTGGTCCATGAAAAATATAATGTGGATGGTTGCTTTTGGAAAAAATGACGGCATTATAGAATATGTGTCAAAAACCCTATATAGGGAGTGGTGTCGCGCAAGGCATTTTATATTAAAAATTAAATATACGGTAAATTTATATGAGAGTGAGGTGTTGCCTTGCCGGCATAGGTCAATTATGTTTAATTAAAAAGAATAATAAAGTGAATTCATTAAATGAAAAATATAATTGGATGGTAGCTTTTGGAAAAAATGTCGGCAAGATAAAATATGTGTCACAAAAAAACTTATAGGGATGGTGTCGCGCAAGGCATTCATATGAAAAAGTGATATACGGTAAATTATGAGTGCGAGGTTTTCCGGTATAAATCAATAATTGCAAAGATTATTTCATTAAAAAGAATAATGAAGTTATTTAAATATATTATTGTATTGGTCCATGAAAAATATAATGTGGATAGTAGCTTTTGGAAAAATGTCGGCAATATAGAATATGGGTCAAAAAACCTATATATTGAGTGGTGGCGCGCACGCCATCTCATTCGCTAAATTTTACATACGGCAAATTAATATGACTGTGAGGTGTTGCCTTGCCGGCATAGGTCGATTAAGTTAAATTAAAGGGAATAATGAAGTTAATTCAATATATTATTGTATTGGTCCTTGAAAAATATAATGTGGATGATACCTTTTGGAAAAATTGACGGCATTATAGAATATGTGTCCAAAAACCTATATAGGGAGTGGTGTCGCGCAAGGCATGTTATATTAAAAATTGTATATACGGTATATTTATTTGAGTGTGAGGTGTTGCCTTTCCGGTATAAATCAAATATATTTAATTAAAAAGAATAATGAAGTTAATTCAATTGTATTGTACTGGTCCATGACAAATATAATGTGGATGGTAGCTTTTGGAAAAGTGTCGGCATTATAGAATATGGGTTAAAAAAACTATATATTGAGTGGTGTCGCGCATGGCATGTCGTATGAAAAATTGTATATACGATAAATATATATGAGTGTTAGCTGTTGCCTTAACAATTATTTTTAATAGCAAAGAATAATGAAGTTGTTTAAGTGTATTTTTAAATTAGTACATAATAAAGATAAGTTGGTTGGTAGCATTTGGAAAAAATATCGGCAATATAGAATATGTGTCAAAAAACCTATATAGGGAGTGGTGTCACGCACGGCATGTCATATGCGAAATTGTACATACGGCCAATTCATATGACTGTGAGGTGTTGCCATGCCGGCATAGGTCAATTATGTTTAATTTAAAAGAATAATATAGTTAATTCATTAAATTATTATATTGGTCCATGAAAAATATAATGTGGTTGGTAGCTTTTTTAAAAAAAATGTCGTCGTTATAGACTATGTGTCAAAAAACCTATATATTGAGTGGTGTCGCGCACGGCATGTCATTTGAAGAATTGTATATACTGTAAATTTATATGAGTGTGAGGTGTTGCCTTAAAAATTATGTTTAATAGCAAGGAATAATGAAGTTATTTGAGTGTATTTTTAAATTAGTACATAATAAAGATAAGTAGGTTGGTAGCATTTGGAAAAAATGTCGGCAATATAGAATATGTGCAAAAAAAACCTATATAGGGAGTGGTGTCGCGCAAGGCATGTCATATGAAAAACTGTATATACCGTAAATTTATATGAGAGTGAGGTGTTGCCTTGCCGGCATAGGTCAATTAAGTTTAATTAAAAAGAATAATAAAGTGAATTCATTAAATTATTGTATTGGTCCATGAAAAAAATAATGTGGTTGGTAGCTTTTTTAAAAAAATGTCGGCATTATAGAATATGTGTCAAAAAACCTATTTATTGAGTGGTGTCGCGCACGGCATGTCATAAGCTAAATTTTACATACGTCAAATTAATATGACTGTGGGGTGTTGCCTTGCCGGCATAGGTCGATTTAGTTAAATTAAAAGGAATAATGAAGTTAATTCAATATATTATTGTATTGGTCCATGAAAAATATAATGTGGATGGTTGCTTTTGGAAAAAATGACGGCATTATAGAATATGTGTCAAAAACCCTATATAGGGAGTGGTGTCGCGCACGGCATGTTCTATGAAAAATTTTATATACGGTAAATTTATATGAGTGTGAGGTGTTGCCTTAACAATTATGTTTAATAGCAAAGAATAATGTAGTTATTTGAGTGTATTTTTATATTAGTACATAATAAAGATAAGTTGGTTGGTAGCATTTGGAAAAAATGTCGGCAATATAGAATATGTGTCAAAAACCTATATAGGGAGTGGTTTCGTGAAAGGCATGTCATATTAAAAACTGTATATACGGTAAATTTATATGAGTGTGAGGTGTTGCCTTGCCGGGATAAATCAATTATGATTAAATAAAAAGAATAATGAAGTTAATTCAATATATTAGTGTATTGGTCCATGACATATATAATGTGGATGGTAGCTTTTGGAAAAGTGTCGGCATTATAGAATATGGGTCAAAAAACCTATATATTGAGTGGTGTCGCGCACGGCATCTTATTCGCTAAATTTTACATACGGCAAATTAATATGACTGTGAGGTGTTGCCTTGCCGGCATAGGTCGATTAAGTTAAATTAAAGGGAATAATGAAGTTAATTCAATATATTATTGTATTGGTCCATCAAAAATATAATGTGGATGATTGCTTTTGGAAAAAATGACGGCATTATAGAATATGTGTCCAAAAACCCTATATAGGGAGTGGTGTCGCGCAAGGCACGTTATAGTAAAAATTGTATATACGGTAAATTTATTTGAGAGTGAGGTGTTGCCTTTCCGGTATAAATCAAATATGTTTAATTAAAAAGAATAATGAAGTTAATTCAATTGTATTGTATTGGTCCATGAAAAATATAATGTGGATTGTAGCTTTTGGAAAAGTGTCGGCATTATAGAATATGGGTTAAAAAACCTATATATTGAGTGGTGTCGCGCATGGCATGTCGTATGAAAAATTGTATATACGATAAATATATATGAGTGTTAGGTGTTGCCTTAACAATTATTTTTAATAGCAAAGAATAATGAAGTTGTTTGAGTGTATTTTTAAATTTGTACATAATAAAGATAAGTTGGTTGGTAGCAATTGGAAAAAATATCGGCAATATAGAATATGTGTAAAAACCTATATAGGGAGTGGTGTCGAGCAAGTCATGTCATATGAAAAACTGTATATACGGTAAATTTATATGAGAGTGAGGTGTTGCCTTTCCGGCATAGGTCAATTAAGTTTAATTAAAAAGAATAATGAAGTTAATTCATTAAATTGTTGTATTGGTCCAAGAAAAATATAATGTGGATGGTAGCTTTTGGAAGAAATGTCGGCATTATAGAATATGTGTCAAAAAACCTATATAGGGAGTGGTGTCGCGCACGGCATGTCATATGCGAAATTGTACATACGGCCAATTCATATGACTGTGAGATGTTGATTTGCCGGCATAGGTCAAGTATGTTTAATTTAAAAGAATAATATAGTTAATTCATTAAATTATTATATTGGTCCATGAAAAATATAATGTGGTTGGTAGCTTTTTTAAAAAAAATGTCGTCATTATAGACTATGTGTCAAAAAACCTATATATTGAGTGGTGTCGCGCACGGCATGTCATATGAAAAATTGTATATACTGTTAATTTATATGAGTGTGAGGTGTTTCCTTAAAAATTATGTTTAATAGGAAAGAATAATGAAGTTATTTGAGTGTATTTTTAAATTAGTACATAATAAAGATAAGTAGGTTGGTAGCATTTGGAAAAAATGTCGGCAATATAGAATATGTGTCAAAAAACCTATATAGGGAGTGGTTTCGCGAAAGGCATGTCGTATGAAAATCTGTATATACGGTAAATTTATATGAGTGTGAGGTGTTGCCTTGCCGGGATAAATCAATTATGTTTAAATAAAAAGAATAATGAAGTTAATTCAAAATATTAGTGTATTCAGTATATTATTGTATAATAATGCCTTGCCGGCATTGGTCAATTATGTTTAATTACAAAGAATAATGAAGTTTATTCAATATATTATTGTATTTGTCCATGAAAAATATAATGTGGATGGTAGCTTTTGGAAACGTGTCGGCATTATAGAATATGGGTCAAAAAACCTATATATTGAGTGGTGTCGCACACGGCATGTCATACGCTTAATTTTACATACGGCAAAGTAATATGACTGTGAGGTGTTGCCTTGCCGGCATAGGTCAATTAAATTAAATTAAAAGGAATAATTAGGTTAATTCAATATATTTTTGAATTGGTCCATGAAAAATATAATGTGGATGGTAGCCTTTGAAGAAAATGACGGCATTATAGAATATGTGTCAAAAAACCTTTATAGGGAGTGTTGTCGCGCAAGGCATGTTATATGAAAAATTGTATATACGCTAAATATGTATGAGTGTTAGTTGTTGCCTTAACAATTATGCTTAATAGCAAAGAATAATGAAGTTATTTGAATGTATTTTTAAATTAGTACATAATAAAGATAAGTTGGTTGGTAGCATTTGGAAAAAATGTCGGCAATATTGAATATGTAAAAAAAACCTATATAGGGTGTCGCGCAAAGCATGAAAAACTGTATATACGGTAAATTTATATGAGTGTGAGGTGTTGCCTTGCCGGCATAGGTCAATTAAGTTTAATTAAAAAGAATAATGAAGTTTATTTAATATATTATTGTATTGGTCCATTAAAAATATAATGTGTAGAATATGTGTCAAAAAATCAATATATTAAGTGATGTCGCGCACGGCATGTCATATGCAAAATTGTACATACGGCCAATTCATATGACTGTGAGGTGTTGCCTTGCCGGCATAGGTCAATTATGTTTAATTTAAAAGAATAATATAGTTAATTCATTAAATTATTATATTGGTGCATGAAAAATATAATGTGGTTGGTAGCTTTTTTAAAAAAATATCGTCGTTATAGACTATGTGTCCAAAAACTTATATATTGAGTGGTGTCCCGCACGGCATGTCATATGAAAAACTGTATATACGGTAAATTTATATGAGTGTGAGGTGTGGCCTTGCCAGTATAAATCAAATATGTTTAATTAAAAACAATAATGAAGTTAATTCAATATATTATTGTATTGGTCCATGAAAAATATAATGTGGATGGTAGCTTTTGGAAAAAATGTCGGCATTATAAAATATGTGTCAAAAAACCTATATAGGGAGTGGTGTCGCGCAAGGCATGTCATATGAAAAACTGTATATATGGTGAATCTATATGAGTGTGAGCTGTTGCCTTGCCGGTATAAATCAATTATGTTTAAATAAAAAGAATAATGAAGTTAATTCAATATATCATTGTTTTGATCCATTAAAAATATAATGTGAATGGAAGCTTTTGGAAAAAATGTCGGCATTATAGAATATATGTCAAAAAACCTATATATTGAGTGGTATCGCACACGGCATGTCATACGCTAAATTTTACATACGGCAAATTAATATGACTGTGAGGTGTCAATAACGTTTAATTAAAAAGAATAATGAAATAGTTTGAATGTGTTATTACAATAGTACATCATAAAGATAATGTGGATGGTAGCTATTGGAAAAAATGTCGGCAATAAAGAATATGTGTCAAAAAACCTATATATTGAGTGGTGTCGCGCAAGGCATGTCATATGAAAAATTGTATATACGGTGAATTTATATGAGTGTGAGCTGTTGCCTTGCCGGTATAAATCAATTATGTTTAATTAAAAAGAATAATGAAGTTAATTCATTAAATTATTGTATTGGGCCATGAAAAATATAATGTGGATGGTAGCTTTTGGAAAAAATGTCGGCCTTAACGAATATGTGTCAAAAACCTATATATTGATTGGTATCGCGCAAGGCATGTCATACGGTAAATTGTACATACGGCCAATTCATATGACTGTGAGGTGTTGCCTTGCCGGCATAGGTCAATTAAGTATATATAAAAAGAATATTGAAGTTAATTCAATATATTATTGTATTGGTCCAACAAAAATATAATGTGGATGGTAGCTTTTGTAAAAAATGTCGTCATTATAGAATATGTGTCAAAAACCCTATATAGGGAGTGGTGTCGCACAAAGCAATTCATATGGAAATTTGAATACGGTATATTCATCTGACTGTGAGGAGTTGCTTGCCGGTAAAAATCAATTATGTTGAATTACAAAAAATAATGTAGTTATTTAGGTGATTTATTATATTAGTACATAAAAAAGATAAGGTGGTTGGTAGCTTTTGAAAAAAATATCGGCATTATAGAATATGTGATAGAAAACCTCTATATGGAGTAGTGTCGCGCAAGGCATGAGGTATGTGAGGTGTTGCCTTGACGGTATAGATCAATTATGTTTAATTAAAAAGAATATTGAAGTTAATTCAATATATTTTTGTATTGGTCCATGAAAAATATAATGCGGATGGCCTTTGAAAAAAATGTCGGCATTATAGAATATGTGTCAAATAACCTTTATAGGGAGTGGTGTCGCGCAAGGCATGTTACATGAAAAATTGTATATACGCTAAATATGTATGAGTGTTAGTTGTTGCCTTAACAATTATGCTTAATAGCAAAGAATAATGAAGTTATTTGAATGTATTTTTAAATTAGTACATAATAAAGATAAGTTGGTTGGTAGCATTTGGAAAAAATGTCGGTAATATTGAATATGTAAAAAAAACCTATATAGGGTGTCGCGCAAAGCATGTCATATGAAAAAATGTATATACGGTAAATTTATATGAGTGTGAGGTGTTGCCTTGCCGGCATAGGTCAATTAAGTTTAATTAAAAAGAATAATGAAGTTTATTCAATATATTATTGTATTGGTCCATTAAAAATATAATGTGGATGGAAGCTTTTGGAAAAAATGTCGCATTATAGAATATGTGTCAAAAAATCAATATATTAAGTGATGTCGCGCACGGCATGTCATATGCAAAATTGTCAATACGGCCAATTCATATGACTGTGAGCTGTTGCCTTGCCGGCATAGGTCAATTAAGTTTAATTAAAAAGAATAATGAAGTTAATTCATTAAATTATTGTATTGGTCCAAGAAAAATATAATGTGGATGGTAGCTTTTGGAAAAAATGTCGGCATTATAGAATATGTGTCAAAAAACCTATATAGGGAGTGGTGTCGCGCACGGCATGTCATATGCAAAATTGTACATACGGCCAATTCATATGACTGTGAGGTGTTGCCTTGCCGGCATAGGTCAATTATGTTTAATTTAAAAGAATAATATAGTTAATTCATTAAATTATTATATTGGTGCATGAAAAATATAATGTGGTTGGTAGCTTTTTTAAAAAAATATCGTCGTTATAGACTATGTGTCCAAAAACCTATATATTGAGTGGTGTCCCGCACGGCATGTCATATGAAAAACTGTATATACGGTAAATTTATATGAGTGTGAGGTGTGGCCTTGCCAGTATAAATCAAATATGTTTAATTAAAAAGAATAATGAAGTTAATTCAATATATTATTGTATTGGTTCATGAAAAATATAATGTGGATGGTAGCTTTTGGAAAAAATGTCGGCATTATAAAATATGTGTCAAAAAACCTATATAGGGAGTGGTGTCGCGCAAGGCATGTCATATGAAAAACTGTATATACGGTGAATCTATATGAGTGTGAGCTGTTGCCTTGCCGGTATAAATCAAATATGTTTAAATAAAAAGAATAAAGAAGTCAATTCAATATATCATTGTTTTGGTCCATTAAAAATATAATGTGAATGGAAGCTTTTGGAAAAAATGTCGGCATTATAGAATATATGTCAAAAAACCTATATATTGAGTGGTATCGCACACGGCATGTCATACGCTAAATTTTACATACGGCAAATTAATATGACTGTGAGGTGTCAATAACGTTTAATTAAAAAGAATAATGAAATAGTTTGAATGTGTTATTACAATAGTACATCATAAAGATAATGTGAATGGTAGCTCTTGGAAAAAATGTCGGCAATAAAGAATATGTGTCAAAAAACCTATATATTGAGTGGTGTCGCGCAAGGCAGGTCATATGAAAAATGGTATATACGGTGAATCTATATGAGTGTGAGCTGTTGCCTTGCCGGTATAAATCAATTATGTTTAATTAAAAAGAATAATGAAGTTAATTCATTAAATTATTGTATTGGGCCATGAAAAATATAATGTGGATGGTAGCTTTTGGAAAAAATGTCGGCCTTAACGAATGTGTGTCAAAAACCTATATATTGATTGGTATCGCGCAAGGCATGTCATACGGTAAATTGTACATACGGCCAATTCATATGACTGTGAGGTGTTGCCTTGCCGGCATAGGTCAATTAAGTTTAATTAAAAAGAATATTGAAGTTAATGCAATATATTATTGTATTGGTCCAACAAAAATATAATGTGGATGGTAGCTTTTGTAAAAAATGTCGTCATTATAGAATATGTGTCAAAAACCCTATATAGGGAGTGGTGTCGCACAAAGCAATTCATATGGAAATTTGAATACGGTATATTCATCTGACTGTGAGGAGTTGCTTGCCGGTAAAAATCAATTATGTTGAATTACAAAAAATAATGTAGTTATTTAGGTGATTTATTATATTAGTACATAAAAAAGATAAGGTGGTTGGTAGCTTTTGAAAAAAATGTCGGCATTATAGAATATGTGTCAAAAAATCAATATATTAAGTGATGTCGCGCACGGCATGTCATATGCAAAATTGTCAATACGGCCAATTCATATGACTGTGAGCTGTTGCCTTGCCGGCATAGGTCAATTAAGTTTAATTAAAAAGAATAATGAAGTTAATTCATTAAATTATTGTATTGGTCCAAGAAAAATATAATGTGGATGGTAGCTTTTGGAAAAAATGTCGGCATTATAGAATATGTGTCAAAAAACCTATATAGGGAGTGGTGTCGCGCACGGCATGTCATATGCAAAATTGTACATACGGCCAATTCATATGACTGTGAGGTGTTGCCTTGCCGGCATAGGTCAATTATGTTTAATTTAAAAGAATAATATAGTTAATTCATTAAATTATTATATTGGTGCATGAAAAATATAATGTGGTTAATAGCTTTTTTAAAAAAATATCGTCGTTATAGACTATGTGTCCAAAAACCTATATATTAAGTGGTGTCGCGCACGGCATGTCATATGAAAAACTGTATATACGGTAAATTTATATGAGTGTGAGGTGTGGCCTTGCCAGTATAAATCAAATATGTTTAATTAAAAAGAATAATAAATGTTGTAGTAGGGCGTCTGCAGGGCTTCCAGATGAACTTTGCTCAAATTCTGTATTGTTGGGGGAGCGTTTTTGCTCTGCTCAAATTTTGAAGAAGGGTTTGAAGGAAAACACGTTTGTTCACTTGCAGGTTATTTTTTCTTCTGCTCTATATTTCTGATATTATGTTACAATGCTTTAGTGTTAGTGTAAGTGTAATTGTAATTGTAAGTGTAAGTGTAAGTGGTGAATATGTTTTTCCTGGTTCCGGAGTCGGAACCAACTTCATTGAAATAGCGACGGCTAGATACACTTCTTGTGTGAACATGCCGCCCGCCTTGCAGTATTGCAAAAAATGGAAAAATTAGGAGGTAGTGGCTCTGTTTACTGGTGAGCGCAGGAGCCGGACAGTATCCACCCGAAGACTGTGTTTTGGGCCAATGGTGCGCCGCCATGGCTCGGCAGGACGCCTTGGAGAATCAAGTCTGGATAGATGTCCGAGCCCAAAACCAGATTGGAGATTTCCGGCTGGAACCAGCGATCGTCTGCCAATCGAACGTTGTTGAAAGGCTCGTTCAGTTTCTCGCTGACGAGCTTCGTCGGAGTTCGATACCGGAGATTTGGCATCACCTGCAGGATGACCTCTCGCTGGAAGCTAGAGGTCCTGGAACTGATAATGGCCGAGCAAGCGTTGTCTTTACCGACGCGGGTAACGGATAGCCCGGAGGCCTTTGCCAAGGATGCGTCGATAAGACTTACCGGACAGCACGGGTCTAAAAGTGCCCGAGTGTCGCGGGTCGCCTTGCCGTTTCCAAGTCGGATGAGTGCTCTCGGGAGCACGGTTGTCCTTTTGTGTTCCATTAAAGTAGACAAGGAGATGGAACCAGCGGATGAAGGCGGCGCGGAGCGTCGCTCTTGGGCCTTGGTGCTGCGCATTTTTGGGGATCGCTCTGGAGATCGAGATGGCATGCGACGTGCTTCTTGGAAATGAAGCAAGGTGTGATGGTCGCCCTGGCACTGGCGGCACTTGTCCTTGCGGCGACAGGACTCCCCGGAATGTTGGTGAGCCAGGCAGTTTGGGCAGTATTTGTTGACCAGAACTGCTCGGAGTCTCTTCTCTGGAGACAGCCGCATGAACCGCTGGCACTTTCGCAGCGCGTGGACTCCTCGGCATACTCGGCATCGGAACGATTCCGTTGCCGGTCGGCTCTTGGATCGGCCTTGTTGTTGGCGTGGAGACATCGTGCTGTTACGTGAAGAAGGTTGAAAAAAAAACATAATAGACATTACTGATGCGGCTTTATACGGATGGTCCGCAGACCAATGGATCTAGGATTCTAGTCTTTACTGGAGATTCTACTGGATGGAGAATGGAGACTAGATTCTATCGGGAGCAGGATCAGCTTAGAGATAGGTCTCTTGGAGACACCTCGGGCTGTTAACACGTCGACCACTCGGACTCTTTGGTCGTCGCCAGGATAGGTCGTTTGGATTCGACCAAGACGCCAGTCATTAACTGGAAGATTATCTTCTTTAATAATGACTAGATCGTCCCGTTGTAAGTCTCGCGTTGGAGTTTGCCATTTGTTTCTTTTGTGTAACTCTAAAAGATACTCATGTTTCCAACGGAGACAGAACTGTTGTTGCAAAGCCTTCAAGCGCTGCCAGCGGTTGATGATGGACGCGGCGTTTTCCTTGATCTCTGGCTCTGTTGCGGAAAGTAGAGGACCCCCGACTAGAAAATGACCGGGAGTCAGAGCTAGGAGATCAGTAGGATCTTCCGACATTGGAGATATCGGTCTTGAATTCAGGCATGCTTCAACTTTGGATAGGAGCGTGGAAAGCTCTTCGAAGGTGTATTTGGAGGTCGATGTAGACTTATAAAATAGATTTTTGAAACTCTTTACACCTGCCTCCCACAGGCCACCCATATGCGGTGCACTAGGAGGGTTGAAGTGCCAGGACAGTTTCTGGAGACTGTAAGTGGCCTGGAGTTGAGTCTTAAGCGCTTCTACAAAATCGCGCGAGAGGACTTTGGCCGCTCCGACGAAGGCTTTGCCGTTGTCGGAATGCATTTGACTTGGGCACCCTCGTCGTGCCACAAATCTCGCAAATGCCGCTAGGAATTTTTCTGTGGTCAGGTCAGATGTAGCTTCTAAATGGATGGCTTTGGTGCTGAAGCACACAAAGACGCACACGTAGCCTTTTGTAATAAGACAGGCTCGACCTGTGTAATTTTTCACATCGAAGGGGCCTGCAAAATCGACTCCTGTGTGAGTGAACGGCCGAGAGAATGTGACTCTCTCCACAGGCAAGTCGCCCATGAGCTGCGTTTGCAATTTCTTTTTTCGAATGACGCAGATTTTGCAGGAATGGATTGTGGATTTGACCAACACCTTCAGCTTTGGAATCCAGTACTGTGATCGTATTAAACGCATCATGAGCTGGTTGCCTCCATGCAAGGATATAAGATGGGTGAAAGCGGTCAAAAGACGCGAATATGCACATGTGTATGGCAGTATGATTGGATGCCGCTCATCGTAGCCGAGTGCTTCGGCCGCTCTTACACGACCACATGCTCGAATAATTCCCTTACCATCTAGAAAGGGGTTCAAATTAAGGAGTTTGCTGGAAGTGAGCTGTTTCTTCGTGCTCACGCAAGTGTACTCTGACGAGTATGCTTGTCTCTGGGTCAGGAGAATGAGTCTTTCTTGTGCATAAGAAATCTCGTTGCTGTCAATTTCAATAGTTGACGGGAGCGACAATCGTTTGCAACGCTTGAAGAAGCGATAGATGTATGCTAACACTCGCAGGGCTCTATCGAACTTGGAGAAGCGCTCGAGGAAAGAAAATGAGGGAGCCGTGTTTGCGAGGTTTACTTTAATCGTACGTTGCTCTATTGTCGTATCTGGGAGGGGATCTGAAGGAATGGGCCATTGGTTCTGAGGTAGGCGTAACCATTCTGGCCCGTGCCACCACAGCTCGTTGTTGACTAACACTTGTGGTGGGGCACCTCTGCTCGCTAGGTCCGCTGGATTGTACTCGGATCGTACATGGGACCATTTATTGGAGTCGGTGGCCTGAGTAATTTTTGCGACTCTGTTTGCTACAAAGGTAGTCCAGGCGCATGGTGGCTTATGAAGCCAGGCTAGCACAATTGTGGAATCTGTCCAATAGAACCAGTCGCCGCCAGCGGAAGGTAGCTGGGGACTGAGTGCAGCGGATAACTCGGACAGAAGTGCTGCTCCGCACAGCTCTAGTCGTGGCAAGGATACCGTCTTGACCGGAGCGACTCTCGTTTTCGCTGTTAGGAGATGTACTGAGATGCGATCTTGTATCTCAGTGCGCACGTAAATGGCGGCCCCATATGCACGCTGCGAAGCGTCACAAAACCCGTGGTATTGAATAGTCCCCTGTGGGCGGAATTCGACCCATCTAGGGATGCGAATCGCACTGAGGCCCGGATACTCTTGCAGAAATAAATTCCACTTACTGAGAAGACTCTCAGGTAGCGGATCGTCCCAGCCCAGTTCTTGGAGCCAGATCTCCTGCATGAATATTTTTGCCTGAATAATGACTGGTCCCAGCCAACCTGCTGGATCGAACAGTTTGGCAATCTGTGAAAGGACTTCACGTTTGGAGACGGACTGTTTGGTTGTTAGCTCGGATGGAGCGAAAAAGAACTCATCGGTGTCAGCTTTCCATCTGATCCCGAGAGTCTTTGCCGAACAGGCTTCTTCGATCTCTAAGAAGTCGGCGCGAAGCAAGTGGTCCTTGGGAATCGCTCTTAGCAAGTCCTTTTCATTGGATGTCCATTTTCGCAAGGGGAACCCGGCAGATTCAAGGGCTTTGCGGAGTTCTGCAATTGCTTGATCTGCCGTTGATTTGGAATGGGCTCCCGCTAGTACATCGTCGACATACATATTGTTTGCGATAATGTGACTTGCTAAGGGATAGAGCGAACGAACGTCATCAGATAACTGATGTAGTACCCGGATTGCCAAAAAGGGGGCACAGTTAACTCCAAACGTGACTGTGCTGAGTTCGAAGTCACGAAGCTCGTTGTCCTTTGTTCGGAACAGAATTCTCTGATAGGGCGTGTGTTTGGGATGCACAAGTATCTGCCGATACATTTTCGTGATATCGGCATTGAAGACATATCGGAAGAAGCGCCATCTTAGAATTTGAATGGTTAAGTCGGATTGCAGAACGGGCCCTGCATGTAGCACATCGTTCAGACTTTTACCATTCGATGACGGGTGGGAGGCGTTAAATACTACGCGGAGCTTGGTCGTGGTGCTGTCAGGCTTGTGAACAGCATGGTGTGGTAGATAAAAGTTATCCGAACCATTGCTTGGAGGGACTTGTCGCATGTGACCTAAGTCCAGATATTCCTGGATCACCGCATCGTACTGCTCCTTAAGGGGGGCATTTTTTGCCAGACGATTCTCATTTCGTAGAAATTGAGCTAGTGCGATGGACCTTGAATGGCCTAACTGGATGTGATCGGAATTCTTGAATGGCAGTGTGACCAAGTATCTGCCGTTTTTATCCCTTTTAGTGGTTTTTTGGAAATTGTGCTCACAAAACAGGTCGGATTCCTTTTCCAGCTTTACTGGAATATCCTCCACCTCCCAAAATTTTGTGAGCAGTTTATCCAAGCTCGCATTTGGATTCAGCGAGACTTGAGTCGAAAAGGATGCGACAGATTTGGCACTGGTCTTAGAAACGGGGCCTGTAAGGATCCAGCCGAAAATCGTTTCTTGACCAAGGAGAGTGCCACATATGTTGGGATAGGAGCCACCTAACAATATGGATGGGAGGATATCGGCGCCGAGAAGCACGTCTATCTGTGAGCTCCTATAGAAAGAGGGATCGGCCAAGTGTAATTTTGGAAGTTCTTCCAAAGCAGTTTGGGGGATGGTGTAGGAGGGCAAATTGCCTGCCAGCTTTGGAAGAACATAAGCCGAGGTTTCAATAACCCTGAGCTTTATAGGAGAGCCAATATTAAAATGGCAAAGTTTTTGAGGTTGAGCCGAAATGGCTTGATTCAAACCGGAGACCTGTGCGTCGACGGGTTGATAAGGAAGTTTAACCCTTTTGAACAATCGCTCTGAAATAAAGGTCGCTTCAGACCCAGAGTCGATTAATGCCCGGGCTGTATACTTTGTGCCCAAATGACACACTTGGATGACAGCCGTGCCGAGGAGAACACCATGTGAGTTTGCGGAAAAATAGTTTTGAACGGTAGCTTGGGTTGAAGTAGAAGTGGACTGTATTGGTGAAGGAGGGTTCAAAACTATTGGTGTTGTGGAAGCTGAGGGCACCTGGGGTCTGTCACGGTGGAGTAGCGTGTTGTGACGTCCCTTGCACGTGAAACAACTATGTGCGCTGGTGCAGTCTTTCAACTGGTGCTGTCTGGCGAAGCAGTTTAAGCACAGCTTTTGTTGCTTAATGACGGAAACTCTCTCGGGTACGGACATTTGTAGAAAACGTGGGCATAGACGCACGGGATGGTTTTCCTTCTGACACAATTTGCAGTGCTGTGGCTTTGCAGTCACTGTTGCTTCGAAGGTTCTCAGGTGGTTGGACTCTTTTCTTGTGGGTTTGGACTGGAGTGGCGTATGTGCGGTAGGTCGTACATCCTCTATCGCCTCCAAGGTGCGATATCGGTCGATCAGAAATAAATTCATCTCGGACCATTGAGGGATCTCTGCCTTATCGTGGAGCGATTGTTCCCATAACGACAGCGTGAGCTTAGGCAATTTAGAGGAGCACAAGAAAATTAGCAGACAATCCCAATTTTCGGTGCTCACCCTGGACAAGTCAAGAGCCGTTAAACACCCCTGGATTGTGCCCTGAAGCTCTTTAAGGGCGGCTCCAGACTCTTGTGTTGCTGAGGGGAGATTGAAAAGGATTTTCAATTGACTATTGACTAATAGTCGCTTATTCTCAAATCTCTCCGTCAGGCTCGCCCACGCTGACTGAAAGCCGTCATTGGTGAGCGGGGACTTGGAGACAATTGCTCTAGCTTCGCCGCTGGTTTTGGAATTAAGATGGAACAATTTTTCCACCGGCGTCAATCTTGGATTGTTAATATAAACAGCTGTAAACAAGTCTCGGAAAGTAGGCCAGCGTAGGTAATCCCCACTGAAAACTTCAGTGTCGCATGGCGGGAGACTGCAACCCCTGGACATGGAGAAGTTGGAGGGGGGTTGCTCAGCTTGTCTATTTAACGCCGTGGCTCTTTCTATTTTTTCGCTTAGTTGAGCCGCACATCGCTCGTAAACGGAGTACGAGTAATCATATTTAGCTTGCATAGCCACCAGGTCACTGCTGCTGCAAGCGCCTTGGTTGAGAGCTTTGGAACATAACTCGTACTCGCGTTCTACCTTTTCCCATAAAGTCTTAATCTGATCTCGTCGGACTTGGAGAGTGAACAGTGACACGTCACTGTCCGCTGCGTCATTGATCTTCACTTCAAACTGGCCTAGTCGGTCAGTTATAGAAACGAAGTCGTTCAGTGCCATTTCGCTTGACTTCTGCATTTTTTGCGTAGTCGAACGGGTAATTTTTGGGGTAATATCTCTTGTTGGAATCGGACTCACAGTCTTGCGGACGGTTGTGCTGGTACTCTCGACCTTGAGTTTCCCGAAAACTGCTCTAGGTGAGGTTAAAGGTCGCTTTGACTCCTTGACGGACGGTGCTGTGAGTCGTTTTTGGCTGTTTTGATCACCACCGATTGGCATACTAGGCTCTTCACAGAGCCAAAAATTGTACTAACCAGGTGAAATGTGATCAAATACAAATAATTTGAATCAGCAGAGAGAAAACGGAATAAGAAATGGCACAGGAACGATGGAATCGAGATATCAGAATAAAATGGAATGACCGAAATGGTGTGCACTATTGAGTCCAACGAAATCGGAAAATTTTGTTAAATTAATTATTTTACTAATAATTTACTAAATTGATTCTTATTTAGTTTCCTTTAATTGAGAAAAAATCTAATTATTTCTTTATTGAAACACCAGAGAAAAGGACTTATTCTCTTTTGACAAAGCGGCCGTGTAGTGGAAACGGATCGCTCAAAAAAAATGATGCTTATTCTTATTGATGGTTGAGCTCAAGAAGAAGCACGTTTATTCTAAACGCAGCTCAATGAAAAGGTTTTTTGTCATAGAATTATTTATATAAATTGTTATTTTAAGAAAAATCGCACGGATATTCGATTTATTACGCAACTTGGAAACGTCTTAACTTATAATTATGTTTTATAAATTTTTTATAAGAATAAGAAAAAGTACTGTATATGTTTGTATTTTATTAAGTAAACGCAGCTCAATGGCAAGGTGGAAACATACAAAATATAAAAGTTTCACAGAATCAGTTTATCGAAAACCGATCTTGACACTTTACAACCCTGTTGTTTGTTTACGTTTTGCACTTGCCAATTAATTGGTAAAAATAAATATATAAATTAATATTGAAGCTGCTGTGGAGGAAAAATAACAAACGATACACATATAATAGGATGTGTGTGTGTGTATACATGCAGGTGAATTTGCACAGTGTGGTTTTAATTAATTAAATACCAATTAGAATTGTGTGTTTTTATATATGTATTTAGTGTGTGATTCTTTGGTGAAGGTTGGAATGGAGAAGCGCATACACTTGTTGTTCAACGGAGCGAAAGCCTATGTGTGCAGATATGTCTTGATGTACTTGCGTACATCAATATGGCGATCGGTTAAATTTTTGGGTATGCACTTGTACATATATGTATATACATATGTACAGACACCAATATGGCGACCTTATCGGAGTCACTTTCTGTTTTATTTCTTTCAATATTTATCACTTTTTAGATGCCTTAATGGCCACGAACAATATTTTATCTGCGGGTTTTTTTGTTGAATTTTTTAAATACAATTGCCCCTCGCTTTAACCACGGACAATGTGAAGCGAAAAAAATATGTTCAGACACACAAAGGAATTAATTAACTGGAGTTGCCGGAAATTTGGCAATGGACAAGTTGAGGTAGGTGCACTGCTACTTATCTTGTTTGAATTTATAGCTGTTCCTGGAACCTTTTCTTGCAGATCCACCAATGCTTGCTGGGGCGAACTGGATATACCAAATGTTGTAGAAGAATCCGGCTCGAAGGACCAAATGTTGTAGTAGGGCGTCTGCAGGGCTTCCAGATGAACTTTGCTCAAATTCTGTATTGTTGGGGGAGCGTTTTTGCTCTGCTCAAATTTTGAAGAAGGGTTTGAAGGAAAACACGTTTGTTCACTTGCAGGTTATTTTTTCTTCTGATCTATATTTCTGATATTATGTTACAATGCTTTAGTGTTAGTGTAAGTGTAATTGTAATTGTAAGTGTAAGTGTAAGTGGTGAATATGTTTTTCCTGGTTCCGGAGTCGGAACCAACTTCATTGAAATAGCGACGGCTAGATACACTTCTTGTGTGAACATGCCGCCCGCCTTGCAGTATTGCAAAAAATGGAAAAATTAGGAGGTAGTGGCTCTGTTTACTGGTGAGCGCAGGAGCCGGACAGTATCCACCCGAAGACTGTGTTTTGGGCCAATGGTGCGCCGCCATGGCTCGGCAGGACGCCTTGGAGAATCAAGTCTGGATAGATGTCCGAGCCCAAAACCAGATTGGAGATTTCCGGCTGGAACCAGCGATCGTCTGCCAATCGAACGTTGTTGAAAGGCTCGTTCAGTTTCTCGCTGACGAGCTTCGTCGGAGTTCGATACCGGAGATTTGGCATCACCTGCAGGATGACCTCTCGCTGGAAGCTAGAGGTCCTGGAACTGATAATGGCCGAGCAAGCGTTGTCTTTACCGACGCGGGTAACGGATAGCCCGGAGGCCTTTGCCAAGGATGCGTCGATAAGACTTACCGGACAGCACGGGTCTAAAAGTGCCCGAGTGTCGCGGGTCGCCTTGCCGTTTCCAAGTCGGATGAGTGCTCTCGGGAGCACGGTTGTCCTTTTGTGTTCCATTAAAGTAGACAAGGAGATGGAACCAGCGGATGAAGGCGGCGCGGAGCGTCGCTCTTGTGCCTTGGTGCTGCGCATTTTTGGGGATCGCTCTGGAGATCGAGATGGCATGCGACGTGCTTCTTGGAAATGAAGCAAGGTGTGATGGTCGCCCTGGCACTGGCGGCACTTGTCCTTGCGGCGACAGGACTCCCCGGAATGTTGGTGAGCCAGGCAGTTTGGGCAGTATTTGTTGACCAGAACTGCTCGGAGTCTCTTCTCTGGAGACAGCCGCATGAACCGCTGGCACTTTCGCAGCGCGTGGACTCCTCGGCATACTCGGCATCGGAACGATTCCGTTGCCGGTCGGCTCTTGGATCGGCCTTGTTGTTGGCGTGGAGACATCGTGCTGTTACGTGAAGAAGGTTGAAAAAAAAAACATAATAGACATTACTGATGCGGCTTTATACGGATGGTCCGCAGACCAATGGATCTAGGATTCTAGTCTTTACTGGAGATTCTACTGGATGGAGAATGGAGACTAGATTCTATCGGGAGCAGGATCAGCTTAGAGATAGGTCTCTTGGAGACACCTCGGGCTGTTAACACGTCGACCACTCGGACTCTTTGGTCGTCGCCAGGATAGGTCGTTTGGATTCGACCAAGACGCCAGTCATTAACTGGATGATTATCTTCTTTAATAATGACTAGATCGTCCCGTTGTAAGTCTCGCGTTGGAGTTTGCCATTTGTTTCTTTTGTGTAACTCTAAAAGATACTCATGTTTCCAACGGAGACAGAACTGTTGTTGCAAAGCCTTCAAGCGCTGCCAGCGGTTGATGATGGACGCGGCGTTTTCCTTGATCTCTGGCTCTGTTGCGGAAAGTAGAGGACCCCCGACTAGAAAATGACCGGGAGTCAGAGCTAGGAGATCAGTAGGATCTTCCGACATTGGAGATATCGGTCTTGAATTCAGGCATGCTTCAACTTTGGATAGGAGCGTGGAAAGCTCTTCGAAGGTGTATTTGGAGGTCGATGTAGACTTATAAAATAGATTTTTGAAACTCTTTACACCTGCCTCCCACAGGCCACCCATATGCGGTGCACTAGGAGGGTTGAAGTGCCAGGACAGTTTCTGGAGACTGTAAGTGGCCTGGAGTTGAGTCTTAAGCGCTTCTACAAAATCGCGCGAGAGGACTTTGGCCGCTCCGACGAAGGCTTTGCCGTTGTCGGAATGCATTTGACTTGGGCACCCTCGTCGTGCCACAAATCTCGCAAATGCCGCTAGGAATTTTTCTGTGGTCAGGTCAGATGTAGCTTCTAAATGGATGGCTTTGGTGCTGAAGCACACAAAGACGCACACGTAGCCTTTTGTAATAAGACAGGCTCGACCTGTGTAATTTTTCACATCGAAGGGGCCTGCAAAATCGACTCCTGTGTGAGTGAACGGCCGAGAGAATGTGACTCTCTCCACAGGCAAGTCGCCCATGAGCTGCGTTTGCAATTTCTTTTTTCGAATGACGCAGATTTTGCAGGAATGGATTGTGGATTTGACCAACACCTTCAGCTTTGGAATCCAGTACTGTGATCGTATTAAACGCATCATGAGCTGGTTGCCTCCATGCAAGGATATAAGATGGGTGAAAGCGGTCAAAAGACGCGAATATTCACATGTGTATGGCAGTATGATTGGATGCCGCTCATCGTAGCCGAGTGCTTCGGCCGCTCTTACACGACCACATGCTCGAATAATTCCCTTACCATCTAGAAAGGGGTTCAAATTAAGGAGTTTGCTGGAAGTGAGCTGTTTCTTCGTGCTCACGCAAGTGTACTCTGACGAGTATGCTTGTCTCTGGGTCAGGAGAATGAGTCTTTCTTGTGCATAAGAAATCTCGTTGCTGTCAATTTCAATAGTTGACGGGAGCGAGAATCGTTTGCAACGCTTGAAGAAGCGATAGATGTATGCTAACACTCGCAGGGCTCTATCGAACTTGGAGAAGCGCTCGAGGAAAGAAAATGAGGGAGCCGTGTTTGCGAGGTTTACTTTAATCGTACGTTGCTCTATTGTCGTATCTGGGAGGGGATCTGAAGGAATGCGCCATTGGTTCTGAGGTAGGCGTAACCATTCTGGCCCGTGCCACCACAGCTCGTTGTTGACTAACACTTGTGGTGGGGCACCTCTGCTCGCTAGGTCCGCTGGATTGTACTCGGATCGTACATGGGACCATTTATTGGAGTCGGTGGCCTGAGTAATTTTTGCGACTCTGTTTGCTACAAAGGTAGTCCAGGCGCATGGTGGCTTATGAAGCCAGGCTAGCACAATTGTGGAATCTGTCCAATAGAACCAGTCGCCGCCAGCGGAAGGTAGCTGGGGACTGAGTGCAGCGGATAACTCGGACAGAAGTGCTGCTCCGCACAGCTCTAGTCGTGGCAAGGATACCGTCTTGACCGGAGCGACTCTCGTTTTCGCTGTTAGGAGATGTACTGAGATGCGATCTTGTATCTCAGTGCGCACGTAAATGGCGGCCCCATATGCACGCTGCGAAGCGTCACAAAACCCGTGGTATTGAATAGTCCCCTGTGGGCGGAATTCGACCCATCTAGGGATGCGAATCGCACTGAGGCCCGGATACTCTTGCAGAAATAAATTCCACTTACTGAGAAGACTCTCAGGTAGCGGATCGTCCCAGCCCAGTTCTTGGAGCCAGATCTCCTGCATGAATATTTTTGCCTGAATAATGACTGGTCCCAGCCAACCTGCTGGATCGAACAGTTTGGCAATCTGTGAAAGGACTTCACGTTTGGAGACGGACTGTTTGGTTGTTAGCTCGGATGGAGCGAAAAAGAACTCATCGGTGTCAGCTTTCCATCTGATCCCGAGAGTCTTTGCCGAACAGGCTTCTTCGATCTCTAAGAAGTCGGCGCGAAGCAAGTGGTCCTTGGGAATCGCTCTTAGCAAGTCCTTTTCATTGGATGTCCATTTTCGCAAGGGGAACCCGGCAGATTCAAGGGCTTTGCGGAGTTCTGCAATTGCTTGATCTGCCGTTGATTTGGAATGGGCTCCCGCTAGTACATCGTCGACATACATATTGTTTGCGATAATGTGACTTGCTAAGGGATAGAGCGAACGAACGTCATCAGATAACTGATGTAGTACCCGGATTGCCAAAAAGGGGGCACAGTTAACTCCAAACGTGACTGTGCTGAGTTCGAAGTCACGAAGCTCGTTGTCCTTTGTTCGGAACAGAATTCTCTGATAGGGCGTGTGTTTGGGATGCACAAGTATCTGCCGATACATTTTCGTGATATCGGCGTTGAAGACATATCGGAAGAAGCGCCATCTTAGAATTTGAATGGTTAAGTCGGATTGCAGAACGGGCCCTGCATGTAGCACATCGTTCAGACTTTTACCATTCGATGACGGGTGGGAGGCATTAAATACAACGCGGAGCTTGGTCGTGGTGCTGTCAGGCTTGTGAACAGCATGGTGTGGTAGATAAAAGTTATCCGAACCATTGCTTGGAGGGACTTGTCGCATGTGACCTAAGTCCAGATATTCCTGGATCACCGCATCGTACTGCTCCTTAAGGGGGGCATTTTTTGCCAGACGATTCTCATTTCGTAGAAATTGAGCTAGTGCGATGGACCTTGAATGGCCTAACTGGATGTGATCGGAATTCTTGAATGGTAGTGTGACCAAGTATCTGCCGTTTTTATCCCTTTTAGTGGTTTTTTGGAAAGTGTGCTCACAAAACAGGTCGGATTCCTTTTCCAGCTTTACTGGAATATCCTCCACCTCCCAAAATTTTGTGAGCAGTTTATCCAAGCTCGCATTTGGATTCAGCGAGACTTGAGTCGAAAAGGATGCGACAGATTTGGCACTGGTCTTCGTAACGGGGCCTGTAAGGATCCAGCCGAAAATCGTTTCTTGACCAAGGAGAGTGCCACATATGTTGGGATAGGAGCCACCTAACAATATGGATGGGAGGATATCGGCGCCGAGAAGCACGTCTATCTGTGAGCTCCTATAGAAAGAGGGATCGGCCAAGTGTAATTTTGGAAGTTCTTCCAAAGCAGTTTGGGGGATGGTGTAGGAGGGCAAATTGCCTGCCAGCTTTGGAAGAACATAAGCCGAGGTTTCAATAACCCTGAGCTTTATAGGAGAGCCAATATTAAAATGGCAAAGTTTTTGAGGTTGAGCCGAAATGGCTTGATTCAAACCGGAGACCTGTGCGTCGACGGGTTGATAAGGAAGTTTAACCCTTTTGAACAATCGCTCTGAAATAAAGGTCGCTTCAGACCCAGAGTCGATTAATGCCCGGGCTGTATACTTTGTGCCCAAATGACACACTTGGATGACAGCCGTGCCGAGGAGAACACCATGTGAGTTTGCGGAAAAATAGTTTTGAACGGTAGCTTGGGTTGAAGTAGAAGTGGACTGTATTGGTGAAGGAGGGTTCAAAACTATTGGTGTTGTGGAAGCTGAGGGCACCTGGGGTCTGTCACGGTGGAGTAGCGTGTTGTGACGTCCCTTGCACGTGAAACAACTATGTGCGCTGGTGCAGTCTTTCAACTGGTGCTGTCTGGCGAAGCAGTTTAAGCACAGCTTTTGTTGCTTAATGACGGAAACTCTCTCGGGTACGGACATTTGTAGAAAACGTGGGCATAGACGCACGGGATGGTTTTCCTTCTGACACAATTTGCAGTGCTGTGGCTTTGCAGTCACTGTTGCTTCGAAGGTTCTCAGGTGGTTGGACTCTTTTCTTGTGGGTTTGGACTGGAGTGGCGTATGTGCGGTAGGTCGTACATCCTCTATCGCCTCCAAGGTGCGATATCGGTCGATCAGAAATAAATTCATCTCGGACCATTGAGGGATCTCTGCCTTATCGTGGAGCGATTGTTCCCATAACGACAGCGTGAGCTTAGGCAATTTAGAGGAGCACAAGAAAATTAGCAGACAATCCCAATTTTCGGTGCTCACCCTGGACAAGTCAAGAGCCGTTAAACATCCCTGGATTGTGCCCTGAAGCTCTTTAAGGGCGGCTCCAGACTCTTGTGTTGCTGAGGGGAGATTGAAAAGGATTTTCAATTGACTATTGACTAATAGTCGCTTATTCTCAAATCTCTCCGTCAGGCTCGCCCACGCTGACTGAAAGCCGTCATTGGTGAGCGGGGACTTGGAGACAATTGCTCTAGCTTCGCCGCTGGTTTTGGAATTAAGATGGAACAATTTTTCCACCGGCGTCAATCTTGGATTGTTAATATAAACAGCTGTAAACAAGTCTCGGAAAGTAAGCCAGCGTAGGTAATCCCCACTGAAAACTTCAGTGTCGCATGGCGGGAGACTGCAACCCCTGGACATGGAGAAGTTGGAGGGGGGTTGCTCAGCTTGTCTATTTAACGCCGTGGCTCTTTCTATTTTTTCGCTTACTTGAGCCGCACATCGCTCGTAAACGGAGTACGAGTAATCATATTTAGCTTGCATAGCCACCAGGTCACTGCTGCTGCAAGCGCCTTGGTTGAGAGCTTTGGAACATAACTCGTACTCGCGTTCTACCTTTTCCCATAAAGTCTTAATCTGATCTCGTCGGACTTGGAGAGTGAACAGTGACACGTCACTGTCCGCTGCGTCATTGATCTTCAGTTCAAACTGGCCTAGTCGGTCAGTTATAGAAACGAAGTCGTTCAGTGCCATTTCGCTTGACTTCTGCATTTTTTGCGTAGTCGAACGGGTAATTTTTGGGGTAGTATCTCTTGTTGGAATCGGACTCACAGTCTTGCGGACGGTTGTGCTGGTACTCTCGACCTTGAGTTTCCCGAAAACTGCTCTAGGTGAGGTTAAAGGTCGCTTTGACTCCTTGACGGACGGTGCTGTGAGTCGTTTTTGGCTGTTTTGATCACCACCGATTGGCATACTAGGCTCTTCACAGAGCCAAAAATGGTAGCTTTTGGAAAAAATGTCGGCCTTAACGAATGTGTGTCAAAAACCTATATATTGATTGGTATCGCGCAAGGCATGTCATACGCTAAATTTTACATACGGCAAATTAATATGACTGTGAGGTGTCAATAACGTTTAATTAAAAAGGATAATGAAATAGTTTGAATGTGTTATTACAATAGTACATCATAAAGATAATATGGATGGTAGCTATTGGAAAAAATGTCGGCAATAAAGAATATGTGTCAAAAAACCTATATATTGAGTGGTGTCGCGCAAGGCATGTCATATGAAAAATTGTATATACAGTGAATCTATATGAGTGTGAGCTGTTGCCTTGCCGGTATAAATCAATTATGTTTAATTAAAAAGAATAATGAAGTTAATTCATTAAATTATTGTATTGGGCCATGAAAAATATAATGTGGATGGTAGCTTTTGGAAAAAATGTCGGCCTTAACGAATATGTGTCAAAAACCTATATATTGATTGGTATCGCGCAAGGCATGTCATACGGTAAATTGTACATACGGCCAAATCATATGACTGTGAGGTGTTCCCTTGCCGGCATAGGTCAATTAAGTTTAATTAATTTTTCAATATATTATTGTATTGGTCCAACAAAAATATAATGTGGATGGTAGCTTTTGTAAAAAATGTCGTCATTATAGAATATGTGTCAAAAACCCTATATAGGGAGTGGTGTCGCGCACGGCATGTCATATGCAAAATGGTAGCTCTTGGAAAAAATGTCGGCAATAAAGAATATGTGTCAAAAAACCTATATATTGAGTGGTGTCGCGCAAGGCATGTCATATGAAAAATGGTATATACGGTGAATCTATATGAGTGTGAGCTGTTGCCTTGCCGGTATAAATCAATTATGTTTAATTAAAAAGAATAATGAAGTTAATTCATTAAATTATTGTATTGGGCCATGAAAAATATAATGTGGATGGTAGCTTTTGGAAAAAATGTCGGCCTTAACGAATGTGTGTCAAAAACCTATATATTGATTGGTATCGCGCAAGGCATGTCATACGGTAAATTGTACATACGGCCAATTCATATGACTATGAGGTGTTGCCTTGCCGGCATAGGTCAATTAAGTTTAATTAAAAAGAATATTGAAGTTAATTCAATATATTATTGTATTGGTCCAACAAAAATATAATGTGGATGGTAGCTTTTGTAAAAAATGTCGTCATTATAGAATATGTGTCAAAAACCCTATATAGGGAGTGGTGTCGCACAAAGCAATTCATATGGAAATTTGAATACGGTATATTCATCTGACTGTGAGGAGTTGCTTGCCGGTAAAAATCAATTATGTTGAATTACAAAAAATAATGTAGTTATTTAGGTGATTTATTATATTAGTACATAAAAAAGATAAGGTGGTTGGTAGCTTTTGAAAAAAATGTCGGCATTATAGAATATGTGATAGAAAACCTCTATATGGAGTAGTGTCGCGCAAGGCATGAGGTATGTGAGGTGTTGCCTTGACGGTATAGATCAATTATGTTTAATTAAAAAGAATATTGAAGATAATTCAATATATTTTTGTATTGGTCCATAAAAAATATAATGCGGATGGTAGCCTTTGAAAAAAATGTCGGCATTATAGAATATGTGTCAAAAAACCTTTATAGGGAGTGGTGTCGCGCAAGGCTTGTTATATGAAAAATTTTATATACGGTAAATATGTATGAGTGTTAGTTGTTGCCCTAACAATTATGCTTAATAGCAAAGAATAATGAAGTTATTTGAATGTATTTTTAAACTAGTACATAATAAAGATAAGTGGGTTGGTAGCCTTTGAAAAAAATGTCGGCATTATAGAATATGTGTCAAAAAATTAAGTTTAATTAAAAAGAATAATGAAGTTTATTTAATATATTATTGTATTGGTCCATTAAAAATAAAATGTGGATGGAAGCTTTTGGAAAAAATGTCAGCATTATAGAATATGTGTCAAAAAATCAATATATTAAGTGGTGTCGCGCTCGGCATGTCATATGCAAAATTGTACATACGGCCAATTCATATGACTGTGAGCTGTTGCCTTGCCGACATAAGTTAATTAAGTATAAATTTAAAGAATAATGAAGTTTATTCAATATATTATTGTATTGGTCCATTAAAAATATAATGTGGATGGTAGCTTTTGGAGAAAATGTCGGCATTATAGAATATGTGTCAAAAAATCAATATATTGAGTGATGTCGCGCACGGCATGTCATATGCAAAATTGTAAATACGGCCAATTCATATGACTGTGAGGTGTTGCCTTGCCGGCATAGGTCAATTAAGTTTAATTAAAAAGAATAATGAAGTTAATGGTCCAAGAAAAATATAATGTGGATGGTAGCTTTTGGAAAAAATGTCGGCATTATAGAATATGTGTCAAAAAACCTATATAGGGAGTGGTGTCACGCAAGGCATGTCATATGAAAAATTGTACATACGGTAAATTCATATGACTGTGAGGTGTTGCCTTGCCGGCATAGATCAATTATGTTTAATTTAAAAGAATAATGTAGTTAATTCATTAAATTATTATATTGGTCCATGAAAAATATAATGTGGATGGTAGCTTTTTTAAAAAATATCGTCATTATAGACTATGTGTCCAAAAACCTATATATTAAGTGGTGTCGCGCACGGCATGTCATATGAAAAACTGTATATACGGTAAATTTATATGAGTGTGAGGTGTGGCCTTGCCAGTATAAGTCAAATATGTTTAATTAAAAAGAATAATGAAGTTAATTCATTAAATTATTGTATTGGTCCAAGAAAAATATAATGTGGATGGTAGCTTTTGGAAAAAATGTCGGCATTATAGAATATGTGTCAAAAAACCTATATAGGGAGTGGTGTCGCGCACGGCATGTCATATGCAAAATTGTACATACGGCCAATTCATATGACTGTGAGGTGTTGCCTTGCCGGCATAGGTCAATTATGTTTAATTTAAAAAATAATATAGTTAATTCATTAAATTATTATATTGGTGCATGAAAAATATAATGTGGTTGATAGCTTTTTTAAAAAATATCGTCGTTATAGACTATGTGTCCAAAAACCTATATATTAAGTGGTGTCGCGCACGGCATGTCATATGAAAAACTGTATATACGGTAAATTTATATGAGTGTGAGGTGTGGCCTTGCCAGTATAAATCAAATATGTTTAATTAAAAAGAATAATAAAGTTAATTCATTAAATTATTGTATTGGGCCATGAAAAATATAATGTGGATGGTAGCTTTTGGAAAAAATGTCGGCATTATAAAATATGTGTCAAAAAACCTATATAGGGAGTGGTGTCGCGCAAGGCATGTCATATGAAAAACTGTATATACGGTGAATCTATATGAGTGTGAGCTGTTGCCTTGCCGGTATAAATCAATTATGTTTAAATAAAAAGAATAATGAAGTTAATTCAATATATCATTGTTTTGGTCCATTAAAAATATAATGTGGATGGAAGCTTTTGGAAAAAATGTCGGCATTATAGAATATATGTCAAAAAACCTATATATTGAGTGGTATCGCACACGGCATGTCATACGCTAAATTTTACATACGGCAAATTAATATGACTGTGAGGTGTCAATAACGTTTAATTAAAAAGAATAATGAAATAGTTTGAATGTGTTATTACAATAGTACATCATAAAGATAATGTGGATGGTAGCTCTTGGAAAAAATGTCGGCAATAAAGAATATGTGTCAAAAAACCTATATATTGAGTGGTGTCGCGCAAGGCATGTCATATGAAAAATTGTATATACGGTGAATCTATATGAGTGTGAGCTGTTGCCTTGCCGGTATAAATCAATTATGTTTAATTAAAAAGAATAATGAAGTTAATTCATTAAATTATTGTATTGGGCCATGAAAAATATAATGTGGATGGTAGCTTTTGGAAAAAATGTCGGCCTTAACGAATATGTGTCAAAAACCTATATATTGATTGGTATCGCGCAAGGCATGTCATACGGTAAATTGTACATACGGCCAATTCATATGACTTTGAGGTGTTGCCTTGCCGGCATAGGTCAATTAAGTTTAATTAAAAAGAATATTGAAGTTAATTCAATATATTATTGTATTGGTCCAACAAAAATATAATGTGGATGGTAGCTTTTGTAAAAAATGTCGTCATTATAGAATATGTGTCAAAAACCCTATATAGGGAGTGGTGTCGCACAAAGCAATTCATATGGAAATTTGTATATACGGTATATTCATCTGACTGTGAGGAGTTGCTTGCCGGTAAAAATCAATTATGTTGAATTACAAAAAATAATGTAGTTATTTAGGTGTGTTATTATATTAGTACATAAAAAAGATAAGGTGGTTGGTAGCTTTTGAAAAAAATGTCGGCATTATAGAATATGTGATAGAAAACCTCTATATGGAGTAGTGTCGCGCAAGGCATGAGGTATGTGAGGTGTTGCCTTGACGGTATAGATCAATTATGTTTAATTAAAAAGAATATTGAAGTTAATTCAATATATTTTTGTATTGGTCCATGAAAAATATAATGCGGATGGTAGCCTTTGAAAAAAATGTCGGCATTATAGAATATGTGTCAAATAACCTTTATAGGGAGTGGTGTCGCGCAAGGCATGTTATATGAAAAATTTTATATACGGTAAATATGTATGAGTGTTAGTTGTTGCCTTAACAATTATGCTTAATAGCAAAGAATAATGAAGTTATTTGAATGTATTTTTAAATTAGTACATAATAAAGATAAGTTGGTTGGTAGCATTTGGAAAAAATGTCGGCAATATTAAATATGTGAAAAAAACCTATATGAGTAGGTGTCGCGCAAAGCATGTCATATGAAAAACTGTATATACGGTAAATTTATATGAGTGTGAGGTGTTGCCTTGCCGGCATAGGTCAATTAAGTTTAATTAAAAAGAATAATGAAGTTTATTCAATATATTATTGTATTGGTCCATTAAAAATATAATGTGGATGGAAGCTTTTGGAAAAAATGTCGGCATTATAGAATATGTGTCAAAAAATCAATATATTAAGTGATGTCGCGCACGGCATGTCATATGCAAAATTGTCAATACGGCCAATTCATATGACTGTGAGCTGTTGCCTTGCCGGCATAGGTCAATTAAGTTTAATTAAAAAGAATAATGAAGTTAATTCATTAAATTATTGTATTGGTCCAAGAAAAATATAATGTGGATGGTAGCTTTTGAAAAAAATGTCGGCATTATAGAATATGTGTCAAAAAACCTATATAGGGAGTGGTGTCGCGCACGGCATGTCATATGCAAAATTGTACATACGGCCAATTCATATGACTGTGAGGTGTTGCCTTGCCGGCATAGGTCAATTATGTTTAATTTAAAAGAATAATATAGTTAATTCATTAAATTATTATATTGGTGCATGAAAAATATAATGTGGTTGATAGCTTTTTTAAAAAAATTCAATATATTATTGTATTGGTCCATGAAAAATATAATGTGGATGGTAGCTTTTGGAAAAAATGTCGGCATTATAAAATATGTGTCAAAAAACCTATATATTGAGTGGTATCGCACACGGCATGTCATACGCTAAATTTTACATACGGCAAATTAATATGACTGTGAGGTGTCAATAACGTTTAATTAAAAAGAATAATGAAATAGTTTGAATGTGTTATTACAATAGTACATCATAAAGATAATATGGATGGTAGCTATTGGAAAAAATGTCGGCAATAAAGAATATGTGTCAAAAAACCTATATATTGAGTGGTGTCGCGCAAGGCATGTCATATGAAAAATTGTATATACAGTGAATCTATATGAGTGTGAGCTGTTGCCTTGCCGGTATAAATCAATTATGTTTAATTAAAAAGAATAATGAAGTTAATTCATTAAATTATTGTATTGGGCCATGAAAAAGATAATGTGGATGGTAGCTTTTGGAAAAAATGTCGGCATTAACGAATATGTGTCAAAAACCTATATATTGATTGGTATCGCGCAAGGCATGTCATACGGTAAATTGTACATACGGTCAAATCATATGACTGTGAGGTGTTCCCTTGCCGGCATAGGTCAATTAAGTTTAATTAATTTTTCAATATATTATTGTATTGGTCCAACAAAAATATAATGTGGATGGTAGCTTTTGTAAAAAATGTCGTCATTATAGAATATGTGTCAAAAACCCTATAAAGGGAGTGGTGTCGCGTACGGCATGTCATATGGAAAATGGTAGCTTTTGGAAAAAATGTCGGCAATATAGAATATGTGTCAAAAAACCTATATATTGAGTGGTGTCGCGCAAGGCATGTCATATGAAAAATTGTATATACGGTGAATCTATATGAGTGTGAGCTGTTGCCTTGCCGGTATAAATCAATTATGTTTAATTAAAAAGAATAATGAAGTTAATTCAATATATTATTGTATTGGTCCATGAAAAATATAATGTGGATGGTAGCTTTTGGAAAAAATGTCGGCATTATAGAATATGTGTCAAAAAACCTATATATTGAGTGGTGTCGCGCAAGGCATGTCATACGGTAAATTGTACATACGGCCAATTCATATGACTGTGAGGTGTTGCCTTGCCGGCATAGGTCAATTAAGTTTAATTAAAAAGAATATTGAAGTTAATTCAATATATTATTGTATTGGTCCATACAAAAATATAATGTGGATGGTAGCTTTTGTAAAAAATGTCGTCATTATAGAATATGTGTCAAAAACCCTATATAGGGAGTGGTGTCGCACAAAGCAATGTCATATGCGAAATTTGACATACGGTATATTCATCTGACTGTGAGGTTGCCTTGCCGGTAAAAATCAATTATGTTGAATTACAAAAGAATAATGTAGTTATTTAAGTGATATTATTATATTAGTACATAAAAAAGATAAGGTGGTTGGTAGCTTTTGGAAAAAATGTCGGCATTATAGAATATGTGATCAGAAAACCTATATATGGAGTGGTGTCGCGCAAGGCATGTCATACGCTAAATTACATACGGCAAATTAATAGGTCTGTGAGGTGTTGCCTTGCCGGTATAGATCAATTATGTTTAATTTAAAAGAATAATGAAGTTAATTCAATATATTATTGTATTGGTCCATGAAAAATATAATGTGGATGGTAGCTTTTGGAAAAAATGTCGGCATTATAGAATATGTGTCAAAAAACCTATATAGGGAGTGGTGTCGCGCAAGGCATGTCATATGATAAATTGTAACATACGGTAAATTTATATGAGTGTGAGGTGTTGCCTTGCCGGCATAGGTCAATTAAGTTTAATTTAAAAGAATAATGAAGTTAATTCAATATATTATTGTATTGGTCCATTAAAAATATAATGTGGATGGTAGCTTTTGGAAAAAATGTCGGCATTATAGAATATATGTCAAAAAACCTATATATTGAGTGGTGTCGAGCACGGCATGTCATATGCTAAATTTTGCATACGGTAAATTAATATGACTGTGCGGCGTCAATAACGTTTAATTAAAAAGAATAATGAAGTTAATTCGAATATGTTATTGTAATAGTCCATCATAAAGATAATGTGGATGGTAGCTTTTGGAAAAATATGTCGGCATTATAGAATATGTGTCAAATAACCTATATAGGGAGTGGTATCGCGCAAGGCATGTCATATGAAAAATTGTACATACGGTCAGATTTATATGAGTGTGAGGTGTTGCCTTGCCGGCATAAGTCAATTATGTTTAATTAAAAAGAATAATGAAGTTTATTCAATATATTATTGTATTGGTCCAACAAGTAAATATAGATGTGGATGGTAGCTTTTGTAAAAAATGTCGGCATTATAGAATATGTGTCAAAAAACCCTATATAGGGAGTGGTGTCGCGCAAGGCAATGTCATATGAAAATTTGTATATACGATGTAAATTTATCTGACTGTGAGGTGTTGCCTTGCCGGTATAAATCAATTATGTTTAATTAAAAAGAATAATGTAAGTTATTTCAAGTATATTATTATATTGGTCCATAAAAAATATAATGTGGATGGTAGCTTTTGGAAAAAATTTCGGCATCATAGAATATGTGATAAAAAACCTATATAGGGAGTGGTGTCGCGCAAGGCATGTCATATGCAAAATTGTATATACGGTAGATTCATAGGACTGTGAGGTGTTGCTTGCCGGTAAAAATCGATTATGTTGAATTACAAAGAATAATGAAGTTATTAAGGTGTGTTATTATATTAGTACATAAAAAAGATAAGGTGGTTGGAAGCATTTGGAAAAAATGTCGGCATTATAGAATATGTGATCAGAAAACCTCTATATGGAGTGGTGTCGCGCAAGGCATGTCTTACGCAAATTGATATGACTGTGAGGTGTTGCCTTGCCGGTATAGATCAATTATGTTTAATTAAAAAGAATAATGAAGTTAATTCAATATATTATTGTATTGGTCCATGAAAAATATAATGTGGATGGTAGCTTTTGAAAAAAATGTCGGCATTATAGAATATGTGTCAAAAAACCTTATATAGGGAGTGGTGTCGCGCAAGGCATGTCATATGAAAAATTTTATATACGGTAAATTCATATGACTGTGAGGTGTTGCCTTGCCGGTATAAATCAATTATGTTTAATTGCAAAAGAATAATGAAGTTATTTGAATGTATTATTAAATTAGTACATAATAAAGATAAGTTGGTTGGTAGCATTTGGAAAAAATGTCGGCAATATAGAATATGTGTCAAAAAAAGCCTAATTAAAAAGAATAATGAAGTTTATTTAATATATTATTGTATTGGTCCATTAAAAATAAAATGTGGATGGAAGCTTTTGGAAAAAATGTCGGCATTATAGAATATGTGTCAAAAAATCCTATATAGTGAGTGGTGTCGCGCTCAGGCATGTCATATGCAGCAAATTGTATATACGGCCAATTCATATGACTGTGAGGTGTTGCCTTGCCGGCATAAGTCTAATTATGTATTAATTTAAAAGAATAATGAAGTTTATTCAATACGTATTATTGTATTGGTCCATTAAAAATATAAGTGTGGATGGTAGCTTTTGGAAAAAATGTCGGCATTATAGAATATGTGTCAAAAAATCTATATATTGAGTGGTGTCGCGCACGGCATGTCATACGCTAAATTTTACATACGGCCAATTAATATGACTGTGAGGTGTTGCCTTGCCGGCATAGGTCAATTAAGTTTAATTAAAAAGAATAATGAAGTTAATTCAATATATTATTGTATTGGTCCATGAAAAATATAATGTGGATGGTAGCTTTTGGAAAAAATGTCGGCATTATAGAATATGTGTCAAAAAACCTATATATGGAGTGGTGTCGCGCAAGGCATGTCATATGCAAAATTGTACATACGGCAAATTAATATGACTGTGAGGTGTTGCCTTGCCGGCATAGGTCAATTAATGTTTAATTAAAAAGAATAATGAAGTTAATTCAATATATTATTGTATTGGTCCATGAAAAATATAATGTGGATGGTAGCTTTTGGAAAAAATGTCGGCATTATAGAATATGTGTCAAAAAACCTATATATTGAGTGGTGTCGCGCACGGCATGTCATATGCAAAATTTTACATACGGCAAATTAATATGACTGTGAGGTGTTGCCTTGCCGGCATAGGTCAATTATGTTTAATTAAAAAGAATAATGAAGTTAATTCAATATATTATTGTATTGGTCCATGAAAAATATAATGTGGATGGTAGCTTTTGGAAAAAATGTCGGCATTATAGAATATGTGTCAAAAAACCTATATATGGAGTGGTGTCGCGCACGGCATGTCATATGCAAAATTTTACATACGGCAAATTCATATGACTGTGAGGTGTTGCCTTGCCGGTATAGATCAATTAAGTTTAATTAAACAGAATAACGAAGTTAATTCAATATATTATTGTATTGGTTCATGAAAAATATAATGTGGATGGTAGCTTTTGGAAAAATGTCGGGAGTGGTGTCGGGCACGGCATGTCATATGAAAAATTGTACATACGGTAGATTCATATGACTGTGAGGTGTAGCCTTGCCGGTATAAATTAATTATGTTAAATTACACAGAATAATGAAGTTATTTGGGTGTTTTATAAAATTAGTACACAATAAAGATAAGTTGGTTGGAAGCATTTGGAAAAGATGTCGGCAATTTAGAATAAGTGTCAAAAAACCTATATAGGGATTGGTGTCGCGCAAGGCATGTCACATGAAAAATTGTAAATACGGTAAATTCATATGACTGTGAGGTGTTGCCTTGCCGCCATAGGTCCATTAAGTTTAATTAAAAATAATAATGAAGATTATTCAATCTATTATTGTAATGGTCCATGAAATATATAGTGTGGAAAATATGTCGGCATTTTAGAATATGGGTCAAATAACGTATATAGGGAGTGGTGTCGCGAAGGGCATGTCATATGAAAAATTGTACTACGGCCAATTCATATGACGGCGAGGTGTTGCCTTGCCGCCAAAGGTCAATTAAGTTTAATTAAAAACAATAATGAAGTCAATTTAATATATTATTGTATTGGTCGATGAAAAATATAGTGTGGATGGTAGCTTTTGGAAAAATGTCGGCATTATAGAATGCGTGTCAAAAAACCTATATCGGGAGTGGTGTCGCGCGCGGCATGTCATATGAAAAATTGTACATACAGTAGATTCAACAAACCCAAATAACTTCAATATTCTTTCATGCCGGTATAAATCAAATATCTTAAATTACAAAGAATAATGAAGTTATTTGGGTTTGTTATAACATTAGTACACAATAAAGATAAGGCTGGTAGCATTTGGAAAAAATGTCGGCATTATAGAATATGTGTCAAAAAACCTATATAAGGAGTGGTGTCGCGCAAGGCATGTCATATGAAAAATTGTATATACGGTAGATTTATATGAGTGTGCGGTATTGCCTTGCCGGTATAAATCAATTATGTTTAATTGTAAAGAATAATAAAGTTTGTTGTATGTTATGTATTGTTAAATAAGTACATAATATAGATATGTTGGTTGGTAGCATTTGGAAAAAATGTCGGCAATATAGAATATATGTCAAAAAACCTATATAGGGAGTTGTGTCGCGCAAGGCATGTTATATGAAAAATTATATATAGATGGTAAATTTATTGAGTGTGAGGTGTTGCCTTGCCGGTATAAATCAATTATGTTTAATTAAAAAGAATAATAAAGTTAATTCAAAATATTATTATATTGGTCCATTAAAAATATAATGTGGATGGTAGCTTTTGGAAAAAAATACGGCATTATAGAATATGTGTCAAAAAATCTATATATTGAGTGGTGTCGCGCGCGGCATGTCATATGAAAAATTGTACATACAGTAGATTCAACAAACCCAAATAACTTCATTATTCTTTCATGCCGGTATAAATCAAATATGTTAAATTTCAAAGAATAATGAAGTTATTTGGGTTTGTTAGAACATTAGTACACAAAGAAGATAAGGCTGGTAGCTTTTGGAAAAAATGTCGGCATTATAGAATATGTGTCCAAAAACCTATTTACTGAGTGGTGTCGCGCAAAGTCTGTCTTACGCAAATTAATATGACTGTGAGGTGTTGCCTTGCCGGCATAGATAAATTAAGTTTAATTAAAAGGAAAAATGAAATTAATTCAATATATTATTGTATCGGTCGATGGAAAATATAGTGTGGATGGTAGCTTTTGGAAAAAATGACGGCATTATAGAATATGTGTCAAAAAACCTATATCGGGAGTGGTGTCGCGCACGGCATGTCAAACACTAAATTTTACATACGGCAAATTAATTTGACTGTGAGGTGTTGCCTTGCCTGCATAGGTCAATTAAGTTTAATTAAAAAGAAGAATGAAGTTAATTCAATATATCATTGTATTGGTCGATGAAAAATATAGTGTGGATGGTAGCTTTTGGAAAAAATGTCGGCATAATATAATGTGTGTCAAAAAACCAATATATTGAGTGGTGTCGAGCACGGCATGTAATACGCTAAGTTTTACACACGGCAAATTAACATGACTGTGAGGTGTTGCCTTGCCTGCATAGGTCAATTAAGTTAAATTTAAAAGAATAATGAAGTCGGCATAATAGAATGTGTGTCAAAAAACTTATATATTGAGTGGTGTCGAGCACGGAATGTAATACGCTAAGTTTTACACACGGCAAATTAACATGACTGTGACGTGTTGCCTTGCCGCCATAGGTCCATTAAGTTTAATTAAAAAGAATAATGAAGTTAATGCAATTGTACTGGTCCATGAAATATATAGTGTGGAAAAAATGTCGGCATTATAGAATATGGGTCAAATAACGTATATAGGGAGTGGTGTCGCGAAAGGCATGTCATATGAAAAATTGTACATACGGCCAATTCATATGACTGTGAGGTGTTTCCTTGCCGGCATAGGTCAATTATGTTTAGTTAAAAAGAATAATGATGTTATCTTTATGTTGTTAAAATAGTTACAATAAGCTGTTAAGCTTCTTTATAATCTGGCAACATTGTATCAGCATAGTACTCATTCTGTAATTGAGTACTTGTTCAGATTTTTGTACTCATGCTTTGAAGTTTCTATTAAACGTTTAACCGAACCACTACATGTGATTTCTTTATGTGCATATTAGGCACACCTGAAACATCCCAACATTGGTTATGGGCCCAGGTCTCGTTGTTTCGGTTAAATAAGTACACAAAGTGTCTACGTTTTTGAAAGCTTCCTTTTTTGTTAAATTTCGAAAAGTTTATTTCGTGCGAAGAATAACGTGGTGAAATTGTCAGAATGAACATGTCGCGTCAAATAGAAAAACTTGGTGAGGACAATTATGACGTATGGTATATGGCCATGAAAAGTGTCTTGTGTCTTGGTGGCGGACCTATGGAATGTTGTGTGTGGAAAATATGTAAAGCCAGAAGGAAATGGTGAGGATATCGAAAAATGGGTTAGTGTCGACCAAAAAGCGATGGCTTACATAATTTTAAATCTGAAGCCAACACAGTTGATGCATATCAAGTCATGCCCAACATCTGCAGCCGTATGGAAAAAATTAAAGGATATTCATGTCTCAGTTCGACCGATTAGGAAGGTCCAATTATATCAAAAATTAATACGTTTCAATATGCAGCAGGGTGACGATGTAGTCGCATATGTCAATTCATTTGTTGAGACAATTGAAAAGCTGGCAGAATTAGACATCAAACTCAATGACGAGTTGCAGGTCATCATGTTTTTGAGCAGTTTACCAGACACATGGGAAAATTTTGTAATAGCGATTGAGACACGCGATGAGCTGCCCAAATTCGAAGTCGTCAAGGTTAAAATGTTAGAAGAGGCCACGCGAAAGCAAGAAAGAGCTAGCAGAGACGGCATAGAAACACTAGAAGCAGTGTATACACACAAACATAATGGACCGCGGGACAACAACAGTGTCGAAAGCATAGGCAGAAAGAATAGCAGTAAGCAGCCATTCAGAGGAAAATGTTTTAATTGCGAAAGTGTAGGGCATCGAGCGAGCGATTGCCAAAATAAAAAGAAGGGGGATAAAAAGAGCCAAAAGGACGAAAAGTCTCTATTCTTAATGCACAGTTGTGTCAAGGAGAAGCAAAAGAGTTTTTGGTGCGTTGACAGCGGTGCAACATCGCACATGTGCTGCGACCGCAGCATGTTCCTTACGTATGCTGATAAAAAGACGTCGATAATGTTGGCCGCAAATAAGTTCATCGATTCACCCGGCAGTGGCAGTGTTGAATTGCACTGCAATAGAATAAAACTAAAGCTGCAAAATGTTTTATATGTCCCTGACTTAAGCAAGAATTTTTTATCAGTAAGTGCTGCAGCAAAGTTTGAGAATTCTACCATATTTGAAGGGAAAATTGCGCTGATAAAAGACAAATAAGGCAACGATATAATAAGGGCAAGACACGAAAATGGTTTGTATGTGTACAAACATAGTCTTGATCAGGTTCATATGCTAAATAGTTCTGATTCATCTTCCATACAATGGCACAATAGATTTGGCCACCTGAATTTTAAGGATTTGAAATTGCTTAATGATAAGCAACTGGTGCGTGGTATGAAAGTTGAAAATATACGATTAGAAATAAATTGCGATACATGTAATAAAGCAAAAATTTGTGCATTGCCATTCCCACAGAAAGCGAATCGTGTCTCAAAGCAAGTACTGGACTTAGTGCATACAGACGTATGTGGTCCGATGAATGTTAAGTCGCTTGCAGGCAATCGATATTTCGTAACTTTTATTGATGACTACTCACGCAAGATATTTGTTTACCTTATGCACTCAAAAAGCCAAGCCTTTGAGAAGTTTAAAATGTTTAAAACTTTTGTAGAATGCCAAACAGGAAATAAAATAAAGGCTGTGCGCAGCGACAATGGAACAGAGTATGTGAATAAGCAATTCACTGAATTTTTGATCGAGTGCGGTATAAAAAGGCAATTAACAGTTCCTTACACTCCGCAGCAAAACGGTGTCGCCGAACGTGCTAATCGGACCATCGTTGAAATGGCAAAAAGTCTTCTAATTCATTCAAAGCTTGAAGAATTTCTGTGGGCAGAGGCTGTTGCAACAGCAGTTTATTTGCGCAACAGATGTCCCACAAAAGCATTAGATGGAAGCACACCATTTGAGATATGGAAGGATCGCAAGCCATCAGTACAGCACTTGAGAGTATTTGGCTCGCGGGCATTTGCACTCGACAAAGTCAGAAAAAGCAAGTTCCAAGCAAAGGGCAAGGAGTACATTTTTGTTGGTTACTCCTTTACAGCAAAGGCATACCGCCTATATGATCGCGAGAAGCGAACAGTTATTGAAAGAAGGGATGTGAAATTCATTGAAGGTGAGTTTAACATAGCAATAACTGATGCATGCAGTATTTCAGACAGAAACACCTTCACGACGTACATTATCCCGTTTGAGTCAAATCATGAGGTTGCAATAAACCACCCAGAGCAACCTGCCGAGGTGCAAGAGTACAACAGTAACTCAAATGAAGAAGAAGAGGAGCATTTTGTGAGCGCAAGCGATCCAGAAGAAGAGAGCAACGATGACGACAACGACCAAGTAGCGGTGCCACAAGTTGAAGCTGTAGTACAACATGGGCGTGGCAGGCCAAAAATCATACGTACAGGTCAACCAGGCAGGCCCAGAAAGCAGTACCAATTGATCAATAGTCTTAATCAGAAGACATTGAAACTCCGCAGTCAGTTGCAGAAGCATTACATGGCCAAAATGCGCAGGATTGGGAAAAGTCTATGCAAATAGAGTACGACGCTCTACAAGCAAACCAGACATGGTCAGTGTGTGAGCTACCTCCTGGACAAAAGGCCATTGGTTCAAAATGGGTTTAACGAATCAAGAGAGATAAAGATGGTAATATTGAAAAATTTAAGTCTCGACTAGTTGCACAAGGTTGTGGGCAACAATTTGGTGTCAATTACTGGGAAACGTTTTCTCCCGTAATTCGATATGAAACCATTCGCATGTTATTCGCAATAGCTTCCGAAAAAGAGCTGTATATGCATCAGCTCGACGTTTCAAACGCATATTTAAATAGTAAGCTTAATGAAACTGTGTACATGAAACAACCGCGGAATTTTATTGACAAGCAGCACCCAAATAAAGTCCTCAAACTAGAAAAGGCACTTTACGGACTTAAACAATCAGGACGAGTTTAGAACAATACGCTCGATAAGGTGTTAAGAAGCATGGATTTTAAAAGATGCAAATATGAAACATGCTTATACGTCAAGCAAAAGCAACAACAATTCAGCTACATCGCTGTCTACGTCGACGATTTAATCATAGTGTGTCCCAGCGAAGAAGACATAGCCGTGATTAAGAAGAAGATTGCATCGCATTTTAAAATGCACGATGGAGGCCCCATTAGCTTTTTCCTAGCCATGGAAATCCAACGCGACGGCGATCGAGGCTCCGTTTCGCTGTGCCAGAAAACGCACATTCAAGGCCTATTGGACAAGTATGGCATGAGCAATTGCCGTCCAGTAAGCACACCTCTTGACCCAGGTTTTCAAGTGGACTGCGACGACGATACTTGTGTAAAGGTAAATATAACGCAATATCAGTCATTAATTGGTTCGCTTATATACTTAGCAGTTTTGAGCCGACCAGACATTTTGCATGCTGTAAACAAATTATCACAAAGAAATGGTAATCCTCATGCAGAACACCAGTCTGCAGCAAAGCACATTCTAAGATATCTTGCGGGTACAAAGAATATGAAATTAGTATACCGTAAAAATGATGATGCAGATTGGGGCAACGATCGGCTGGACAGGAGATCCTATAGTGGCTACGCATTTTGCCTGGCAGGCAGTGCGTTCTCTTGGACTTCATCAAAGCAAAGCGTTGTCGCATTGAGCAGCACTGAATCAGAATATATTTCTTTGTCCATGGCTGCCAAAGAAGCAGTTTATCTACGCAGGCTACTTAGTGAGATGGGATGGTCAAAGGCTACAGAGCCGTTGACTATATGTGGCGACAGCCTAAGCGCGCAACATATTGCGCACAATCCAGTCCATCATAAGCGCACTAAGCACATAGACATAAGGTATCATTTTATACGTGAAAAGGTACAATGTAATGATATTGCATTAGAATACGTACCTACAAATGATAATGTTGCAGATATACTAACAAAATGTTTAAGTAAGCAAAAGCACGTACGCTTTGTAAAAACACTTGGATTGAATTAAATTTCTTTTTTTGCAACTGATTATAATTAGCTTAAGAAGAAGTGTTAAAATAGTTACAATAAGCTGTTAAGCTTCTTTATAATCTGGCAACATTGTATCAGCATAGTACTCATTCTGTAATTGAGTACTTGTTCAGATTTTTGTACTCATGCTTTGAAGTTTCTATTAAACGTTTAACCGAACCACTACGTTTGATTTCTATATGTGCATCTTAGGCACACCAGAAATATCCCAACAAATGTATTATTAAACTAGTACACAATAAAGATAAGTTGGTTGGTAGCATTTGGAAAAAATGTCGGCCATATAGAACATGTGTCAGAAAACCTATATAGGGAGTGGTTACACACCGCCAATTCAGTAACATTTGGAAAAAAATGTCTGCAATATAGAATATGTGTCAAAAAACCTATATGGGGAGTGGGAGTGGGAGAATAATGAAGATATTTGGGTGTGTTATAACATTAGTACACAATAAAGATAAGGTGGCTTGTAGCATTTGGAAAAAATGTCGGCATTAGAGAATATGTGTCAAAAAACCTATATATTGGGTGGTGTCGCGCGGCACATCATACGCTAAATTTTACATACGGCAAATTAATATGATTGTGGGGTGTTGCCAAACTGACATAGGTCAATTTAGTTTAATAGAAAAGAAGAATGAAGTTAATTCAATATATAATTGTATTGGTCCATGTAAAAAAAATCTAGATGGGAGCTTTTGGAACAAATGTAGGCATTATATAATATGTGACAAAAAATATGTATATAGAGTGGTGTCGCGCAAAGCATGTCATACGCTAAATTTTACATACGGCAAATTAATATGACTGTGAGGTTTTGCCTTGCCGCCATAGGTCAATTAATTTCAATTAAAAAGAATAATGAAGTTAACAATATATCATTGTATTGGTCGATGAGAAATATAGTGTGGATGGTAGCTTTTGAAAAAAATGTCGGCATTATAGAATATGTGTCAAAAAACGTATATATTGAGTGGTGTCGCGCACGGCATGTCATACGCTAAATTTTACATACGGCAAATTAAAATGACTGTGAGGTGTTGCCTTGCCGCCAAAGGTCAATTAAGTTTAATTAAAAACAATAATGAAGTTAATTCAATATATTATTGTATTGGTCGATGAAAAATATAGTGTGGATGGTAGCTTTTGGAAACAATGACGGCATTATAGAATATGTGACAAAAAACCTTAATCGGGAGTGGTGTCGCGCACGGCATGTCAAGCACTATATTTTACATACGGCAAATTAACATAACTGTGAGGTGGTGCCTTGCCTGCGTAGGTCAATTAAGTTTAATTTTAAAAGAATACTGAAGTTAATTCAATATATTATTGTATTGGTCCATGAAAAATATAATGTGGATGATAGTTTTTGGAAAAAATGTCGGCATTATAGAATGCGTGTCAAAAAACCTATATCGGGAGTGGTGTCGAGCACGGAATGTCATACGCTAAGTTTTACATACGGCAAATTAATATGACTGTGATTTGTTGCCTTGCCGCCATAGGTCCATTAAGTTTGATTAAAAAGAATAATGAAGTTAATTCAATCTATTATTGAAATGGTCCATGAAATATATAGTGTGGATAATATGTCGGCATTATAGAATATGGGTCAAATAACGTATATAGGGAGTGGTGTCGCGAAAGGCATGTCATATGAAAAATTTTATACACGGTAGATTCATATAACTGTGAGGTGTTGCCTTGCCGGTATAAATCAATTATGTTTAATTCAAAAGAATAATTAAGTTTTTTTAATGTATTATTAAATAAGTACATAATAAAGATAAGTTGGTTGGTAGCATTTGGAAAAAATGTCGGCAATATAGAATATGTGTCAAAAACCTATAAAGGGAGTTGTTACATACCGCCAATTCAGTACATTTAAAAAAAATGTCGGCAATATAGAATATGTGTCAAAAAACCTATATAGGGAGTGGTGTCGCGCAGGGCCTGTCATATGAGAAAATGTATATACGCCCAACTCATATGACTGTGAGGTGTTGCCTTGCCTGGCATATGTCTATTATGTTTAATTAAAAAGAATAATTAAGTTATTTAAACGTATTATTAAATAAGTACATAATAAAGATAAGTTGGTTGGTAGCATTTGGAAAATATGTCGGCATTATAGAACATGTGACAAAAAATCTGTATATGGAGTTGTGTCGCGCAAAGCATGTCATACGCCAAATTTTACATACGGAAAATTAATATGACTGTAAGGTGTTGCCCTGCCGGCATAGGTCAATCATGGATAATTAAAAAGAATAATGAAGTTGATTCAATATATTATTGTATTGGTCCATGAAAAAAAAATGTATATGGGAGCTTTTGGAACAAATGTCGGCATTATAGAATATGTGTCAAAAAACCTATATATTGGGTGGTGTCGCGCGGCACATCATACGCTAAATTTTAAATACGGCAAACTAATATGATTGTGAGGTGTTGCCAATCCGCCATAGGTCAATTAAGTTTAATTAAAAAGAAGAATGAAGTTAATTCAATATATCATTGTATTGGTCGATGAAAAATATAGTGTGGATGGTAGCTTTTGGAAAAAATGACGGCATTATAGAATATGTGTCAAAAAACCTATATAGGGAGTGGTGTCGCGCAAGGCATGTCATATGCAAAGTTTATACACGGTAGATTCAAATGACTGTGAGGGGTTGCCCTACCGATATAAATCAATTATGTTAGATTACAATGCATAATGAAGTTATTTGGGTGTGTTTTTATATAAGTACATAATAAAGATAAGGTGGTTGGTAGCAATTGGAAAAAATGTCGGCATTGTACAATATGTGACAAAAAACTGTATATGGAGTGGTGTCGCGCAAAGCATGTCAAACGCTAAATTTTACATACGGCAAAATTAATATGACTGTGAGGACTTACCTTGCCGGGATAGGTCAATTAAGTTTAATTAAAAAGAATAATGAAGTTAATTTAATATATTATTGTATGGGTCCATGAAAAATATAATGTGGATGGTAGCTTTTGGAAAAAATGTCGGCATTATAGAATATGTGTCGCGCAAGGCATGTCATATGAAAAATTGTATATACGGTAAATTTATACGACTGTAAGGTGTTGCCTTGCCGGTATAAATCAATTATGTTAAATTACAAAGAATAATGAAGTATTTTGGGTGTGATATAATATTAGTACACAATATAGATAAGGTGGCAGGTAGCATTTGGAAAAAATGTCGGAATTAAACAATATGTGACATGAAAAATCTGTATATTGAGTGGTGTCGCGCAAATCATGTCATACGCTACATTTTACATACGGAAAATTAATATGACTGTGAGGTGTTGCCTTGCCACCATAGGTCAATTAAGTTTAATTAAAAAGAATAATGAAGTTGATTCAATATATTATTGTATTGGTCCATGAAAAAATTATGTGGATGGGAGCTTTTGGAACAAATGTCGGCATTAGAGGATATGTGTCAAAAAACCTATACATTGAGTGGTGTCGCGCAGGGCATGTCATATGAAAAATTGTATATACGGTTAATTTATACGACTGCAAGGTGTTGCCTTGCCTGTATAAATCAATTATGTTAAATTACAAGGAATAATGAATTTATTTGGGTATGTTATAACATAAGTACACTATAAAGATAAGGTGGCTGGTAGCATTTGGAAAAAATGTCGGCATTATAGAACATGTAACAAAAAACATATGTAGGGAGTGGTGTCGCGCAAAGCATGTCATATTCAAAATTTTATACACGGTAGATTCATATAACTGTGAGGTGTTGCCTTGTTGGTATAAATCAATTATGTTTAATTCAAAAGAATAATTAAGTAATTTTAATGTATTATTAAATAAGTACATAATAAAGATAAGTTGGTTGGTAGCATTTGGAAAAAATGTCGGCAATATAGAATATGTGTCAAAAAACCTATATAGGGAGTGGTTACATACCGCCAATTCAGTAACATTTGGAAAAAATGTCGGCAATATAGAATATGTGTCAAAAATCCTATATAGGGAGTGGTGTCGCGCAAGGCATGTCATATGCAAAATTTTATACACGGTAGATTCATATGACTGTGAGGGGTTGCCCTGCCGGTATAAATCAATTATGTTAAATTACAATGAATAATGAAGTTATTTGGGTGTCTTTTTACATAAGTACATAATAAAGATAAGGTGGTTGGTAGCAATTGGAAAAAATGTCGGCATTGTACAATATGTGACAAAAAATCTGTATATGGAGTGGTGTCGCGCAAAGCATGTCATACGCTAAATTTTACATACGGGAAATTAATAATGACTGTGACGTGTTGCCTTGCCGCCAAAGGTCAATTAAGTTTAATTAAAAAGAATAATGAAGTTAATTCAATATATTATTGTATTGGTCGCATGAAAAATATAGTGTGAATGGGTAGCTTTTTGAAAAAAATGTCGGCAATATAGAATATGTGTCAAAAAACCTATACATTGAGTGGTGTCGCGCAGGGCATGTCATATGAAAAATTGTATATACGGTTAATTTATACGACTGCAAGGTGTTGCCTTGCCGGTATAAATCAATTATGTTAAATTACAAAGAATAATGAATTTATTTGAGGTATGTCATAACATTAGTACACTATAAAGATAAGGCGGCTGGTAGCATTTGGAAAAAATGTCGGCATTATAGAACATGTGACATGAAATTTGTATATGGAGTTGTGTCGCGCAAAGCATGTCATACGCCAAATTTTACATACGGAAAATAAATATGACTGTAAGGTGTTGCCTTGCCGGCATAGGTCAATTATGGTTAATTAAAAAGAATAATGAAGTTGATTCAATATATTATTATATTGGTCCATGAAAATAAAATGTAGATGGTAGCTTTGTGAACAAATGTCGGCATTATAGAATATGTGTCAAAAAACCTATATAGTGGGTGGTGTCGCGCGGCACGTCATACGCTAAATTTTAAATACGGCAAATTAATATGATTGTGAGGTGTTGCCAAGCCGCCATAGGTCAATTAAGTTTAATTAAAAAGAAGAATGAAGTTAATTCAATATATCATTGTATTATATGAATATAGTGTGGATGGTAGCTTTTGGAAAAAATTGTCGGCAATATAGAATGTGTGTCAAAAAACCTATATAGTGAGTGGTGTCGCGCACGGCATGTCATACGCTAAATTTTACATACGGCAAATTAAAATGACTGTGAGGTGTTGCCTTGCCGGCAAAGGTCAATTAAGTTTAATTAAAAAGAATAATGAAGTTAATTCAATATATTATTGTATTGGTCGATGAAAAATATAGTGTGGATGGTAGCTTTTGGAAACAATGACGGCATTATAGAATATGTGACAAAAAACCTTAATCGGGAGTGGTGTCGCGCACGGCATGTCAAGCACTAAATTTTACATACGGCAAATTAACATGACTGTGAGGTGGTGCCTTGCCTGCATAGGTCAATTAAGTTTAATTTAAAAGAATAATGAAGTTAATTCAATATATTATTGTATTGGTCCATGAAAAATATAATGTGGATGATAGCTTTTGGAAAAAATGTCGGCATTATAGAATGCGTGTCAAAAAACCTATATGGGAGTGGTGTCGAGCACGGAATGTATAGTAAGTTTTAATACGGTAAATTAATAGATGTGAGTGTGCCTGCCGATAGGTCATTAAGTTTGATTAAAAAGAATAATGAAGTTAATCAATTATATGAAATGGTCATGAAATATATAGTGTGGATAATAGTCGGCATTATAGAATATGGGTCAAAAACGTATATAGGGAGTGGTGTCGCGAAAGGATGTCATATGAAAATTTTACACACGGTAGATTAATATGACTGTGAGGTGTTGCCTTGCCGGTATAGATCAATTATGTTTAATTCAAAAGAATAATTAAGTTTTTTTAATGTATTATTAAATAAGTACATAATAAAGATAAGTTGGTTGGTAGCATTTGGAAAAAATGTCGGCAATATAGAATATGTGTCAAAAACCTATAAAGGGAGGGTACATACCGCCAATCAGTACATTTAAAAAAATGTCGGCAATATAGAATATGTGTCAAAAAACCTATATAGGGAGTGGTGTCGCGCAGGGCCTGTCATATGAGAAATGTATAACGCCCAATTCATATGACTGTGAGGTGTTGCCTTGTGGTTATGTTATTATGTTTAATTAAAAAGAATAATGAAGTTATTTAAATATTATTAAATAAGTACATAATAAAGTAAGTTGGTTGGTAGCATTTGGAAAAAATGTCGGCATTATAGAATATGTGACAAAAAATCTGTATATGGAGTTGTGTCGCGCAAAGCATGTCATACGCCAAATTTAACATACGGAAAATTAATATGACTGTAGGGTGTTGCTGCCGGATAGGTCAATCATGGATAATTAAAAAGAATAATGAAGTTGATTCAATATATTATTGTATTGGTCCATGAAAAAAAAATGTATATGGGAGCTTTTGGAACAAATGTCGGCATTATAGAATATGTGTCAAAAAACCTATATATTGGGTGGTGTCGCGCGGCACATCATACGCTAAATTTTAAATACGGCAAACTAATATGATTGTGAGGTGTTGCCAATCCGCCATAGGTCAATTAAGTTTAATTAAAAAGAAGAATGAAGTTAATTCAATATATCATTGTATTGGTCGATGAAAAATATAGTGTGGATGGTAGCTTTTGGAAAAAATGACGGCATTATAGAATATGTGTCAAAAAACCTATATAGGGATTGGTGTCGCGCAAGGCATGTCATATGCAAAGTTTATACACGGTAGATTCAAATGACTGTGAGGGGTTGCCCTACCGATATAAATCAATTATGTTAGATTACAATGCATAATGAAGTTATTTGGGTGTGTTTTTACATAAGTACATAATAAAGATAAGGTGGTTGGTAGCAATTGGAAAAAATGTCGGCATTGTACAATATGTGACAAAAAAACTGTATATGGAGTGGTGTCGCGCAAAGCATGTCAAACGCTAAATTTTACATACGGCAAAATAATATGACTGTGAGGACTTACCTTGCCGGGATAGGTCAATTAAGTTTAATTAAATAATGAAGTTAATTTAATATATTATTGTATGGGTCCATGAAAAATATAATGTGGATGGTAGCTTTTGGAAAAAATGTCGGCATTATAGAATATGTGTCAAAAAACCTATATCGGGAGTGGTGTCGCGCAAGGCATGTCATATGAAAAATTGTATATACGGTAAATTTATAGGACTGCAAGGTGCTGCCTTGCCGGTATAAATCAATTATGTTAAATTACAAAGAATAATGAAGTATTTTGGGTGTGATATAACATTAGTACACAATATAGATAAGGTGGCAGGTAGCATTTGGAAAAAATGTCGGAATTAAACAATATGTGACTAAAAATCTGTATATTGAGTGGTGTCGCGCAAATCATGTCATACGCTACATTTTACATACGGAAAATTAATATGACTGTGGGGTGTTGCCTTGCCACCATAGGTCAATTAAGTTTAATTAAAAAGAATAATGAAGTTGATTCAATATATTATTGTATTGGCCCATGAAAAAATTATGTAGATGGGAGCTTTTGGAACAAATGTCGGCATTAGAGGATATGTGTCAAAAAACCTATACATTGAGTGGTGTCGCGCAGGGCATGTCATATGAAAAATTGTATATACGGTTAATTTATACGACTGCAAGGTGTTGCCTTGCCTGTATAAATCAATTATGTTAAATTACAAGGAATAATGAATTTATTTGGGTATGTTATAACATAAGTACACTATAAAGATAAGGTGGCTGGTAGCATTTGGAAAAAATGTCGGCATTATAGAACATGTAACAAAAAACATATGTAGGGAGTGGTGTCGCGCAAAGCATGTCATATTCAAAATTTTATACACGGTAGATTCATATAACTGTGAGGTGTGGCCTTGTTGGTATAAATCAATTATGTTTAATTCAAAAGAATAATTAAGTAATTTTAATGTATTATTAAATAAGTACATAATAAAGATAAGTTGGTTGGTAGCATTTGGAAAAAATGTCGGCAATATAGAATATGTGTCAAAAAACCTATATAGGGAGTGGTTACATACCGCCAATTCAGTAACATTTGGAAAAAATGTCGGCAATATAGAATATGTGTCAAAAATCCTATATAGGGAGTGGTGTCGCGCAAGGCATGTCATATGCAAAATTTTATACACGGTAGATTCATATGACTGTGAGGGGTTGCCCTGCCGGTATAAATCAATTATGTTAAATTACAATGAATAATGAAGTTATTTGGGTGTCTTTTTACATAAGTACATAATAAAGATAAGGTGGTTGGTAGCAATTGGAAAAAATGTCGGCATTGTACAATATGTGACAAAAAATCTGTATATGGAGTGGTGTCGCGCAAAGCATGTCATACGCTAAATTTTACATACGGGAAATTAAAATGACTGTGACGTGTTGCCTTGCCGCCAAAGGTCAATTAAGTTTAATTAAAAAGAAAAATGAAGTTAATTCAATATATTATTGTATTGGTCGATGAAAAATATAGTGTGAATGGTAGCTTTTGAAAAAAATTTCGGCATTATAGAATATGTGTCAAAAAACCTATACATTGAGTGGTGACGCGCAGGGCATGTCATATGAAAAATTGTATATACGGTTAATTTATACGACTGCAAGGTGTTGCCTTGCCGGTATAAATCAATTATGTTAAATTACAAAGAATAATGAATTTATTTGGGTATGTCATAACATTAGTACACTATAAAGATAAGGCGGCTGGTAGCATTTGGAAAAAATGTCGGCATTATAGAACATGTGACATGAAATTTGTATATGGAGTTGTGTCGCGCAAAGCATGTCATACGCCAAATTTTACATACGGAAAATAAATATGACTGTAAGGTGTTGCCTTGCCGGCATAGGTCAATTATGGTTAATTAAAAAGAATAATGAAGTTGATTCAATATATTATTATATTGGTCCATGAAAATAAAATGTAGATGGGAGCTTTGTGAACAAATGTCGGCATTATAGAATATGTGTCAAAAAACCTATATATTGGGTGGTGTCGCGCGGCACATCATACGCTAAACTTTAAATACGGCAAATTAATATGATTGTGAGGTGTTGCCAAGCCGCCATAGGTCAATTAAGTTTAATTAAAAAGAAGAATGAAGTTAATTCAATATATCATTGTATTATATATATAGTGTGGATGGTAGCTTTTGGAAAAAATTGTCGGCAATATAGAATGTGTGTCAAAAAACCTATATAGTGAGTGGTGTCGCGCACGGCATGTCATACGCTAAGTTTTACATACGGCAAATTAACATTTATTTATTAATGTATTGGTCCATGAAAAATATAATGTGGATGGTAGCTTTTGGAAAAAATGTCGACATTATAGAGTATGCGTCAAAAAACCTATATATTGAATGGTGTCGCGCAAGGCATGTCATATGCAAAATTTTATACACGGTAGATTCATATAACTGTGAGGTGTTGCCTTGCCGGTATAAATCAATCAAAAGAATAATTAAGTTATTTTAATGTATTATTAAATAAGTTGTAAAGAAGCTACTGGCCGGGGTACATATCTCAGTCTTACCAGGTCCAGCGAGTTACAAGATATTTATAAATTCGCTGGGACGGAGGGCTAAAAGGGAGGGATGAATGTATCGCCGAAAGTATACCTCGCGCTATTACGGAACTGCCTGCTATACCGGGCCGCAGCCTCGTGCTACCTCCTTTAGCAGGCCGGAGCCTCGTACCGCCCACGCTATCGGGCCATGGCCACGTACCACCTGCACTATCGGGCCTCAGCCACGTGCCAACTACTCTATCGGGCCTCAGCCACGTGCTGCAGCCACGAACCAACTACTCTATTAGGCCTCAGCCACGTACCAACTAAACTACTGGGCCTTGGCCCCGCGCCAACTAATCTATCGGGCCTCAGCCACGTTCCAACTACACTACTGGACCTTGGCCCCGCACCAATTACACTATCCCCCCTAGGTTAGCACAGGTTTAGCACAAATATAACTGCCCGAGATTACGAAGATCTGCTTTAAGTTAATCATTGAGACTCCGTTCACTTTATTCACAACTTTTATTATATACTATCCTAAAAAACTTCCTGTCTAAGGCCCTGCCGCACTGTCTTGGAGCCCTAGCGCTTCGCTATGCACTTCACGTTTTTTCTCTGCTCGCACTCCTTTTCAGCACGTCTACTCACCATGATCGGTATTTCCAAAGTGCCGGCTCGCTCGCTAGCGAGCCATGCGCTTGCCTCGGCCGCTCAACTTCGCCGCGAGCTTTCGCTCTTCGCCGCCGAATCGAAGCTGCGCTCTCGCAGGCGGTGTTGAACAACCGATTAGCAACGCACGGTTGTAGCGGCGGCCGGCGGTTAAATTCAAACTATCTTATAACTTTCGTGGCTCCTTGCTTCTTTACTCGCTAATATAATGTTGATTATACTATAATTAATACTCTGCGGCTTCTTGCCTCTTATATAACTAATACATTGTTGGGTTATCCCGTTTGGTTTGGCCATGGGGACGATGGCTCCTCGCCAAGAAAACTGTGGGGCGGCGGACCTCAGTAGCCGCCTCACACCCCCTCACTTCGAGCAGGTGACGGTCACGTCGCCTCTCGCGTTCAACGTAACGCTGTAGTCGCGCTCCCCGTCAGATACGTGGAAACGAGTGCGTCGGCATCGGAACCGGCGGATTCGAACCTCTCTCGCGATCAGTTCCACCACGCCCGACGACAACGGTGTTCCGCGAGGAAACACCTTCCAGCCCGAGGGGGTGGAATCACACGGGTTCCTTGGCGGGGCTCTCCGGCGTTACCTCAACGTCGGCACTGCGGGCGACCGTCTCGACCTCGGTGTCGGGCTCCTTGGTGGGGCTCTCCGGCGTGACCTCAACGTCGGCGCTGCGGGCGATCGTGTCGACCTCGGCGTTGGGTTCCTCTTCCAGCACCGAGTCCAGACTGGTATCCCACCCGTCGATACCGTCGAAAAGGTCCACGATATCATCCCACAATTCGCTCTCCGTGGGAGTCTTTAAAGCCATTGGGGAGGAGTCCCTGGTTAAACTACAAGTCTTGGGCGACGAAGCCGTCACCACCGCGTCCTCTTCCTCGGACCACACTTCGCCCCGGCCCTCCTGGCGAGTAACGAAGGGGCCTTCTAGGGACGGCGCCTTGCCTTCTTGGCCGAACCAGGCGTCCTCCAACTGCCGCCGGGCGATGGTGTCGGGTGTCTCGGCGTGGGCAATGGGCACGAGCGCGGGCATGTCGCCCTCGTGGTCGAACCACTCATTCTCCGACCCCTTTCGAAAGATTGCGTCAGACGACTCGGCGCGGGCTGTGGACACTGGCGAGATCGCCGCGTCTTTGCTGCCGAGACAGCGCTCCTCCACGTCCATCTAGCAGACCGCAATCGGTATTGGCCAGGGTTCGGGATGCCCTCCTCGAGAAGCGATCTTGCAACGGCGGTTATCCTTCCCGAGCTGGGAAGGACCCTTCTGGCGCTCGCGGGGCGATCGCGGCACGCGCCGCTGCGATCCTCCTGGCTTCTCGGTCTCCGCGCGGAACCTCTTCGTGGCCGACGAGGACGCTCCCTCGGGACTGGGTCGGCGTTGGCCTCCACTCCGGCGACGCTTGCCCCGGCCGGCTCTCTGTCGGCGAGGACGGCTGCGTTGGCGCTTTCCGCCTGGGCCTTCTTCGGAACCCCCCACTCGCGCTTTGCAAGGTTAAGACGGGGTTTGTCGGTTTCCACGCGACCTCCTGCACTGGAGGTGTGTGCTTCTCTGCTCCGAGCGGTACGTTCTCTTCCTCGTCCATCTCGCCGGTCGGGGTCGGGGTTGCCGGCCCTGATTACTGTGCCGAGTGGGATGCGAGGGGCGGAGATGGGGGCTCTTCCGCGTACGGTGGCGAGTTTCGTGCGAATGGCGCCTCCACGAATATTGTTGTGACCTCGACTGCCATTAGCATGACCATCCCGTCCAGCCTCTCCATGACGTTGGTCCGCCGGGAGTATAGGGTATGGCGGAACTGGCGAGGCAGCCCTTCTTGTCGTTCTCTTTGGTAGTACTCGCGTCCCCGGCGGGGGTCGCGCGGGCGTCCTCCGGCTCCCGGCCCGGGGAAAGGCTCGGTGTCTCCGCTGCTGACGTCTTCGTTTGACGAGATACTGATAATTTCGGGTTCCATCTGTAAATTAGCTTATTCGTTAACTTACTCGTTACTTATTTGTTAATGCCCTATCTTCTCAGTGCGGCTCAGATTTTACTAGACCTATTCTCAATTATGTTATTAGTGTTAGTCTTATCTAAACTTTATTATAATGGTTTCGTTGGGCGACGGGTGTCGCCTTTTGGTAGAATGGTTTCAACTGTGAAATGTTGGCCACCCTCTTCTTTTGCTCGCCTGATTTCACCAGCCGTACAATATTGGGGGACATGAATTTGACGACTCTGTAGGGTCCGTCAACTTTGCGGCGAAACCTTCGGCGGCGTTGGATAGCTGGTGCTGTCTTAACAGGAGCATCGAGTCCAATGAAGGCCGCCACTCTCGTCTCCTCAAGTTGTAGTGTCTGCCCTGGTCCTTCGATGCGCGCTGGAGATTGCTTCGAACGATATAAAAGATTTCTTTTAACCTATCCGCCTTTGTCCTAGGGTCGAACGCACTAGTTGCGGACCCCGGAGTTACCTGATCGTACAGAGCGGCGGGCAACCGCGGCTCCCTACCCTGCATCAGGAAAGCGGGACTGAATCCGGTCGAATCTGCCACGCTCGCGTTGACCGCCTGCGAGATCTCGGGCAAGAGTTCGTCCCATGAACTCTGGTGGCCCTCAATAAATTGCGCTATTATGGTCTTTACAGTCCTGTTGGTCCTCCCAGTGGGATTCTCTTGCGGACAGTACGGGGCGGTATACTGGATCTCTACACCCAGGGACCCCAAAAACGACTTGAAGCTCCGGCTCGTAAACTGTACCCCGTTGTCGCACACAAACTTTCTAGGTACCCCGAACCTACTTAGAATCCTCTCTCGAAATGCAGTCTGCAGATGCGCTGTTGTGGCTCTTCTGAGAGGGACCAATTCCACCCACTTCAAGAAAGCGTTATGGAACACCAGTAGCATCGTGTTTCCATGTCTCGATTGTGGAAGGGGTCCGACGAAGTCCGCGCAAAGTACCGCCATCGGCTCTGCCACCTGCCTCGTCAGCATGCGGCCAGCCGGTTTGAGTTGCTCACTCTTGAATTTTTGACAGTCTTTGAAACATCTCACGTATCTGGCGGCATCGCGGAACATACCCGGCCAGTAGTACCGCTGGGCTAACCTCGACACCGTTTTCCTGACACCTTGATGCCCGGCCGTGGGAGCATCATAGCATTCCGCCAACACCCTCTGCCGTTGACCACTGGCCACACATAGCTTCCAGGGAATGTAATCTTCGTCGTCCGTCCGATGGCCTAAATGCCAATATAGCTGCCCATTTTCTTCTACGTAGTCCGGGAACTTGGCTGGCTCTTCGGCGATCCTGGCACGCATACTCGCGACCCACTTACAGGGTGGCTCGGCCACCACTGCTTGCTGACAGGTCTCTAGAGAATGTCTTGATAGTGCGTCAGCCACGACGTTGAGCTTCCCTCGACGATAATGGACATCAAATTGGAACTGCTTCAGTTCTAACGCCCATCGCGCGATTCTTCCGGACGGACTCTCGATCGAGTTGAGCCACTTGAGTGCTAGATGGTCAGTAATCACGTCGAACCGGTACCCTTCTAAGTAGCAGCGCAACTTCCGGATCGACCAAACTATTGCCAGACACTCTTTCTCGGTGGCGGAATAGTTCACCTCGGCCTTCAGCAACTTCCGGCTCGCATACGCTATCACTCGCTCTTGGCCATCAATCGTCTGTGTCAGCACTGCGCCGAGGCCATACTCACTCGCGTCAGTCTGCAAGACGAACTTGGCGGAAAAGTCGGGGCAAGCCAACACAGGGGCAGTCGTCAAGCTATCCTTCAATTGGCGCAATGCCTCCTCCTGTTCTTGCTCCCATGCCCATTTCCGCCCCTCCTTAAGAGCCTGTGACTGTACTTGAGTCGCGAAGTTAGGGACGAAGCGCCTGTACCATGACGCCATCCCGAGACACTGCCGCAGTTCCTTGCAATTTGTCAGGGCCCTCAGGCTACGTATCGCCTCCACTTTCTCCGGATCAGTACGTATTCCTTCCCGGCAAATCACATGTCCTAGGTAGACTAACCTCTCCCGGAAGAAGCTGCATTTTTTCCTATTTAACCTGAGATTGGCCGCCCTTAGCCGGCGGAATACCTCCCTCAAATTCTCTACATGCTGTTCTTTCGTTGCTCCTATTACCACGATGTCGTCCAGGTAGGCGAACGCATGGGGCTCCATTTCCGGTCCTATTACTGTATCCAATGCTCGCTGAAAGGTCGCACACGCCGAGTGCAGACCAAATGGCATCACCCGCCATTGAAAAAGAACTCTTCCAGGGACTGTGAACGCCGTACACTCCCGACTATCGGTATCTGCCAGTACCCGTGCTTCAAATCCAGAGTGGAGATGAACCGGGCGTGACGCAACCGCTCCAGGATGTGGTTAATACGAGGCACCGGATAAGCGTCCGGAATGGAATGCGCGTTGAGTTGTCGGTAGTCAATACACATACGCCACTCGCCAGTCTTCTTCTTGACCAAGACGATCGGGGCGCTGTGCGGACTACGCGACGGCTCAATGGCATTTGCCCGGATCAGCTCATCCACTTGCTCGTCGATCACCCTCTGCATGGCCGGATTCTTGGGATAGTATCTTTGTTTCAACGGCTTGTCATCCTTCAGCCGGATTCTGTGCTCCGCGATGTGTGAGACTCCCTGCAGCCCCTCGAAGAGATCCAGCTCTGACTCCAGGAACTCCCTCAGTTCTGGATCCAGATCCGCTGGCCACTCCGCCTCTTTTCTCGATTCTGGCAGTCGCTCCTGGCCCCCTGTGTCCGTGTGGATTCTGGACATTGCTCCTACTCCGTCCTTTCCCTGGCACGTTCCCGCCATGCCCCTTCCGTAGCCAACATAAGTCAGCCTTTGCAGCTCTAAGCGCCGCCTCTTGGGTTCTTCAGGCTCTCGATTTGAGCCGGACTTTACTTCCCTTTTCCTGACCTTTTCCATCGGGTGCCGAGCAGGTGCTCCCCTTCCATTACCTGGGAGGCCTTCCTCCGGCTCCCTCTGTAGCCGAGCAGGTGCTCCCCTTTCATGGCCCGGGAGGCCTTTCTCCGACTCTCTTTGTAGCCGAGCAGGTGCTCCCCTTTCCTGACCTGGGAGGCCTTTCTCCGACTCCTTCTGTAGCCGAGCAGGTGCTCCCCTTTCATGACTCGGGAGGCCTTTCTCCGACTCCTCGCTCGTTCCTGGCCCCACGCCCGGTGTCGTCACTGCTTCTATTATTACGTGGTCCAACATTGAGGGCATGATGAGCATCGTCATGCTGATCGTTTTTTCCCCTAAGCTGACGTCTACTCTCAAGGCTTTCTCCACCTCTAGGGTGGACCCATCCGCCAGGCGGATGCGTGCCTGTATTTCCTCCGCTCTTCCCCGAATCGTCCACTTGCGAACGCAGTCTTCACTCATGAAACTACGAGTGGCTCCAGTATCGATCGTGGCAGGCATCGTTCGTCCGCCAATCTCTACCGTAGTGACGATCCGGCCACCGTCCACCTTCAGCGGGTGTCCTACTACTGCGTTCCGTGTGTATCGGCGCCGACCCGATCCTATCCCTGGCGACGCCGTTGCCCGTTTCCCGCCTCCGCGCGGCGGCAACACTCCCGACTACTTCGGCCCCGGCTTCCACATACCCAACAAAATAAGACGGGGCCGTTGGGACATTCCCTGGCGAAGTGCCCCTCCTGTGCGCACCTACGACACGCGCGTCGCGGATCATATCCGTTCCCGGCCTCTTGGCTCATCATCCGATGGGCCACCTCTGCGTGAGTTGCAGCGGGTGGGGCGGAGACCCTTTTGTCCACAACGGTTGTTCCGGATCCGCTGGGAGCAGACGGGAACGGATTGAGATGTCCCCCCGGGGACTGTGCCGTCCTCGCCCATTCTGCACTATTCGAATTCGAGACACCCGGGGCTACGGGTTGGCTGCCTGAGTACTCCGCCCTCTGCCTCACGACGGTCTCGTATTCTACGGCCAGCTGAGTTAGCTGGGATAGGGTAGAGAAGTCTTGCCGTCGCACATAAAGCCTGTATTCCGGAGCGGCGTTCTCGTAGATCCGGTGCAGCTCTTGTGCCGACTCGTATCTAGCGTGATGCACAAGGGCCCTCAGCTCTATTAAATATTCTTTGAACTCTTCGCCTACACGCTGCCTCCGGGATCGGATCTCGTCCTCAAGCCTCTCGAAGTAACGAGGGGGTAAGAAAAACTCCAGGAAACCCCTCCTAAACACGGCCCACGGCACATCCCTTAGCCCACTGCTCAGAAACCAACGGGCAGCCCTATCGCAGAACACTTCACTCATTGCCCTGGGCAGAGAGAGAGTTCTCAGTTGAGAGCGATTGGCGTGTTTTACTTGTGCTCCAAGATTTTTATATATTTTTGCGCTTTAATGCTGCTGTTTATTTCTAAATTTTGCATTTTTTGGTGCATTATTTTAAAAGCTTTCATAAATTGTGTAAAGTGTTATCTGTTGTGCAGCGTAAGTCTGTTAACTATTGCATTTATAAAACGGGGCGTCAGTTCCGTGTTGTTGTTATTGCCTGTTTTTGATTCTTTTGCTTTGGTGCTCCCCCGTGCATACACTAGTTTGTGCGTGTGTTCGCTGCTGCATATTTCTGCTTGTGCATCGCGCTCTCGAAAATTTTTGCTATTGCTTTTCGCTCCAAACAATTTGTTTGTGTACGATATTTGTTTTTTGAGTGTTTACTTGCTCTATTTTTGTGCACCGTTTTCGTTTTGCTCTGCGCTCTCACAACTTGCATACGCTTGTAGCAATTATGTCGTGCTGTAAGAAACCTTGCACGTTCAAGCAGGCTGATGATTCTGCACACCCGCTCGCTGTAGTTGCCAAGAAGGTCTGCGGTGGCTTGCGTTGGTCGTGCCCAGATTGCATCGAAAAGCAAATTGATTTCTCCAGGATGTATAATTCTGTGAAAAATCAATTTTTAAAATTGAATAATGTGGCTAAGCAGCTGTCGAGTAATTTTGACTCGAGTTTTGAGTTGCTTGCCAATTATAAATTCGAGTCTCCAATCAATCGCCGGTTGGAGCCTCAACTTTTGCAATTGCCCTCTACGTCTGTTCAGACACCTACGCCTTTCTTGTCTCTACCTAGCAACTTGGATTTATCTCCAATGTTGTCTTTATCGCCTTCTCCAAGCGACTGCCCAATTACCCCCATTTCATCCCCTATAGTAGTTCCAGCAGAGCCCGTACCTGATACTGTCCCAGTTATCCAAACTGCCTCAGCCCCGTCAGATCCTGGCCGCAAAGGTAGACCTACGCGTAATCTTGCCCAGATTGTTAAACACAATCATGGTGCCTCTTTAGCTCCTCCAACTCCTGTATTACCTGCAGCCCCATCAGCACCTACTTTAACGGTTGTTGCCCCTCGTAGGCAAGTTTTTGTGTCTCGACTTTCATCGGACACCACTTCTGAGTCATTGGCAGCCTATATTGCTAGCAAATCTTCTGCTAGCGTGTCAATAACTAAATTTAATTTCTCCACCCCTCGTGAAATATCATCATTCAAAATAAATGTTTCACATGATATATTCCCAATCATTTGTGATCCCAAATTTTGGCCTCCACACATGATTGTTCACGAGTTCAAGCCAAAAAAGCGTAACCAGCCTGTCACCCTTCCAGTCCCTTCAATACAGGGTACCATTTCTGCCCCAAAAAACTAACTTCATCTTCTGACAAAATCTGTATTCATTATCAGAATGTCAGAGGTCTTATTTCAAAGCTTAAAAATCTTTTCATGGCCAGTACTTCCTTCGACTCGGACATAATAGCTTTTTCAGAAACATGGTTAAATTCAACCATATCCGATTTTGAGGTATTTTCGAATAGTTTTATTTTGCAAAGAAATGATCGGCCGACTCGAGGTGGTGGGGTGTTAATTGCCGTTAAAGCCACTCTCCAGTCAAAACTTTTCTGTTTTCGTACGCCTACTGACGCTGAGATTGTCTCAGTTAAGGTGTCTTTTCCTACACGGAATATCTATATTACATGCTCTTATGTCCCTCCTTCTTCTGATATTCAAGTTTATATGAAACATATTACTTGTATTAAAGAAGTTTCTTCACACGTGCGTGAAATTGACCTATTTATGGTGTTGGGTGTTTTTAATTTGCCGAACATCTCTTGGTCATTATTCACTGCCGAAAATTATCTAGTGCCCTCAGCACAGCATGATTTTATAGACTGCATGCTTGATCTTTCGTTGTTTCAAATCAATTCAATTTCTAATCATTTGAATAGAACACTTGACCTTGTATTTGTTAACGACTACCTTATTTCTAATGTGTCTAGGTCTCCTCCTTTATCTCTTCCTGAGGATGTGTATCATCCTACTATAGAGATTACAATGTTCAATTGTAATCGTCTCTTTTCGTGCTCATCAGCCAATAAGCCCCGCCGCTGCTTTCGCAAAGGAAATTATTCATTACTGAATCAGCTTATTTATGCAACCGATTGGTCTTTCTTATATGACTCGGTTGATATGAATACTGCTATTACTTTTTTTTTATAGCACCCTAAACTCCCTCTTAGATATGAGTATTCCCAAGTCAATTCCTTCGACTACTTCTTCAAAACCACCCTGGTTTACTCCCAGATTGTCACATCTTAAAAACTTAAAATCTAAATATTTTAAAAAGTTTAAAAAGTCTGGTTCGTGTACAGATTTGGCTAAATATTCCATAGCCAAGTCGAACTTCTTTCTTCTGAATTCTCAATGCTATGAGAATTATCTAACTCGTTGTAAAAGGCAATTTGCCCAAAATCCGAGACAGTTTTACAATTTTGTAAACTTGAAGCGTAAATCTTCAAGTTTGCCAACTTCTTTTTCTTTCGGGATGGATAAAGCTAGTAATGACTCTGATTCTGCTAACCTCTTTGCTAATTTTTTCCAATCAACTTACTCCTCTAGTTCTATACCTCCTCCTATTATTTCACACTCCTCTCTCCTTTTCGCTATAAACTCTTTAAAATCTTCTTACTCTCCAGGGCCTGATAATATTCCAAGTTGTCCCTTCTTTATCCATTGCTAAAGCTTTTTAAACTATCTCTTGAATCTTCTGTCTTTCCATCTCTTTGGAAAGAATCTTATATCATTCCTCTCCACAAGAAAGGTGGAAAGTCTGATATACAAAATTACAGGGGCATTGCAAAACTGTCCGCTATTCCTAAATTATTTGAAAAAATAATCACTTCGAATTTGCAGCATTTCTGCAAATCAGTTGTTTCCCCTGTTCAACATGGATTCGTAAAGAATTGGTCAACTACGACCAATCTGCTTGAGTTTACTTCCTTGGTAAACGATGCTTTTCTTTCGAAAATGCAAACTGATGTCATTTATACTGACTTCAGTAAGGCGTTTGACTCTGTGCACCATGACATTTTACTTTTTAAACTTGACCAAATAGGTTTCCCTCCGTCTCTTTTGCTTTGGATTAATTCTTATTTAAAAGGTAGGACCCAAAGAGTAATGCTGAGGCTGACTACCTCTAAACAAGTTCACGTTACTTCTGGTGTTCCACAAGGTAGTCATCTTGGACCTTTACTCTTTACTCTTTATATAAATGATCTCCACTCTGTTATATCACATGCCCGTGTACTCATGTATGCGGATGATGTGAAACTTATTTTATCATACACTAATCCCCTACATCATTCTCGTCTACAAGACGATTTGAACGCTATGCAACTTTGGTGTTCGGCCAATCAATTGCATCTGAATTGTTCAAAGTGTATGTTTATGACATTTAATCGTTCTACACCTTATCTTGTCAGTTATACAATCGACAATACCCCTTTGCAACGTATACTAACAGTTAAGGATCGAGGCGTTCTTTTTGATTCTAAACTCTGTTTCAATCTTCACATAGATACCATCGTTAATGAGGCAAAAGGTGTACTTGGATTCATTAAACGATGGTCTAAAGAGTTTAACGATCCTTTTATAACGAAACTTCTGTACATCTCTCTTGTTCGCCCTATCCTTGAATACTGCTCTTGCATCTGGTCTCCGCAGTATAACAATAGCCAGGATCGTATTGAATCTGTTCAGAAGCAATTTCTGCTTTTTGCCTTACGAGGTTTAAATTGGGACCCTAATCTTCGGTTGCCATCCTACTCCAGCAGGCTGCTTCTTCTTAACCTTCCGTCGTTAACCAACCGTAGGACAATTCTCGGTGTTGTTCTTCTACATAAGTTGATTATTGGCGATATAGATTCTCCTTTTCTGCTAGGGCGTCTTCAATTCTCTGTTCCGTCCAGACCAACCAGAAATTACCGCCCCTTATTCCTGTCTACGTGCACAACAGACTACGCTATGCACAATCCTTTTCGCGTGCTATGTAAAAATTATAATAGTTTGCATCACGTTTTCTCTACAGAACTTTCTCTACCCCTTATAAAATCGTTGCTTTCAGGATACCTTCGGGAAGTCACTGACCATTCTCAGCTATGAGCAGGGGCATAGCTTGCCGGACAGGCTGTAAATTTCCCCCCACCGGGTCGGTGATTTCCCATTACTTTTCTGTCCTATCTACTTAACACTCTATATATCTAGCTTACATTTCTTAACTTTATTAACAATCTTCTTACTTTATTTATTTCAATTTATAGCATTTTATTAATTAATATAGCAAACTAAGATTATTTTTAATTTTACTTAAGAACACTTTTTTCCTACTTACACCCTTCTGCTTAGATGTAGGCTCTAATAGCGTCACTGACAAATTTAGCTGTGAAAAGGGGCACAGCTGGCCGGACTGGCAACTAAAACACCTCCATCGATCGGTGATGCTATTTAGAGAACTGTGTTATCTAACTAGGCTTTTAGCATATAATTGCATTATCTATTGTATGTATAATCTACGGAATAATGAGGAAGACACTCGTTTTGTCGACCTTAAATAAATAAATAAATAAAAATAAAATGCGGTCGAGGGCAATGCCATAGGTGATGGCGCGCTCCTCGAGGTCCTCTAAGAACCCAAGGGGGTCGGATCGGCCATCATACCTCATACCCCACTTCCGAACTCCGCCTCCTGGTAATGGTATGGTAGGGAGGGATCACCACCCGATTCAACAGGGGACCGCCCTACCTCTGCGTTGACCGCAGTTCCTCGGCGTTCTTCATTCCCCCCGAGAGCAGGAACCGCCTCCACGCCCGAGACGGACAAGCTCGGGGCGGGCGCCTGCAAACGCCCGTACAGTTGGGAGCTCCTGAGGTCAGGCTCCAACTTTTGACGTGGACGCCCGCCAACGACGGGTGGGACGCCCCATGATGGCGGCTCAAGAGTTTTAGCGTACTGAGACTCCATCTCAGCAAGCCGAGCCCAAATCTCAGTCGAATGACCGCCATCCTACACGTAGGTGGACAGCCGCTTACGTAGCTCCTCCACGCGCCCTTCTTTTTCCAGCCTAAACTCCTGGGCGATCGCCATTAACTCCTCTTTGCGTCGCTGGTGAATCCAACGGACTCCTACCCCCGGGTTTTGGCACTCACCTGCCTCCATCCTTTATTATATACCTTTATTTTTTTCACTTTTACGCCGATCTTATTCAGCCACTTTTGTTCCTTTTAGTTTTCTCTTTATTTTGCCTTTATATCTTCCACCGAACAAAAATACAAAAAAATTAAAAAAAAAAATTTTTTCTTTTCCTTTGCTTATATAAAAAAAACTCAACAAAAGGTAATTAAATTTTCCTTTTCACTTTTTCACTTTTAGGCCGTTCCTCACTTGGCCGCTGCCTTCGCCTTTATTGGGTACCTTGGTTTCTTCTTGTGTACTTAACTGTTTGTTTTATTTCTTTTATTTATTTTGTTTAATTAATTTTATTTATAAAAAATTTTATTTTTATCCACTTATTTCTATTTAAAAATATCAATCTTATAAGGCGACCATCTTCACTGCCCCGACAACTGTACTGACGAATTCAACTTTTCACCGCGCGTGAGTTGAATTCGTCCCACTGTACAGTCGCTGCCGCGACGCCTTAACGGCCCTTCGACGCCGACGTCGACTGCGCCGCGCGTTTGTGCACCCGTGTGCGAGCGTGATCTCGACGTCGCCCGTCTGGCGCGCGCGCGCTGTACTTTTACGACCGACTGTTATGTTTTCGTCTCCTTGCTTTGCGTGCTAGCTTTTTGCAAGCATTTTTGTCGCTAAAATTCTGCACGTGTTCATTTTTCGGTCTCTGCCTAACACAGGGTATAAAAATGTTCGCTGGGGTATACTGGACTACTTAATCCCCTAGTTTTATATTTCACACCTATATCATATCCTCATTCCCTTGTTCTCCGCTAGAGTACTTTCCCTCTAGGGTATGCCCGACTTAAAATACCCTGTATGCAAAAATTTTTTTTTTAAAACACCTATTTGGTCATACTTGCGGGGCTTTAATCCGCAACTTTGCCACGCCCCTAAACGCCTCTTGTCCCTGCTCGGGCGCCACTTGTAAATAAGCTACTGGCCGGGGTACATATGTCAGTCTTACCAGGTCCAGCGAGTTACAAGATATTTATAAATTCGCTGGGACGGAGGGCTAAAAGGGAGGGATGAAGGTTTCGCCGAAAGTATACCTCGCGCTACCACGGTACTGCCTGCTATACCGGGCCGCAGCCTCGTGCTACCTCCTTTAGCAGGCCGGAGCCTCGTACCGCCCACGCTATCGGGCCATGGCCACGTACCACCTGCACTATCGGGCCTCAGCCACGTGCCAACTACTCTATCGGGCCTCAGCCACGTGCCAACTACTCTATCGGGCTGCAGCCACGTACCAACTACTCTATCAGGCCTCAGCCACGTACCAACTACACTATTGGACCTTGGCCCCGCACCAATTACACTATCCCCCCTAGGTTAGGGTGAACATCGGCTATCGCCGACTTCCTTTTCACTTTTTTTTCTTTTAGGCCGTTCCTCACTTGGCCGCTGCCTTCGCCTTTATTGGGTACCTTGGTTTCTTCTTGTGTACTTAACTGTTTGTTTTATTTCTTTTATTTATTTTGTTTAATTAATTTTATTTTTATCCACTTATTTCTATTTAAAAATATCAATCTTATAATGCGACCATCTTCACTGCCCCGACAACTGTACTGACGAATTCAACTTTTCACCGCGCGTGAGTTGAATTCGTCCCACTGTACAGTCGCTGCCGCGACGCCTTAACGGCCCTTCGACGCCGACGTCGACTGCGCCGCGCGTTTGTGCACCCGTGTGCGAGCGTGATCTCGACGTCGCCCGTCTGGCGCGCGCGCGCTGTACTTTTACGACCGACTGTTATGTTTTCGTCTCCTTGCTTTGCGTGCTAGCTTTTTGCAAGCATGTTTGTCGCTAAAATTCTGCACGTGTTCATTTATCGGTCTCTGCCTAACACAGGATATAAAAATGTTCGCTGGGGTATACTGGACTACTTAGTCCCCTAGTTTTATATTTCACACCTATATCATATCCTCATTCCCTTGTTCTCCGCTAGGGTACTTTCCCTCTAGGGTATGCCCGACTTAAAATACCCTGTATGCAAAAAAATTTTTTTAAAACACCTATTTGGTCATACTTGCGGGGCTTTAATCCGCAACTTTGCCACGCCCCTAAACGCCTCTTGTCCCTGCTCGGGCGCCACTTGTAAATAAGCTACTGGCCGGGGTACATATCTCAGTCTTACCAGGTCCAGCGAGTTACAAGATATTTATAAATTCGCTGGGACGGAGGGCTAAAAGGGAGGGATGAATGTTTCGCCGAAAGTATACCTCGCGCTACCACGGTACTGCCTGCTATACCGGGCCGCAGCCTCGTGCTACCTCCTTTAGCAGGCCGGAGCCTCGTACCGCCCACGCTATCGGGCCATGGCCACGTACCAAGTGCACTATCGGGCCTCAGCCACGTGCCAACTACTCTATCGGGCCTCAGCCACGTGCCAACTACTCTATCGGGCTGCAGCCACGTACCAACTACTCTATCAGGCCTCAGCCACGTACCAACTACACTACTGGACCTTGGCCCCGCACCTAGGTTAGGGTGAACATCGGCTATCGCCGATGTTTAGCACAAATATAACTGCCCGAGATTACGATGATCTGCTTTAAGTTAATCATTGAGACTCCGTTCACTTTATTCACAACTTTTATTATAGAAGATCTGCTTTAAGTTAATCATTGAGACTCCGTTCACTTTATTCACAACTTTTATTATATACTATCCTAACAAACTTCCTGTCTTAGGCCCTGCCGCACTGTCTTGGAGCCCTAGCGCTCCGCTATGCACTTCACGTTTTTTCTCTGCTCGCACTCCTTTTCAGCACGTCTACTCACCATGATCGGTATTTCCAAAGTGCCGGCTCGTTCGCTAGCGAGCCATGCGCTTGCCTCGGCCGGTCAACTTCGCCGCGAGCTTTCGCAACTTCGCTTCGGAGCTTTCGGTCTTCGCCGCCGAATCGAAGCTGCGCTCTCGCAGCCGGTGTTGAACAAACGATCAGCAACGCACGGTTGTAGCGGCGGCCGGCGGTTAAATGCAAACTATCTTATAACTTTCGTGGCTCCTTGCCTCTTTACTCGCTAATATAATGTTGATTATACTATAATTAATACTCTGCGGCTTCTTGCCTCTCATATAACTAATACATTGTTGATTATAATATAATTAATACACAGCGGCTTCTTGCCTCTCATATAACTAATACATTGTTGGGTTATCCCGTTTGGTATGGCCATGGGGACGATGGCTCCTCGCCAAGAAAACTGTGGGGCGGCAGACCTCAGTAGCCGCCTTACAAAGTACATACTAAAGATAAGTTGGTTGGTAGCATTTGGAAAAAATGTTGGCAATATAGAATATGTGTCAAAAAACCTATATGGGGAGTGGTTACATACCGCCAATTCAGTAACATTTGAAAAAAATGTCGGCAATATAGAATATGTGTCAAAAAACCTATATCGGGAGTGGTGTCGCGCAACGCATGTCATATGCAAAATTTTATACACGGAAGATTCATATGACTGTGAGGGGTTGCCTTGCCGGTATAAATCAATTATGTTTAATTACAAAGAATAATGAAGTTAATTTGGGTGTATTATTGACATAAGTACATGAATAAAGATAAGGTGGTTGGTAGCTTTTGGAAAAAATGTCGGCATTATAGAATATGTGACAAAAAACCTATATCGGGAGTGGTGTCGCGCAAGGCATGTCGTATGAAAAATTGTATGTACGGTAAATTTATACGACTGCAAGGTGCTGCCTTGCCGGTATAAATCAACTATGTTAAATTACAAAGAATAATGAAGTTTTTTGGGTGTGTTGTAACATTAGTACTCAATATAGATAAGGTGGCTGGTAGCATTTGGAAAAAATGTCGGAATTAAACAATATGTAACAAAAAATCTGTATATGGAGTGGTGTCGCGCAAATCATGTCATACGCTACATTTTACATACGGAAAATTTATATGACTGTGAGGTGTTGCCTTGCCGCCATAGGTCAATTAAGTTTAATTAAAAAGAATAATGAAGTTGATTCAATATATTATTGTATTGGTCCATGAAAAAAATGTAGATGGGAGCTTTTGGAACAAATGTCGGCATTATAGAATATGTGTCAAAAAACCTATATATTGGGTGGTGTCGCGCGGCACATCATACGCTAAATTTTACATACGGCAAATTAATATGATTGTGAGGTGCTGCCTAGTCGACATAGGTCAATTTAGTTTAATTAAAAATAACAATGAAGTTAATTCAGTATATTATTGTATTGGTCCATGAAAAAAAAAATGTAGATGGGAGCTTTTGGAAAAAATGTCGGCATTATAGAATATGTGTCAAGAAATCGGTGTATGGAGTGGTGTCGCGCAAAGCATGTCATACGCTAAATTTTACATACGGTAAATTAAAATGACTGTGAGGTGTTGCCTTGCCGCCAAAGGTCAATTAAGTTTAATTAAAAAGAATAATGAAGTTAATTCAATATATTATTGTATTGGTCGATGAAAAATATAGTGTGAATGGTAGCTTTTCAAAAAAATGTCGGCATTATAGAATTTGTGTCAAAAAAAACTATATATTGAGTGGTGTCGCGCAGGCCATGTCATATGAAAAATTGTATATACGGTTAATTTATACGACTGCAAGGTGTTGCTTTGCCGGTATAAATCAACTATGTTAAATTACAAAGAATAATGAATTTATTTGGGTATGTTATAACATAAGTACACTGTAAAGATATGGTGGCTGGTAGCATTTGGAAAAAATGTCGGCATTATAGAACATGTGACAAAAAATCTGTGTATGGAGTGGTGTCGCGCAAAGCATGTCATCCGCTAAATTTAACATACGGAAAATTAATATGACTGTAAGTTGATGCCTTGCAAGCATAGGTCAATTATGGTTAATAAAAAAGAATAATGAAGTTGATTCAATATATTATTGTATTGGTCCATGAAAAAAAAATGTAGATGGGAGCTTTTGGAAAAAATGTCGGCAATATAGAATATGTGTCAAAAAACCTATATATTGAGTGGTGTCGCGCGGCACATCATACGCTAAATTTTACATACGGCAAATTAATATGAATGTGAGCTGTTGCCAAGCCGATATAGGTCAATTTAGTTTGATTTAAAAGAAAAATGAAGTTAATTCAATATATTATTGTATTGGTCCAGGAAAAAAAAAAATTTGATGGGAGATTTTGGAACAAATGTCGGCATTATAGAATATGTGTCAAAAAACCTATATAGGGAGTGGTGTCGCGCAAGGCATGTCATATGCAAAATGTTATACACGGTAGATTAATATAACTGTGAGGTGTTGCCTTGCCGGTATAAATCAGTTATGTTTAATTCAAAAGAATAATTAAGTTATTTTTTGATGTATTATTAAATAAGTACATAATAAAGATAAGTTGGTTGGTAGCATTTGGAAAAAATGTCAGCAATATAGAATATGTGTCAAAAAACCTATATGGGGAGTGGTTACATACCGCCAATTCAGTAACATTTTAAAAAAATTTCGGCAATATAGAATATGTGTCAAAAAACCTATATAGGGAGTAGTGTCGCGCAAGGCATGTCATATGAAAAATGTTATGCACGGTAGATGCATATAACTGTGAGGTGTTGCCTTGCCGGTATAAATCAATTAGGTGAAATAACAAATAATAATGAAGTTATTTGGGTGTGTAACATTAGTACACAATTAAGATAAGGTGACTGCTAGCATTTGGAAAAAATGTCGGCATTATAGAATATGTGACAAACAATCTGTATATGGAGTGGTGTCGCGCAAAGCATGTCATACGCTAAATTTTACATACGGCAAATTAATATGACTGTGAGGTGTTGCCTTGCCGCCATAGGTCAATTAAGTTGAATTAACAAGAAGAATGAAGTTAATTCAATATATCATTGTATTGGTCGATGAAAAAAATAGTGTGGATGGTAGCTTTTGGAAAAAATGTGGGGATTATAGAATATGTGTCAAAAAACCTATATAGGGAGTGGTGTCGCGCAAGGCATGTCATACGCTAAATTTTACATACGGCAAATTAATATGACTGTGAGGTGTTGCCTTGCCGCCTAAGGTCAATCAAGTTTAATTAAATAATGAAGTTATTTTAATATATTATTGTATTGGTCCATGAAAAATATAATGTGGATGGTAGCTTTTGGAAAAAATGTCGGCATTATAGAATATGTGTCAAAAAACCTATATCGGGAGTGGTGTCGCGCAAGGCATGTCATATGAAAAATAGTATGTACGGTAAATTTATTCGACTGCAAGGTGCTGCCTTGCCGGTATAAATCAACTATGTTAAATTACAAAGAATAATGAAGTTTTTTGGGTGTGTTGTAACATTAGTACACAATATAGATAAGGTGGCTGGTAGCATTTGGAAAAAATGTCGGAATTAAACAATATGTAACAAAAAATCTGTATATGGAGTGGTGTCGCGCAAATCATGTCATACGCTACATTTTACATACGGAAAATTTATATGACTGTGAGGTGTTGCCTTGCCGCCATAGGTCAATTAAGTTTAATTAAAAAGAATAATGAAGTTTATTCAATATATTATTGTATTGGTCCATGAAAAAAAATGTAGATGGGAGCTTTTGGAACAAATGTCGGCATTATAGAATATGTGTCAAAAAACCTATATATTGGGTGGTGTCGCGCGGCACATCATAGGCTAAATTTTACATACGGCAAATTAATATGATTGTGAGGTGCTGCCTAGTCGACATAGGTCAATTTAGTTTAATTAAAAAGAACAATGAAGTTAGTTCAATATATTATTGTATTGGTCCATGAAAAAAAAAAATGTAGATGGGAGCTTTTGGAAAAAATGTCGGCATTATAGAATATGTGTCAAAAAACCTACATAGGGAGTGGTGTCGCGCAAGGCATGTCTTATGCAAAATGTTATACACGGTAGATTAATATAACTGTGAGGTGTTGCCTTGCCGGTATAAATCAGTTATGTTTAATTCAAAAGAATAATTAAGTTATTTTATGATGTATTATTAAATAAGTACATAATAAAGATAAGTTGGTTGGTAGCATTTGGAAAAAATGTCAGCAATATAGAATATGTGTCAAAAAACCTATATGGGGAGTGGTTACATACCGCCAATTCAGTAACATTTTAAAAAAATTTCGGCAATATAGAATATGTGTCAAAAAACCTATATAGGGAGTAGTGTCGCGCAAGGCATGTCATATGCAAAATTTTATACACGGTAGATTCATATAACTGTGAGGTGTTGCCTTGCCGGTATAAATCAATTATGTTTAATTCAAAAGAATAATTAAGCTATTTGAATGTATTATTAAATAAGTACATAATAAAGATAAGTTGGTTGGTAGCATTTGGAAAAAATGTCGGCATTATAGAATATGTGACAAAAAATCTGTATATGGAGTGGTGTCGCGCAAAGCATGTCATACGCTAAATTTTACATACGGCAAATTAATATGACTGTGAGGTGTTGCCTTGCCGCCATAGGTCAATTAAGTTTAATTAAAAACAATAATTAAGTTAATTCAATATATTACTGTAGTGGTCGATGAAAAATATGGTGTGGATGGTAGCTTTTGGAAAAATTGTCGGCATTATAGAATATGTGTCAAAAAACCTATATGGGGAGTGGTGTCGCACAAGGCCTGTCATATGAGAAATTGTATGTACGCCCAACTCATATGACTGTGAGGTGTTGCCTTGCCGGCATAGGTCAATTATGTTTAATTAAAAAGAATAATTAAGTTATTTTAATGTATTATTCAATAAGTACATAATAATGATAAGGTGGTTGGTAGCATTTGGAAAAAATGTCGGCAATATAGAATATGTGACACAAAACCTATATAGGGAGTGATTACATACCACCAATTCAATAACGTTTGAAAAAAAGTCGGCATTATAGAATATGTGTGAAAAAAACCTATAAATTGAGTGGTGTCGCGCACGGAATGTCATACGCTAAGTTTTACATACGGCAAAGTAACATTTAATATATTATTGTATTGGTCCATGAAAAATATAATGTGGATGGTAGCTTTTGGAACAAATGTCGGCATTATAGAATATGTGTCAAAAAACCTATATATTGACTGGATAAGTTTTACATACTGCAAATTAATATGACTGTGAGGTGTTGCTTTGCCGGCATAGGTCAATGAAGTTTAATTAAAAAGAATAATGAAGTTAATTTAATATATTATTGTATTGGTCCATGAAAAATATAATGTTGATTGTAGCTTTTGGAAAAAAATTGTCGGCAATTTAGAATATGTGTCAAAAAACCTTTGTAGGGAGTGGTGTCGCGCAAGGCATGTCATAAGAAAACTTGTACATACGGCCAATTCATACGACTGTGAGGTGTTGCCTTGTCGGCATAGGTCAATTATGTTTAATTAAAATGAAAAATTAAGTTATTTTAATGTATTATTAAATTAGTCCATAATAAAGATAAGTTGGTTGGTAGCATTTGAAAATAATGTCGGCAATATAGAATATGTGTCAAGAAACATATCGGGAGGGGTGTCACGACAGGCATGTCATATGCAAAATTTTATACACGGTAGATTCATATAACTGTGAGTTGTTGCCTCTCCGATATAAATCAATTATGTTAAATTTCACAGAATAATGAAGTTATTTGGGTGTGATTTTACATAAGTACATAATAAAGATAAGGTAGTTGGAAGCAATTGGAAAAAATGTCGGCATTAAAGAATATATGACAAAAAAATGTCGAAATTAAACAATATGTAACAAAAAATCTGTATATGGAGTGGTGTCGCGCAAATCATGTCATACGCTACATTTTACATACGGAAAATTTAAATGACTGTGAGGTGTTGCCTTGCCGCCATACGTCAATTAAGTTTAATTAAAAAGAATAATGAAGTTGATTCAATATATTATTGTATTGGTCCATGAAAAAAAATGTAGATGGGAGCTTTTGGAACAAATGTCGGCATTATAGAATATGTGTCAAAAACCTATATATTGGGTGGTGTCGCGCGGCACATCATACGCTAAATTTTACATACGGCAAATTAAAATGATTGTGAGGTGTTGCCTAGCCGACATAGGTCACTTTATTTTAATTAAAAAGAACAATGAAGTTAATTCAATACATTATTGTATTGGTCCATGAAAAAAAAAATGTAGATGGGAGCTTTTGGAAAAAATGTCGGCATTATAAAATATGTGTCAAGAAATCGGTGTATGGAGTGGTGTCGCGCAAAGCATGTCATAAGCTAAATTTTACATACGGCAAATTAAAATGACTGTTAGGTGTTGCCTTGCCGCCAAAAGGTCAATTAAGTTTAATTAAATTAAGTTAATGGAAGTTAATTCAATATATTATTGAATTGGTCGATGAAAAATATTGTGTAAATGGTAGCTTTTGAAAAAAATGTCGGCATTATAGAATATGTATCAAAAAACCTATATATTGAGTGGTGTCGCGCACGGCATGTAATAAGCAAAATTGTACATTCGGCCAATTCATATGACTGTGAGGTGTTGCCTTTCCGGAATTGATTAATTATGTTTAATTAAAAAGAATAATGAAGTTAATTCAATATATATTTGAATTGGTCCATGAAAAATATAATGTGGATGGTAGCTTTTAGAAAAAATGTCGGCATTAGAGAATATGTGTCAAAAAAACCTATATATTGAATGGTGTGGCGCACAGCATGTCATACGCTAAATTTTACATACGGAAAATTAATATGACTGTGAGGTGTTGCATTGCCGCCATAGGTCAATTAAGTTTAATTAACAAGAAGAATGAAGTTAATTCAATATATCAATGTATTGGTCGAAGAAAAATATAGTGTGGATGGTAGCTTTTGGAAAAAATGTCGGCATTATAGAATATGTGTCAAAAAACCTATATAGGGAGTGGTGTCGCGCAAGGCATGTCATATGCAAAATGTTATACACGGTAGATTCATAGAGCTGTGAGGTGTTGCCTTGCCGCCATAGGTCAATTAAGTTTAATTATCAAGAAGAATGAAGTTAATTCAAAATATCATTGAATTGGTCGATGAAAAATATAGTGTGGATGGTAGCTTTTGGAAAAAATGTGGGGATTATAGAATATGTGTCAAAAAACCTTTTGGAAAAAATGTCGGAATTAAACAATATGTAACAAAAAATCTGTATATGGAGTGGTGTCGCGCAAATCATGTAATACGCTACATTTTACATACGGAAAATTTATATGACTGTGAGGTGTTGCCTTGCCTCCATAGGTCAATTAAGTTTAATTAAAAAGAATAATGAAGTTGATTCAATATATTATTGTATTGGTCCAGGAAAAAAAAATTTAGATGGGAGATTTTGGAACAAATGTCGGCATTGTAGAATATGTGTCAAAAAACCTATATATTGAGTGGTGTCGCGCACGGCATGTAATAAGCAAAATTGTACATTCGGCCAATTCATATGACTGTGAGGTGTTGCCTTTCCGGCATTGATTAATTATGTTTAATTTAAAAGAATAATGAAGTTAATTCAATATATTATTGAATTGGTCCATGAAAAATATAATGTGGATGGTAGCTTTTAGAAAAAATGTCGGCATTAGAGAATATGTGTCAAAAAACCTATATATTGAATGGTGTGGCGCACGGCATGTCATACGCTAAATTTTCCATGAAAAATATAATGTGGATGGTTGCTTTTGGAAAAAATGTCGGCATTATGGAATTTGTGTCAAGAAATCGGTGTATAGAGTGGTGTCGCGCAAAGCATGTCATACGCTAAATTTTACATACGGCAAATTAAAATGACTGTGAGGTGTTGCCTTGCCGCCAGAGGTCAATTAAGTTTAATTTAAAAGAATAATGAAGTTAATTCAATATATAATTGTATTGTAGTTAACTTTGTTATCTTATAGAATAGAACACTTTATTTAGAAGTTCCAAGTGAGAGCGACAGTTGTTATCGCTACTCACGACGTTATTCTTCTGTTCTTTACATTTGGTTTTCATTATTACTAAACCTAAGGCTGAGCAGTCCTCAGGGGCAGCGCTGCCTTTTGTATATAAGTCGTTTTATATATTACGTATAAAACGAGTATATATATATTATTTATAAGCGGCGGATACGTCGCTGGTGGGACAGAGCGTATTGTGCACGTATGTAAGCGGTAAATGCATGGGACTAATGCTGACGCGGCTTGTTTGTAGTCAAGGCATTCTGTGCCGATCATATTTCGGGCACTTGGACTATGTTTATAAGTATATATGAAGTACATACTGGATATATTGCTGAGTACAGTAAGCTCTCGATATGTGCACACTACATCTCCCTCCTTATGAAAAATAACGTATTTATATGAAGTTATTTTTAATTTATGTATATTAATATATGTTTTATTTTTGTTCTTAGAAAGTACATGTATTTCAATAAAATAGAAAAATAGTAAAATTAATTTTTTTTTTTTTTTTAATTAATTTTTGAATAACTTTAGCCTATTCTTATTGACTTTCTGAGGTTTCTTTTTTCCAATATCGATTACAATATTGTTTTTATCTTCTAACTTTTTTATCATATTCTATTTTACGTTTTTGTTTTTCTATTTCAATCATAGAAATTGCTCTTTTATATGCTATTTGTAATTTAAATTTAAACTCTTTTGCATAATCGTCTAAATTGTATATAGGATCTATTTGTGAAAAAGTGTTAAATTCTCTAAATTGTCTTGGTAGTTTACCGTAAACAAGTTCATAAGGACAGTAGTCATGTACTGTTGATGGGGTAGTGTTAAAACAATATGTGAAGTAATTCAACCATTCATCCCAATCATTTTTGTCTATAGAGATGTATGAACGAATGTATTCGTTGAATGTTCGATGACTTCTTTCTACCGTTCCTATAGTCTGGTGATGATGTGCTGTTGATAATATATTACTTATCTTCATATATTTGCACAAGTCATTAATAAGTGAATTTTTATACTCAGTACCCATGTCTGATATTAACGTCTTCATAGGACCGTACTTTAGTATAAATGATTCAAATATTGCTTTGGCTACTGTTTTTGCGCTTTTATCTGTTACTGGTATTGAAATAGATATTTTGTAAGGTCGCATATTATAGTTATTGCATACTCATTGCCATTCTCGGTTCGAGGTAATGGGCCGATGGTATCAATTAAAACAGTGTCAAAAGCTGTGTTTGGGGTATCTGTTATTATCATTGGGGACTTTGTATGTGTTGTAGTTTTAGCTCTTTGGCAGTCTTCACACGTTTTTACATAGTTTTTATGGTTTGTATCATTTTGGGCCAATAGTAACTTTTCTTTATTTTTGATAGGGTACGCGTAATCCCTGTATGGGTCGTTATGATATCTTAACAGGATTGCATTAATTTGACTTTCGTCATTTTTGTCTACTTGTGTCACTTTTTGTAATAGACCAGAAAAAGCCAAAAAAATTTGGCGCTACTTTAAGGCCGTATGGTAATCGCGTGAAGCGATATGAGCCAGTGCTCGTGGAAAAAGATGTTATATTTCTAGATTTTTCTTCTAGTTCAATTTGATGGAAGCCAGACATTAGGTCTAGACACGAGAAATATTTCGCTCTTCCCAATTGATCTAGGATTTCTTCTATTCTAGGTAATGGATATTTATCTGCTAGAAGTTTTTTATTTACTTGCCTATAATCCACTACTAGACGCCATTTTTTTTCTTTTGAATTTGGCAGTGATTTCTTAGGAACTAAGAGAAGTGGGCTATTATATTCTGATATAGACGGTTCGACTATACCATTTTTAATCAATTTTTCTACTTGTCTATTTATTTCTGGTTTTTCTGTTACCGCATTTCTAAAGTTTTTAATGTATACCGGAGTTTTGTCTGCTAATCTTAATTTTTGTTTGTAAAAGTTGTTACTCGAAATTGCTTCTGATTCTAAACCAAATATGTCACTGTATTTGGTGCATAATTCAGTAAGTTCTGTTTTCACATGGTCTGGGAATTTTAATTTGTTTAAGACTTCATTAGTTCTATTGGTTTGGTTTTTATTGAACGATTTAATTTCGTAATTTTTTATTGATTCGAACTCAATGTTAGGATTTTCGATATTAATATTATTATTTGTTGTATTCAAAATACGAACTATTGCACTATTGCTTTTTACGATGCTGTTAGCTATAAATACCCCAGGATGAATTTCCTGATTTGGTACTAAAACAGCATCTTCATTTGTCTGAAGTGTGATTTTTCTCACTACTTCCGGCCTTGCTGGCAATAATATTGAATTGTCAATAACATTGTGTAAGAGTGGCACATGTATTTGGTCTTTAAGTGATTGTGGTTTTAGTATTAATTCATCGTTGTGATAATCTAATATGCAATCGAATTTTCGAATGAAGTCAAGTCCCAAGATTCCGTCACACGGTACGGAAAATTCATTATTAACTATTTGGAAGTCATGACTGATTATGAAATAATCGAAGAGTAAATCAATTGTTGCTAGTCCACTTGATTGAATTGTTCCCTGACCAATTCCTGTTATATTTGTTTTGAAAGTTTGATTAATTTCAGAACATATGCTATTATCTTTTAGAATTGATATGTTCGCTCCAGTATCTATTAGTAATGTTAATGGTTTATTATTTTTTTGATTCTGTATTTTAATTATGCTGCTGAGATTTAGATTTATATTAAAAACTTTAATGTTCTGTTGCTCAAGGGGGCTTGAGCGTTTTCCGAGCTACTTTGTGTTACTCGTACTTGATTATTACTTCTATTATTACCTCTATTTGAGCCGCCTCTGTTCGAGCCACCTCTAGAGTTGTTGTTGTTGTGATTATTGTTATTATTGTACCTTTGGCCGCCTCTGTTATAGTTACGGCCTCTATAATTACCACGACCACGATTTCCACCGCGCTGTGGGTAATTTTGGTAATACATAATAGTATTAGTTTCTTCTGCTATATCATTGGCTGTTTCAATAAATGTAGCTATTGCTTCGTCCATAGTGTTGAATTGACGAGAACGCATAACAGCTTTAATTTCTTTGTTTAGGCAATTTTTCTTCATTGCTGATACAGCTTGTTTGGTACTTAATGATTTAGCTTGTTCTAGTGTATATTCTTTCTCAATATATGCTTAGCTAACTTTTCTATCTCTTGGGTATACACGTTGGGTGTTTTGTTTTTCTGGGAAAGATTCAATAATCGTGCAGATATATTGTCGATTGACTCACCCTTTACATTTGTTTTAAGTTTATTTATGATCTGATCAATTGTATTCTCATTGCTGATTATATTCCTGGCTGGTCCTTTTAGTTTTGTTTTTATTAAAGATACTGCTAAGTTTTCATGCGCGCCCTGTATTGTTTTTATAATTTCCAATGCATCTATGAAACTACGCAGGTTTTCAGCTTTACCGCTGAAATCCGGTATAATCCTCGATGCTGTGTTTATAAATTCAATATTAGTTTGCGTCATGATTGCTGATTTTTGTTCGACAATGCTAGAGTTCGTGTCGGATTCTGATAAGGAATTATCTTCGTCTATTTCGGGTAAATTTATAACCGCAGGTATAGTTAAGTCTTGTAGATCTTTTTCTTCAACTTCTGGGTCAGTGTTACTTTCTGATTCGTCTTCTTCTGTTGAATCTATGTCTTCCTGATCTATTGGATTTGGTTCTTCACTAGTTCCCACTGTCAATGGGGTGTTCAAGATTGTCGGTATCGATATATCTAGATTGTACCTCCTTTGGACTGATAATAAATTTGACCTGAATTTTACCAATAATTTAGATACTATTGACCAGTGTGATTGATTTAGCTTTTCTCTGTTTTTATGTATTAATATTCTTGCTTCATTAAAGCAGTCTACTAATATCTTTGCGTGTCTATTTAAAGTTTCTGGGAGAATATTTCTATTTTGTGAGGGACATTTATTGGATCTATTGAAGGCTTTATTGATTTTGTTTGTTGCCATTCCATATCTGTTTTATATCTGTCCTATAAGAAAATCTTTTCATGATTTTTTTTTTTTTTTTAAATGTAGTTAATTTTACTTTTATTCTTTAGTATTGAAATATGTGTACATGACTGTATAAACAATTTTATTATACTATTGTTTTCAATATTTTATTGTAAAAGATGTCTGTATAGTTAGCATTACTGTAATGATACAATAATTTTAATATTTTTTTCTTTTTAGATCGTATCCAGATCATTTGCTTTACTCAAATACTTTTTCTTCAGACACTAATTGTGTACTTTATAAATTTTGAACAATAGATTTAGGATCATTATTGTTACTATTATTATCAGTAATGTTGTTATCATTGTTTAATCTTGATTTTCTACTGCTACTTTATTAATTACATTGGCAGTGGAGTCTACTGCTTTTACATCTAATAGACCCATTTTTGCGGGTGATACATATATTATATATTTAATATTTTCTACAAACTCAAGATTTTCAACACGTTTACTAATTTTGTTATCATTCATTTACTTCATTTTATCTTTATCTCCTGCCTGGGTTTTTGTATGGTTTTCAGGCCACACTCTAATCGGGCAACTTTTTTATCGCTCAATTTTACAATTAATTTTTAAGAATTAATAAAAAAAATATGCATCGTAGTGCAATGAAAAATAAATATATATATGCACGCAGTGCATTGGATTGCAGAAATGTATGCGCTCTTGGAAGCGCTGTCGGATCCAGTTGTTAGAGGGGGGGCGCTGCTGGCTGCACAGCCTGCTTCTGTTGTTGGAGGGGCGCCGGTGCTGGCTGCACAAGCTGCTTATATTTCTGGAGGGGCACCGGTGCTGGCCGCACAAGTGTACTCACAGTGAGGTGAGTTTAACGGTCCCTCGCAGTCATTAGGGCAGATCTTCATAGGCTTCGTAATTTCTTTTTGTTGGGGTGGAGAGGATTTAGTATTTTGTTTTGCAATGTTTTTTATTGCAGAGTAGGTGTATGTGTGCGAGGTTGATTTTTTGTTTTTGTGAGTGGACAATAATTCTTTTATATGTTCCACTTCGGCATGTACTTCTACTGATTTGCTCCAGGGTAAGTCAGTACCGGTATTTAATAATTTTAACAGTTGAGCTTTTCTTGCTCTTAGCCGTTTTACTATGCCGCTGCGCTTCGCACACATATCACTCTACTCACTGCGTTTATTAGTTGTTTCGTTGTTGTTCCTTCTGTTCCCGTTGTTCCTGTTGATTTCCGTTGTTATTCGGTGATCCAGGTTTGTTGTCGTCCAGTGACATAAGTCACGGTCGCCATGAAGTTAACTTTGTTAACTTATAGAATAGAACACTTTATTTAGAAGTTCCAAGTGAGAGCGACAGTTGATATCGCTACTCACGACTTTATTCTTCTGTTCTTTACATTTGGTTTTCATTATTACTAAACCTAAGGCTGAGCAGTCCTCAGGGGCAGCGCTGCCTTTTGTATATAAGTCGTTTTATATATTACGTATAAAACGAGTATATATATATTATTTATAAGCGGCGGATACGTCGCTGGTGGGACAGAGCGTATTGTGCACGTATGTAAGCGATCAATGCATGGGACTTATGCTGACGCGGCTTGTTTGTAGTCAAGGCATTCTGTGCCGATCATATTTCGGGCACTTGGACTACACTTGAACATGACATATGTTTATGCAACAAAGAATAAATGTCTTTGCCTTTTTAGCATTTATGTTAATAAGTATATATGAAGTACATACTGGATATATTGCTGAGTACAGTAAGCTCTCGATATGTGCACACTACAGTATTGGTCGATGAAAAATATAGTGTGAATGGTAGCTTTTGCAAAAAATGTCGGCATTATAGAATATGTGTCAAAAAAAACTATATATTGAGTGGTGTCGCGCAGGGCATGTCATATGATTAATTGTATATACGGTTAATTTATACGACTGCAAGGTGTTGCTTTGCCGGTATAAATCAACTATGTTAAATTACAAAGAATAATGAATTTATTTGGGTATGTTATAACATAAGTACACTGTAAAGATAAGGTGGCTGGTAGCATTTGGATTTGTCGGCATTATAGAACATGTGACAAAAAATCTGTATATGGAGTGGTGTCGCGCAAATCATGTCATCCGCTAAATTTAACATACGGAAAATTTATATGACTGTGAGGTGTTGCCTTGACGCCATAGGTCAATTAAGTTTAATTAAAAATAATAATGAAGTTGATTAAATATATTATTGTATTGGTCCATGAAAAAAAAATGTAGATGGAAGCTTTTGGAACAAATGTCGGCATTATAGAATATGTGTCAAAAAACCTATATATTGGGTGGTGTCGCGCGGCACATCATACGCTAAATTTTACATACGGCAAATTAATATGATTGTTAGGTGTTGCCTAGCCGACAAAGGTCAATTTAGTTTAATTAAAAAGAACAATGAAGTTAATTTAATATATTATTGTATTGGTCCATGAAAAAAAAAATGTAGATGGGAGCTTTTGTTTTATATCTGTCCTATAAGAAAATCTTTTCATGATTTTTTTTTTTTAAATTTAGTTAATTTTACTTTTATTCTTTAGTATTGAAATATGTGTACATGACTGTATAAACAATTTTATTATACTATTGTTTTCAATATTTTATTGTAAAAGATGTCTGTATAGTTAGCATTAGTGTAATGATACAATAATTTTAATATTTTTTTCCTTTTTAGATCGTATCCAGATCATTTGCTTTACTCAAATACTTTTTCTTCAGACACTAATTGTGTACTTTATAAATTTTGAACAATAGATTTAGGATCATTATTGTTACTATTATTATCAGTAATGTTGTTATCATTGTTAAATCTTGATTTTCTACTGCTACTTTATTAATTACATTGGCAGTGGAGTCTACTGCTTTTACATCTAATAGACCCATTTTTGCGGGAGATACATATATTATATATTTAATATTTTCTACAAACTCAAGATTTTCAACACGTTTACTAATTTTGTTATCATTCATTTACTTCATTTTATCTTTATCTCCTGCCTGGGTTTTTGTATGGTTTTCAGGCCACACTCTAATCGGGCAACTTTTTTATCGCTCAATTTTACAATTAATTTTTAAGAATTAATAAAAAAATATGCATCGTAGTGCAATGAAAAATAAATATATATATGCACGCAGTGCATTGGATTGCAGAAATGTATGCGCTCTTGGAAGCGCTGTCGGAACCAGTTGTTAGAGGGGGGGGTGGTGCTGGCTGCACAGCCTGCAACAGATTGTTGGAGGGGCGCCGGTGCTGGCTGCACAAGCTGCTTATATTTCTGGAGGGGCACCGGTGCTGGCCGCACAAGTGTACTCACAGTGAGGTGAGTTTAACGGTCCCTCGCAGTCATTAGGGCAGATCTTCATAGGCTTCGTAATTTCTTTTTGTTGGGGTGGAGAGGATTTAGTATTTTGTTTTGCAATGTTTTTTATTGCAGAGTAGGTGTATGTGTGCGAGGTTGATTTTTTGTTTTTGTGAGTGGACAATAATTCTTTTATATGTTCCACTTCGGCATGTACTTCTACTGATTTGCTCAAGGGTAAGTCAGTACCGGTATTTAATAATTTTAACAGTTGAGCTTTTCTTGCTCTTAGCCGTTTTACTATGCCGCTGCGCTTCGCACACATATCACTCTACTCACTGCGTTTATTAGTTGTTTCGTTGTTGTTCCTCCTGTTCCCGTTGTTCCTGTTGATTTCCGTTGTTATTCGGTGATCCAGGTTTGTTGTCCTCCAGTGACATAAGTCACGGTCGCCGTGTAGTTAACTTTTTTTTTCTTCTGTTCTTTACATTTGGTTTTCATTATTACTAAACCTAAGGCTGAGCAGTCCTCAGGGGCAGCGCTGCCTTTTGTATATAAGTCGTTTTATATATTACGTATAAAACGAGTATATATATATTATTTATAAGCGGCGGATACGTCGCTGGTGGGACAGAGCGTATTGTGCACGTATGTAAGCGGTCAATGCATCGGACTAATGCTGACGCGGCTTGTTTGTAGTCAAGGCATTCTGTGCCGATCATATTTCGGGCACTTGGACTACACTTGAACATGACATATGTTTATGCAACAAAGAATAAATGTCTTTGCCTCTTTAGCATTTATGTTAATAAGTATATATGAAGTACATACTGGATATATTGCTGAATACAGTAAGCTCTCGATATGTGCACACTAGGGTATTGGTCGATGAAAAATATAGTGTGAATGGTAGCTTTTGAAAAAAATGTCGGCATTATAGAATATGTGTCAAAAAAAACTATATATTGAGTGGTGTCGCGCAGGGCATGTCATATGATTAATTGTATATACGGTTAATTTATACGACTGCACGGTGTTGCTTTGCCGGTATAAATCAACTATGTTAAATTACAAAGAATAATGAATTTATTTGGGTATGTTATAACATAAGTACACTGTAAAGATAAGGTGGCTGGTAGCATTTGGATTTGTCGGCATTATAGAACATGTGACAAAAAATCTGTATATGGAGTGGTGTCGCGCAATGCATGTCATCCGCTAAATTTAACATACGGAAAATTAATATGACTGTAAGTTGTTGCCTTGCAAGCATAGGTCAATTATGGTTAATTAAAAAGAATAATGAAGTTGATTCAATATATTATTGTATTGGTCCATGAAAAAAAAATGTAGATGGGAGCTTTTGGAACAAATGTCGGCATTATAGAATATGTGTCAAAAAACCTATATATTGAGTGGTGTCGCGCGGCACATCATACGCTAAATTTTACATACGGCATATTAATATGATTGTGAGGTGTTGCCAAGCCGATATAGGTCAATTTAGTTTAATTTAAAAGAAGAATGAAGTTAATTCAATATATTATTGTATTGGTCCAGGAAAAAAAAATTTAGATGGGAGATTTTGGAACAAATGTCGGCATTATAGAACATGTGTCAAAAAACATATATATTGAGTGGTGTCGCGCACGGCATGTAATAAGCAAAATTGTACATTCGGTCAATTCATTTGACTGTGAGGTGTTGCCTTTCCGGCATTGATTAATTATGTTTAATTAAAAAGAATAATGAAGTTAATTCAATATATTATTGAATTGGTCCATAAAAATATTATGTGGATGGTAGCTTTTAGAAAAAATGTCGGCATTAGAGAATATGTGTCAAAAAACCTATATATTGAATGGTGTGACGCACGGCATGTCATACGCTAAATTTTACATACGGAAAATTAATATGACTGTGAGGTGTTGCCTTGCCGCCATAGGTCAATTAAGATTAATTAACAAGAAGAATGAAGTTAATTCAATATATCATAGTATTGGTCGATGAAAAATATAGTGTGGATGGTAGCTTTTGCAAAAAATGTGGGGATTATAGAATATGTGTCAAAAAACCTATATCGGGAGTGGTGTCGCGCAAGGCATGTCATATGAAAAATTGTATATACGGTAAATTTATACGACTGCAAGGTGCTGCCTTGCCGGTATAAATTAATTATGTTAAATTACAAAGAATAATGAAGTTTTTAGGGTGTGTTATAACATTAGTACACAATATAGATAAGGTGGCTGGTAGCATTTGGGAAAAATGTCGGAATTAAACAATATGTAACAAAAAATCTGTATATGGAGTGGTGTCGCGCAAATCATGTCATTCGATACATTTTACATACGGAAAATTTATATGACTGTGAGGTGTTGCCTTGACGCCATAGGTCAATTAAGTTTAGTTAAAAAGAATAATGAAGTTGATTAAATATATTATTGTATTGGTCCATGAAAAAAAAATGTAGATGGAAGCTTTTGGAACAAATGTCGGCATTATAGAATATGTGTCAAAAAACCTATATATTGGGTGGTGTCGCGCGGCACATCATACGCTAAATTTTACATACGGCAAATTAATATGATTGTTAGGTGTTGCCTAGCCGACGTAGGTCAATTTAGTTTAATTAAAAAGAACAATGAAGTTAATTCAATATATTATTGTATTGGTCCATGAAAAAAAAAATGTAGATGGGAGCTTTTGTTTTATATCTGTCCTATAAGAAAATCTTTTCATGATTTTTTTTTTTTTTTAAATGTAGTTAATTTTACTTTTATTCTTTAGTATTGAAATATTATTATATTATACTATTGTTATTATACTATTGTTTTCAATATTTTATTTTAAAAGATGTCTGTATAGTTAGCATTACTGTAATGATACAATAATTTTAATATTTTTTTTCTTTTTAGATCGTATCCAGATCATTTGCTTTACTCAAATACTTTTTCTTCAGACACTAATTGTGTACTTTATAAATTTTGAACAATGGATTTAGGATCATTATTGTTACTATTATTATCAGTAATGTTGTTATCATTGTTTAATCTTGATTTTCTACTGCTACTTTATTAATTACATTGGCAGTGGAGTCTACTGCTTTTACATCTAATAGACCCATTTTTGCGGGTGATACATATATTATATATTTAATATTTTCTACAAACTCAAGATTTTCAACACGTTTACTAATTTTGTTATCATTCATTTACTTCATTTTATCTTTATCTCCTGCCTGGGTTTTTGTATGGTTTTCAGGCCACACTCTAATCGGGCAACTTTTTTATCGCTCAATTTTACAATTAATTTTTAAGAATTAATAAAAAAAATATGCATCGTAGTGCAATGAAAAATAAATATATATATGCACGCAGTGCATTGGATTGCAGAAATGTATGCGCTCTTGGAAGCGCTGTCGGAACCAGTTGTTGGAGGGGCGCCGGTGCTGGCTGCACAAGCTGCTTATATTTCTGGAGGGGCACCGGTGCTGGCCGCACAAGTGTACTCACAGTGAGGTGAGTTTAACGGTCCCTCGCAGTCATTAGGGCAGATCTTCATAGGCTTCGTAATTTCTTTTTGTTGGGGTGGAGAGGATTTAGTATTTTGTACCGGTATTTAATAATTTTAACAGTTGAGCTTTTCTTGCTCTTAGCCGTTTTACTATGCCGCTGCGCTTCGCACACATATCACTCTACTCACTGCGTTTATTAGTTGTTTCGTTGTTGTTCCTCCTGTTCCCGTTGTTCCTGTTGATTTCCGTTGTTATTCGGTGATCCAGGTTTGTTGTCCTCCAGTGATATAAGTCACGGTCGCCATGTAGTTAACTTTTTTTTTCTTCTGTTCTTTACATTTGGTTTTCATTATTACTAAACCTAAGGCTGAGCAGTCCTCAGGGGCAGCGCTGCCTTTTGTATATAAGTCGTTTTATATATTACGTATAAAACGAGTATATATATATTATTTATAAGCGGCGGATACTTCGCTGGTGGGACAGACAGTATTGTGCACGTATGTAAGCGGTCAATGCATGGGACTAATGCTGACGCGGCTTGTTTGTAGTCAAGGCATTCTGTGCCGATCATATTTCGGGCACTTGGACTACACTTAAACATGACATATGTTTATGCAACAAAGAATAAATGTCTTTGCCTTTTTAGCATTTATGTTTATAAGTATTTTTGAAGTACATACTGGATATATTGCTGAGTACAGTAAGCTCTCGATATGTGCACACTACAGTATTGGTCGATGAAAAATATAGTGTGAATGGTAGCTTTTGAAAAAAATGTCGGCATTATAGAATATGTTTAAAAAAAAACTATATATTGAGTGGTGTCGCGCAGGGCATGTCATATGATTAATTGTATATACGGTTAATTTATACGACTGCAAGGTGTTGCTTTGCCGGTATAAATCAACTATGTTAAATTACAAAGAATAATGAATTTATTTGGGTATGTTATAACATAAGTACACTGTAAAGATAAGGTGGCTGGTAGCATTTGGATTTGTCGGCATTATAGAACATGTGACAAAAAATCTGTATATGGAGTGGTGTCGCGCAATGCATGTCATCCGCTAAATTTAACATACGGAAAATTAATATGACTGTAAGTTGTTGCCTTGCAAGCATAGGTCAATTATGGTTAATTAAAATGAATAATGAAGTTGATTCAATATATTATTGTATTGGTCCATGAAAAAAAAATGTAGATGGGAGCTTTTGGAACAAATGTCGGCATTATAGAATATGTGTCAAAAAACCTATATATTGAGTGGTGTCGCGCGGCACATCATACGCTAAATTTTACATACGGCATATTAATATGATTGTGAGGTGTTGCCAAGCCGATATAGGTCAATTTAGTTTAATTTAAAAGAAGAATGAAGTTAATTCAATATATTATTGTATTGGTCCAGGAAAAAAAAATTTAGATGGGAGATTTTGGAATCAATGTCGGCATTATAGAACATGTGTAAAAAAACATATATATTGAGTGGTGTCGCGCACGGCATGTAATAAGCAAAATTGTACATTCGGCCAATTCATTTGACTGTGAGGTGTTGCCTTTCCGGCATTGATTAATTATGTTTAATTAAAAAGAATAATGAAGTTAATTCAATATATTATTGAATTGGTCCATGAAAAATATAATGTGGATGGTAGCTTTTAGAAAAAATGTCGGCATTAGAGAATATGTGTCAAAAAACCTATATATTGAATGGTGTGGCGCACGGCATGTCATACGCTAAATTTTACATACGGAAAATTAATATGACTGTGAGGTGTTGCCTTGCCGCCATAGGTCAATTAAGATTACGTAACAAGAAGAATGAAGTTAATTCAATATATCATAGTATTGGTCGATGAAAAATATAGTGTGGATGGTAGCTTTTGCAAAAAATGTGGGGATTATAGAATATGTGTCTAAAAACCTATATAGGGAGTGGTGTCGCGCAAGGCATGTCATATGAAAAATTGTATATACGGTAAACTTATACGACTGCAAGGTCCTGTCTTGCCGGTATAAATCAATTATGTTAAATTACAAAGAATAATGAAGTTTTTTGGGTGTGTTATTATTTAAGTACATAATAAAGATAAGGTGGTTGGTAGCAATTGGAAAAAGTGTCGGCATTATGGAATAATTGACATAAAAATTTGTCTATGGAGTGGTGTCGCGCAAAGCATGTCATACGCTCAATTTTACATACGGCAAATTAATATGACTGTGAGGTGTTGCCTTGCCGCCAAAGGTCAAATAAGTTTAATTAAAAACAATAATGAAGTTAATAAAATATATTACTGTTTTGGTCGATGAAAAATATAGTGTGGATGGTAGCTTTTGGGAAAAATGTCGGCATTATAGAATATGTGTCGAAAAACCTATATAGGGAGTGGTGTCGCGCAAGGCCTGTCATATAAGAAATTGTATATACGCCCCACTCATATGACTGTGAGGTGTTGCCTTGCCGGCATAGGTCAATTATGTTTAATTAAAAAGAATAATTAAGTTATTTTAATGTATTATTAAATAAGTACATAATAAAGATAAGGTGGTTGGTAGCATTTGGAAAAAATGTCGGCAATATAGAATATGTGACACAAAAACTATATAGGGAGTGATTACATACTACCAATTCAGTAACGTTTGAAAAAAAGTCGGCATTATTGAATATGTGTCAAAAAACCTATATATTGAGTGGTGTCGCGCACGGAATGTCATACGCTAAGTTTTACATACGGCAAAGTAACATTTAATATTTTATTGTATTGGTCCATGAAAAAGATAATGTGGATGGTAGCTTTTGGAACAAATGTCGGCATTATAGAATGTGTCAAAAAAACCTATATATTGAGTGGTTTCGCGCACGGCATGTAATAAGCAAAATTGTACATTCGGCCAATTTATATGACTGTGAGGTGTTGCCTTTCCGGATTGATTAATTATTTTAATTAAAAAGATAATGAAGTTAATTAATTTTTTGAATGGTCATGAAAAAAAATGTAGATGGGAGCTTTTGGAAAAATGTCGGCATTATAGAATTGTGTAAGAAATCGGTGTATGGAGTGGTGTCGCGCAAGGCATGTGATAAGAATAATTGTAAGTACGGTATTTATGATGTGAAAGTTGCTTGCCGCATAGGTATTTAGTTTAATTAAAAAATAATGAAGTTAATTAATTTACTGTTGGTGATGAAAAATTGTGTGGATGGTAGCTTTTTTTGTGGGCATTATAGAATATGTGTAAAAAACCTATATCGGGAGTGGTGTCGCGCACGGCATGTAATATGCAAAATTGTACATTCGGCCAATTCAGATGACTGTGAGGTGTTGCCCTTCCGGCATAGATTATATATGTTTAATTAAAAAGAATATGAAGATAATTCAATTTTTTGTATTGGGCCATGAAAAATTAATGTGGATGGTAGCTTTTGCAAAAAATGTCGCCATTTAGATACGTGTCAAAAAACCTATATAGGAGGTGTGTGCGCAAGGCTTATATGCAAAATTTATATACGGTAGATATATGATGTGAGGTGTTGCCTTGCCGGTAAAAATAATTAGGTTAAATTACAAAGATAATAAGTTATTTGGGTTGTTATAACTTAGTAATAATATAGTAAGGTGGCTGCTAGCATTTGGAAAAATTCGGATTATAGATTGTGAAAAATTTATATGGAGTGGTGTCCGCAAAGCATGTCTACGCTAAATTTTACATACGGCAAATTAATTACTGTGAGGTTTCCTTGCCTCCATAGGTAATTAAGTTAATTAAAAGATGATAAGTTAATTAATATATCATTGTTTGGTGATGAAAATTAGTGTGGATGGTAGCTTTGGAAAATGTCGGCATTATGGAATTGTGTCAAAAAACCTATATAGGGAGTGGTGTCGCGCAAGGCCTGTCATATGAGAAATTGTTATACGCCCAACTATATGATGTGAGGGTGTTGCCTTGCCGGATAGGTAATTATTTTAATTAAAAGAATATTAAGTTATTTTAATGTATTATTAAATAAGTCATAATAAGATAAGGTGGTTGGTAGTTTGGAAAAATGTCGGCAATATAGATTTGACACAAAAACTATAAAGGGAGTGATTACATACCGCCAATTCAGTAACGTTTGAAAAAAGTCGGATTTAGAATTTGTCAAAAAACCTATTTTGAGTGGTGTGCGCACGGAATGTATACGCTAAGTTTTCTACGGCAAAGTACATTTAATATTTTGTTTGGTCATGAAAGTATGTGGATGGTAGCTTTTGGAACAAATGTCGGCATATAGAATGTGTCAAAAAACCTATATAGGGAGGGTGTCGCAAAAGGCATTATATCAATATTTTCACGGTAGATTCATTTACTTGAGGTGTGCCTTGCCGGTTATATTATTAAATTACAAAGATATAAGTTATTTGGGTGTGTTATTATAAGTACTATAAAGTAAGGTGGTTGGTAGAATTAGAAAAAATGACGGCTTTAGAATTTACAAAAAATTTTTGGAGTGGTGTCGCGCAAAGATGTAACGCTAAATTACTACGGAATTATTACTGTTAAGTGTTGCCTTGCCGCCAAAAGTATTAAGTTTATTAACAAGAATAATGAAGTTAATTCAATATTATTTTTGTCGTGAAAAATTATGTGGATGGTAACATTTGGAAAAAATTCGGCAATATGGACTATTGTCAAAACCTATATGAAAGTGGTTACTACCGCCAATTCAGTAACTTTGGAAAAATTCGGCAATTAGATTTGTCAAAAACCTATATAGGGAGTGGTGTCGCGCAAGGCATTTTTAAAATTCACGGTGATTTTAACTGTGAGGTGTTGCCTTGCCGGTTTTTTTAATTAAAGATTAAGTTTGGGTGTGTTATTATAAGTACTTTAGTAAGGTGGTTGGAAGAATTGGAAATTGGCGGTATAAAGATTTGACAAAAAATTGTTTGAGTGGTGTCGCGCAAAGCATTCTCGTAAATTTTTACGGAATTATTACTGTTAAGTGTTGCCTTGCCGCAAAAGTTTAGTTTATTAAAAATTTAGTTATTTTTTTTGGTTAATTTTGGTGGTACATTTGGAAATTGGCAATTGGACTATTGTCAAAAATTAAGTGGTTAATACCGCAATTCTAACTTTGGAAAAATGTGGTAATTAGATTTGTAAAAACCCATATAGGGAGTGGTGTCGCGCAAGGCTTGATTGCAAATTTTATACGGTAGATTATTATTGAGGTGTTGCCTTTCCGGTTAATTATATTTAAATACAAAGATATAAGCATGGGTGTGTTTTTTATTATAAGTAAGGTGGTTGGTAGAATTGGAATTAGGCTTAAAGATTTACAAAATTTTGGAGTGGTTGGAATTTTACGCTACATATACGGAAATTATGCCTTGGGATAGTTTTTTTTAAAAAGTTGAAGTTTTTTTTGGTCATAAAAAGTTTGTGTAGTTTGGAAATGTGGATTTAGTGTGTCAAAAAACCTTGAGTGGTGTGGACGGCATTAGTTAAGTTTAACTAATATTATTGAGGTGTTGTGACGGATAGATAGTGAAGTTTTAAAAATTAAGTAATTTTTTGGTCTGATAATTGGTGGTAGCTTTTGGAAAATGTGGCGGCATTTACAATTGTCAAAAAAACTTTTGTAGGGAGTGGTGTGCGCAAGGATTTGTTTACGGAATTGAGGGTGTTGTTGGGTAGGTATTTTTAAAAAGTTTTTTTTTTAGTATTAGTAGTTGGTTGTTAGATTGGTTAGAATGTCAAAACTTTGAATGGTAGACCAATTCATAACTTTGAATTGGATTTAGTTTGTAAAAAAACCTTTAGGGAGGGGTGCAAGGTTTAAATTCTTTTGCGGTTTTTTTTAAGTTATGGGTGTGTTTATAAGTAATAATAAAGTAAGGTTAGGTGTTGGTTGGTTTAAAATTTAATCTTTTGGAGTGGTGTGCAAGTTTTTTGGTTGAGGTGGCTTGCAAGGTTAGTTAATTAAAATTATTTTTTTGGTGTGATGGGTGGTAGCTTTTGGATTCGGTTTAGACTTGCCAAAAATCTTTGGGAGGTGTCGCTCAAGGCATGTCTTGATTTTTCGCCCATTGTGAGGTGGCGTGGTTTTTTTTAGTTAGTTTTTTTTTTTTAGTAAGTAATTAAGTAAGGTGGTTGGTAGAATTGGAAAAATGAAGGCATTATAGAATATATGACAAAAAAATCTGTTATGGAGTGGTGTGCGCAAAGATTATAGCTAAATTTTACTACGGAATTAATTGACTGTTAAGTGTTGCCTTGCCGCCAAAAGTCAATTAATTTAATTAAAAACAATTATGAAGTTAATTATATTTTTGTATGGTATGGTTTTATGTGGATGGTAATTTGGAAAAATTCGGAATATGGACTATTGTCAAAAAACCTTATAGAAGTGGTTTACCGCCAATTCAGTAACTTTGGAAAATGTAGGAATATAGAAATGTGTCAAAAACTATATAGGGAGTGGTGTGCGCAAGGTTGATTAAATTATAGGTAGTTATATAACTGTGAGGTGTTGCCTTTCGGTATAATAATTATTTATACAAAGATAATAAGTTATTTGGGTGTGTTATTACTAAGTAATAATAAAGATAAGGTTGTGATAAAAAATCTGTATAAGGAGTGGTTTTGCGAAAGTGTCGAACGCTAAATTTTATAGGTTATTTGTGAGGTGTTGCTTGGCCAAAGGTAATTAATTTATTATTAATTCAAGTATGATTATTTCGTGTGTTATAATTAGTCAATTAGTAAGGTGTGGTAGTTTTGGAAATGTTGGATTAAATATGAGACAATCTGTTTGGAGTGGTGTGCGAATTTTACGCTACATTTTACTACGGATTATTGCTTGCGGATAGGTAATTATGTTTAATTAAAAAGATTGAATTATTTAATTTTTGTATTGGTCATGAAAAGTAATGTGGTGGTAGCTTTTGGAACAAATGTCGGCATTATAGAATTGTGTCAAAAAACCTATATATTGAGTGGTGTCGCGCACGGTTTACGTTAAGTTTTACTACTAATTATTTGTGAGGTGTTGCCTTGCCAGATAGATCAGTGAAGTTTAATTAAAAAGTAACGAAGTTAATTATTTTACTTTTGGTCGATAAAATTAGTGTGGATGGTAGCTTTTGGAAAAAATATCGGCAGTTAGATAGTGTCAAAAATTTTTGGAGTGGTGTCGCGAAATCTTCTACGCTACATTTAATATGGAAATAAATGATGTAAGGTGTTGCTTGCGGATAGGTATTATTTTAATTATAAGTTTAATTATTTTTTTGTGTTGGTCATAATAAGTAATGTGGATGGTAGCTTTTGGAAAAAATGTGGCATTATAGATTGTGTCAAAAACCTATTATTGAGTGGTGTCGCACGGCATGTCTTACGCTAAGTTTTACTACTGAATTATTGATGTGAGGTGTTGCCTGCGGTAGGTCAGTAAGTTTAATTAAAAGATAATAAGTATTTTTTTTTGGTCATGAAAAATAAATGTGGATGGTAGCTTTTGGAAAAAAATTGTCGGCGGCATTATACAATATTGTCAAAAACCTTTTGGGAGTGGTGTCGCGCAAGGCATGTTCGAAAATTTTTCGGCCAATTCATATACTGTGAAGTGTTGCTTGCCGGCATAGGTAATTATTTTATTAAAAAGTTTGTTTTTTATTTATGAGTCATTAAGTAAGTTGGTTGTTAGCATTTGGAAAAATTCAGCAATATAGATATGTGTCAAAAAACCTATATAGAAAGTGGTTACAGACCCCAATTCAGTAACTTTGGAAATGTCGGCTTATAGATTGTGTCAAAAAACCTATATAGGGAGTGGTGTCGCGCAAGGCTTATTAATTTATACACTTTCTTGCCGGTTAAATAATTATAAAAAAGTATGAAGTTTGGGTGTGTTATTATAAGTAATAATAAAGTAAGGTTTGGTAGATTGGATGTGGATTTAAATTTGACAAAAATCGGTTATGGAGGGTGTGCGCAAAGATTATAGCTAATTATGTGGATTTTACTGTAGGTGTTGCCTTGCCGCCAAAGGTAATTAGTTTATTAAAAATAATGAAGTTATTTTTACGTTGGTGATGAAAATTAGTGTGGTGGTAGCTTTTGGAATGTGGATTATAGATTTGCCAAAAATCATATGGGAGTGGTGTCGCGCAAGGCATGTATTGAAAATTGTTTCGCCCAACTCATTACTTGAGGTGTTGCCTTGCCGGCATAGGTAATAATTTTAATTAAAAAGATTTAAGTTATTTTTGTTTTTATTAGTAATATAAAGTAAGTTGGTTGGCAGCATTTGGAAAAAATGTCTGCATATAGACTATTGTCAAAAAACCTATATAGAAAGTGGTTAATACCGCCAATTCATAACTTTGAAAAAATTCGGCAATATAGATTTGTCAAAAACCTATTAGGGAGTGGTGTCGCGCAAGGCTGTCATATGCAAAATTTTATACACGGTAGATTCATATAACTGTGAGGTGTTGCCTTGCCGGTTATCAATTATTTAAATTAAAAGTTGAAGTTTTTGGGTGTGTTATTATAAGTACTATAAAGTAAGGTGGTTGGTAGAATTGGAGAAAATGTGGCATTAAAGAATTTAAAAAAATCTGTTTGGAGTGGTTCGCGCAAAGATGTTCGCTAAATTTTGCTACGGAGATTATAAATGTGAGGTGTTGCCTTGCGCAAAGGTATTAATTTATTAAAAAGATAATAATTATTTTTTTTGTTTGGTGTAATTAGTGTGGATGGTAGCTTTTGGATGTGGATTTAGATTTGTAAAAAATTTGAGTGGTGTGGACGGTTTTACGCTAAGTTTTATATGTTTTTTGAGGTGTTGCCTTGGGTGGTAGAAGTTAGTTAATTTTTTGTTAATAAATTGGTGGTGACTTTTGATTGTGGCGGATTTTATTGTCAAAAAACTGTGGGAGTGGTGTGCGAAGGTTTCGTTTTTGCAATTATTATGTGAGGTGTTGCCTTGCGGTAGGTATTTTTTATTAAAAAGATTTAATTTTTTTTTTTGAGTATTAAAGTAAGTTGGTTGTTAGTTTGGAATTAGAATATAGATTTGTAAAAAACTATTAGAAGTGGTTAAGACGAATTCATATTTGGAAAATTGGATTATAGATTTGTCAAAAAACCTATATAGGGAGTGGTGTGCGAAGGTTCTTACATTACACTTTCTGCCGGTTAATATTTTTAATTAAAATTAAGTTTGGGTGTGTTATTATAAGTAATAATAAAGTAAGGTTTGGTAGATTGGAAATTGGTTTAAAATTTAAAAAATCTGTTTGGATGGTTGCGAAAGTTATGGAAAACTGTAAGGTGTTGCGCCAAAGGTAATAAGTTTAATTAAAAATATAAGTTAATTTTACTTTGGTGATGAAAATATAGTGTGGTGGTAGCTTTTGGAAAATTCGGATTATAGATTTGCCAAAAAAATATTGGGAGTGGTGTCGCGAAGGTATGAAAATGTTACGCCAACTCATTATGTGAGGTGTTGTTGGGATAGGTATTTTTAATTAAAAAGAAAATTATTTTTTTTTATGAGTAATAAAGTAAGTGGTGTTAGTTTGGAAAAAATTAGAATATTATGGGTCAAAAAACCTATTAGAAGTGGTTAAGACAATTCATAACTTTGGAAAATTGGATTATAATTTGTCAAAAAACCTATATAGGGAGTGGTGTGCGAAGGTTAATTAAATCATTGCCGGTTTATTTTATACAAAGTTAAGTTGGGTGTGTTTTATAAGTATATAAAGTAGGTTGGTAGATTGGAAAATGTGGTTATAAATTTAAAAAAATCTTAATGGAGTGGTGTGCGAAAGCATGTACACGTTTTCTTGGAATTAATGTAAGGTGTTGCTGCGCCAAAGGTAATAATTTATTAAAAAAATATAATTATTTTATTTGGTGTGATTTGTGTGGTGGTAGCTTTTGTTGGATTTAGATTTGAAAAATTATTGGGAGTGGTGTGCGAAGGTTTTATTGTTAGCAACTTTATTGAGGTGTTGTTGGGTAGGTATTTTATTAAAATTTATTTTTTTTTAGTAAGTATAATAAAGTAAGGTGGTTGGTAGATTGGATGACGTTTTAGATTTAAATTGGAGTGTGTGCGAAAGTTCATCGTAATTTTATCGATTAAGTTAGTGTTGCGCGCCAAAAGTATTATTATTAAAAATTAATTTTTTTTTTTTGGTGGTTTTGGATTGGTTGGACTTTTAAAAACCTTTAGAGTGGTTAAAAATCATAATTGAAAATTGGAATATAGATTGTAAAAACATATAGGGAGTGGTGTGGAAGGTTTATGTTGTGAGGTGTTGTTGGGTTAGTAAATTTAAATTAAGGGTGTGTATTAGTAATAATAAAGTAAGGTGGTTGGTAGTTGAAATTAGGTTAAAGAATTTAAAAAATCGGTTTGAGGTTGGAAAGATTTAATTTTGTCGAGTTATAGATGTGAGGTGTTGGCGCAAAGGTATAATTATTAAAAATTAATTTTTTTTTGGTGATAAAATTGGTGGATGGTAGCTTTTGGAAATGTCGGTTATAGATTTGTAAAAACCTTTTTGAGTGGTGTCGCGCACGGTTGTTTTACGCTAAGTTTTATACTGAATTATTGATGTGAGGTGTTGCTTGCCGGTATAGGTAGTAAAGTTTAATTAAAAAGATATGAAGTAATTCATTTTTTGTATGGTCCATGAAAAATAAAATGTGGATGGTGACTTTTGGAAAAAAATGTGGCGGCATTATAAATATTGTCAAAAAACCTTGTAGGGAGTGGTGTGCGAAGGCTGTATACGAAATTGTATATAGGATTTTACTGTGAGGTGTTGCCTTGTCGGTATAGGTAATTATGTTTAATTAAAAAGAATAATTAATTATTTATTATTTTAGTATTAATAAAGTAAGTTGGTTGTTAGCATTTGGAAAAAATGTCAGCAATATAGACTATGTGTCAAAAATCTATATAGAAGTGGTTACAGAGAATTAGTAACTTTGGAAAAATGTCGGCATTATAGAATATGTGTCAAAAAACCTTATAGGGAGTGGTGTGCGCAAGGATGTCATATGTAAATTTTATAATTTTTGCCGGTATAAATCAATTATTTAAATTACAAAGAATAATGAAGTTATTTGGGTGTGTTATTAATAAGTACATAATAAAGATAAGGCATTTGGTAGAATTGGAAAATGTCGGATTTAAAATTTGACAAAAAATCTTATATGGAGTGGTGTCGCGCAAAGATGTATAGCTAAATTTAGTGTGGTAAATTAATATATGTAAGGTGTTGCCTTGGCCAAAGGTAATTAAGTTTAATTAAAAAAATAATGAAGTTAATTCAATATATTACTGTATTGGTGATGAAAAATATAGTGTGGATGGTAGCTTTTGGAAAAAATGTGGCATTATGGAATATGTGCCAAAAAATCTATATGGGGAGTGGTGTGCGCAAGGATGTATATGAAAATTGTATTACGCTCAATTTATATGAGTGTGAGGTGTTGCCTTGCCGGTATAGGTAATATTTTAATTAAAAAGAATATGAGTTATTTTAATGTATTATTAGATTAGTATATAATAAAGTAAGGTGGTTGGTAGAATTGGAAAAATGTCGGTTATAGATATTGACAAAAAAATCTGTTTGGAGTGGTGTCGCGCAAAGTGTATCGCTAAATTTTATACGGTTTTGATGTATGTTGTGTGCAAAAGTAATTATTTAATTAAAAAGTAATAAGTTAATTATATTTGTGGTATAAAAATTAGTGGTGGTAGTTTGGAAAATGTCGGAATTGGATTGTGTCAAAAAACTTTAGGTGGTTAATGGTTTGGAAATGTCGGCAATATAGATATGTGTCAAAAACCCATATATAGGGAGTGGTGTGCGCAAGGATGTATTTAAATTTTACGGGTAGTTATATACGTGAGGTGTTGCCTTGCCGGTATAAGTAATTATGTTAAATTACAAGATTGAAGTTATTTGGGTGTGTTATTAATAAGTACATAATAAAGATAAGGTGGTTGGTAGTTTGGAAATGTGGTTATAGATTTGACAAAAATCTGTTTGGAGTGGTTCCGCGCAAGTGTTACGCTAAATTTTGTATAGGGAAATTAATAAGATGTGAGGTGTTGCTTGCGGTATAGTAATTATTTAATTAAAAAGAATAATTAAGTTATTTTATGTATTATTATTAGTCATAATAAAGATAAGTTGGTTGGTAGATTTGGAAAATGTGATCATAGACTTGTGTCAAAAAACCTATATAGAAAGTGGCTACATACCGCCATTCAGTAACTTTGGAAAAAATGCCGGCAATATAGAATATTGTCAAAAACCTTTATAGGGAGTGGTGTGCGCAAGGATGTCATATGAAAAATAAGATTCATATAACTGTGAGGTGTTGTATAAATCAATTATGTTAAATTACAAAGAAGTTATTTGGGTGTGTTATTAATTAGTATTTAATAAAGATAAGGTGGTTGGTAATTTGGAAATGTCGGTTGGATTTTAAAGAACTTTAGAAAGTGGTTTACGATTAGTATTTGGAAATGTCGGTTAGTTTGTCAAAAACCTATAGGGAGTGGTTTACCGCCTTAGTAACTTTGGAAAAAATGTGGAATATAGAATGTGTCAAAAACCCATATAGGGAGTGGTGTCGCGCAAGGCATGTCATATTCAAAATTTTATACACGGTAGATTATATGATGTGAGGTGTTGCTTGCGGTATAAATCAATTATTTAATTATAAAGAATAATGAAGTTATTTGGGTGTGTTATTATTAGTAATAATAAAGATAAGGTGGTGGTAGAATTGGGATTAAAGTTTGAAAATGTTGGAGTAGTTGCGAAAGATGTAGAATTTAATACGGATTTTCGTTGTGGCGGCAAAAGTATAGTTTAATTAAAAAGAATAATGAAGTAATTATATATGTCATAAAAATATAATGTGGATGGTATTTGGAAAAAATGGCTTGATATTTAAAAAATATAGAAAGTGGTTACTACGCCAATTAGTACTTTGGAAAAATGTCGGCAACATAGAATATTGTAAAAACCTATATAGGGAGTGGTGTGCGCAAGGATGTCATTGCAATTTATACACGGTAGATTATATACGTGAGGTGTTGCTTGCGGTATAAGTAATTTTTAAATAAAAGAATAATGAAGTTATTTGGGTGTGTTATTAATTAGTAATAATAAAGATAAGGTGGTTGTGTTGACAAAATTTTGGAGTGGTTCCGCGCAAGATGTTGCTAAATTGTTACGGATTTAAGATGTGAGGTGTTGCCTTGCGCCAAAGGTCAATTAAGTTTAATTAAAAAGAATAATGAAGTTAATTCAATATATTATTGTATTGGTCGATAAAAATATAGTGTGGATGGTAGCTTTTGGAAAAAATGTCGGCATTATAGACTATGTGTCAAAAACCCTATATCGGGAGTGGTGTGGCGCAAGGCATGTCATATGCAAAATTGTATATACGCCAAACTCATATGACTGTGAGGTGTTGCCTTGCCGGTATAGTCAATTATGTTTAATTAAAAAGAATAATTAAGTTATTTGAATGTATTATTAAATTAGTACATAATAAATATAAGTTGGTTGGTAGTTTTGGAAAAATGTCGATTATAGATAGTGTAAAAAATATATAGAAGTGGTTACTACGAATTCAGTAACTTTGGAAAAAATGTCGGCATTATAGAATATGTGTCAAAAAACCTATATAGGGAGTGGTGTCGCGCAAGGCATGTCATATGCAAAATTTTATACACGGTAGATTATATAACTGTGAGGTGTTGCTTGCCGGTATAAATCAATTATGTTTAATTACAAAGAATAATGAAGTTATTTGAGTGTGTTATTAATTAGTATATAATTAAGATAAGTTGGTTGATAGCAATTGGAAAAAATGTCGGCATTATAGAATATATGTCAAAAATATCTGTACATTGAGTGGTGGCGCGCAAAGCATGTCATATGCTATGTTTTATATACGGTAAATTAATATGACTGTGAGGAGTTGCCTTGCGCATAGGTCAATTAAGTTTAATTAAAAAGAATAATGAAGTTAATTCGATATATTATTGTATTGGTCCATGAAAAATTAATGTGGATGGTAGCTTTTGGGAAAAATGTCGGCATTATAGAATATGTGACAAAAAAATCTGTATATGGAGTAGTTCGCGCAAGGATGTATAGTAAGTTTTAATACGGTAAATTTATATGACTGTGAGGTGTTGCTTGCGGTATAAGTCAATTAATTTAATTAAAAAGAATAATGAAGTTAATTCAATATATTATTGTATTGGTACATGAAAAATATAATGTGGTGGTAGCATTTGGAAAATGTCGGTATGATTTAATATGGTGGTTTAGCAGTGGAGTAGCTTTGGAAAAAATGTCGGCATTATAGAATATGTGTCAAAAACCTATATAGGGAGTGGTGTCGCGCAAGGATATCATATGCAAAATGTATATACGGTAGATTTATATACTGTGAGGTGTTGCTTGCCGGTATAAGTCAATTATGTTTAATTACAAAGAATAATGAAGTTATGGGTGTGTTATTAATAAGTACATAATAAAGATAAGGGGTTGGTAGATTTGGAAAAAATGTGCATTATAGAATATTGACAAAAAAATCTGTATATGGAGTGGTTGCGCAAAGCATGTCATAGCTAAATTTTGCATACGGCAAATTAATATGACTGTGAGGTGTTGCCTTGCGGCATAGGTCAATTAAGTTTAATTAAAAAAATAATGAAGTTAATTCAATATATTATTGTATTGGTCGATGAAAAATATAATGTGGATGGTAGCTTTTGGAAAAAATGTCGGCATTATAGAATATGTGTCAAAAACCCTATATAGGGAGTGGTGTCGCGCAAGGCATGTCATATGAAAAATTGTATATACGCAACTCATATGACTGTGAGGTGTTGCCTTGCCGGTATAGCTAATTATGTTTAATTAAAAAGAATAATGAAGTTATTTTAATGTATTATTAAATAAGTACATTTTTTTTTTTTTTTTTTTTGTAACGGGTGTTTTTATTGATTTAATACTATCCTTCGTGGACAACCATTAAATTGTATAATTATAAACTTAGCTTATGTGTATTTCATGTATTGAACTTAGTATAGTTGTTTTCCTTAGAGAGAGTTAAATGGCTATGTTATTCCATGACAGAAGATCAAATGGCTATATTGTCCCATGGGAGATCCAGTGGGTGGGCTCTGCAGAGTCTTCTCCTTTGTTGGCTGTTGTCTAGCAGACAAATGGCTAGTGTGTTTGGATGGTTGTGTAATCGCTTGATATATCGTCTGCTGCTTTTGGCAATCTCGTCTTTTACCCAGGGGAACTTGAGAACATCGTGGATGGTGGCGTTATCATGATATATGTGTGCGTTTGTAGCGATGCGTAATGCTTTGTTTTCGAATGTTTGAATGATCCGGATATTGGACCTGCAGGCTGTGCCCCAGAGCTGGATTCCATATGTCCAGATTGGTCTGATGATCGCCTTATAGGTAAGAATCTTGGAGGAGGTGGAAAGCCTTGATCTCCTGCCCATAAGCCAGTAGTAGGCTTTTAGTCGCTGCTCACACTGGTTTCGCTTTTTTATTAGGTGTGCTCTCCAGGTAAGTTTCCTGTCTAGCGTTATTCCCAGATATTTAGGATTGGGTTCTTCTGGTATTGTGACTCCGTCTAGTTGAACTGGTGGACAGTTACCCGAGCGGAGTGCAAAGGTAGTCGCAGTTGACTTGTCGCCATTGACTGTAATGTTCCACCGCTTTTGCCAGTCATTGACGAGGTTCAATTGCATCTGCATCAGTGAGCTAGCTTCGCCAGGTGATTCCGAGATGGTGAGAAATGCCGTGTCGTCGGCGTACGTGGCAACGCGCACGTTTGGGTTCCCAGTGACGGGCAAGTCAGCTGTGTACACGTTATAGAGCAGCGGACCCAGAACACTTCCTTGAGGGACGCCAGCATGAATGTGTTTGGTGTTGGACACTGTTTCCCCACATTTAACTCGGAATGTTCGGTTGTCCAGATATGAAGCCAGAAACAAGAAGTAGGCGTGTGGGAGGTTACCTTTGAGCTTTTGCAGGAGCCCAGGATGCCAAACTCTGTCAAAGGCTTGTTTGACATCGAGGAATACGGCGTAGCAGTATTTTTTCTCCTCAAATGCGTCGAGGATAGTTTGAACGACTCTGTGGCATTGTTCCGGGGTTCCGTGACAGCGCCTGAAGCCAAATTGGTGATCCGGGATCAGACCGGCCTCGTCCAATACTGGCAAAGCTCTACTCAAAAATACTCTTTCTAGTATCTTGGAGAGCGCTGGCAGTAAACTAATCGGGCGATAGGAGGCCAGATTAGCTTCAGGTTTACCAGGCTTAGGTATCATTACTACTTGTGCACTTTTCCATTGCGCTGGGAAGTAGCCGATTTCCATGCATCTGTTATATATTTTGGTGATGAACGAGATGCTTCTTTGCGGCAGTAGCTTTAATGCCATTGCATTGATACCATCATCGCCTGGGGCTTTTTTGTTGTTTAGCGCAGTTATGTATTCCGCTATCTCCTCTTCATGTACCGGTGGAATCGTTTCCGTTCCTTCGGGCGGTACACTTAGCTGGTGTGCAGTTTCGGCTGCTTCGTCTGGCGTGCACCTGCTGAAAGGGGTGAAAACAGTTTCTAAGTGCTCGGCAAAAGCATTGGCTCTGTCAGTTTCCGTTCTACACCAACTGCCATCAGTTTTTCTTACTGGGTTGATTCTTTTCTGTGGCCTTTTAATGTGCTTGGTTACTTGCCACAGATTGTGTTGTGGGTCGTTAGGGGCAAGCTGCGTGAGAAAACTATCTAGGGCATCTTTTCTCAGAATCTTGAGTGTCTCTTTCAGTTCCTTGGTGATTCTATTTAGGACTGTCTTGTCCCTCGGGTTTCTGGACAGGAACCAGACCCGCCTCAGACGCCTTTTTTCAGCAAGCAGCTCGGCCACTTGTTGTGACCAGAGGTGAACGTCTCTATTTTCAACTCTGGGCCGGTTTGAGAGTCTTGGCGCCGCATGTGACGCCGCATTGTGAATATGAGTTGTTAGCTCTGTGACTGCCGCTTCGATGTCCTCCGGGCTATTCAGTGGGGGGCTGGGATTGGTGCAGTTGTCCAGCCAGGTTTGATATTTGCCAATATCAGTGGCTTTATATATAAGCTTCTTGCGGGCAGACTTCCGCATGGCTGCAGCAAATATAGAGATGGCTATGGCGCTGTGATCAGATAGGAGGTCCTCTACTTCTCTGACTTGGATTCTGCCAGTATCCAAACCACGAGTTATCGCGATGTCCAGGACGTCTGGGACCTTATATGGGTCTGTAGGCCAGTATGTAGGTGCGCCTGTACTGTGGCAGTCGAGGTTTCTTAAGCGGGTTTGCCTGAACAGCGCGTAGCCTTTAGGGTTGTTTGTTCTGGAGCCCCACCAGGTGTGCTTGGCGTTGAAGTCTCCGCCTATTAGAAACCTTGTGCCTAGGCTGTCCATTAGCGTCCCGAATTCTTCGTCCCTAGCATTGTGCTTGGGGGGGCAGTAGGCAGCGGCTATTGTGACGTCTCCCAGCGTGGTACTCACTCTTATTTTTGCGCATTGGATCCACTCCTCCAGAGTAGGGGGCAGGATCTCATAACTTATGTTGCTACGAATTAGAATGGCAGCTCCGCCGCGGGCTCTCCCGTTGGGGTGATTGGCTGAGATCAGGTCGTAGCCTCGCAGGCAGAAGTAAGATCTTTCAGAGAAATGGGTTTCAGATATGAGGAGAATTTCGGTATTGTTGGTCTTGCAGTAAAGCTCAACCTCAGGCCTGTTTTTGCACAGGCCGTTAGCATTCCAGATCGTGATCTCTAAACCTTCTTGCATAATGTGGAGCAAACAGTTTCCAGCATCTGTGTCATTTGACCTAGTATTTTATCCATCATTTTTTCAAACATGACCTCTAGCCTTGTCACTATCGCATTAAGTTGATTGTCCGGCTGTGAATCCGGGCAGGGAGCTTGATTTGCCTCGTAGGTGCTCTTTGCAGCCTTAGCAAAACTAATGTTTGCATTCACTTTGCTGGAGTTTAGGGGCAGTCCATCTCTTGGAGCTGTCTGTCTGTTTGCCGTTAAGAGGCTCTTTGCCTTCTTATAGGCTGGGCAACCTTTATATGAGGCCACATGGGGACCCTGGCAGTGCAGGCAGAAGGCCGGGTCACTGCTCTTCTTTGAGCATTCCGACGTGGAGTGTCCGCCTCCACATTTCACACATCTATGTTCCAGGTGACAGTATCTTTGAGTGTGTCCGTATCCTTGGCAGCGATAGCATTGGGGGACATCGTTAAACTTCAGTGGGGGCTCGACTGTAACCACAGAGCAGCAAAGCCTTTTGATTTTGTATGCCTCTTTGTTATTTTTCGCCGGCTCGAGATTTACGAAGAATATGTTTAGGGGTTTTTTTGTGCTTTTTTGTGTGAGGTTATACAGGTCTCTTACTTCGTGCCCGTAGTTTCTTAAACCTTCCTTGATCTCGTCCAGCTCAGTAGAGTGGTGCAGGCCTTTGACCACTATCCGGTAGGCTCTTTCGTCTCTGGGCTGAAAGGTCTGATACCGTTTGTTATTTTCATTGAGAAATGCCTTAAGTGCAGTGAAGCTAGCTTTATCTTGCGTCATTACTCTAATGTTGTTGTTTTTAGTGGCTTTATATGTAACTTCTACTGCTTTGCCAAGGGCGCCAGTTATGGCATTGGTAAGCGCTTTGATATTGGTCACGTCTGGAATAAAAATCGGTGGTGGCTTGATCGTCTTAGGTTCTTTAGCAGGTTCTTTAGCAGGCTCCTTATTTGGTTGGCCCTTAGCTAGTCCTATGACTTCAGTGGAGTCATCGCTGGCCGAAGATTCTTCGTCGTCTTCATCCGTAGAGAGTGAAGCAAATCTGTTACTTCTTAGATTTTCTCTAGCAGCTTTGCTGGTGCTTGGTCCGTCTGGTAGGTGTACGCGGGAAGGCTGTTTGCGCTGTTTGCGCGCGGGCTTCCTCCTTATTTCTCCAGGTTCGCTAGTGCAGCTCGAATTCTCAGAGTCAGGGTTGCTAGCTCTGGTGTTGGTCTTCTTCCTCTTGGTGCTGCTGGTTTTAATGAGCTGTATAGCACGTGGCTCGGCTTGCCAGTCCATCTTGTCCATCTTGATGGTGAGGGGTACGGGGGAACGGGAGCAAGCAAGCTGCCCGTCTGGCGAGCGTAAGCAGCGAGTGCTAGTCTGTGTTGTTATTTGTTGTTGTATTCTTATTGTCGTGTGTGTGTTGAAATAACGCGCACAAGCGTGTAAGCGTGTGCGTGTGTAAGTATTAGTGCGCCGTTATTTGCGCACGGCACGCAAGCTGACAGAGCACAGTAACGGTTGCAGCGACCAATCAGAGCGCAGCTGGCCTGATAATTTCGCCGCAAGTAACTGTTGTTTATGTTGCTTGTGTATTTGGAATGCTTCGCAGCGGTCCGCAGGCACGTCTTTACTCAACGAGTGTTCGATCGCGACTGAAATAAGTACATAATAAAGATAAGTTGGCTGGCAGCATTTGGAAAAAATGTCTGCATCATAGACTATGTGTCAAAAAACCTATATAGAAAGTGGTAACATACCGCCAATTCAGTAACATTTGGAAAAAATGTCGGCAATATAGAATATGTGACAAAAAAATCTGTTTATGGAGTAGTGTCGCGCAAGGCATGTCATACGCTAAATTTTACATACGGCAAATTAATATGACTGTGAGGTGTTGCCTTGCCGGCATAAGTCAATTATGTTTAATTAAAAAGAATAATGAAGTTAATTCAATATATTATTGTATTGGTCCATGAAAAAGATAATGTGGATGGTAGCATTTGGAAAAAATGTCGGCAATATGGACTATGTGTCAAAAAACCTATATAGAAAGTGGTTACATACCGCCAGTTCAGTAACATTTGGAAAAAATGTCGGCAATATAGAATATGTGTCAAAAACCCATATAGGGAGTGGTGTCGCGCAAGGCATGTCATATTCAAAATTGTATACACGGTAGATTCATATAACTGTGAGGTGTTGCCTTGCCGGTATAAGTCAATTATGTTAAATTACAAAGAATAATGAAGTTATTTGGGTGTGTTATTACATTAGTACATAATAAAGATAAGGTGGTTGGTAGCAATTGGAGAAAATGTAGGCATTATAGAATATATGACAAAAAAATCTGTATATGGAGTGGTATCGCGCAAAGCATGTCATACGCTAAATTTTGCATACGGCAAATTAATAAGACTGTGAGGTGTTGCCTTGCCGCCAAAGGTCAATTAAGTTTAATTAAAAACAATAATGAAGTTAATTCAATATATTATTGTATTGGTCGATGAAAAATATAGTGTGGATGGTAGCTTTTGGAAAAAATGTCGGCATTATAGAATATGTGCCAAAAAATCTATATCGGGAGTGGTGTCGCGCAAGGCATGTCATATGAAAAATTGTATATACGCCCAACTCATATGACTGTGAGGTGTTGCCTTGCCGGCATAGCTCATTTATGTTTAATTAAAAAGAATAATTAAGTTATTTAAATGTATTATTAAATAAGTACATAATAAAGATAAGTTGGCTGGCAGCATTTGGAAAAAATGTCTGCATCATAGACTATGTGTCAAAAAACCTATATAGAAAGTGGTAACATACCGCCAATTCAGTAACATTTGGAAAAAATGTCGGCAATATAGAATATGTGTCAAAAACCCATATTGGGAGTGGTGTCGCGCAAGGCATGTCATATTCAAAATTTTATACACGGTAGATTCATATGACTGTGAGGTGTTGCCTTGCCGGTATAAGTCAATTATGTTAAATTACACAGAATAATGAAGTTATTTGGGTGTGTTATTACATAAGTACATAATAAAGATAAGGTGGTTGGTAGCAATTGGAAAAAATGTAGGCATTAAAGAATATATGACAAAAAAATCTGTATATGGAGTGGTATCGCGCAAAGCATGTCATACGCTAAATTTTACATACGGCAAATTAATACGACTGTGAGGTGTTGCCTTGCCGCCATAGGTCAATTAAGTTTAATTAAAAAGAATAATGAAGTTAATTCAATATATTACTGTATTGGTCGATGAAAAATATAGTGTGGATGGTAGCTTTTGGAAAAAATGTCGGCATTATAGAATATGTGCCAAAAAATCTATATCGGGAGTGGTGTCGCGCAAGGCATGTCATATGAAAAATTGTATATACGCCCAACTCATATGACTGTGAGGTGTTGCCTTGCCGGCATAGCTCATTTATGTTTAATTAAAAAGAATAATTAAGTTATTTAAATGTATTATTAAATAAGTACATAATAAAGATAAGTTGGCTGGCAGCATTTGGAAAAAATGTCTGCATCATAGACTATGTGTCAAAAAACCTATATAGAAAGTGGTAACATACCGCCAATTCAGTAACATTTGGAAAAAATGTCGGCAATATAGAATATGTGTCAAAAACCCATATTGGGAGTGGTGTCGCGCAAGGCATGTCATATTCAAAATTTTATACACGGTAGATTCATATAACTGTGAAGTGTTGCCTTGCCGGTATAAGTCAATTATGTTAAATTACACAGAATAATGAAGTTATTTGGGTGTGTTATTACATAAGTACATAATAAAGATAAGGTGGTTGGTAGCAATTGGAAAAAATGTCGGCATTAAAGAATATATGACAAAAAAATCTGTATATGGAGTGGTTCCGCGCAAAGCATGTCATACGCTAAATTTTGCATACGGCAAATTAATAAGACTGTGAGGTGTTGCCTTGCCGCCAAAGGTCAATTAAGTTTAATTAAAAACAATAATGAAGTTAATTCAATATATTACTGTATTGGTCGATGAAAAATATAATGTGGATGGTAGCTTTTGGAAAAAATGTCGGCATTATAGAATATGTGCCAAAAAATCTATATCGGGAGTGGTGTCGCGCAAGGCATGTCATATGAAAAATTGTATATACGCCCAACTCATATGACTGTGAGGTGTTGCCTTGCCGGTATAGCTCAATTATGTTTAATTAAAAAGAATAATTAAGTTATTTTAATGTATTATTAAATTAGTACATAATAAAGATAAGTTGGTTGGCAGCATTTGGAAAAAATGTCTGCATCATAGACTATGTGTCAAAAAACATATATAGAAAGTGGTTACATACCGCCAATTCAGTAACATTTGGAAAAAATGTCGGCAATATAGAATATGTGTCAAAAACCTATATAGGGAGTGGTGTCGCGCAAGGCATGTCATATGCAAAATTTTATACACGGTAGATTCATATAACTGTGAGGTGTTGCCTTGCCGGTATAAATCAATTATGATAAATTACAAAGAATAATGAAGTTATTTGGGTGTGTTATTACATTAGTACATAATTAAGATAAGGTGGTTGGTAGCAATTGGAAAAAATGTCGACATTAAAGAATAAATGACAAAAAAATCAGTATATGGAGTAGTTTCGCGCAAAGCATGTCATACGCTATGTTTTACATACGGCAAACTAATATGACTGTGAGGAGTTTCCTTGCCGCCAAAGGTCAATTAAGTTTAATTAAAAACAATAATGAAGTTAATTCAATATATTATTGTATTGGTCGATGAAAAATATAGTGTGGATGGTAGCTTTTGGGAAAAATGTCGCCATTATAGAATATATGACAAAAAAATCTGTATATGGAGTAGTTTCGCGCAAAGCATGTCATACGCTAAGTTTTACATACGGCAAACTAATATGACTGTGAGGTGTTGCCTTGCCGCCAAAAGTCAATTAAGTTTAATTAAAAACAATAATGAAGTTAATTCAAAATATTATTGTATTTGTCCATGAAAAATATAATGTGGATGGTAACATTTGGAAAAAATGTCGGCAATATGGACTATGTGTCAAAAAACCTATATAGAAAGTGGTTACATACCGCCAGTTCAGTAACATTTGGAAAAAATGTCGGCAATATAGAATATGTGTCAAAAACCCATATAGGGAGTGGTGTCGCGCAAGGCATATCATATTCAAAATTGTATACACGGTAGATTCATATAACTGTGAGGTGTTGCCTTACCGGTATAAGTCAATTATGTTAAATTACAAAGAATAATGAAGTTATTTGGGTGTGTTATTACATAAGTACATAATAAAGATAAGGTGGTTGGTAGCAATTGGAAAAAATGTAGGCATTAAAGAATATATGACAAAAAAATCTGTATATGGAGTGGTTCCGCGCAAAGCATGTCATACGCTAAATTTTGCATACGGCAAATTAATAAGACTGTGAGGTGTTGCCTTGCCGCCAAAGGTCAATTAAGTTTAATTAAAAACAATAATGAAGTTAATTCAATATATTATTGTATTGGTCGATGAAAAATATAGTGTGGATGGTAGCTTTTGGAAAAAATGTCGGCAATATGGACTATGTGTCAAAAAACCTATATAGAATGTGGTTACATACCGCCAATTCAGTAACATTTGGAAAAAATGTCGGCAATATAGAATATGTGTCAAAAACCCATATAGGGAGTGGTGTCGCGCAAGGCATGTCATATTCAAAATTGTATACACGGTAGATTCATATAACTGTGAGGTGTTGCCTTACCGGTATAAGTCAATTATGTTAAATTACAAAGAATAATGAAGTTAATTCAATATATTATTGTATTGGTCCATGAAAAATATAATGTGGATGGTAACATTTGGAAAAAATGTCGGCAATATGGACTATGTGTCAAAAAACCTATATAGAATGTGGTTACATACCGCCAATTCAGTAACATTTGGAAAAAATGTCGGCAATATAGAATATGTGTCAAAAACCCATATAGGGAGTGGTGTCGCGCAAGGCATGTCATATTCAAAATTTTATACACGGTAGATTCATATAACTGTGAAGTGTTGCCTTGCCGGTATAAGTCAATTATGTTAAATTACACAGAATAATGAAGTTATTTGGGTGTGTTATTACATAAGTACATAATAAAGATAAGGTGGTTGGTAGCAATTGGAAAAAATGTAGGCATTAAAGAATATATGACAAAAAAATCTGTATATGGAGTGGTTCCGCGCAAAGCATGTCATACGCTAAATTTTGCATACGGCAAATTAATAAGACTGTGAGGTGTTGCCTTGCCGCCAAAGGTCAATTAAGTTTAATTAAAAACAATAATGAAGTTAATTCAATATATTACTGTATTGGTCGATGAAAAATATAGTGTGGATGGTAGCTTTTGGAAAAAATGTCGGCATTATAGAATATGTGCCAAAAAATCTATATCGGGAGTGGTGTCGCGCAAGGCATGTCATATGAAAAATTGTATATACGCCCAACTCATATGACTGTGAGGTGTTGCCTTGCCGGCATAGCTCAATTATGTTTAATTAAAAAGAATAATTAAGTTATTTTAATGTATTATTAAATTAGTACATAATAAAGATAAGTTGGTTGGCAGCATTTGGAAAAAATGTCTGCATCATAGACTATGTGTCAAAAAACATATATAGAAAGTGGTTACATACCGCCAATTCAGTAACATTTGGAAAAAATGTCGGCAATATAGAATATGTGTCAAAAACCTATATAGGGAGTGGTGTCGCGCAAGGCATGTCATATGCAAAATTTTATACACGGTAGATTCATATAACTGTGAGGTGTTGCCTTGCCGGTATAAATCAATTATGATAAATTACAAAGAATAATGAAGTTATTTGGGTGTGTTATTACATTAGTACATAATTAAGATAAGGTGGTTGGTAGCAATTGGAAAAAATGTCGACATTAAAGAATAAATGACAAAAAAATCAGTATATGGAGTAGTTTCGCGCAAAGCATGTCATACGCTATGTTTTACATACGGCAAACTAATATGACTGTGAGGAGTTTCCTTGCCGCCAAAGGTCAATTAAGTTTAATTAAAAACAATAATGAAGTTAATTCGATATATTATTGTATTGGTCGATGAAAAATATAGTGTGGATGGTAGCTTTTGGGAAAAATGTCGCCATTATAGAATATATGACAAAAAAATCTGTATATGGAGTAGTTTCGCGCAAAGCATGTCATACGCTAAGTTTTACATACGGCAAACTAATATGACTGTGAGGTGTTGCCTTGCCGCCAAAAGTCAATTAAGTTTAATTAAAAACAATAATGAAGTTAATTCAATATATTATTGTATTTGTCCATGAAAAATATAATGTGGATGGTAACATTTGGAAAAAATGTCGGCAATATGGACTATGTGTCAAAAAACCTATATAGAAAGTGGTTACATACCGCCAGTTCAGTAACATTTGGAAAAAATGTCGGCAATATAGAATATGTGTCAAAAACCCATATAGGGAGTGGTGTCGCGCAAGGCATATCATATTCAAAATTGTATACACGGTAGATTCATATAACTGTGAGGTGTTGCCTTGCCGGTATAAGTCAATTATGTTAAATTACAAAGAATAATGAAGTTATTTGGGTGTGTTATTACATAAGTACATAATAAAGATAAGGTGGTTGGTAGCAATTGGAAAAAATGTAGGCATTAAAGAATATATGACAAAAAAATCTGTATATGGAGTGGTTCCGCGCAAAGCATGTCATACGCTAAATTTTGCATACGGCAAATTAATAAGACTGTGAGGTGTTGCCTTGCCGCCAAAGGTCAATTAAGTTTAATTAAAAACAATAATGAAGTTAATTCAATATATTATTGTATTGGTCGATGAAAAATATAGTGTGGATGGTAGCTTTTGGAAAAAATGTCGGCATTATAGAATATGTGTCAAAAACCCTATATCGGGAGTGGTGTGGCGCAAGGCATGTCATATGAAAAATTGTATATACGCCCAACTCATATGACTGTGAGGTGTTGCCTTGCCGGCATAGCTCAATTATGTTTAATTAAAAAGAATAATTAAGTTATTTTAATGTATTATTAAATAAGTACATAATAAAGATAAGTTGGCTGGCAGCATTTGGAAAAAATGTCTGCATCATAGACTATGTGTCAAAAAACCTATATAGAAAGTGGTAACATACCGCCAATTCAGTAACATTTGGAAAAAATGTCGGCAATATAGAATATGTGTCAAAAACCTATATAGGGAGTGGTGTCGCGCAAGGCATGTCATATTCAAAATTGTATACACGGTAGATTCATATAACTGTGAGGTGTTGCCTTACCGGTATAAGTCAATTATGTTAAATTACAAAGAATAATGAAGTTATTTGGGTGTCTTATTACATAAGTACATAATAAAGATAAGGTGGTTGGTAGCAATTGGAAAAAATGTAGGCATTAAAGAATATATGACAAAAAAATCTGTATATGGAGTGGTTCCGCGCAAAGCATGTCATACGCTAAATTTTGCATACGGCAAATTAATAAGACTGTGAGGTGTTGCCTTGCCGCCAAAGGTCAATTAAGTTTAATTAAAAACAATAATGAAGTTAATTAAATATATTATTGTATTGGTCGATGAAAAATATAGTGTGGATGGTAGCTTTTGGAAAAAATGTCGGCATTATAGAATATGTGTCAAAAACCCTATATCGGGAGTGGTGTGGCGCAAGGCATGTCATATGAAAAATTGTATATACGCCCAACTCATATGACTGTGAGGTGTTGCCTTGCCGGCATAGCTCAATTATGTTTAATTAAAAAGAATAATTAAGTTATTTTAATGTATTATTAAATAAGTACATAATAAAGATAAGTTGGCTGGCAGCATTTGGAAAAAATGTCTGCATCATAGACTATGTGTCAAAAAACCTATATAGAAAGTGGTAACATACCGCCAATTCAGTAACATTTGGAAAAAATGTCGGCAATATAGAATATGTGTCAAAAACCTATATAGGGAGTGGTGTCGCGCAAGGCATGTCATATTCAAAATTGTATACACGGTAGATTCATATAACTGTGAGGTGTTGCCTTACCGGTATAAGTCAATTATGTTAAATTACAAAGAATAATGAAGTTAATTCAATATATTATTGTATTGGTCCATGAAAAATATAATGTGGATGGTAACATTTGGAAAAAATGTCGGCAATATGGACTATGTGTCAAAAAACCTATATAGAATGTGGTTACATACCGCCAATTCAGTAACATTTGGAAAAAATGTCGGCAATATAGAATATGTGTCAAAAACCCATATAGGGAGTGGTGTCGCGCAAGGCATGTGATATGCAAAATTTTATATACGGTAGATTCATATAACTGTGAGGTGTTGCCTTTCCGGTATAAATCAATTATGTTACATTACAAAGAATAATGAAGTTATTTGGGTGTGTTATTACATAAGTACATAATAAAGATAAGGTTGTGATAAAAAATCTGTATAAGGAGTGGTTTTGCGCAAAGCATGTCGTACGCTAAATTTTACATACGGCAAATTAATATGACTGTGAGGTGTTGCCTTGCCGCCAAAGGTCAATTAAGTTTAATTAAATTAAATTACAAAGAATAATGAAGTTATTTACGTGTGTTATAACATTAGTACACAATAAAGATAAGGTGCCTGGTAGTATTTGGAAAAAATGTTGGCATTCAACAATATGAGACAAAAAATCTGTATATGGAGTGGTGTCGCGCAAATCATGTCATACGCTACATTTTACATACGGAAAATTAATATGACTGCCTTGCCGGCATAGGTCAATTATGTTTAATTAAAAAGAATAATGAAGTTAATTTAAAATATTATTGTATTGGTCCATGAAAAAGATAATGTGGATGGTAGCTTTTGGAACAAATGTCGGCATTATAGAATATGTGTCAAAAAACCTATATATTGAGTGGTGTCGCGCAGAGCATGTCATACGCTAAATTTTACATACGGCAAATTAATATGACTGTAAGGTGTTGCCTTGCCGGCATAGGTCAATTATCTTTAATTAAAAAGAATAATGGAGTTAATTCAATATATTATTGTATTGGTCCATGAAAAATATAATGTGGATGGTACCATTTGGAAAAAATGTCGGCAATATGGACTATGTTTCAAAAAACCTATATAGAAAGTGGTTACATACCGCCAATTCAGTAACATTTGGAAAAAATGTCGGCAATATAGAATATGTGTCAAAAACCTATATAGGGAGTGGTGTCGCGCAAGGCATGTATTATGCAAAATTGTATACACGGTAGATTCATATAACTGTGAGGTGTTGCCTTGCCGGTATAAATCAATTATGTTAAATTACAAAGAATAATGAAGTTATTTGGGTGTGTTATTACATAAGTACATTATAAAGATAAGGTGGTTGGTAGCAATTGGAAAAAATGTCGGCCATAAAGAATATATGACAAAAAAATCTGTATATGGAGTGGTGTCGCGCAAAGCATGTCATACGCAAAAATTTTACATACGGCAAATTAATATGACTGTGAGGTGTTGCCTTGCGCCAAAGGTCATTTAAGTTTAATTAAAAACAATAATGAAGTTAATTCAATATATTACTGTATTGGTCGATGATAAATATAGTGTGGATGGTAACTTTTGGAAAAAATGTCGGCATTATAGAATATGTGTCAAAAACCCTATATCGGGAGTGGTGTGGCGCAAGGCATGTAATATGAAAAATTGTATATACGCCCAACTCATATGATTGTGAGGTGTTGCCTTGCCGGCATAGGTCAATTATGTTTAATTAAAAAGAATAATTAAGTTATTTTAATGTATTATTAAATTAGTACATAATAAAGATAAGTTGGTTGGTAGCATTTTGAAAAAATGTCAGCAATATAGACTATGTGTCAAAAAACCTACATAGAAAGTGGTTACATACCGCCAATTCAGTAACATTTGGAAAAAATGTCGGCAATATAGAATATGTGTCAAAAACCTATATAGGGAGTGGTGTCGCGCAAGGCATGTGATATGCAAAATTTTATACACGGTAGATTCATATAACTGTGAGGTGTTGCCTTTCCGGTATAAATCAATTATGTTACATTACAAAGAATAATGACGTTATTTGGGTGTGTTATTACATAAGTACATAATAAAGATAAGGTGGTGATAAAAAATCTGTATAAGGAGTGGTTTCGAGCAAAGCATGTCGTACGCTAAATTTTACATACGGCAAATTAATATGACTGTGAAATGTTGCCTTGACGCCAAAGGTCAATTAAGTTTAATTAAATTAAATTACAAAGAATAGTGAAGTTATTTACGTATGTTATAACATTAGTACAAAATAAAGATAAGGTGCCTGGTAGCATTTGGAAAAAATGTTGGCATTCAACAATATGAGACAAAAAATCTGTATATGGAGTGGTATCGCGCAAATCATGTCATACGCTACATTTTACATACGGAAAAATAATATGACTGCCTTGCCGGCATAGGTCAATTATGTTTAATTAAAAAGAATAATGAAGTTAATATAAAATATTATTGTATTGGTCCATGAAAAAGATAATGTGGATGGTAGCTTTTGGAACAAATGTCGGCATTATAGAATATGTGTCAAAAAACCTATATATTGAGTGGTGTCGCGCACGGCATGTCTTACGTTAAGTTTTACATACTCAAATTAATATGACTGTGAGGTGTTGCCTTGCCGGCATAGATCAGTGAAGTTTAATTAAAAAGAATAATGAAGTTAATTCAATATATTACTGTATTGGTCGATAAAAAATATAGTGTGGATGGTAGCTTTTGGAAAAAATATCGGCAGTATAGAATACGTGTCAAAAAATCTGTATATGGAGTGGTGTCGCGCAAATCATGTCATACGCTACATTTTACATACGGAAACTAATATGACTGTAAGGTGTTGCCTTGCCGGCATAGGTCAATTATGTTTAATTAATAAGAATAATTAAGTTAATTCAATATGTAATTGTATTGGTCCATGAAAAAGATAATGTGGATGGTAGCTTTTGGAAAAAATGTCGGCATTATAGAATATGTGTCAAAAACCTATATATTGAGTGGTGTCGCGCACGGCATGTCTTACGCTAAGTTTTGCATACTGCAAATTAATATGACTGTGAGGTGTTGCCTTGCCGGCATAGGTCAGTAAAGTTTAATTAACAAGAATAATGAAGTAAATTCAATATATTATTGTATTGGTCCATGAAAAATAAAATGTGGATGGTAGCTTTTGGAAAAAAATTGTCGGCGGCATTATACAATATGTGTCAAAAAACCTTTGTAGGGAGTGGTGTCGCGCAAGGCATGTCATACGAAAAATTGTATGTACGGCCAATTCAAATGACTGTGAAGTGTTGCCTTGCCGGCATAGGTCAATTATGTTTAATTAAAAAGAATAATTAAGTTATATTAATGTATTATGAAATGAGTACATAATAAAGATAAGTTGGTTGTTAGCATTTGGAAAAAATGTCAGCAATATAGACTATGTGTCAAAAAACCTATATAGAAAGTGGTTACAGACCGCCAATTCAGTAACATTTGGAAAAATGTCGGCATTATAGAATATGTGTCAAAAAACCTATATAGGGAGTGGTGTCGCGCAAGGCATGTCACATGTACAATTTTATACACTTTCATTGCCGGTATAAATCAATTATGTTAAATTACAAAGAATAATGAAGTTATTTGGGTGTGTTATTACATAAGTACATAATAAAGATAAGGCATTTGGTAGCAATTGGAAAAAATGTCGGCATTATAAAATATATGACAAAAAAATCTGTATATGGAGTGGTGTCGCGCAAAGCATGTCATACGCTAAATTTTACATGTGGCAAATTAATATGACTGTAAGGTGTTGCCTTGCCGCCAAAGGTCAATTAAGTTTAATTAAAAACAATAATGAAGTTAATTCAATATATTACTGTATTGGTCGATGAAAAATATAGTGTGGATGGTAGCTTTTGGAAAAAATGTCGGCATTATAGAATATGTGCCAAAAAATCTATATCGGGAGTGGTGTCGCGCAAGGCATGTCATATGAAAAATTGTATATACGCCCAACTCATATGACTGTGAGGTGTTGCCTTGCCGGCATAGGTCAATAATGTTTAATTAAAAAGAATAATTAAGTTATTTTAATGTATTATTAAATTAGTACATAATAAAGATAAGTTGGTTGGCAGCATTTGGAAAAAATGTCTGCATCATAGACTATGTGTCAAAAAACCTATATAGAAAGTGGTTACATACCGCCAATTCAGTAACATTTGAAAAAAATGTCGGCAATATAGAATATGTGTCAAAAACCTATATAGGGAGTGGTGTCGCGCAAGGCATGTCATATGCAAAATTTTATACACGGTAGATTCATATAACTGTGAGGTGTTGCCTTGCCGGTATAAATCAATTATGTTAAATTACAAAGAATAATGAAGTTATTTGGGTGTGTTATTACATAAGTACATAATAAAGATAAGGCATTTGGTAGCAATTGGAAAAAATGTCGGCATTATAAAATATATGACAAAAAAATCTGTATATGGAGTGGTTCCGCGCAAAGCATGTCATACGCTAAATTTTGCATACGGCAGATTAATAAGACTGTGAGGTGTTGCCTTACCGCCAAAGGTCAATTAAGTTTAATTAAAAAGAATAATGAAGTTAATTCAATATATTATTGTATTGGTCGATAAAAAATATAGTGTGGATGGTAGCTTTTGGAAAAAATGTCGGCATTATAGAATATGTGTCAAAAAACTATATATTGAGTGGTGTCGCGCACGGCATGTCTTACGCTAAGTTTTACATACTGCAAATTAATATGACTGTGAGGTGTTGCCTTGCCGGCATCGGTCAGTAAAGTTTAATTAAAAAGAATAATGAAGTAAATTCAATATATTATTGTATTGGTCCTTGAAAAATAAAATGTGGATGGTGACTTTTGGAAAAAAATTGTCGGCGGCATTATACAATATGTGTCAAAAACCTTTGTAGGGAGTGGTGTCGCGCAAGGCATGTCATACGAAAAATTGTATGTACGGCCAATTCATATGACTGTGAGGTGTTGCCTTGCCGGCATAGGTCAATTATGTTTAATTAAAAAGAATAATTAAGTTATATTACTGTATTATGAAATGAGTACATAATAAAGATAAGTTGGTTGTTAGCATTTGGAAAAAATGTCAGCAATATAGACTATGTGTCAAAAAACCTATATAGAAAGTGGTTACAGACCGCCAATTCAGTAACATTTGGAAAAATGTCGGGATTATAGAATATGTGTCAAAAAACCTATATAGGGAGTGGTGTCGCGCAAGGCATGTCACATGTACAATTTTATACACTTTCATTGCCGGTATAAATCAATTATGTTAAATTACAAAGAATAATGAAGTTAAGTTGGGTGTGTTATTACATAAGTACATAATAAAGATAAGGCATTTGGTAGCAATTGGAAAAAATGTCGGCATTATAAAATATATGACAAAAAAATCTGTATATGGAGTGGTGTCGCGCAAAGCATGTCATACGCTAAATTTTACATGTGGCAAATTAACTGTAAGGTGTTGCCTTGCCGCCAAAGGTCAATCAAGTTTAATTAAAAACAATAATGAAGTTAATTCAATATATTACTGTATTGGTCGATGAAAAATATAGTGTGGATGGTAGCTTTTGGAAAAAATTTCGGCATTATAGAATATGTGCCAAAAAATCTATATCGGGAGTGGTGTCGCGCAAGGCATGTCATATGAAAAATTGTATATACGCCCAACTCATATGACTGTGAGGTGTTGCCTTGCCGGCATAGGTCAATTATGTTTAATTAAAAAGAATAATTAAGTTATATTAATGTATTATGAAATGAGTACATAATAAAGATAAGTTGGTTGTTAGCATTTGGAAAAAATGTCAGCAATATAGACTATGTGTCAAAAAACCTATATAGAAAGTGGTTACAGACCGCCAATTCAGTAACATTTGGAAAAATGTCGGGATTATAGAATATGTGTCAAAAAACCTATATAGGGAGTGGTGTCGCGCAAGGCATGTCACATGTACAATTTTATACACTTTCATTGCCGGTATAAATCAATTATGTTAAATTACAAAGAATAATGAAGTTATTTGGGTGTGTTATTACATAAGTACATAATAAAGATAAGGCATTTGGTAGCAATTGGAAAAAATGTCGGCATTATAAAATATATGACAAAAAAATCTGTATATGGAGTGGTGTCGCGCAAAGCATGTCATACGCTAAATTTTACATGTGGCAAATTAATATGACTGTAAGGTGTTGCCTTGCCGCCAAAGGTCAATTAAGTTTAATTAAAAACAATAATGAAGTTAATTCAATATATTACTGTATTGGTCGATGAAAAATATAGTGTGGATGGTAGCTTTTGGAAAAAATGTCGGCATTATAGAATATGTGCCAAAAAATCTATATCGGGAGTGGTGTCGCGCAAGGCATGTCATATGAAAAATTGTATATACGCCCAACTCATATGACTGTGAGGTGTTGCCTTGCCGGCATAGGTCAATAATGTTTAATTAAAAAGAATAATTAAGTTATTTTAATGTATTATTAAATTAGTACATAATAAAGATAAGTTGGTTGGCAGCATTTGGAAAAAATGTCTGCATCATAGACTATGTGTCAAAAAACCTATATAGAAAGTGGTTACATACCGCCAATTCAGTAACATTTGAAAAAAATTTCGGCAATATAGAATATGTGTCAAAAACCTATATAGGGAGTGGTGTCGCGCAAGGCATGTCATATGCAAAATTTTATACACGGTAGATTCATATAACTGTGAGGTGTTGCCTTGCCGGTATAAATCAATTATGTTAAATTACAAAGAATAATGAAGTTATTTGGGTGTGTTATTACATAAGTACATAATAAAGATAAGGTGGTTGGTAGCAATTGGAAAAAATGTAGGCATTAAAGAATATATGACAAAAAAATCTGTATATGGAGTGGTTCCGCGCAAAGCATGTCATACGCTAAATTTTGCATACGGCAGATTAATAAGACTGTGAGGTGTTGCCTTGCCGCCAAAGGTCAATTAAGTTTAATTAAAAAGAATAATGAAGTTAATTCAATATATTATTGTATTGGTCGATAAAAAATATAGTGTGGATGGTAGCTTTTGGAAAAAATGTCGGCATTATAGAATATGTGTCAAAAAACTATATATTGAGTGGTGTCGCGCACGGCATGTCTTACGCTAAGTTTTACATACTGCAAATTAATATGACTGTGAGGTGTTGCCTTGCCGGCATCGGTCAGTAAAGTTTAATTAAAAAGAATAATGAAGTAAATTCAATATATTATTGTATTGGTCCATGAAAAATAAAATGTGGATGGTGACTTTTGGAAAAAAATTGTCGGCGGCATTATACAATATGTGTCAAAAAACCTTTGTAGGGAGTGGTGTCGCGCAAGGCATGTCATACGAAAAATTGTATGTACGGCCAATTCATATGACTGTGAGGTGTTGCCTTGCCGGCATAGGTCAATTATGTTTAATTAAAAAGAATAATTAAGTTATATTAATGTATTATGAAATGAGTACATAATAAAGATAAGTTGGTTGTTAGCATTTGGAAAAAATGTCAGCAATATAGACTATGTGTCAAAAAACCTATATAGAAAGTGGTTACAGACCGCCAATTCAGTAACATTTGGAAAAATGTCGGGATTATAGAATATGTGTCAAAAAACCTATATAGGGAGTGGTGTCGCGCAAGGCATGTCACATGTACAATTTTATACAATTTCATTGCCGGTATAAATCAATTATGTTAAATTACAAAGAATAATGAAGTTATTTGGGTGTGTTATTACATAAGTACATAATAAAGATAAGGCATTTGGTAGCAATTGGAAAAAATGTCGGCATTATAAAATATATGACAAAAAAATCTGTATATGGAGTGGTGTCGCGCAAAGCATGTCATACGCTAAATTTTACATGTGGCAAATTAATATGACTGTAAGGTGTTGCCTTGCCGCCAAAGGTCAATCAAGTTTAATTAAAAACAATAATGAAGTTAATTCAATATATTACTGTATTGGTCGATGAAAAATATAGTGTGGATGGTAGCTTTTGGAAAAAATTTCGGCATTATAGAATATGTGCCAAAAAATCTATATCGGGAGTGGTGTCGCGCAAGGCATGTCATATGAAAAATTGTATATACGCCCAACTCATATGACTGTGAGGTGTTGCCTTGCCGGCATAGGTCAATTATGTTTAATTAAAAAGAATAATTAAGTTATATTAATGTATTATGAAATGAGTACATAATAAAGATAAGTTGGTTGTTAGCATTTGGAAAAAATGTCAGCAATATAGACTATGTGTCAAAAAACCTATATAGAAAGTGGTTACAGACCGCCAATTCAGTAACATTTGGAAAAATGTCGGCATTATAGAATATGTGTCAAAAAACCTATATAGGGAGTGGTGTCGCGCAAGGCATGTCACATGTACAATTTTATACACTTTCATTGCCGGTATTAATCAATTATGTTAAATTACAAAGAATAATGAAGTTATTTGGGTGTGTTATTACATAAGTACATAATAAAGATAAGGCATTTGGTAGCAATTGGAAAAAATGTCGGCATTATAAAATATATGACAAAAAAATCTGTATATGGAGTGGTGTCGCGCAAAGCATGTCATACGCTAAATTTTACATGTGGCAAATTAATATGACTGTAAGGTGTTGCCTTGCCGCCAAAGGTCAATTAAGTTTAATTAAAAACAATAATGAAGTTAATTCAATATATTATTGTATTGGTCGATGAAAAATATAGTGTGGATGGTAGCTTTTGGAAAAAATGTCGGCATTATAGAATATGTGCCAAAAAATCTATATCGGGAGTGGTGTCGCGCAAGGCATGTCATATGAAAAATTGTATATACGCCCAACTCATATGACTGTGAGGTGTTGCCTTGCCGGCATCGGTCAATAATGTTTAATTAAAAAGAATAATTAAGTTATTTTAATGTATTATTAAATTAGTACATAATAAAGATAAGTTGGTTGTTAGCATTTGGAAAAAATGTCTGCATCATAGACTATGTGTCAAAAAACCTATATAGAAAGTGGTTACATACCGCCAATTCAGTAACATTTGAAAAAAATGTCGGCAATATAGAATATGTGTCAAAAACCTATATAGGGAGTGGTGTCGCGCAAGGCATGTCATATGCAAAATTTTATACACGGTAGATTCATATAACTGTGAGGTGTTGCCTTGCCGGTATAAATCAATTATGTTAAATTACAAAGAATAATGAAGTTATTTGGGTGTGTTATTACATAAGTACATAATAAATGTTAAAGTTCAAGTTCAATTATGAATTATGCCATCACTAAGATTTATGAACCAGTTCACATTTGTTCTTATTCTATGAACCTTTTGTAATTTCTACTCACTCTAAAATAAACGTTCGTCGTGTTCACATTGTTCGTCGTGTGATCTCTGTTCTTATTTGGTTGCCTTATTATTACTTTGCCCTGTGCAGACTCTTTTACACTAACATTGGTTATGGGCCCAGAGTCACGAAAGTATTAATAAGGAAAAATGAGTCAATTTCAAATCGAAAAGTTAAATGATAAAAACTACGATGTATGGGCTATACAGATGAAAAGTGTTCTAATTCACCAAGAACTTTGGAATGTAGTCTGTGGCAAGTTGGAGGTCAACGCAGCTGCTGCAAATACAGTTTTGATGGATGAAAAGGCGCTCGCGTGCATTGTGTTAAATGTTAATGTGGCGCAATTAAGCTATGTAAAAAATGCACAGTCCTCTAAAGAAGCGTGGGACAAATTACGTGAAGTGCATGTGCCGACGGGTCCGATTCATAAAGTTTCGTTGTATAAAAAGTTGCTAAACATGAAATTAGACATAAACGAAAATGTATCGCAATATATAAATTCGTTTATTGAGGTTATTGACAAGTTAACCGAAGTGAGCATTGATTTGCAAGACGAGTTAAAAGTAATTATATTGCTGTCAAGTTTAAGCACGGAATATGAACATTTCGTTGTTGCAATGGAGACAAGAGACTCATTGCCAGTTTTTGATGTACTTAAAATAAAGCTATTAGCAGAGGCTGATAGAATATCACAAAATTGCGAAATAGGTAACAACCAGCAAGCATTCTTCGTAGGCGCTCGTTCGGAGAAAAGAGAGCACAAGAACGAAGGTCGTGCAAAGAAAGACTGGAAATTTAACGGAATATGTTTCAATTGCGGTAAACGAGGCCACAAATCGGCGGAATGCAAAGAAAAGCGAGAGAAACAAAAGCAGTGCGAAAATCAAAACGAAGGACAACAACAAAAATGCTCGTACGCCGTATACACAGCAATACAAAAAGAACATGCAAAAAAAGCTAGTTGGTGTCTGGACAGTGGTGCCACTACGCATATGTGTTGTGACAGAAATTTGTTTGTGTCATTGAAAGAAGAAACATCACGAATTATGTTAGCGGGAGATAAATTCATAGAATCTGCAGGCAAAGGAGTCGTAAAAATAAAAACGCATAATTGTGAAATTCTGTTGCATGATGTATTGTATGTCCCGTCACTGCATATAAACTTCTATTCGGTCAGCAAAGCGTTGAAATTCGGACATTCAGTTGTTTTCAAGAACAATCGTGCAGTAGTTCAATGCAAAAACGGTTCAGTGTTACTAATGGCTGATTTAATCGGAAATTTGTTTTTGTTTGATGATGTGAATCAAAATAAATTGTTTTCAATGCAAGAAAAAGCAATAGTTTGGCATAATCGGTATGGCCACCTAAACTTTCGCAGCTTAAAAGAGCTAGTAAATAGTGAACGTGTCCACGGTATTGACTTAAAAAACTTCTCAACTGAAATAAACTGCAACACATGTAATTTATCGAAAATCTGTGCATTGCCATTTCAAACGAACGATAAGGGTGCAACTAATTGTTTGGATTTAATACACACGGACGTATGCGGGCCTATAAATGTTCCATCAATTGGTGGTGCGAAATATTTCATAACATTCATAGACGATCGGTCCAAAAGAATTTTTGTATATTTTATGAAATCCAAAAACGAAGCACTTGATAAATTTGAAACATTTAAAAACCTAGTTGAGTGTCAAATGCAACACAAAATAAAAGCCATCCGTAGTGACAATGGCAAAGAGTTTGTTAATGGTAAATTCGATGCGCTGTTAAAAAGATGTGGCATAAAAAGACAGTTAACAGTGCCCTACACGCCACAACAAAACGGAGTGGCAGAGAGAGCGAATCGAACGCTGGTAGAAATGGCTCGCGCTATGATGGTCCATGCAAACGTTGAAGAATCCCTATGGGCTGAAGCTGTTGCAACTGCAGCTTACATACGGAATAGGTCGCCCTCCCAGGCACTGCAAGGCACTACTCCTTATGAAGTTTGGAGCGGCCGCAAGCCATCAGTGTCTCATCTACGAATTTTTGGGTCACCCGTCTACGCGCTGGACAAATTGCATCACAAGAAATTTAAACCCAAAGGAAAAGAATATATGTTTGTTGGCTACTCTCTTACTGCAAAGGCATATCGACTGTTCGACAAAGACACTAAACAAGTGATCGAGAGGCGTGACGTCAAATTTGTTGAAAGAGAAGCGCAAAAATTAGATGCTCAATCCCCATCTAATGACGGTTTTACTTCTTTTATAATTAGCAGTAACATATATGGGGATCCCAATGTTGGAGAGGCAGCGCCAGAGGAACTGCCAGAGCAGGCAGTTACAGCAGAGCCAGCAATCAATGAAGAAATCCAAAACCAAGAGCCCATAATCGATAATCATTCAGACAATGATATGGAGAATTATGAGAGTTTTGGAGATTCCGATTCAACGAGCAGCCCTGATGAAGAAGTGGACATACGACGTGGCCCAGGCAGGCCTACGCTTATTCGAACTGGAAGACCTGGAAGGCCAAGAAAGCAGTACAACGAGCTTCATATTATGACAAACTATGACATGGAAACGCCAAATACAGCTAAGCAGGCGTTGCATGGCAAACATGCGTTTGAGTGGGAGGAATCTATGAAATGTGAGTACGATGCCCTCATCGCAAACAACACCTGGTCGCTGGTTGATCTTCCACCCAATGCAAAAGTTATTGGATGCATGTGGGTATATAAAGTGAAAAGAGACAGCCAGGGTAATATTGAGCGGTTCAAGTCAAGACTAGTCGCTAAGGGTTGCAGCCAGCAATATGGCGTGAACTTCAGTGAAACATTTTCGCCAGTCATACGATATGAAAATATTAGAATGTTGTTGGCTGTAGCTGCAGAAAAAGAATTATACCTGCATCAAATGGACGTTTCAAATGCCTACCTCAACAGCGAGCTTACTGAGAGTGTCTATATGAAGCAGCCGGAACATTTTGTCAGCAAAGATTACCCAAATCGTGTTCTGAAGTTGAACAAAGCGTTGTACGGACTCAAGCAGTCAGGCAGAGCGTGGAACAGCACTCTAGATGACGCATTAAAAAGACTGGGATTTAAGGCCACACAAAATGAACCATGCATGTATAAAAATATTTCTGAAGATTCGTACAATTTGATAGCTGTATATGTGGATGATTTAATAATAGCTTGTTCTAAACGCTCAGATCTAATGTACTTTAAGAAGAAGTTGCAGGAAATGTTTGATGTTCACGACAATGGTCAGTTAAATCACTTTTTAGGCATTGAAATACAGCGTGAAGGAGATTTAGGTGCTATCTCTATTTGTCAGAAACAGTATATAAGGTGCCTACTGGTGAAATACGGCATGAACGTCTGTCGTCCTGTATCGACACCTTTAGTTCCTGGATTCCAAATAAGCTGCAACGAAGGTAAATGCAGCAAAGCAGACGTGACTGGATACCAATCACTAATTGGATCACTTACGTATCTGGCCATCTCAAGTCGGCCTGATATAGCTCATTCCGTAAGTAAGCTAGCGCAACGGAATACTGATCCGCACCACGAGCATGAGTCCGCCGCAAAGCACATATTGCGCTACCTGGCAAAGACAATTGACCTAAAACTCCATTATCGAAAAACTGGTCAAGGATTGCACGCATTTGTCGATGCAGACTGGGCTAATGACAGCCTGGATAGAAAATCGTATACTGGCTTCGGATTTTATCTTGGAGGTTCAGCATTTTCTTGGGAATCAAAAAAACAAGGAGTGGTCGCTCAGAGCAGTACTGAGGCTGAATATGTAGCCTTATCAACAACGGCAAAAGAGGCAACATATCTACGACGACTACTGGAAGAGATTGAGTTTCATCGTCCAACAGAGCCCGTGCAAATCTATGGTGACAATTTGAGTGCTCAGCAAATTGCAGCTAATCCTGTACACCATAAGCGAACAAAGCATATCGATATTAAATATCATTACATACGAGAGGTTCTAGCATTAAAAATTGTTTGTATTAATTATGTTCCCACAAATGAAAATGTTGCAGATATCTTAACAAAAAATGTACACAAAGAAAAGCATCAGAAATTTGTTAAATTGCTCGGTTTGGTTGAATAAGAAATACTGTATGTCAAATTAAAATATTAACTTGAGAAGAAGTGTTAAAGTTCAAGTTCAATTATGAATTATGCCATCACTAAGATTTATGAACCAGTTCACATTTGTTCTTATTCTATGAACCTTTTGTAATTTCTACTCACTCTAAAATAAACGTTCGTCGTGTTCACATTGTTCGTCGTGTGATCTCTGTTCTTATTTGGTTGCCTTATTATTACTTTGCCCTGTGCAGACTCTTTTACACTAACAATAAAGATAAGGTGGTTGGTAGCAATTGGAAAAAATGTAGGCATTAAAGAATATATGACAAAAAAATCTGTATATGGAGTGGTTCCGCGCAAAGCATGTCATACGCTAAATTTTGCATACGGCAGATTAATAAGACTGTGAGGTGTTGCCTTGCCGCCAAAGGTCAATTAAGTTTAATTAAAAAGAATAATGAAGTTAATTCAATATATTATTGTATTGGTCGATAAAAAATATAGTGTGGATGGTAGCTTTTGGAAAAAATGTCGGCATTATAGAATATGTGTCAAAAACCTATATATTGAGTGGTGTCGCGCACGGCATGTCTTACGCTAAGTTTTACATACTGCAAATTAATATGACTGTGAGGTGTTGCCTTGCCGGCATCGGTCAGTAAAGTTTAATTAAAAAGAATAATGAAGTAAATTCAATATATTATTGTATTGGTCCATGAAAAATAAAATGTGGATGGTAGCTTTTGGAAAAAAATTGTCGGCGGCATTATACAATATGTGTCAAAAAACCTTTGTAGGGAGTGGTGTCGCGCAAGGCATGTCATACGAAAAATTGTATATACGGCCAATTCATATGACTGTGAGGTGTTGCCTTGTCGGCATAGGTCAATTATGTTTAATTAAAAAGAATAATTAAGTTATATTAATGTATTATGAAATGAGTACATAATAAAGATAAGTTGGTTGTTAGCATTTGGAAAAAATGTCAGCAATATAGACTATGTGTCAAAAAAATCTATATAGAAAGTGGTTACAGACCGCCAATTCAGTAACATTTGGAAAAATGTCGGCATTATAGAATATGTGTCAAAAAACCTATATAGGGAGTGGTGTCGCGCAAGGCATGTCACATGTACAATTTTATACACTTTCATTGCCGGTATAAATCAATTATGTTAAATTACAAAGAATAATGAAGTTATTTGGGTGTGTTATTACATAAGTACATAATAAAGATAAGGCATTTGGTAGCAATTGGAAAAAATGTCGGCATTATAAAATATATGACAAAAAAATCTGTAAATGGAGTGGTGTCGCGCAAAGCATGTCACACGCTAATATTTACATGTGGCAAATTAACTGTAAGGTGTTGCCTTGCCGCCAAAGGTCAATCAAGTTTAATTAAAAACAATAATGAAGTTAATTCAATATATTACTGTATTGGTCGATGAAAATTATAGTGTGGATGGTAGCTTTTGGAAAAAATGTCGGCATTATAGAATATGTGCCAAAAAATCTATATCGGGAGTGGTGTCGCGCAAGGCATGTCATATGAAAAATTGTATATACGCCCAACTCATATGACTGTGAGGTGTTGCCTTGCCGGCATAGGTCAATAATGTTTAATTAAAAAGAATAATTGAGTTATTTTAATGTATTATTAGATAAGTACATAATAAAGATAAGGTGGTTGGTAGCAATTGGAAAAATGACGGCATTATAGAATATATGACAAAAAAATCTGTATATGGAGTGGTGTCGCGCAAAGCATGTCATGCGCTAAATTTTACATACGGCAAATTAATATGACTGTTAAGTGTTGCCTTGCCGCCAAAAGTCAATTAAGTTTAATTAAAAACAATAATGAAGTTAATTCAATATATTATTGTATTGGTCCATGAAAAATATAATGTGGATGGTAACATTTGGAAAAAATGTCGGCAATATGGACTATGTGTCAAAAAACCTATATAGAAAGTGGTTACATACCGCCAATTCAGTAACATTTGGAAAAAATGTCGGCAATATAGAATATGTGTCAAAAACCCATATATAGGGAGTGGTGTCGCGCAAGGCATGTCATATTCAAAATTTTATACACGGTAGATTCATATAACTGTGAGGTGTTGCCTTGCCGGTATAAGTCAATTATGTTAAATTACAAAGAATAATGAAGTTATTTGGGTGTGTTATTACATAAGTACATAATAAAGATAAGGTGGTTGGTAGCAATTGGAAAAAATGTAGGCATTAAAGAATATATGACAAAAAAATCTGTATATGGAGTGGTTCCGCGCAAAGCATGTCATACGCTAAATTTTGCATACGGCAGATTAATAAGACTGTGAGGTGTTGCCTTGCCGCCAAAGGTCAATTAAGTTTAATTAAAAAGAATAATGAAGTTAATTCAATATATTATTGTATTGGTCGATAAAAAATATAGTGTGGATGGTAGCTTTTGGAAAAAATGTCGGCATTATAGAATATGTGTCAAAAACCTATATATTGAGTGGTGTCGCGCACGGCATGTCTTACGCTAAGTTTTACATACTGCAAATTAATATGACTGTGAGGTGTTGCCTTGCCGGCATAGGTCAGTAAAGTTTAATTAAAAAGAATAATGAAGTAAATTCGATATATTATTGTATTGGTCCATGAAAAATAAAATGTGGATGGTGACTTTTGGAAAAAAATTGTCGGCGGCATTATACAATATGTGTCAAAAAACCTTTGTAGGGAGTGGTGTCGCGCAAGGCATGTCATACGAAAAATTGTATATACGGCCAATTCATATGACTGTGAGGTGTTGCCTTGTCGGCATAGGTCAATTATGTTTAATTAAAAAGAATAATTAAGTTATATTAATGTATTATGAAATGAGTACATAATAAAGATAAGTTGGTTGTTAGCATTTGGAAAAAATGTCAGCAATATAGACTATGTGTCAAAAAATCTATATAGAAAGTGGTTACAGACCGCCAATTCAGTAACATTTGGAAAAATGTCGGCAATATAGAATAAGTGTCAAAAACCCATATAGGGAGTGGTGTCGCGCAAGGCATGTCATATGAAAAATTGTATAAACGCCCAACTCATATGACTGTGAGGTGTTGCCTTGCCGGCATAGCTCAATTATGTTTAATTAAAAAGAATAATTAAGTTATTTTAATGTATTATTAAATTAGTACATAATAAAGATAAGTTGGTTGGCAGCATTTGGAAAAAATGTCTGCATCATAGACTATGTGTCAAAAAACCTATATAGAAAGTGGTTACATACCGCCAATTCAGTAACATTTGGAAAAAATGCCGGCAATATAGAATATGTGTCAAAAACCTTTATAGGGAGTGGTGTCGCGCAAGGCATGTCATATGCAAAAAAAAAAAGAATCATATAACTGTGAGGTGTTGTATAAATCAATTATGTTAAATTACAAAGAAGTTATTTGGGTGTGTTATTACATTAGTACATAATAAAGATAAGGTGGTTGGTAACAATTGGAAAAAATGTCGGCAATATGGACTATGTGTCAAAAAACCTATATAGAAAGTGGTTACATACCGCCAATTCAGTAACATTTGGAAAAAATGTCGGCAATATAGAATATGTGTCAAAAACCCATATAGGGAGTGGTGTCGCGCAAGGCATGTCATATTCAAAATTTTATACACGGTATAAATCAATTATGTTAAATTACAAAGAATAATGAAGTTATTTGGGTGTGTTATTACATTAGTACATAATAAAGATAAGGTGGTTGGTAGCAATTGGAAAAAATGTCGACATTAAAGAATATATGACAAAAAAATCTGTATATGGAGTAGTTTCGCGCAAAGCATGCCATACGCTAAATTTTACATACGGCAAATTAATATGACTGTTAAGTGTTGCCTTGCCGCCAAAAGTCAATTAAGTTTAATTAAAAACAATAATGAAGTTAATTCAATATATTATTGTATTTGTCCATGAAAAATATAATGTGGATGGTAACATTTGGAAAAAATGTCGGCAATATGGACTATGTGTCAAAAAACCTATATAGAAAGTGGTTACATACCGCCAATTCAGTAACATTTGGAAAAAATGTCGGCAACATAGAATATGTGTCAAAAACCCATATAGGGAGTGGTGTCGCGCAAGGCATGTCATATTCAAAATTTTATACACGGTAGATTCATATAACTGTGAGGTGTTGCCTTGCCGGTATAAGTCAATTATGTTAAATTACAAAGAATAATGAAGTTATTTGGGTGTGTTATTACATAAGTACATAATAAAGATAAGGTGGTTGGTAGCAATTGGAAAAAATGTAGGCATTAAAGAATATATGACAAAAAAATCTGTATATGGAGTGGTTCCGCGCAAAGCATGTCATACGCTAAATTTTGTATAGGGCAAATTAATAAGACTGTGAGGTGTTGCCTTGCCGCCAAAGGTCAATTAAGTTTAATTAAAAAGAATAATGAAGTTAATTCAATAAATTATTATATTGGTCGATAAAAAATATAGTGTGGATGGTAGCTTTTGGAAAAAATGTCGGCATTATAGAATATGTGTCAAAAACCCTATATCGGGAGTGGTGTGGCGCAAGGCATGTCATATGAAAAATTGTATATACGCCCAACTCATATGACTGTGAGGTGTTGCCTTGCCGGCATAGCTCAATTATGTTTAATTAAAAAGAATAATTAAGTTATTTTAATGTATTATTAAATTAGTACATAATAAAGATAAGTTGGTTGGCAGCATTTGGAAAAAATGTCTGCATCATAGACTATGTGTCAAAAAACATATATAGAAAGTGGTTACATACCGCCAATTCAGTAACATTTGGAAAAAATGTCGGCAATATAGAATATGTGTCAAAAAACCTATATAGGGAGTGGTGTCGCGCAAGGCATGTCACATGTACAATTTTATACACTTTCATTGCCGGTATAAATCAATTATGTTAAATTACAAAGAATAATGAAGTTATTTGGGTGTGTTATTACATAAGTACATAATAAAGATAAGGCATTTGGTAGCAATTGGAAAAAATGTCGGCATTATAAAATATATGACAAAAAAATCGGTATATGGAGTGGTGTCGCGCAAAGCATGTCATACGCTAAATTTTACATGTGGCAAATTAATATGACTGTTAAGTGTTGCCTTGCCGCCAAAAGTCAATTAAGTTTAATTAAAAACAATAATGAAGTTAATTCAATATATTATTGTATTTGTCCATGAAAAATACATTACATACATTAGTACATAATAAAGATAAGGTGGTTGGTAACAATTGGAAAAAATGTCGGCAATATGGACTATGTGTCAAAAAACCTATATAGAAAGTGGTTACATACCGCCAATTCAGTAACATTTGGAAAAAATGTCGGCAATATAGAATATGTGTCAAAAACCCATATAGGGAGTGGTGTCGCGCAAGGCATGTCATATTCAAAATTTTATACACGGTAGATTCATATAACTGTGAGGTGTTGCCTTGCCGGTATAAATCAATTATGTTAAATTACAAAGAATAATGAAGTTATTTGGGTGTGTTATTACATTAGTACATAATAAAGATAAGGTGGTTGGTAGCAATTGGAAAAAATGTCGACATTAAAGAATATATGACAAAAAAATCTGTATATGGAGTAGTTTCGCGCAAAGCATGCCATACGCTAAATTTTACATACGGCAAATTAATATGACTGTTAAGTGTTGCCTTGCCGCCAAAAGTCAATTAAGTTTAATTAAAAACAATAATGAAGTTAATTCAATATATTATTGTATTTGTCCATGAAAAATATAATGTGGATGGTAACATTTGGAAAAAATGTCGGCAATATAGAATATGTGTCAAAAACCCATATAGGGAGTGGTTACATACCGCCAATTCAGTAACATTTGGAAAAAATGTCGGCAATATAGAATATGTGTCAAAAACCCATATAGGGAGTGGTGTCGCGCAAGGCATGTCATATTCAAAATTTTATACACGGTAGATTCATATAACTGTGAGGTGTTGCCTTGCCGGTATAAATCAATTATGTTAAATTACAAAGAATAATGAAGTTATTTGGGTGTGTTATTACATTAGTACATAATAAAGATAAGGTGGTTGGTAGCAATTGGAAAAAATGTCGACATTAAAGAATATATGACAAAAAAATCTGTATATGGAGTAGTTTCGCGCAAAGCATGCCATACGCTAAATTTTACATACGGCAAATTAATATGACTGTTAAGTGTTGCCTTGCCGCCAAAAGTCAATTAAGTTTAATTAAAAACAATAATGAAGTTAATTCAATATATTATTGTATTTGTCCATGAAAAATATAATGTGGATGGTAACATTTGGAAAAAATGTCGGCAATATGGACTATGTGTCAAAAAACCTATATAGAAAGTGGTTACATACCGCCAATTCAGTAACATTTGGAAAAAATGTCGGCAACATAGAATATGTGTCAAAAACCCATATAGGGAGTGGTGTCGCGCAAGGCATGTCATATTCAAAATTTTATACACGGTAGATTCATATAACTGTGAGGTGTTGCCTTGCCGGTATAAGTCAATTATGTTAAATTACAAAGAATAATGAAGTTATTTGGGTGTGTTATTACATAAGTACATAATAAAGATAAGGTGGTTGGTAGCAATTGGAAAAAATGTAGGCATTAAAGAATATATGACAAAAAAATCTGTATATGGAGTGGTTCCGCGCAAAGCATGTCATACGCTAAATTTTGTATAGGGCAAATTAATAAGACTGTGAGGTGTTGCCTTGCCGCCAAAGGTCAATTAAGTTTAATTAAAAAGAATAATGAAGTTAATTCAATAAATTATTATATTGGTCGATAAAAAATATAGTGTGGATGGTAGCTTTTGGAAAAAATGTCGGCATTATAGAATATGTGTCAAAAACCCTATATCGGGAGTGGTGTGGCGCAAGGCATGTCATATGAAAAATTGTATATACGCCCAACTCATATGACTGTGAGGTGTTGCCTTGCCGGCATAGCTCAATTATGTTTAATTAAAAAGAATAATTAAGTTATTTTAATGTATTATTAAATTAGTACATAATAAAGATAAGTTGGTTGGCAGCATTTGGAAAAAATGTCTGCATCATAGACTATGTGTCAAAAAACATATATAGAAAGTGGTTACATACCGCCAATTCAGTAACATTTGGAAAAAATGTCGGCAATATAGAATATGTGTCAAAAAACCTATATAGGGAGTGGTGTCGCGCAAGGCATGTCACATGTACAATTTTATACACTTTCATTGCCGGTATAAATCAATTATGTTAAATTACAAAGAATAATGAAGTTATTTGGGTGTGTTATTACATAAGTACATAATAAAGATAAGGCATTTGGTAGCAATTGGAAAAAATGTCGGCATTATAAAATATATGACAAAAAAATCGGTATATGGAGTGGTGTCGCGCAAAGCATGTCATACGCTAAATTTTACATGTGGCAAATTAATATGACTGTAAGGTGTTGCCTTGCCGCCAAAGGTCAATTAAGTTTAATTAAAAACAATAATGAAGTTAATTCAATATATTACTGTATTGGTCGATGAAAAATATAGTGTGGATGGTAGCTTTTGGAAAAAATGTCGGCATTATAGAATATGTGCCAAAAAATCTATATCGGGAGTGGTGTCGCGCAAGGCATGTCATATGAAAAATTGTATATACGCCCAACTCATATGACTGTGAGGTGTTGCCTTGCCGGCATAGGTCAATAATGTTTAATTAAAAAGAATAATTAAGTTATTTTAATGTATTATTAAATTAGTACATAATAAAGATAAGTTGGTTGGCAGCATTTGGAAAAAATGTCTGCATCATAGACTATGTGTCAAAAAACCTATATAGAAAGTGGTTACATACCGCCAATTCAGTAACATTTGAAAAAAATGTCGGCAATATAGAATATGTGTCAAAAACCTATATAGGGAGTGGTGTCGCGCAAGGCATGTCATATGCAAAATTTTATACACGGTAGATTCATATAACTGTGAGGTGTTGCCTTGCCGGTATAAATCAATTATGTTAAATTACAAAGAATAATGAAGTTATTTGGGTGTGTTATTACATAAGTACATAATAAAGATAAGGTGGTTGGTAGCAATTGGAAAAAATGTAGGCATTAAAGAATATATGACAAAAAAATCTGTATATGGAGTGGTTCCGCGCAAAGCATGTCATACGCTAAATTTTGCATACGGCAGATTAATAAGACTGTGAGGGGTTGCCTTGCCGCCAAAGGTCAATTAAGTTTAATTAAAAAGAATAATGAAGTTAATTCAATATATTATTGTATTGGTCGATAAAAAATATAGTGTGGATGGTAGCTTTTGGAAAAAATGTCGGCATTATAGAATATGTGTCAAAAACCTATATATTGAGTGGTGTCGCGCACGGCATGTCTTCCGCTAAGTTTTACATACTGCAAATTAATATGACTGTGAGGTGTTGCCTTGCCGGCATCGGTCAGTAAAGTTTAATTAAAAAGAATAATGAAGTAAATTCAATATATTATTGTATTGGTCCATGAAAAATAAAATGTGGATGGTGACTTTTGGAAAAAAATTGTCGGCGGCATTATACAATATGTGTCAAAAAACCTTTGTAGGGAGTGGTGTCGCGCAAGGCATGTCATACGAAAAATTGTATATACGGCCAATTCATATGACTGTGAGGTGTTGCCTTGTCGGCATAGGTCAATTATGTTTAATTAAAAAGAATAATTAAGTTATATTAATGTATTATGAAATGAGTACATAATAAAGATAAGTTGGTTGTTAGCATTTGGAAAAAATGTCAGCAATATAGACTATGTGTCAAAAAATCTATATAGAAAGTGGTTACAGACCGCCAATTCAGTAACATTTGGAAAAATGTCTGCATTATAGAATATGTGTCAAAAAACCTATATAGGGAGTGGTGTCGCGCAAGGCATGTCACATGTACAATTTTATACACTTTCATTGCCGGTATAAATCAATTATGTTAAATTACAAAGAATAATGAAGTTATTTGGGTGTGTTATTACATAAGTACATAATAAAGATAAGGCATTTGGTAGCAATTGGAAAAAATGTCGGCATTATAAAATATATGACAAAAAAATCTGTAAATGGAGTGGTGTCGCGCAAAGCATGTCATACGCTAAATTTTACATGTGGCAAATTAATATGACTGTAAGGTGTTGCCTTGCCGCCAAAGGTCAATCAAGTTTAATTAAAAACAATAATGAAGTTAATTCAATATATTACTGTATTGGTCGATGAAAATTATAGTGTGGATGGTAGCTTTTGGAAAAAATGTCGGCATTATAGAATATGTGCCAAAAAATCTATATCGGGAGTGGTGTCGCGCAAGGCATGTCATATGAAAAATTGTATATACGCCCAACTCATATGACTGTGAGGTGTTGCCTTGCCGGCATAGGTCAATAATGTTTAATTAAAAAGAATAATTGAGTTATTTTAATGTATTATTAGATAAGTACATAATAAAGATAAGGTGGTTGGTAGCAATTGGAAAAATGACGGCATTATAGAATATATGACAAAAAAATCTGTATATGGAGTGGTGTCGCGCAAAGCATGTCATGCGCTAAATTTTACATACGGCAAATTAATATGACTGTTAAGTGTTGCCTTGCCGCCAAAAGTCAATTAAGTTTAATTAAAAACAATAATGAAGTTAATTCAATATATTATTGTATTGGTCCATGAAAAATATAATGTGGATGGTAACATTTGGAAAAAATGTCGGCAATATGGACTATGTGTCAAAAAAACCTATATAGAAAGTGGTTACATACCGCCAATTCAGTAACATTTGGAAAAAATGTCGGCAATATAGAATATGTGTCAAAAACCCATATATAGGGAGTGGTGTCGCGCAAGGCATGTCATATTCAAAATTTTATACACGGTAGATTCATATAACTGTGAGGTGTTGCCTTGCCGGTATAAGTCAATTATGTTAAATTACAAAGAATAATGAAGTTATTTGGGTGTGTTATTACATAAGTACATAATAAAGATAAGGTGGTTGGTAGCAATTGGAAAAAATGTAGGCATTAAAGAATATATGACAAAAAAATCTGTATATGGAGTGGTTCCGCGCAAAGCATGTCATACGCTAAATTTTGCATACGGCAGATTAATAAGACTGTGAGGTGTTGCCTTGCCGCCAAAGGTCAATTAAGTTTAATTAAAAAGAATAATGAAGTTAATTCAATATATTATTGTATTGGTCGATAAAAAATATAGTGTGGATGGTAGCTTTTGGAAAAAATGTCGGCATTATAGAATATGTGTCAAAAACCTATATATTGAGTGGTGTCGCGCACGGCATGTCTTACGCTAAGTTTTACATACTGCAAATTAATATGACTGTGAGGTGTTGCCTTGCCGGCATAGGTCAGTAAAGTTTAATTAAAAAGAATAATGAAGTAAATTCGATATATTATTGTATTGGTCCATGAAAAATAAAATGTGGATGGTGACTTTTGGAAAAAAATTGTCGGCGGCATTATACAATATGTGTCAAAAAACCTTTGTAGGGAGTGGTGTCGCGCAAGGCATGTCATACGAAAAATTGTATATACGGCCAATTCATATGACTGTGAGGTGTTGCCTTGTCGGCATAGGTCAATTATGTTTAATTAAAAAGAATAATTAAGTTATATTAATGTATTATGAAATGAGTACATAATAAAGATAAGTTGGTTGTTAGCATTTGGAAAAAATGTCAGCAATATAGACTATGTGTCAAAAAATCTATATAGAAAGTGGTTACAGACCGCCAATTCAGTAACATTTGGAAAAATGTCGGCATTATAGAATATGTGTCAAAAAACCTATATAGGGAGTGGTGTCGCGCAAGGCATGTCACATGTACAATTTTATACACTTTCATTGCCGGTATAAATCAATTATGTTAAATTACAAAGAATAATGAAGTTATTTGGGTGTGTTATTACATAAGTACATAATAAAGATAAGGCATTTGGTAGCAATTGGAAAAAATGTCGGCATTATAAAATATATGACAAAAAAATCTGTATATGGAGTGGTGTCGCGCAAAGCATGTCATACGCTAAATTTTACATGTGGCAAATTAATATGACTGTAAGGTGTTGCCTTGCCGCCAAAGGTCAATCAAGTTTAATTAAAAACAATAATGAAGTTAATTCAATATATTACTGTATTGGTCGATGAAAAATATAGTGTGGATGGTAGCTTTTGGAAAAAATGTCGGCATTATAGAATATGTGCCAAAAAATCTATATCGGGAGTGGTGTCGCGCAAGGCATGTCATATGAAAAATTGTATATACGCCCAACTCATATGACTGTGAGGTGTTGCCTTGCCGGCATAGGTCAATAATGTTTAATTAAAAAGAATAATTGAGTTATTTTAATGTATTATTAGATAAGTACATAATAAAGATAAGGTGGTTGTTAGCAATTGGAAAAATGTCGGCATTATAGAATATATGACAAAAAAATCTGTATATGGAGTGGTGTCGCGCAAAGCATGTCATGCGCTAAATTTTACATACGGCAAATTAATATGACTGTTATGTGTTGCCTTGCCGCCAAAAGTCAATTAAGTTTAATTAAAAACAATAATGAAGTTAATTCAATATATTATTGTATTGGTCCATGAAAAATATAATGTGGATGGTAACATTTGGAAAAAATGTCGGCAATATGGACTATGTGTCAAAAAACCTATATAGAAAGTGGTTAATACCGCCAATTCAGTAAATTTGGAAAAAATGTCGGCAATATAGAATATGTGTCAAAAACCCATATATAGGGAGTGGTGTCGCGCAAGGCATGTCATATTCAAAATTTTATACACGGTAGATTCATATAATGTGAGGTGTGCCTTGCCGGTATAAGTCAATTATGTTAAATTACGAAGAATAATGAAGTTATTTGGGTGTGTTATTACATAAGTACATAATAAAGATAAGGTGGTTGGTAGCAATTGGAAAAATGCAGGCATGAAAGAATATATGACAAAAAAATATATGTAAATGGAGTGGTTCCGCGCAAAGCATGTCATACGCTAAATTTTGTATAGGGCAAATTAATAAGACTGTGAGGTGTTGCCTTGCCGCCAAAGGTCAATTAAGTTTAATTAAAAAGAATAATGAAGTTAATTCAATATATTATTATATGGTCGATAAAAAATATAGTGTGGATGGTAGCTTTTGGAAAAAATGTCGGCATTATAGAATATGTGTCAAAAACCCTATATCGCGAGTGGTGTGGCGCAAGGCATGTCATATGAAAAATTGTATAAACGCCCAACTCATATGACTGTGAGGTGTTGCCTTGCCGGCATAGCTCAATTATGTTTAATTAAAAAGAATAATTAAGTTATTTTAATGTATTATTAAATTAGTACATAATAAAGATAAGTTGGTTGGCAGCATTTGGAAAAAATGTCTGCATCATAGACTATGTGTCAAAAAACCTATATAGAAAGTGGTTACATACCGCCAATTCAGTAACATTTGGAAAAAATGCCGGCAATATAGAATATGTGTCAAAAACCTTTATAGGGAGTGGTGTCGCGCAAGGCATGTCATATGCAAAAAAAAAGATTATATAACTGTGAGGTGTTGTATAAATCAATTATGTTAAATTACAAAGAAGTTATTTGGGTGTGTTATTACATTAGTACATAATAAAGATAAGGTGGTTGGTAACAATTGGAAAAAATGTCGGCAATATGGACTATGTGTCAAAAAACCTATATAGAAAGTGGTTACATACCGCCAATTCAGTAACATTTGGAAAAAAAGTCGGCAATATAGAATATGTGTCAAAAACCCATATAGGGAGTGGTGTCGCGCAAGGCATGTCATATTCAAAATTTTATACACGGTAGATTCATATAACTGTGAGGTGTTGCCTTGCCGGTATAAATCAATTATGTTAAATTACAAAGAATATTGAAGTTATTTGGGTGTGTCATTACATTAGTACATAATAAAGATAAGGTGGTTGGTAGCAATTGGAAAAAATGTCGACATTAAAGAATATATGACAAAAAAATCTGTATATGGAGTAGTTTCGCGCAAAGCATGCCATACGCTAAATTTTACATACGGCAAATTAATATGACTGTTAAGTGTTGCCTTGCCGCCAACAATCAATTAAGTTTAATTAAAAACAATAATGAAGTTAATTCAATATATTATTGTATTTGTCCATGAAAAATATAATGTGGATGGTAACATTTGGAAAAAATGTCGGCAATATAGAATATGTGTCAAAAACCCATATAGGGAGTGGTTACATACCGCCAATTCAGTAACATTTGGAAAAAATGTCGGCAATATAGAATATGTGTCAAAAACCCATATAGGGAGTGGTGTCGCGCAAGGCATGTCATATTCAAAATTTTATACACGGTAGATTCATATAACTGTGAGGTGTTGCCTTGCCGGCATAAATCAATTATGTTAAATTACAAAGAATAATGAAGTTATTTGGGTGTGTTATTACATTAGTACATAATAAAGATAAGGTGGTTGGTAGCAATTGGAAAAAATGTCGACATTAAAGAATATATGGCAAAAAAATCTGTATATGGAGTAGTTCCGCGCAAAGCATGTCATACGCTAAATTTTGTATAGGGCAAATTAATAAGACTGTGAGGTGTTGCCTTGCCGCCAAAGGTCAATTAAGTTTAATTAAAAAGAATAATGAAGATAATTCAATAAATTATTATATTGGTCGATAAAAAATATAGTGTGGATGGTAGCTTTTGGAAAAAATGTCGGCATTATAGAATATGTGTCAAAAACCTATATATTGAGTGGTGTCGCGCACGGCATGTCTTACGCTAAGTTTTACATACTGCAAATTAATATGACTGTGAGGTGTTGCCTTGCCGGCATAGCTCAATTATGTTTAATTAAAAAGAATAATTAAGTTATTTTAATGTATTATTAAATTAGTACATAATAAAGATAAGTTGGTTGGCAGCATTTGGAAAAAATGTCTGCATCATAGACTATGTGTCAAAAAACATATATAGAAAGTGGTTACATACCGCCAATTCAGTAACATTTGGAAAAAATGTCGGCAATATAGAATATGTGTCAAAAACCTATATAGGGAGTGGTGTCGCGCAAGGCATGTCATATGCAAAATTTTATACACGGTAGATTCATATAACTGTGAGGTGTTGCCTTGCCGGTATAAATCAATTATGATAAATTACAAAGAATAATGAAGTTATTTGGGTGTGTTATTACATTAGTACATAATTAAGATAAGGTGGTTGGTAGCAATTGGAAAAAATGTCGACATTAAAGAATAAATGACAAAAAAATCAGTATATGGAGTAGTTTCGCGCAAAGCATGTCATACGCTATGTTTTACATACGGCAAACTTATATGACTGTGAGGAGTTTCCTTGCCGCCAACAATCAATTAAGTTTAATTAAAAACAATAATGAAGTTAATTCAATATATTATTGTATTTGTCCATGAAAAATATAATGTGGATGGTAACATTTGGAAAAAATGTCGGCAATATAGAATATGTGTCAAAAACCCATATAGGGAGTGGTTACATACCGCCAATTCAGTAACATTTGGAAAAAATGTCGGCAATATAGAATGTGTGTCAAAAACCCATATAGGGAGTGGTGTCGCGCAAGGCATGTCATATTCAAAATTTTATACACGTAGATTCATATAACTGTGAGGTGTTGCCTTGCCGGCATAAATCAATTATGTTAAATTACAAAGAATAATGAAGTTATTTGGGTGTGTTATTACATTAGTACATAATAAAGATAAGGTGGTTGGTAGCAATTGGAAAAAATGTCGACATTAAAGAATATATGACAAAAAAATCGGTATATGGAGTAGTTCCGCGCAAAGCATGTCATACGCTAAATTTTGTATAGGGCAAATTAATAAGACTGTGAGGTGTTGCCTTGCCGCCAAAGGTCAATTAAGTTTAATTAAAAAGAATAATGAAGATAATTCAATAAATTATTATATTGGTCGATAAAAAATATAGTGTGGATGGTAGCTTTTGGAAAAAATGTCGGCATTATAGAATATGTGTCAAAAACCTATATATTGAGTGGTGTCGCGCACGGCATGTCTTACGCTAAGTTTTACATACTGCAAATTAATATGACTGTGAGGTGTTGCCTTGCCGGCATAGCTCAATTATGTTTAATTAAAAAGAATAATTAAGTTATTTTAATGTATTATTAAATTAGTACATAATAAAGATAAGTTGGTTGGCAGCATTTGGAAAAAATGTCTGCATCATAGACTATGTGTCAAAAAACATATATAGAAAGTGGTTACATACCGCCAATTCAGTAACATTTGGAAAAAATGTCGGCAATATAGAATATGTGTCAAAAACCTATATAGGGAGTGGTGTCGCGCAAGGCATGTCATATGCAAAATTTTATACACGGTAGATTCATATAACTGTGAGGTGTTGCCTTGCCGGTATAAATCAATTATGATAAATTACAAAGAATAATGAAGTTATTTGGGTGTGTTATTACATTAGTACATAATTAAGATAAGGTGGTTGGTAGCAATTGGAAAAAATGTCGACATTAAAGAATAAATGACAAAAAAATCAGTATATGGAGTAGTTTCGCGCAAAGCATGTCATACGCTATGTTTTACATACGGCAAACTTATATGACTGTGAGGAGTTTCCTTGCCGCCAAAGGTCAATTAAGTTTAATTAAAAACAATAATGAAGTTAATTCGATATATTATTGTATTGGTCGATGAAAAATATAGTGTGGATGGTAGCTTTTGGGAAAAATGTCGCCATTATAGAATATATGACAAAAAAATCTGTATATGGAGTAGTTTCGCGCAAGGCATGTCATACGCTAAGTTTTACATACGGCAAACTAATATGACTGTGAGGTGTTGCCTTGCCGCCAAAAGTCAATTAAGTTTAATTAAAAACAATAATGAAGTTAATTCAATATATTATTGTATTTGTCCATGAAAAATATAATGTGGATGGTAACATTTGGAAAAAATGTCGGCAATATGGACTATGTGTCAAAAAACCTATATAGAAAGTGGTTACATACCGCCAGTTCAGTAACATTTGGAAAAAATGTCGGCAATATAGAATATGTGTCAAAAACCCATATAGGGAGTGGTGTCGCGCAAGGCATATCATATTCAAAATTGTATACACGGTAGATTCATATAACTGTGAGGTGTTGCCTTGCCGGTATAAGTCAATTATGTTAAATTACAAAGAATAATGAAGTTATTTGGGTGTGTTATTACATAAGTACATAATAAAGATAAGGTGGTTGGTAGCAATTGGAAAAAATGTAGGCATTAAAGAATATATGACAAAAAAATCTGTATATGGAGTGGTTCCGCGCAAAGCATGTCATACGCTAAATTTTGCATACGGCAAATTAATAAGACTGTGAGGTGTTGCCTTGCCGCCAAAGGTCAATTAAGTTTAATTAAAAACAATAATGAAGTTAATTCAATATATTATTGTATTGGTCGATGAAAAATATAGTGTGGATGGTAGCTTTTGGAAAAAATGTCGGCATTATAGAATATGTGTCAAAAACCCTATATCGGGAGTGGTGTGGCGCAAGGCATGTCATATGAAAAATTGTATATACGCCCAACTCATATGACTGTGAGGTGTTGCCTTGCCGGCATAGCTCAATTATGTTTAATTAAAAAGAATAATTAAGTTATTTTAATGTATTATTAAATAAGTACATAATAAAGATAAGTTGGCTGGCAGCATTTGGAAAAAATGTCTGCATCATAGACTATGTGTCAAAAAACCTATATAGAAAGTGGTAACATACCGCCAATTCAGTAACATTTGGAAAAAATGTCGGCAATATAGAATATGTGTCAAAAACCTATATAGGGAGTGGTGTCGCGCAAGGCATGTCATATTCAAAATTGTATACACGGTAGATTCATATAACTGTGAGGTGTTGCCTTACCGGTATAAGTCAATTATGTTAAATTACAAAGAATAATGAAGTTAATTCAATATATTATTGTATTGGTCCATGAAAAATATAATGGGGATGGTAACATTTGGAAAAAATCTCGGCAATATGGACTATGTGTCAAAAAACCTATATAGAATGTGGTTACATACCGCCAATTCAGTAACATTTGGAAAAAATGTCGGTAATATAGAATATGTGTCAAAAACCCATATAGGGAGTGGTGTCGCGCAAGGCATGTCATATTCAAAATTTTACACACGGTAGATTCATATAACTGTGAAGTGTTGCCTTGCCGGTATAAGTCAATTATGTTAAATTACACAGAATAATGAAGTTATTTGGGTGTGTTATTACATAAGTACATAATAAAGATAAGGTGGTTGGTAGCAATTGGAAAAAATGTAGGCATTAAAGAATATATGACAAAAAAAATCTGTATATGGAGTGGTTCCGCGCAAAGCATGTCATACGCTAAATTTTGCATACGGCAAATTAATAAGACTGTGAGGTGTTGCCTTGCCGCCAAAGGTCAATTAAGTTTAATTAAAAACAATAATGAAGTTAATTCAATATATTACTGTATTGGTCGATGAAAAATATAGTGTGGATGGTAGCTTTTGGAAAAAATGTCGGCATTATAGAATATGTGCCAAACAATCTATATCGGGAGTGGTGTCGCGCAAGGCATGTCATATGAAAAATTGTATATACGCCCAACTCATATGACTGTGAGGTGTTGCCTTGCCGGCATAGCTCAATTATGTTTAATTAAAAAGAATAATTAAGTTATTTTAATGTATTATTAAATTAGTACATAATAAAGATAAGTTGGTTGGCAGCATTTGGAAAAAATGTCTGCATCATAGACTATGTGTCAAAAAACATATATAGAAAGTGGTTACATACCGCCAATTCAGTAACATTTGGAAAAAATGTCGGCAATATAGAATATGTGTCAAAAACCTATATAGGGAGTGGTGTCGCGCAAGGCATGTTATATTCAAAATTGTATACACGGTAGATTCATATAACTGTGAGGTGTTGCCTTACCGGTATAAGTCAATTATGTTAAATTACAAAGAATAATGAAGTTAATTCAATATATTATTGTATTGGTCCATGAAAAATATAATGTGGATGGTAACATTTGGAAAAAATGTCGGCAATATGGACTATGTGTCAAAAAACCTATATAGAATGTGGTTACATACCGCCAATTCAGTAACATTTGGAAAAAATGTCGGCAATATAGAATATGTGTCAAAAACCCATATAGGGAGTGGTGTCGCGCAAGGCATGTCATATTCAAAATTTTATACACGGTAGATTCATATAACTGTGAGGTGTTGCCTTGCCGGTATAAGTCAATTATGTTAAATTACACAGAATAATGAAGTTATTTGGGTGTGTTATTACATAAGTACATAATAAAGATAAGGTGGTTGGTAGCAATTGGAAAAAATGTAGGCATTAAAGAATATATGACAAAAAAATCGGTATATGGAGTGGTTCCGCGCAAAGCATGTCATACGCTAAGTTTTACATACGGCAAACTAATATGACTGTGAGGAGTTTCCTTGCCGCCAAAGGTCAATTAAGTTTAATTAAAAACAATAATGAAGTTAATTCGATATATTATTGTATTGGTCGATGAAAAATATAGTGTGGATGGTAGCTTTTGGGAAAAATGTCGCCATTATAGAATATATGACAAATAAAATCTGTATATGAAGTAGTTTCGCGCAAAGCATGTCATACGCTAAGTTTTACATACGGCAAACTAATATGACTGTGAGGTGTTGCCTTGCCGCCAAAAGTCAATTAAGTTTAATTAAAAACAATAATGAAGTTAATTCAATATATTATTGTATTTGTCCATGAAAAATATAATGTGGATGGTAACATTTGGAAAAAATGTCGGCAATATGGACTATGTGTCAAAAAACCTATATAGAAAGTGGTTACATACCGCCAGTTCAGTAACATTTGGAAAAAATGTCGGCAATATAGAATATGTGTCAAAAACCCATATAGGGAGTGGTGTCGCGCAAGGCATATCATATTCAAAATTGTATACACGGTAGATTCATATAACTGTGAGGTGTTGCCTTGCCGGTATAAGTCAATTATGTTAAATTACAAAGAATAATGAAGTTATTTGGGTGTGTTATTACATAAGTACATAATAAAGATAAGGTGGTTGGTAGCAATTGGAAAAAATGTAGGCATTAAAGAATATATGACAAAAAAATCTGTATATGGAGTGGTTCCGCGCAAAGCATGTCATACGCTATATTTTGCATACGGCAAATTAATAAGACTGTGAGGTGTTGCCTTGCCGCCAAAGGTCAATTAAGTTTAATTAAAAAGAATAATGTAGTTAATTTGTATATTATTATATTGGTCGATAAAAAATATAGTGTGGATGGTAGCTTTTGGAAAAAATGTCGGCATTATAGAATATGTGTCAAAAACCCTATATCGGGAGTGGTGTGGCGCAAGGCATGTCATATGAAAAATTGTATATACGCCCAACTCATATGACTGTGAGGTGTTGCCTTGCCGGCATAGCTCAATTATGTTTAATTAAAAAGAATAATTAAGTTATTTTAATGTATTATTAAATAAGTACATAATAAAGATAAGTTGGCTGGCAGCATTTGGAAAAAATGTCTGCATCATAGACTATGTGTCAAAAAACCTATATAGAAAGTGGTAACATACCGCCAATTCAGTAACATTTTGGAAAAAATGTCGGCAATATAGAATATGTGTCAAAAACCTATATAGGGAGTGGTGTCGCGCAAGGCATGTCATATTCAAAATTGTATACACGGTAGATTCATATAACTGTGAGGTGTTGCCTTACCGGTATAAGTCAATTATGTTAAATTACAAAGAATAATGAAGTTAATTCAATATATTATTGTATTGGTCCATGAAAAATATAATGTGGATGGTAACATTTGGAAAAAATGTCGGCAATATGGACTATGTGTCAAAAAACCTATATAGAATGTGGTTACATACCGCCAATTCAGTAACATTTGGAAAAAATGTCGGCAATATAGAATATGTGTCAAAAACCCATATAGGGAGTGGTGTCGCGCAAGGCATGTCATATTCAAAATTTTATACACGGTAGATTCATATAACTGTGAGGTGTTGCCTTGCCGGTATAAGTCAATTATGTTAAATTACACAGAATAATGAAGTTATTTGGGTGTGTAATTACATAATTACATAATAAAGATAAGGTGGTTGGTAGCAATTGGAAAAAATGTAAGCATTAAAGAATATATGACAAAAAAATCGGTATATGGAGTGGTTCCGCGCAAAGCATGTCATACGCTAAGTTTTGCATAGGGCAAATTAATAAGACTGTGAGGTGTTGCCTTGCCGCCAAAGGTCAATTAAGTTTAATTAAAAATTTGGAAAAAATGTCTGCATAATAGACTATGTGTCAAAAAACCTATATAGAAAGTGGTTACATACCGCCAATTCAGTAACATTTGGAAAAAATGTCGGCAATATAGAATATGTGTCAAAAACCCATATAGGGAGTGGTGTCGCGCAAGGCATGTGATATTCAAAATTTTATACACGGTAGATTCATATAACTGTGAGGTGTTGCCTTGCCGGTATAAGTCAATTATGCTAAATTACAAAGAATAATGAAGTTATTTGGGTGTGTTATTACATAAGTACATAATAAAGATAAGGTGGTTGGTAGCAATTGGAAAAAATGTAGGCATTAAAGAATATATGACAAAAAAAATCTGTATATGGAGTGGTTCCGCGCAAAGCATGTCATACGCTAAATTTTGCATACGGCAAATTAATAAGACTGTGAGGTGTTGCCTTGCCGCCAAAGGTCAATTAAGTTTAATTAAAAAGAATAATGTAGTTAATTTGTATATTATTATATTGGTCGATAAAAAATATAGTGTGGATGGTAGCTTTTGGAAAAAATGTCGGCATTATAGAATATGTGTCAAAAACCCTATATCGGGAGTGGTGTGGCGCAAGGCATGTCATATGAAAAATTGTATATACGCCCAACTCATATGACTGTGAGGTGTTGCCTTGCCGGCATAGCTCAATTATGTTTAATTAAAAAGAATAATTAAGTTATTTTAATGTATTATTAAATTAGTACATAATAAAGATAAGTTGGTTGGCAGCATTTGGAAAAAATGTCTGCATCATAGACTATGTGTCAAAAAACCTATATAGAAAGTGGTTACATACCGCCAATTCAGTAACATTTGGAAAAAATGTCGGCAATATAGAATATGTGTCAAAAACCTATATAAGGAGTGGTGTCGCGCAAGGCATGTCATATGCAAAATTTTATACACGGTAGATTCATATAACTGTGAGATGTTGCCTTGCCGGTATAAATCAATTATGTTAAATTACAAAGAATAATGAAGTTATTTGGGTGTGTTATTACATTAGTACATAATAAAGATAAGGTGGTTGGTAGCAATTGGAAAAAATGTCGACATTAAAGAATATATTACAAAAAAATCTGTATATGGAGTAGTTTCGCGCAAGGCATGTCATACGCTAAGTTTTACATACGGCAAACTAATATGACTGTGAGGTGTTGCCTTGCCGCCAAAGGTCAATTAAGTTTAATTAAAAACAATAATGAAGTTAATTCGATATATTATTATATTGGTCGATGAAAAATATAGTGTGGATGGTAGCTTTTGGAAAAAATGTCGGCATTATAGAATATATGACAAAAAAATCTGTATATGGACTAGTTTCGCGCAAAGCATGTCATACGCTAAATTTTACATACGGCAAATTAATATGACTGTTAAGTGTTGCCTTGCCGCCAAAAGTCAATTAAGTTAAATTAAAAACAATAATGAAGTTAATTCAATATATTATTGTATTTGTCCATGAAAAATATAATGTGGATGGTAACATTTGGAAAAAATGTCGGCAATATGGACTATGTGTCAAAAAACCTATATAGAAAGTGGTTACATACCGCCAATTCAGTAACATTTGGAAAAAATGTCGGCAATATAGAATATGTGTCAAAAACCCATATAGGGAGTGGTGTCGCGCAAGGCATGTCATATTCAAAATTTTATACAGGGTAGATTCATATAACTGTGAGGTGTTGCCTTGCCGGTATAAGTCAATTATGTTAAATTACAAAGAATAATGAAGTTAGTTGGGTGTGTTATTACATAAGTACATAATAAAGATAAGGTGGTTGGTAGCAATTGACAAAAAAATCTGTATATGGAGTGGTTCCGCGCAAAGCATGTCATACGCTAAATTTTGCTTACGGCAAATTAATAAGACTGTGAGGTGTTGCCTTGCCGCCAAAGGTCAATTAAGTTTAATTAAAAAGAATAATGAAGTTAATTCAATATATTATTGTATTGGTCGATAAAAAATATAGTGTGGATGGTAGCTTTTGGAAAAAATGTCGGCATTATAGAATATGTGTCATAAACCCTATATCGGGAGTGGTGTGGCGCAAGGCATGTCATATGAAAAATTGTATATACGCCCAACTCATATGACTGTGAGGTGTTGCCTTGCCGGCATAGCTCAATTATGTTTAATTAAAAATAATAATTAAGTTATTTTACTGTATTATTAAATTATTACATAATAAAGATAAGTTGGTTGGCAGCATTTGGAAAAAATGTCGGCATCATAGACTATGTGTCAAAAAACCTATATAGAAAGTGGTTACATACCGCCAATTCAGTAACATTTGGAGAAAACGTCGGCAATATAGAATATGTGTCAAAAACCTATATAAGGAGTGGTGTCGCGCAAGGCATGTCATATGCAAAATTTTATACACGGTAGATTCATATAACTGTGAGGTGTTGCCTTGCCGGTATAAATCAATTATGTTAAATTACAAAGAATAATGAAGTTATTTGGGTGTGTTATTACATTAGTACATAATAAAGATAAGGTGGTTGGTAGCAATTGGAAAAAATGTCGACATTAAAGAATATATGACAAAAAAATCTGTATATGGAGTGGTTCCGCGCAAAGCATGTCATACGCTAAATTTTGCATACGGCAAATTAATAAGACTGTGAGGTGTTGCCTTGCCGCCAAAGGTCAATTAAGTTTAATTAAAAAAAATAATTAAGTTAATTCAATATAGTATTATATTGGTCGATAAAAAATATATTGTGGATGGTAGCTTTTGGAAAAAATGTCGGCATTATAGAATATGTGTCAAAAACCCTATATCGGGAGTGGTGTGGCGAAAGGCATGTCATATGAAAAATTTTGTATATATACGCCCAACTCATATGACTGTGAGGTGTTGCCTTGCCGGCATAGGTCAATTATGTTTAATTAAAAATAATAATTAAGCTATTTATATGTACATATTATATGTAATAAGTACATAATAAAGATAAGGTGGTTGGTAGCAATTGGAAAAAATGTCGGCATTATAGAATATATGACAAAAAATCTGTATATGGAGTGGTGTCGCGCAAAGCATGTCATACGCTAAATTTTACATACGGCAAATTAATATGACTGTGAGGTGTTGCCTTGCCGCCAAAGGTCAATTAAGTTTAATTAAAAACAATAATGAAGTTAATTTAATATATTACTGTATTGTTAGATGAAAAATATAGTGTGGATGGTAGCTTTTGGAAAAAATGGCGGCATTATAGAATATGTGTCAAAAACCCTATATCGGGAGTGGTGTCGCGCAAGGCATGTCATACGCTACATTTTACATACAGAAAATTAATATGACTGTAAGGTGTTGCCTTGACGGCATAGGTCAATTATCTTTAATTAAAAAGAATAATGAAGTTAATTCAATATATTATTGTATTGGTCCATGAAAAAGATAATGTGGATGGTAGCTTTTGGAAAAAATGTCGGCAATATGGAATATGTGTCAAAAACCCTATATCGGGAGTGGTGTCGCGCAAGGCATGTCATATGAAAAATTGTATATACGCCCAACTCATATGACTGTGAGATGGTGCCTTGCCGGCATAGGTCAATTATGTTTAATTAAAAAGAATAATTAAGTTATTTTAATGTGTTATACCATTAGTACACAATAAAGATAAGGTGCCTGGTAGCATTTGGAAAAAATGTCGGCATTAAAAAATATGAGACGAAAAATCTGTATATGGAATGGTGTCGCGCAAATCATGTCATACGCTACATTTAACATACGGAAAATTAATATGACTGTAAGGTGTTGCCTTGCCGGCATAGGTCAACTATGTTTAATTAAAAAGAATAATGAAGTTAATTCAATATATTATTGTATTGGTCCATGAAAAAGATAATGTGGATGGTAGCTTTTGGAACAAATGTCGGCATAATAGAATGTGTCAAAACACCTATATATTGAGTGGTTTCGCGCACGGCATGTCTTACGCAAAGTTTTACATACGGCATATTAATATGATTGTGAGGTGTTGCCTTGCCGGCATAGGTCAATTATGTTTAATTAAAAAGAATAATTAAGTTATTTTAATGTGTTATAACATTAGTACACAATAAAGATAAGGTGCCTGGTAGCATTTGGAAAAAATGTCGGCATTAAACAATATGAGACAAAAAATCTGTATATGGAATAGTGTCGCGCAAATCATGTCATACGCTACATTTTACATACGGAAAATTATTATGACTCTAAGGTGTTGACTTGCCGGCATAGGTCAATTATGTTTAATTAAAAAGAATAATTAAGTTATTTTAATGTGTTATAACATTAGAACACAATAAAGATAAGGTGCCTGGTAGCATTTGGAAAAAATGTTGGCATTAAACAATATGACACAAAAAATCTGTATATGGAATGGTGTCGCGCAAATCATGTCATACGCTACACTTAACATACCGAAAACTAATATGACTGTAAGGTGTTGCCTTGCCGGCATAGGTCAATTATGTTTAATTAAAAAGAATAATGAAGTTAATTTAATATATTATTGTATTGGTCCATGAAAAATATAATGTGGATTGTAGCTTTTGGAACAAATGTCAACATTATAGAATATGTGTCAAAAAAACTATATATTGAGTGGTTTCGCGCACGGCATGTCTTACGCTAAGTTTTACATACGGCAAATTAATATGATTGTGAGGTGTTGCCTTGCCGGCATAGGTCAATGAAGTTTAATTAAAGAGAATAATGAAGTTAATTTAATATATTATTGTATTGGTCCATGAAAAATATAGTGTGGATGGTAGCATTTGAAAAAACTGTCGGCATTATAGAATATGCGTCAAAAAACCTTTGTAGGGAGTGGTTTCGCGCAAGGCATGTCATATGATCAATTCATATGACTGTGAGGTGTTGCCTTGCCGGCATAGCTCAATTATGTTTAATTAAAAAGAATAGTTAAGTCATTTTAATGTATTATTAAATTAGTACATAATAAAGATAAGTTGGTTGGTAGTATTTGGAAAAAATGCCGGCAATATAGAATTAGTGACACAAAACCTATATAGGGAGTGATTACATACCGCCAATTCAGTAACATTTGAAAAAAACTCGGCATTAAAGAATATGTGTCAAAAAACCTATATAGGGAGTGGTGTCGCGCAAGGCATGTGATATGCAAAATTAATACACGGTAGATTCATATAACTGTGAGGTGTTGCCTTGCCGGTATAAATAATTATGTTAAATTACAAAGAATACTGTTATTTGGGTGTGTTATTTGGGTGTGTTATTACATTAGTACATAATAAAGATAAGGTGGTTGGTAGCAATTGGAAAAAATGTCGACATTAAAGAATATATGACAAAAAAATCTGTATATGGAGTAGTTTCGCGCAAAGCATGTCATACGCTAAATTTTACATACGGCAAATTAATATGACTGTTAAGTGTTGCCTTGCCGCCAAAAGTCAATTAAGTTTAATTAAAAACAATAATGAAGTTAATTCAATATATTACTGTATTGGTCGATGACAAATATAGTGTGGATGGTAGCTTTTGGAAAAAATGTCGGCATTATAGAATATATGACAAAAAAATCTATATATGGTTACGCTAAGTTTTACATACGGCAAATTAATATGACTGTGAGGTGTTGCCGTGCCGCCAAAGGTCAATTAAGTTTAATTAAAAACAATAATGAAGTTAATTCAATATATTACTGTATTGGTAGATGAAAAATATAGTGTGGATGGTAGCTTTTGGAAAAAATGTCGGCATTATAGAATATGTGTCAAAAACCCTATATCGGGAGTGGTGTCGCGCAAGGCGGTGAGGTGTTGCCTTGCCGGCACAGGGCCAATTATGTTTAATTAAAAAGAATAATTAAGTTATTTTAATGTGTTATAACATTAGTACACAATAAAGATAAGGTGCGTGGTAGCATTTGGAAAAAATGTCGGCATTAAACAATATGAAACAAAAAATCTGTATATGGAATGGTGTCGCGCAAATCATGTCATACGGTACATTTTACATACGGAAAATTAATATGACTGTAAGGTGTTGCCTTGCCGGCATAGGTCAATTATGTTTAATTAAAAAGAATAATGAAGTTAATTCAATATATTATTGTATTGGTCCATGAAAAAGATAATGTGTCAAAAAACCTATATATTGAGTGGTTTCGCGCACGGCATGTCTTACGCTAAGTTTTACATACGGCAAATTAATATGATTGTGAGGTGTTGCTTTGCCGACATAGGTCAATTATGATTAATTAAAAAGAATAATTAAGTTATTTTAATGTGTTATAACATTAGTACACAATAAAGATAAGGTGCCTGGTAGCATTTGGAAAAAATGTTGGCATTAAACAATATGAGACAAAAAATTTGTATATGGAATAGTGTCACGCAAATCATGTCATACGCTTCATTTTACATACGGAAAATTATTTTGACTGTAAGGTGTTGACTTGCCGGCATAGGTCAATTATGTTTAATTAAAAAGAATAATGAAGTTAATTCAATATATTATTTTATTAGTCCATGAAAAAGATAATGTTGATGGTAGCTTTTGGAATAAATGTCGGCATTATAGAATGTGTCAAAAAACCTATATATTGAGTGGTTTCGCGCACGGCATGTCTTACGCAAAGTTTTACATACGGCAAATTAATATGATTGTGAGGTGTTGGTTTGCCGACATAGGTCAATGAAGTTTAATTAAAGAGAATAATGAAGTTTATTCAATATATTATTGTATTGGTCCATGAAAAATATAATTTGGATGGTAGCTTTTGGAAAAAAATGTCGGCATTATTGAATATGTGTCTAAAAACCTATATATTGAGTGGTGTCGCGCAAGGCATGTCATATGATCAATTCAAATGACTGTGAGGTGTTGCCTTGCCGGCATAGCTCAATTATGTTTAATTAAAAAGAATAATTAAGTTATTTTAATGTATTATTAAATTAGTACATAATAAAGATAAGTTAGTTGGTAGCATTTGGAAAAAAATTCCGGCAATATAGAATATGTGACACAAAACCTATATAGGGAGTGATTACATACCGCCAATTCAGTAACATTTGAAAGAACGTCGGCATTATAGAATATGTGTCAAAAAACCTATATAGGGAGTGGTGTCGCGCAAGGCATGTCATATGCAAAATTTTATACACGGCAATTATGTTAAATTACAAAGAATAATTAAGTTATTTGGGTGTGTTCTTACATAAGTACATAATAAAGATAAGGTGCCTGGTAACATTTGGAAAAAATGTCGGCATTAAACAATATGAGACAAAAAATCTGTATATGGCATGGTGTCGCGCAAATCATGTCATACGGTACATTTTACATACGGAAAATTAATATGACTGTAAGGTGTTGCCTTGCCGGCATAGGTCAATTATGTTTAATTAAAAAGAATAATGAAGTTAATTCAATATATTATTGTATTGGTCCATGAAAAAGATAATGTGGATGGTAGCTTTTGGAACAAATGTCGGCATTATAGAATATGTGTCAAAAAACCTATATAGGGAGTGGTGTCGCGCAAGGCCTGTCATATGAGAAATTGTATATTCGCCCAACTCATATGACTGTGAGGTGTTGCCTTGCAGGCATAGGTCAATTATGTTTAATTAAAAAAATAATTAAGTTATTTCAATGTATTATTAAATAAGTACATAATAAAGATAATGTGGTTGGTAGCATTTGGAAAAAATGTCGGCAATATAGAATACGTGACACAAAACCTACATAGGGAGTGATTACATACCGCCAATTCAGTAACATTTGAAAAAAAATCGACACTATAGAATATGTGTCAAAAAACCTATATAGGGAGTGGTGTCGCGCAAGGCATGTCATATGCAAAATTTTATACACGGTAGATTCATATAACTGTGAGGTGTTGCCTTGCCGGGATAAATCAATTATGTTAAATTTCAAAGAATAATGAAGTTATTTGGGTGTGTTACGACTGTGAGGTGTTGCCTTGCCGCCAAAGGTCAATTAAGTTTAATTAAAAACAATAATGAAGTTATTTCAATATATTACTGTATTGGTCGATGAAAATTATAGTGTGGATGGTAGCTTTTGGAAAAAATGTCGGCATTATAGTCATACGTTAAGTTTTACATACGGCAAATTAACATTTAATATATTATTGTATTGGTCCATGAAAAATAATGTGGATGGTGGCTTTTGGAAAAAATGTCGGCATTATAGAATGTGTCAAAAAACCTATATCGGGAGTTTTGTCGCGCAAGGCATGTCATATGAAAAATTGTATATACGGTGAATTTATACGACTGCAAGGTGTTGCCTTGCCGGTATAAATCAATTATGTTAAATTACAAAGAATAGTGAAGTTATTTGGGTGTGTTATAACATTAGTACACAATAAAGAAAAGGTGGCTGGTAGCAATTGGAAAAAATGTCGTCATTAACCAATATGAGACAAAAAATCTGTATATGGAGTTGTGTCGCGCAAATCATGTTGTTGCGCTATTTAGCTTTTTCAATAGCTTTCACAAATAGAAATAAGTAACCTTTTATTTCTTGTGTTCAAATTTGTTTTTATATATCGTAAAGTTATGAAAAGCAGGCAGCCCCGAATTGGTCTGTGCTTATTATTTAAGAACAATAGCTTTTATATAGGCAAGCGAACCCGAATTAGTACGTGCCAATTTTAGCGAAGCGACAATTATTAGTTATAATTTTGAGTAATGCAAGTGGCCATGAAGCATGAAGCGAACGAACTTAACTAACTAATTTAGGCAATTGCTTTGCAGAGCGAGTATTATAAGATAAAATTAAGATGCTGCTCTTATCAGTTGCGAGGTCGCTCCAGTTGTTTTGGCTGCGTAACCAGACATTCTCCCCCCGTTGGAAGGCATGGGCTTTCAACAGATTCCCTGATGGGCAATAGGCATTGCTTGTTTGCAGCTCTTCTCGTTTCTCCTGTTGGGGTGCGCAGAATGGCTACTCGAGCGACTCCATCCTTTCCCAAGATTAACTCCCTGATTCTCGCCAGTGTCCACCTTAGAGGATTTTCATCCTTTACGAGGACTATGTCGTTGACGCATAGGACTGGTTTCGGAGTACGCCATTTGGAGCGCTGCTGAAGCAGTGTTAAGTATTCTTCACGCCAGCGAGACCAAAACAGTTGTTGGAGGTGTGTTACGCGTTGCCAACCATCCAGACGATTGGATTGAAGGTGCGTCACGTCAGGCTCAACGAACGATGAGCTGGGTCCACCAATCAAGAAATGAGCTGGAGTGAGCACATCTATATCTGCTGGATCTTCTGAAAGAGGAAACAATGGCCTGGAATTAATTATCGATGCTATATGGCAGACTAGGGTGCGAAACTCTTTGAAGTTGAGAACACAACATCCAACAGCACGATAAAAATGATGCTTCGCTGTCTTCATTGCTGCTTCCCAAAGGCCGCCAAAATGCGGTGAACGAGGAGGTATAAATTTCCAATCAATGGAATCAGCCATGCAAAAGTTATGCACTGAATCAATATGATTGCGACTTATGAATAGACGCTTGAGAACCAGAAGCTCGTTCTTGGCGCCGACAAAGTTGGTAGCGTTATCCGACCATATCTGAGATGGCCTGCCTCGAGTCGATATAAACCTCTTAAGCGCATTCAAGAATGAAGCTGTCGACAGATCCTTGACCAGTTCCAGGTGAACCGCTTTAGTCGCGTAACATGCCATGTAGCCATGTTAGCCATGTAACATTTGACTGGAGCTTTATTTCGTACGTCTGGCTTATAGAAAAATGGTCCACAATAGTCAACGCCAGAGACTTCAAAGGCTCGACAAGCAGTCAAACGTTCTTTGGGCAGATCAGCCATTATATGCTCTACTAATCGAGGCTTGGCACGAAAGCATCTCACACATTTTCCAACCACCTTGGATACGGTCTTCCTTCCACCAATCGGCCAATTCTGCAACCGAATATGAGCAGCGTGTAAGTCCCGATTGTGAAACCGTGAGATGACTCAGTCTGTGATGGGATGGTGACACGGGAGAATTATTGGATGGCGAGCGTCGAAATCCAGCGAAGAGTTTTGGAAGCGCCCATCAACCCATCAACTCTAAGAATGCCGAAATCAACCAAAAAAGGGTTAAGTGATGCTATACAACTGGACGGTTTAACAACTCTTCTCGATTGCAATGATTTGATCTCTTCCCACAGGTGTGCTCTCTGGACGAGCCTTAGTAAGAGTTGGGTCCCATGTTGTATATCAGACACTGTTAGTCCAGGATGCCTGCTTCTGTGTATAAATTTATAAATATATCCGAATATACGCTGCATTGTATCAAATGAGTTGACGTATTTACAAGTGGCAGTTATATCAACGAAGGGAGATGACGCAATAAGGACGCTTTTTCTAAGTTCGAGTTCTGTCCTTTCTGACAAGCAAGAAGCAGGCCAGTCCAATTTGTTTTTAACTAAAAATTCTGGGCCGTTGAACCACAGTGACGATTGATCTAATTCACTGGGCGTAGGTCCTCTCGAAGGTATATCTGCCGGGTTGGGTGAAGTAGGCACGTAACGCCATTCATGCCATTAATTAGCTCTTGAACTGCTGTGACGCGATTAACCACAAACACATTGAGCTTGCAGGGCTCGGTCCTTATCCAGGAAAGGCATACAGAAGAATCCGATTAACAGTAGAATTTTCCATCGAAAAGATTCATTTTAGATATCTCACGCATGAGATTAGATAATAATACGGCGCCACAGAGCTCTAGCTTTGGAACTGTGATTGTTTTCAGAGGAGCTACACGCGATTTGGAACACAACAACTGACAACTGGCTAATGTTCGTCGAGAAAGGACGTAGACACAGGCCCCTTATGCTTCGATGCTGGCGTCGCAGAAATCGTGAACTTCTAATTCTGCTGCAGGTATTGACACGAGACGAGGAAATTTAAGAAACTGTGCCTCCTCAAAACTGCAGCAAAGATCATGCCAAGCTGTTGCTAGTGGTGATGGCAAGCTCTCGTCCCACTCAAGCTTCACCTTCCAGATCTGCTGCAAAAAGATTTTAGCCTTGGTGATTACCTATGAGTCCAAGCGGGACATACAAGCGAGCTATGGTCGATAGTATTGATCTTTTGGATGGTTTGAATCTCTGCTGAATGGACGAAATAGAAAACAACAACCGATCCGACGCTGAGTCCCAAGCGAGTCCAAAAGATTTGGTGATGTCGCTACCATCATCAAACTTTAGAGAAGATTCTCTGTCCTCTACGGGTATCCCTTTCAGTATAGCAGCATTGTTTGAGCACCACTTTCGCAACTTGAAGCCCCCACTGGCCAAGATTCCAGCCGTCTGATTAAGAATTTCCTTTGCTTCTTGAATTGAATCACCCCCTGAAATGAGGTCATCAACGTAGAAGTCACGCCGCAAATTCCGAGATCCAATTGGAAAATTAGTTTCCTCATCCATAGACAGCTGATGCATAGCACGGATAGAGAGAAATGAAGCTGGCTTTGTTGCGTATGTAACTGTATTCAGCTTAAAAATCTTTATATCCTGTTCTGGCGAGTCTCGCCATAGAATGCATTGGAGAAAATCGTCCGGTGCTGAAACGCGTACGCAGCGATACATTTTTCCAATATCTCCTGTTAGGGTGATCGGGAAATTACGAAAGCGAAGAAGGATATGAAACAGCGAGCTTTGAATAACAGGTCCAGCCATCAATAGTTCATTTAATGAGTAACCTGACGAGGTAGCTGCTGAGCCCTCGAAAACGACTCGCAACTTTGTCGTTGAACTGTCTTCTTTAATGACACAGTGATGAGGAAGAAAGTATTGACAAAGTCCTATAGACGGAGCAACAGGCGACATATGACCAAGATCCAAATATTCCTTTAGAAAGTTTGAATATTGAATCTTCAGATCTGGACGATTTTGTAGTTTGCGTTCCAGGGTCAGGAACCGACGAAAGGCTTGTTGGTATGACGTCCCCAGACATTCGAAACTTCGCTTGAAGGGTAAATGAACTGAATATTGGCCACTAGGCAATCTGATATGAGTCTTTACGAAATGTTCTTTACAGATGTTTTCTTCCTTTGAAGTGGTAGGTGTACTTTCCAAGCAGGATTCTATCTCCCAAAATCTTCGAACCAATTCATCAGCACGTTCTTCAGAACTTGACTCAAGTTTGCCCGCAGTATGCTTTGCCATTAACATAGAACCAGCGCGGTCCGCCTCCAGAAACTACCCAACCAAGCCGTGTTTTTTGAAGACACGGTAGTCCTGGAAGAAGCCTTATCTGGCCGACGCTGAGAAGGTCGTAAAACAGGCTAGCTCCAAGTAGCAAGTCTACGCGTTGAGGTTTAAAGAAAGACGGATCTACAAGTTTTATGTTATCGGGAATGTTCCAATTCGTCGTGTTCATAGTATAACTAGGTTGACTATCAGTTATGTTAGGCCCTACCAGAGCTGTGAGGCATGTTGAGTATTCAGAGACTTGAGACTGTATTGTGATAGTGACCGTGTTTCCTTCTGTTTCAAAACGAGAATCTCCTAGACCAGAGACAATGGTTAAGGACTTGTGCTTCTTTAACTGAAGCTGTTGAGCAAGGCGCGACGTTAGAGGGTGAAGCTGAAAACCAGAACCACAAAACCTATATAGGGAGTGATTACATACCGCCAATTCAGTAACATTTGGAAAAAAATCGACAATGTAGAATATGTGTCAAAAAACCTATATAGGGAGTGGTGTCGCGCAAGGCATGTCATATGCAAAATTTCATTCACGGTAGATTCATATAACTGTGAGGTGTTGCCTTGCCGGTATAAATCAATTATGTAAAATTACAAAGAATAATGATGTTATAAGGTGGTTGGTAGCAATTGGAAAAAATGACGGCATTATAGAATATATGACAAAAAAATCTGTCTATGGAGTGGTGTCGCACAAAGCATGTCATACGCTAAATTTTACATACGGCAAATTAATATGACTGTGAGGTGTTGCCTTGCCGCCAAAGGTCAATTATGTTTAATTAAAAACAATAATGAAGTTAATTCTATATATTACTGTATTGGTCGATGAAAATAATAGTGTGGATGGTAGCTTTTGGAAAAAATGTCGGCATTATAGAATATGTGTCAAAAAACCTATATATTGAGTGGTGTCGCGTACGGCATGTCATACGCTAAGTTTTACATACGGCAAATTAACATTTAATATATTATTGTATTGGTCCATGAAAAATATAATGTGGATGGTGGCTTTTGGAAAAAATGTCGGCATTATAGAATATGTGTCAAAAAACCTATATCGGGAGTGGTGTCGCGCAAGGCATGTCATATGAAAAATTGTATATACGGTAGATTCATATAACTGTGAGGTGTTGCCTTGCCGGTATAAATCAATAATGTAAAATTACAAAGAATAATGAAGTTATTAGGTGGTTGGTAGCAATTGGAAAAAATGACGGCATTATAGAATATATGACAAAAAAATCTGTCTATGGAGTGGTGTCGCGCAAAGCATGTCATACGCTAAATTTAACATACGGCACATTACTATGACTGTGAGGTGTTGCCTTGCCGCCAAAGGTCAATTATGTTTAATTAAAAACAATAATGAAGTTAATTCTATATATTACTGTATTGGTCGATGAAAATAATAGTGTGGATGGTAGCTTTTGGAAAAAATGTCGGCATTATAGAATATGTGTCAAAAAACCTATATATTGAGTGGTGTCGCGCACGGCATGTCATACGCTAAGTTTTACATACGGCAAATTAACATTTAATATATTATTGTATTGGTCCATGAAAAATATAATGTGGATGGTGGCTTTTGGAAAAAATGTCGGCATTATAGAATATGTGTAAAAAAACCTATATTGGGAGTGGTGTCGCGCAAGGCATGTCATATGAAAAATTGTATATACGATGAATTTATACGACTGCAAGGTGTTGCCTTGCCGGTATAAATCAATTATGTTAAATTACAAAGAATAATGAAGTTATTTGGGTGTGTTATAACATTAGTACACAATAAAGAAAAGGTGGATGGTAGCATTTGGAAAAAATGTCGGCATTAACCAATATGAGACAAAAATCTGTATATGGAATTGTGTCGCGCAAATCATGTTGTTGCGCAATCGAGCTTTTTCAATAGCTTTCACAAATAGAAATAATTAACCTTTTATATCTTGTGTTCAAATTTGTTTTTATATTTCTTAAAGTTATGAAAAGCAGGCAGACCCGAATTGGTCTGTGCTTATTATTTAAGAACAATAGCTTTTATATAGGCAAGCGAACCCGAATTAGTACGTGCTAATATTGGCGAAGCGACAATTATTAGTTATAGTTTTGAGTAATGCAAGTGGCCTTGAAGCATGAAGCGAACGAACTTAACTAACTCGATGCGCAGCATCGAGCCCTTCGCATAAGTAAAGCTAGGGCAATAAAACGATCATTACAGCGAAGATCGGCAGCTCTATGTAAATGAATTCTTAAGAGCGAAATTTAGGCAATTGCTTTGCAGAGCGAGTATTATAAGATAAAATTAAGATGCTGCTCTTATCAGTTGCGAGGTCGCTCCAGTTGTTTTGGCTGCGTAACCAGACATTCTCCCCCCGTTGGAAGGCATGGGCTTTCAACAGATTCCCTGATGGGGAATAGGCATAGCTTGTTTGCAGCTCTTCTCATTTCTCCTGTTGCGGTGCGCAAAATGGCTACTCGAGCGACTCCATCCTTTCCCAAGATTAACTCCGTGATTCTCGCCAGTGTCCACCTTAGAGGCGGCAGATTTTCATCCTTTACGAGGACTATGTCGTTGACGCATAGGACTGGTTTCGGAGTACGCCATTTGGAGCGCTGCTGAAGCAGTGTTAAGTATTCTTCACGCCAGCGAGACCAAAACAGTTGTTGGAGGTGTGTTACGCGTTGCCAACCATCCAGACGATTGAATTGAAGGTGCGTCACGTCAGGCTCAACGAACGATGAGCTGGGTCCACCAATCAAGAAATGAGCTGGAGTGAGCACATCTATATCTGCTGGATCTTCTGAAAGAGGAAACAATGGCCTGGAATTAATTATCGATGCTATATGGCAGACTAGGGTGCGAAACTCTTTGAAGTTGAGAACACAAGATCCAACAGCACGATAAAAATGATGCTTCGCTGTCTTAATTGCTGCTTCCCAAAGACCGCCAAAATGCGGTGAACGAGGAGGTATAAATTTCCAATCAATGGAATCAGCCATGCATAATTTATGCACTGAATCAATATGATTGCGACTTATGAATAGACGCTTGAGAACCAGAAGCTCGTTCTTGGCGCCGACAAAGTTGGTAGCGTTATCCGACCATATCTGAGTTGGCCTGCCTCGAGTCGATATAAACCTCTTAAGCGCATTCAAGAATGAAGCTGTCGACAGATCCTTGACCAGTTCCATGTGAACCGCTTTAGTCGCGTAGCATGCCATGTAGCCATGTTAGCCATGTAACATTTGACTGGAGCTTTATTTCGTACGTCTGGCTTATAGAAAAATGGTCCACAATAGTCAACGCCAGAGACTTCAAAGGCTCGACAAGCAGTCAAACGTTCTTTGGGCAGATCAGCCATTATATGCTCTACTAATCGAGGCTTGGCACGAAAGCATCTCACACATTTTCCAACCACCTTGGATACGGTCTTCCTTCCACCAATCGGCCAATACTGCAACCGAATATGAGCAGCGTGTAAGTCCCGATTGTGAAACCGTGTGATGACTCAGTCTGTGATGGGATGGTGACACGGGAGAATTATTGGATGGCGAGCGTCGAAATCCAGCGAAGAGTTTTTCAAGCGCCCATCAACTCATCAACTCTAAGAATGCCGAAATCATCCAAAAAAGGGTTAAGTGATGCTATACAACTGGACGGTTTAACAACTCTTCTCGATTTCAATGATTTGATCTCTTCCCACAGGTGTGCTCTCTAGACGAGCCTTAGTAAGAGTTGGGTCCCATGTTGTATATCAGACACTGTTAGTCCAGGATGCCTGCTTCTGTGTATGAATTTATTAATATATCCGAATATACGCTGCATTGTATCAAATGAGTTGACGTATTTACAAGTGGCAGTTATATCAACGAAGGGAGATGACGCAATAAGGACCCTTTTTCTAAGTTCGAGTTCTGTCCTTTCTGACAAGCAAGAAGCAGGCCAGTCCAATTTGTTTTTAACTAAAAATTCTGGGCCGTTGAACCACAGTGACGATTGATCTAATTCACTGGGCGTAGGTCCTCTCGAAGGTATATCTACCGGGTTGGGTGAAGTAGGCACGTAACGCCATTCCATGCCATTAATTAGCTCTTGAACTGCTGTGACGCGATTAGCCACAAACATTTTGAGCTTGCAGGGCTCGGTCCTTATCCAGGAAAGGCATACAGAAGAATCCGACCAACAGTAGAATTTTCCATCGAACAGATTCATTTTAGATATCTCACGCATGACATTAGATAATAATACGGCGCCACAGAGCTCTAGCTTTGGAACTGTGATTGTTTTCAGAGGAGCTACACGCGATTTGGAATACAACGACTGACAACTGGCTGATGTTCGTCGAGAAAGGACGTAGACACAGCCCCCATATGCTTCGATGCTGGCGTCGCAGAAACCGTGAACTTCTAATTCTGCTGCAGGTATTGACACGAGACGAGGAAATTTAAGAAACTGTGCCTCCTAAAAACTGCAGCAAAGATCATGCCAAGCTGTTGCTAGTGGTGATGGCAAGCTCTCGTCCCACTCAAGCTTCTCCTTCCAGATCTGCTGCAAAAAGATTTTAGCCTTGGCGATTACCTATGAGTCCAAGCGGGACATACAAGCGAGCTATGGACGATAGTATTGATCTTTTGGATGGTTTGAATCTCTGCTGAATGGACGAAATAGAAAACAACAACCGATCCGACGCTGAGTCCCAAGCGAGTCCAAAAGATTTGGTGATGTCGCTACCATCATCAAACTTTAGAGAAGATTCTCTGTCCTCTACGGGTATCCCTTTCAGTACAGCAGCATTGTTTGAGCACCACTTTCGCAACTTGAAGCCCCCACTGGCCAAGATTCCAGCCGTCTGATTAAGAATTTCCTTTGCTTCTTGAATTGAATCACCCCCTGAAATGAGGTCATCAACGTAGAAGTCACGCCGCAAATTCCGAGATCCAATTGGAAAATTAGTTTCCTCATCCATAGACAGCTGATGCATAGCACGGATAGAGAGGAATGAAGCTGGCTTTGTTCCGTATGTAACTGTATCCAGCTTAAAAATCTTTATATCCTGTTCTGGCGAGTCTCGCCACAGAATGCATTGGAGAAAATCGTCCGGTGCTAAAACGCGTACGCAGCGATACATTATTCCAATATCTCCTGTTAGGGCGATCGGGAAATTACGATAGCGAAGAAGGATATGAAACAGCGAGCTTTGAATAACAAGTCCAGCCATCAATACTTCATTTAATGAATAACCTGACGAGGTAGCTGCTGAGCCGTCGAAAACGACTCGCAACTTTGTCGTTGAACTGTCTTCTTTAAAGACACAGTGATGAGGAAGAAAGTATTGACAAATTCCTATAGACGGAGCAACAGGCGATATATGACCAGATCTGGACGATTTTGTAGTTTGCGTTCCAGGGTCAGGAACCGACGAAAGGCTTGTTGGTATGACGTCCCCAGACATTCGAAACTTCGCTTGAAGGGTAAATGAACTGAATATTGGCCACTAGGCAATCTGATATGAGTCTTTACGAAATGTTCTTTACAGATGTTTTCTTCCTTTGAAGTGGTAGGTGTACTTTGCAAGCAGGATTCTATCTCCCAAAATCTTCGAACCAATTCATCAGCACGTTCTTCAGAACTTGACTCAAGTTTGCCGCAGTATGCTTTGCCATTAACATAGAACCAGCGCGGTCCGCCTCCAGAAACTACCCAACCAATCCGTGTTTTTTGAAGACACGGTAGTCCTGGAAGAAGCCTTATCTGGCCGACGCTGAGAAGGTCGTAAAACAGGTTAGCTCCAAGTAGCAAGTAGCTCCAAGTAGCAAGTTTTATGTTATCGGGAATGTTCCAATTCGTCGTGTTCATAGTATAACTCGGTTGAGTATCAGTTATGTTAGGCGCTACCAGAGCTGTGAGGCATGTTGAGTATTCAGAGACTTGAGACTGTATTGTGATAGTGACCGTGTTTCCTTCTGTTTCAAAACGAGAATCTCCTAGACCAGAGACTATGGCTGAGGACTTGTGCTTCTTTAGCTGAAGCTGTTGAGCAAGGCGCGACGTTAGAGGGTGAAGCTGAAAACCAGAACCACAAAACCTATATAGGGAGTGATTACATACCGCCAATTCAGTAAAATTTTAAAATAAATCGACAATATAGAATATGTGTCAAAAAACCTATATAGGGAGTGGTGTCGCGCAAGGCATGTCATACGCTAAGTTTTACATACGGCAAATTAACATTTAATATATTATTGTATTGGTCCATGAAAAATATAATGTGGATGGTGGCTTTTGGAAAAAATGTCGGCATTATAGAATATGTGTCAAAAAACCTATATCGGGAGTGGTGTCGCGCAAGGCATGTCATATGAAAAATTGTATATACGGTGAATTTATATGACTGCAAGGTGTTGCCTTGCCGGTATAAATCAATTATGTTAAATTACAAAGAATAATGAAGTTATTTGGGTGTGTTATAACATTAGTACACAATAAAGAAAAGGTGGCTGGTAGCATTTGGAAAAAATGTCGGCATTAACCAATATGAGACAAAAAATCTGTATATGGAGTTGTGTCGCACAAATCATGTTGTTGCGCTATCGAGCTTTTTCAATAGCTTTCACAAATAGAAATAATTAACCTTTTATATCTTGTGTTCAAATTTGTTTTTATATTTCTTAAAGTTATGAAAAGCAGGCAGACCCGAATTGGTCTGTGCTTATTATTTAAGAACAATAGCTTTTATATAGGCAAGCGAACCCGAATTAGTACGTGCTAATATTAGCGAAGCGACAATTATTAGTTATAGTTTTGAGTACTGCAAGTGGCCATGAAGCATGAAGCGAACGAGCTTAACTAACTCGATGCGCAGCATCGAGCCCTTCGCATAAGTAAAGCTAGGGCAATAAAACGATCATTACAGCGAAGATCGGCAGCTCTATGTAAATGAATTCTTAAGAGCGAAATTTAGGCAATTGCTTTGCAGAGCGAGTATTATAAGATAAAATTAAGATGCTGCTCTTATCAGTTGCGAGGTCGCTCCAGTTGTTTTGGCTGCGTAACCAGACATTCTCCCCCCGTTGGAAGGCATGGGCTTTCAACAGATTCCCTGATGGGCAATAGGCATAGCTTGTTTGCAGCTCTTCTCGTTTCTCCTGTTGCGGTGCGCAAAATGGCTACTCGAGCGACTCCATCCTTTCCCAAGATTAACTCCGTGATTCTCGCCAGTGTCCACCTTAGAGGCGGCGGATTTTCATCCTTTACGAGGACTATGTCGTTGACGCATAGGACTGGTTTCGGAGTACGCCATTTGGAGCGCTGCTGAAGCAGTGTTAAGTATTCTTCACGCCAGCGAGACCAAAACAGTTGTTGGAGGTGTGTTACGCGTTGCCAACCATCCAGACGATTGAATTGAAGGTGCGTCACGTCAGGCTCAACGAACGATGAGCTGGGTCTACCAATCAAGAAATGAGCTGGAGTGAGCACATCTATATCTGCTGGATCTTCTGAAAGAGGAAACAATGGCCTGGAATTAATTATCGATGCTATATGGCAGACAAGGGTGCGAAACTCTTTGAAGTTGAGAACACAAGATCCAACAGCACGATAAAAATGATGCTTCGCTGTCTTAATTGCTGCTTCCCAAAGACCGCCAAAATGCGGTGAACGAGGAGGTATAAATTTCCAATCAATGGAATCAGCCATGCATAATTTATGCACTGAATCAATATGATTGCGACTTATGAATAGACGCTTGAGAACCAGAAGCTCGTTCTTGGCGCCGACAAATTTGGTAGCGTTATCCGACCATATCTGAGATGGCCTGCCTCGAGTCGATATAAACCTCTTAAGCGCATTCAAGAATGAAGCTGTCGACAGATCCTTGACCAGTTCCATGTGAACCGCTTTAGTCGCGTAACATGCCATGTAGCCATGTTAGCCATGTAACATTTGACTGGAGCTTTATTTCGTACGTCTGGCTTATAGAAAAATGGTCCACAATAGTCAACGCCAGAGACTTCAAAGGCTCGACAAGCAGTCAAACGTTCTTTGGGCAGATCAGCCATTATATGCTCTACTAATCAAGGCTTGGCACGAAAGCATCTCACACATTTTCCAACCACCTTGGATACGGTCTTCCTTCCACCAATCGACCAATACTGCAACCGAATATGAGCAGCTTGTAAGTCCCGATTGTGAAACCGTGTGATGACTCAGTCTGTGATGGGATGGTGACACGGGAGAATTATTGGATGGCGAGCGTCGAAATCCAGCGAAGAGTTTTTCAAGCGCCCATCAGCTCATCAACTCTAAGAATGCCGAAATCATCCAAAAAAGGGTTAACTGATGCTATACAACTGGACGGTTTAACAACTCTTCTCGATTTCAATGATTTGATCTCTTCCCACAGGTGTGCTCTCTGGACGAGCCTTAGTAAGAGTTGGGTCCCATGTTGTATATCAGACACTGTTAGTCCAGGATGCCTGCTTCTGTGTATGAATTTATAAATATATCCGAATATACGCTGCATTGTATCAAATGAGTTAACGTATTTACAAGTGGCAGTTATATCAACGAAGGGAGATGACGCAATAAGGACCCTTTTTCTAAGTTCGAGTTCTGTCCTTTCTGACAAGCAAGAAGCAGGCCAGTCCAATTTGTTTTTAACTAAAAATTCTGGGCCGTTGAACCACAGTGACGATTGATCTAATTCACTGGGCGTAGGTCCTCTCGAAGGTATATCTGCCGGGTTGGGTGAAGTAGGCACGTAACGCCATTCCATGCCATTAATTAGCTCTTGAACTGCTGTGACGCGATTAACCACAAACACATTGAGCTTGCAGGGCTCGGTCCTTATCCAGGAAAGGCATACAGAAGAATCCGATTAACAGTAGAATTTTCCATCGAACAGATTCATTTTAGATATCTCACGCATGAGATTAGATAATAATACGGCGCCACAGAGCTCTAGCTTTGGAACTGTGATTGTTTTCAGAGGAGCTACACGCGATTTGGAACACAACAACTGACAACTGGCTGATGTTCGTCGAGAAAGGACGTAGACACAGGCCCCTGAACTTCTAATTCTGCTGCAGGTATTGACACGAGACGAGGAAATTTAAGAAACTGTGCCTCCTCAAAACTGCAGCAAAGATCATGCCAAGCTGTTGCTAGTGGTGATGGCAAGCTCTCGTCCCACTCAAGCTTCACCTTCCAGATCTGCTGCAAAAAGATTTTAGCCTTGGTGATTACCTATGAGTCCAAGCGGGACATACAAGCGAGCTATGTTCGATAGTATTGATCTTTTGGATGGTTTGAATCTCTGCTGAATGGACGAAATAGAAAACAACAACCGATCCGACGCTGAGTCCCAAGCGAGTCCAAAAGATTTGGTGATGTCGCTACCATCATCAAACTTTAGAGAACATTCTCTGTCCTCTACGGGTATCCCTTTCAGTACAGCAGCATTGTTTGAGCACCACTTTCGCAACTTGAAGCCCCCACTGGCCAAGATTCCAGCCGTCTGATTAAGAATTTCCTTTGCTTCTTGAATTGAATCACCCCCTGAAATGAGGTCATCAACGTAGAAGTCACGCCGCAAATTCCGAGATCCAATTGGAAAATTAGTTTCCTCATCCATAGACAGCTGATGCATAGCACGGATAGAGAGAAATGAAGCTGGCTTTGTTGCGTATGTAACTGTATCCAGCTTAAAAATCTTTATATCCTGTTCTGGCGAGTCTCGCCACAGAATGCATTGGAGAAAATCGTCCGGTGCTGAAACGCGTACGCAGCGATACATTTTTCCAATATCTCCTGTTAGGGCGATCGGGAAATTACGAAAGCGAAGAAGGATATGAAACAGCGAGCTTTGAATAACAGGTCCAGCCATCAATAGTTCATTTAATGAATAACCTGACGAGGTAGCTGCTGAGCCGTCGAAAACGACTCGCAACTTTGTCGTTGAACTGTCTTCTTTAATGACACAGTGATGAGGAAGAAAGTATTGACAAAGTCCTATAGACGGAGCAACAGGCGACATTTGACCAAGATCCAAATATTCCTTTAGAAAGTTTGAATATTGAATCTTCAGATCTGGACGATTTTGTAGTTTGCGTTCCAGGGTCAGGAACCGACGAAAGGCTTGTTGGTATGACGTCCCCAGACATTCGAAACTTCGCTTGAAGGGTAAATGAACTGAATATTGGCCAATAGACAATCTGATATGAGTCTTTACGAAATGTTCTTTACAGATGTTTTCTTCCTTTGAAGTGGTAGGTGTACTTGCCAAGCAGGATTCTATCTCCCAAAATCTTCGAACCAATTCATCAGCACGTTCTTCAGAACTTGACTCAAGTTTGCCCGCAGTATGCTTTGCCATTAACATAGAACCAGCGCGGTCCGCCTCCAGAAACTACCCAACCAAGCCGTGTTCTTTGAAGACACGGTAGTCCTGGAAGAAGCCTTATCTGGCCGACGCTGAGAAGGTCGTAAAACAGGCTAGCTCCAAGTAGCAAGTCTACGCGTTGAGGTTTAAGGAAAGACGGATCTACAAGTTTTATGTTATCGGGAATGTTCCAATTCGTCGTGTTCATAGTATAACTAGGTTGACTATCAGTTATGTTAGGCCCTACCAGAGCTGTGAGGCATGTTGAGTATTCAGAGACTTGAGACTGTATTGTGATAGTGACCGTGTTTCCTTCTGTTTCAAAACGAGAATCTCCTAGACCAGAGACAATGGCTAAGGACTTGTGCTTCTTTAACTGAAGCTGTTGAGCAAGGCGCGACGTTAGAGGGTGAAGCTGAAAACCAGAACCACAAAACCTATATAGGGAGTGATTACATACCGCCAATTCAGTAACATTTGAAAAAAAATCGACAATATAGAATATGTGTCAAAAAACCTATATAGGGGAGTGGTGTCGCGCAAGGCATGTCATATGCAAAATTTCATACACGGTAGATTCATATAACTGTGAGGTGTTGCCTTGCCGGTATAAATCAATTATGTAAAATTACAAAGAATAATGAAGTTATAAGGTGGTTGGTAGCAATTGGAAAAAATGACGGCATTATAGAATATATGACAAAAAAATCTGTCTATGGAGTGGTGTCGCGCAAAGCATGTCATACGCTAAATTTTACATACGGCAAATTAATATGACTGTGAGGTGTTGCCTTGCCGCCAAAGGTCAATTATGTTTAATTAAAAACAATAATGAAGTTAATTCTATATATTACTGTTGGAAAAAATGTCGGCATTATAGAATATGTGTCAAAAAACCTATATATTGAGTGGTGTCGCGCACGGCATGTCATACGCTAAGTTTTACATACGGCAAATTAACATTTAATATATTATTGTATTGGTCCATGAAAAATATAATGTGGATGGTGGCTTTTGGAAAAAATGTCGGCATTATAGAATATGTGTCAAAAAACCTATATCGGGAGTGGTGTCGCGCAAGGCATGTCATATGAAAAATTGTATATACGGTAGATTCATATAACTGTGAGGTGTTGCCTTGCCGGTATAAATCAATTATGTAAAATTACAAAGAATAATGAAGTTATAAGGTGGTTGGTAGCAATTGGAAAAAATGACGGCATTATAGAATATATGACAAAAAAATCTGTCTATGGAGTGGTGTCGCGCAAAGCATGTCATACGCTAAATTTAACATACGGCACATTACTATGACTGTGAGGTGTTGCCTTGCCGCCAAAGGTCAATTATGTTTAATTAAAAACAATAATGAAGTTAATTCTATATATTACTGTATTGGTCGATGAAAATAATAGTGTGGATGGTAGCTTTTGGAAAAAATGTCGGCATTATAGAATATGTGTCAAAAAACCTATATATTGAGTGGTGTCGCGCACGGCATGTCATACGCTAAGTTTGACATACGGCAAATTAACATTTAATATATTATTGTATTGGTCCATGAAAAATATAATGTGGATGGTAGCTTTTGGAAAAAATGTCGGCATTATAGAATATGTGTCAAAAAACCTATATCGGGAGTGGTGTCGCGCAAGGCATGTCATATGAAAAATTGTATATACGGTGAATTTATACGACTGCAAGGTGTTGCCTTGCCGGTATAAATCAATTATGTTAAATTACAAAGAATAATGAAGTTATTTGGGTGTGTTATAACATTAGTACACAATAAAGAAAAGGTGGCTGGTAGCATTTGGAAAAAATGTCGGCATTAACCAATATGAGACAAAAAATCTGTATATGGAATTGTGTCGCGCAAATCATGTTGTTGCGCTATCGAGCTTTTTCAATAGCTTTCACAAATAGAAATAATTAATCTTTTATATCTTGTGTTCAAATTTGTTTTTATATTTCTTAAAGTTATGAAAAGCAGGCAGACCCGAATTGGTCTGTGCTTATTATTTAAGAACAATAGCTTTTATATAGGCAAGCGAACCCGAATTAGTACGTGCTAATATTAGCGAAGCGACAATTATTAGTTATAGTTTTGAGTAATGCAAGTGGCCTTGAAGCATGAAGCGAACGAACTTAACTAACTCGATGCGCAGCATCGAGCCCTTCGCATAAGTAAAGCTAGGGCAATAAAACGATCATTACAGCGAAGATCGGCAGCTCTATGTAAATGAATTCTTAAGAGCGAAATTTAGGCAATTGCTTTGCAGAGCGAGTATTATAAGATAAAATTAAGATGCTGCTCTTATCAGTTGCGAGGTCGCTCCAGTTGTTTTGGCTGCGTAACCAGACATTCTCCCCCGTTGGAAGGCATGGGCTTTCAACAGATTCCCTGATGGGCAATAGGCATAGCTTGTTTGCAGCTCTTCTCGTTTCTCCTGTTGCGGTGCGCAAAATGGCTACTCGAGCGACTCCATCCTTTCCCAAGATTAACTCCGTGATTCTCGCCAGTGTCCACCTTAGAGGCGGCAGATTTTCATCCTTTACGAGGACTATGTCGTTGACGCATAGGACTGGTTTCGGAGTACGCCATTTGGAGCGCTGCTGAAGCAGTGTTAAGTATTCTTCACGCCAGCGAGACCAAAACAGTTGTTGGAGGTGTGTTACGCGTTGCCAACCATCCAGACGATTGAATTGAAGGTGCGTCACGTCAGGCTCAACGAACGATGAGCTGGGTCTACCAATCAAGAAATGAGCTGGAGTGAGCACATCTATATCTGCTGGATCTTCTGAAAGAGGAAACAATGGCCTGGAATTAATTATCGATGCTATATGGCAGACTAGGGTGCGAAACTCTTTGAAGTTGAGAACACAAGATCCAACAGCACGATAAAAATGATGCTTCGCTGTCTTAATTGCTGCTTCCCAAAGACCGCCAAAATGCGGTGAACGAGGAGGTATAAATTTCCAATCAATGGAATCAGCCATGCATAATTTATGCACTGAATCAATATGATTGCGACTTATGAATAGACGCTTGAGAACCAGAAGCTCGTTCTTGGCGCCGACAAATTTGGTAGCGTTATCCGACCATATCTGAGATGGCCTGCCTCGAGTCGATATAAACCTCTTAAGCGCATTCAAGAATGAAGCTGTCGACAGATCCTTGACCAGTTCCATGTGAACCGCTTTAGTCGCGTAACATGCCATGTAGCCATGTTAGCCATGTAACATTTGACTGGAGCTTTATTTCGTACGTCTGGCTTATAGAAAAATGGTCCAAAATAGTCAACGCCAGAGACTTCAAAGGCTCGACAAGCAGTCAAACGTTCTTTGGGCAGATCAGCCATTATATGCTCTACTAATCGAGGCTTGGCACGAAAGCATCTCACACATTTTCCAACCACCTTGGATACGGTCTTCCTTCCACCAATCGACCAATACTGCAACCGAATATGAGCAGCGTGTAAGTCCCGATTGTGAAACCGTGTGATGACTCAGTCTGTGATGGGATGGTGACACGGGAGAATTATTGGATGGCGAGCGTCGAAATCCAGCGAAGAGTTTTTCAAGCGCCCATCAACTCATCAACTCTAAGAATGCCGAAATCATCCAAAAAAGGGTTAACTGATGCTATACAACTGGACGGTTTAACAACTCTTCTCGATTTCAATGATTTGATCTCTTCCCACAGGTGTGCTCTCTGGACGAGCCTTAGTAAGAGTTGGGTCCCATGTTGTATATCAGACACTGTTAGTCCAGGATGCCTGCTTCTGTGTATGAATTTATAAATATATCCGAATATACGCTGCATTGTATCAAATGAGTTAACGTATTTACAAGTGGCAGTTATATCAACGAAGGGAGATGACGCAATAAGGACCCTTTTTCTAAGTTCGAGTTCTGTCCTTTCTGACAAGCAAGAAGCAGGCCAGTCCAATTTGTTTTTAACTAAAAATTCTGGGCCGTTGAACCACAGTCCTCTCGAAGGTATATCTGCCGGGTTGGGTGAAGTAGGCACGTAACGCCATTCCATGCCATTAATTAGCTCTTGAACTGCTGTGACGCGATTAGCCACAAACATTTTGAGCTTGCAGGGCTCGGTCCTTATCCAGGAAAGGCATACAGAAGAATCCGACCAACAGTAGAATTTTCCATCGAACAGATTCATTTTAGATATCTCACGCATGAGATTAGATAATAATACGGCGCCACAGAGCTCTAGCTTTGGAACTGTGATTGTTTTCAGAGGAGCTACACGCGATTTGGAACACAACAACTGACAACTGGCTAATGTTCGTCGAGAAAGGACGTAGACACAGCCCCCATATGCTTCGATGCTGGCGTCGCAGAAACCGTGAACTTCTAATTCTGCTGCAGGTATTGACACGAGACGAGGAAATTTAAGAAACTGTGCCTCCTCAAAACTGCAGCAAAGATCATGCCAAGCTGTTGCTAGTGGTGATGGCAAGCTCTCGTCCCACTCAAGCTTCTCCTTCCAGATCTGCTGCAAAAAGATTTTAGCCTTGGCGATTACCTATGAGTCCAAGCGGGACATACAAGCGAGCTATGGACGATAGTATTGATCTTTTGGATGGTTTGAATCTCTGCTGAATGGACGAAATAGAAAACAACAACCGGTCCGACGCTGAGTCCCAAGCGAGTCTAAGAGTTTTGGTGATGTCGCTACCATCATCAAACTTTAGAGAAGATTCTCTGTCCTCTACGGGTATCCCTTTCAGTACAGCAGCATTGTTTGAGCACCACTTTCGCAACTTGAAGCCCCCACTGGCCAAGATTCCAGCCGTCTGATTAAGAATTTCCTTTGCTTCTTGAATTGAATCACCCCCTGAAATGAGGTCATCAACGTAGAAGTCACGCCGCAAATTCCGAGATCCAATTGGAAAATTAGTTTCCTCATCCATAGACAGCTGATGCATAGCACGGATAGAGAGGAATAAAGCTGGCTTTGTTCCGTATGTAACTGTATCCAGCTTAAAAATCTTTATATCCTGTTCTGGCGAGTCTCGCCACAGAATGCATTGGAGAAAATCGTCCGGTGCTAAAACGCGACCGCAGCGATACATTTTTCCAATATCTCCTGTTAGGGCGATCGGGAAATTACGATAGCGAAGAAGGATATGAAACAGCGAGCTTTGAATAACAAGTCCAGCCATCAATAGTTCTTTTAATGAATAACCTGACGAGGTAGCTGCTGAGCCGTCGAAAACGACTCGCAACTTTGTCGTTGAACTGTCTTCTTTAATGACACAGTGATGAGGAAGAAAGTATTGACAAAGTCCTATAGACTCTGGAGCAACAGGCGACATATGACCAGATCTGGACGATTTTGTAGTTTGCGTTCCAGGGTCAGGAACCGACGAAAGGCTTGTTGGTATGACGTCCCCAGACATTCGAAACTTCGCTTGAAGGGTAAACGTACTGAATATTGGCCACTAGGCAATCTGATATGAGTCTTTACGAAATGTTCTTTACAGATGTTTTCTTCCTTTGAAGTGGTAGGTGTACTTTCCAAGCAGGATTCTATCTCCCAAAATCTTCGAACCAATTCATCAGCACGTTCTTCAGAACTTGACTCAAGTTTGCCCGCAGTATGCTTTGCCATTAACATAGAACCACTCAAGCGCGGTCCGCCTCCAGAAACTACCCAACCAAGCCGTGTTTTTTGAAGACACGGTAGTCCTGGAAGAAGTCTTATCTGGCCGACGCTGAGAAGGTCGTAAAACAGGTTAGCTCCAAGTAGCAAGTCCACGCGTTGAGGTTTAAAGAAAGACGGATCTACAAGTTTTATGTTATCGGGAATGTTCCAATTCGTCGTGTTCATAGTATAACTCGGTTGACTATCAGTTATGTTAGGCGCTACCAGAGCTGTGAGGCATGTTGAGTATTCAGAGACTTGAGACTGTATTGTGATAGTGACCGTGTTTCCTTCTGTTTCAAAACGAGAATCTCCTAGACCAGAGACAATGGCTGAGGACTTGTGCTTCTTTAGCTGAAGCTGTTGAGCAAGGCGCGACGTTAGAGGGTGAAGCTGAAAACCAGAAGCACAAAACCTATATAGGGAGTGATTACATACCGCCAATTCAGTAACATTTTAAAAAAAATCGACAATATAGAATATGTGTCAAAAAACCTATATAGGGAGTGGTGTCGCGCAAGGCATGTCATATGCAAAATTTCATACACGGTAGATTCATATAACTGTGAGGTGTTGCCTTGCCGGTATAAATCAATTATGTTAAATTACAAAGAATAATGAAGTTATTTGGGTGTGTCACTAAATAAGTACATACAACAGATAAGGTGGTTGGTAGCAATTGGAAAAAATGTCGGCATTATAGAATATATGACAAAAAAATCTGTCTATGGAGTGGTGTCGCGCAAAGCATGTCATACGCTAAATTTTACATACGGCAAATTAATATGACTGTGAGGTGTTGCCTTGCCGCCAAAGGTCAATTATGTTTAATTAAAAACAATAATGAAGTTAATTCAATATATTACAGTATTGGTCGATGAAAATAATAGTGTGGATGGTAGCTTTTGGAGAAGATGTCGGCATTATAGAATATGTGTCAAAAAACCTATATCGGGAGTGGTGTCGCGCAAGGCATGTCATATGAAAAATTGTATATACGGTGAATTTATACGACTGCAAGGTGTTGCCTTGCCGGTATAAATCAATTATGTTAAATTACAAAGAATAATGAAGTTATTTGGGTGTGTTATAACATTATTACACAATAAAGAAAAGGTGGCTGGTAGCATTTGGAAAAAATGTACGCAATAACCAATAAGAGACAAAAAATCTGTATATGGAGTTGTGTCGCGCAAATCATGTTGTTGCGCTATCGAGCTTTTTCAATAGCTTTCACAAATAGAAATAATTAACCTTTTATATCTTGTGTTCAAATTTGTTTTTATATTTCTTAAAGTTATGAAAAGCAGGCAGACCCGAATTGGTCTGTGCTTATTATTTAAGAACAATAGCTTTTATATAGGCAAGCGAACCCGAATTAGTACGTGCTAATATTAGCGAAGCGACAATTATTTGTTATAGTTTTGAGTACTGCAAGTGGCCATGAAGCATGAAGCGAACGAGCTTAACTAACTCGATGCGCAGCATCGACGCCTTCGCATAAGTAAAGCTAGGGCAATAAACCGATCGTTACAGCGAAGAGCGGCAGCTCTATGTAAATGAATTCTTAAGAGCGAAATTTTGGCAATTGCTTTGCAGAGCGAGTATTATAAGATAAAATTAAGATGCTGCTCTTATCAGTTGCGAGGTCGCTCCAGTTGTTTTGGCTGCGTAACCAGACATTCTCCCCCCGTTGGAAGGCATGGGCTTTCAACAGATTCCCTGATGGGTAATAGGCATAGCTTGTTTGCAGCTCTTCTCATTTCTCCTGTTGCGGTGCGCAAAATGGCTACTCGAGCGACTCCATCCTTTCCCAAGATTAACTCCGTGATTCTCGCCAGTGTCCACCTTAGAGGCGGCGGATTTTCATCCTTTACGAGGACTATGTCGTTGACGCATAGGACTGGTTTCGGAGTACGCCATTTGGAGCGCTGCTGAAGCAGTGTTAAGTATTCTTCACGCCAGCGAGACCAAAACAGTTGTTGGAGGTGTGTTACGCGTTGCCAACCAACCAGACGATTGAATTGAAGGTGCGTCACGTCAGGCTCAACGAACGATGAGCTGGGTCCACCAATCAAGAAATGAGCTGGAGTGAGCACATCTATATCTACTGGATCTTCTGAAAGAGGAAACAATGGCCTGGAATTAATTATCGATGCTGAGAACACAAGATTATACAGCACGATAAAAATGATGCTTCGCTGTCTTAATTGCTACTTCCCAAAGACCGCCAAAATGCGGTGAACGAGGAGGTATAAATTTCCAATCAATGGAATCAGCCATGCATAATTTATGCACTGAATCAATATGATTGCGACTTATGAATAGACGCTTGAGAACCAGAAGCTCGTTCTTGGCGCCGACAAAGTTGGTAGCGTTATCCGACCATATCTGAGATGGCCTGCCTCGAGTCGATGTAAACCTCTTAAGCGCATTCAAGAATGAAGCTGTCGACAGATCCTTGACCAGTTCCATGTTAACCCGCTTTAGTCGCGTAACATGCCATGTAGCCATGTTAGCCATGTAACATTTGACTGGAGCTTAATTTCGTATGGTCCACAATAGTCAACGCCAGAGACTTCAAAGGCTCGACAAGCAGTCAAACGTTCTTTGGGCAAATCAGCCATTATATGCTCTACTAATCAAGGCTTGGCACGAAAGCATCTCACACATTTTCCAACCACCTTGGATACGGTCTTCCTTCCACCAATCGGCCAATACTGCAACCGAATATGAGCAGCGTGTAAGTCCCGATTGTGAAACCGTGTGATGACTCAGCCTGTGATGGGATGGTGACACGGGAGAACTATTGGATGGCGAGCGTCGAAATCCAGCGAAGAGTTTTTCAAGCGCCCATCAACTCATCAACTCTAAGAATGCCGAAATCATCCAAAAAAGGGTTAAGTGATGCTATACAACTGGACGGTTTAACAACTCTTCTCGATTTCAATGATTTGATCTCTTCCCACAGGTGTGCTCTCTGGACGAGCCTTAGTAAGAGTTGGGTCCCATGTTGTATATCAGACACTGTTAGTCCAGGATGCCTGCTTCTGTGTATGAATTTATAAATATATCCGAATATACGCTGCATTGTATCAAATGAGTTAACGTATTTACAAGTGGCAGTTATATCAACGAAGGGAGATGACGCAATAAGGACCCTTTTTCTAAGTTCGAGTTCTGTCCTTTCTGACAAGCAAGAAGCAGGCCAGTCCAAGTTTTATGTTATCGGGAATGTTCCAATGCGTCGTGTTCATAGTATTACTCGGTTGACTATCAGTTATGTTAAGCGGTACCAGAGCTGTGAGGCATGTTGAGTATTCAGAGACTTGAGACTGTATTGTGATAGTGACCGTGTTTCCTTCTGTTTCAAAATGAGAATCTCCTAGACCAGAGACAATGGCTGAGGACTTGTGCTTCTTTAGCTGAAGCTGTTGAGCAAGGCGCGACGTTAGAGGGTGAAGCTGAAAACCAGAACCACAAAACCTATATAGGGAGTGATTACATACCGCCAATTCAGTAACATTTGAAAAAAAATCGACAATATAGAATATGTGTCAAAAAACCTATATAGGGAGTGGTGTCGCGCAAGGCATGTCATATGCAAAATTTCATACACGGTAGATTCATATAACTGTGAGGTGTTGCCTTGCCGGTATAAATCAATTATGTTAAATTACAAAGAATAATGAAGTTATTTGGGTGTGTTACTACATAAGTACATACAACAGATAAGGTGGTTGGTAGCAATTGGAAAAAATGACGGCATTATAGAATATATGACAAAAAAATCTGTCTATGGAGTGGTGTCGCGCAAAGCATGTCATACGCTAAATTTTACATACGGCAAATTAATATGACTGTGAGGTGTTGCCTTGCCGCCAAAGGTCAATTATGTTTAATTAAAAACAATAATGAAGTTAATTCAATATATTACTGTATTGGTCGATGAAAATAATAGTGTGGATGGTAGCTTTTGGAGAAGATGTCGGCATTATAGAATATGTGTCAAAAAACCTATATCGGGAGTGGTGTCGCGCACGGCATGTCATACGCTAAGTTTTACATACGGCAAATTAACATTTAATATATTATTGTATTGGTCCATGAAAAATATAATGTGGATGGTGGCTTTTGGAAAAAATGTCGGCATTATAGAATATGTGTCAAAAAACCTATATCGGGAGTGGTGTCGCGCAAGGCATGTCATATGAAAAATTGTATATACGGTGAATTTATACGACTGCAAGGTGTTGCCTTGCCGGTATAAATCAATTATGTTAAATTACAAAGAATAATGAAGTTATTTGGGTGTGTTATAACATTAGTACACAATAAAGAAAAGGTGGCTGGTAGCATTTGGAAAAAATGTACGCAATAACCAATAAGAGACAAAAAATCTGTATATGGAGTTGTGTCGCGCAAATCATGTTGTTGCGCTATCGAGCTTTTTCAATAGCTTTCACAAATAGAAATAATTAACCTTTTATATCTTGTGTTCAAATTTGTTTTTATATTTCTTAAAGTTATGAAAAGCAGGCAGACCCGAATTGGTCTGTGCTTATTATTTAAGAACAATAGCTTTTATATAGGCAAGCGAACCCGAATTAGTACGTGCTAATATTAGCGAAGCGACAATTATTAGTTATAGTTTTGAGTACTGCAAGTGGCCATGAAGCATGAAGCGAACGAGCTTAACTAACTCGATGCGCAGCATCGACGCCTTCGCATAAGTAAAGCTAGGGCAATAAACCGATCGTTACAGCGAAGAGCGGCAGCTCTATGTAAATGAATTCTTAAGAGCGAAATTTTGGCAATTGCTTTGCAGAGCGAGTATTATAAGATAAAATTAAGATGCTGCTCTTATCAGTTGCGAGGTCGCTCCAGTTGTTTTGGCTGCGTAACCAGACATTCTCCCCCCGTTGGAAGGCATGGGCTTTCAACAGATTCCCTGATGGGTAATAGGCATAGCTTGTTTGCAGCTCTTCTCATTTCTCCTGTTGCGGTGCGCAAAATGGCTACTCGAGCGACTCCATCCTTTCCCAAGATTCTCGCCAGTGTCCACCTTAGAGGCGGCAGATTTTCATCCTTTACGAGGACTATGTCGTTGACGCATAGGACTGGTTTCGGAGTACGCCATTTGGAGCGCTGCTGAAGCAGTGTTAAGTATTCTTCACGCCAGCGAGACCAAAACAGTTGTTGGAGGTGTGTTACGCGTTGCCAACCAACCAGACGATTGAATTGAAGGTGCGTCACGTCAGGCTCAACGAACGATGAGCTGGGTCCACCAATCAAGAAATGAGCTGGAGTGAGCACATCTATATCTACTGGATCTTCTGAAAGAGGAAACAATGGCCTGGAATTAATTATCGATGCTGAGAACACAAGATTATACAGCACGATAAAAATGATGCTTCGCTGTCTTAATTGCTGCTTCCCAAAGACCGCCAAAATGCGGTGAACGAGGAGGTATAAATTTCCAATCAATGGAATCAGCCATGCATAATTTATGCACTGAATCAATATGATTGCGACTTATGAATAGACGCTTGAGAACCAGAAGCTCGTTCTTGGCGCCGACAAAGTTGGTAGCGTTATCCGACCATATCTGAGATGGCCTGCCTCGAGTCGATGTAAACCTCTTAAGCGCATTCAAGAATGAAGCTGTCGACAGATCCTTGACCAGTTCCATGTTAACCCGCTTTAGTCGCGTAACATGCCATGTAGCCATGTTAGCCATGTAACATTTGACTGGAGCTTAATTTCGTATGGTCCACAATAGTCAACGCCAGAGACTTCAAAGGCTCGACAAGCAGTCAAACGTTCTTTGGGCAGATCAGCCATTATATGCTCTACTAATCAAGGCTTGGCACGAAAGCATCTCACACATTTTCCAACCACCTTGGATACGGTCTTCCTTCCACCAATCGGCCAATACTGCAACCGAATATGAGCAGCGTGTAAGTCCCGATTGTGAAACCGTGTGATGACTCAGCCTGTGATGGGATGGTGACACGGGAGAACTATTGGATGGCGAGCGTCGAAATCCAGCGAAGAGTTTTTCAAGCGCCCATCAACTCATCAACTCTAAGAATGCCGAAATCATCCAAAAAAGGGTTAAGTGATGCTATACAACTGGACGGTTTAACAACTCTTCTCGATTTCAATGATTTGATCTCTTCCCACAGGTGTGCTCTCTGGACGAGCCTTAGTAAGAGTTGGGTCCCATGTTGTATATCAGACACTGTTAGTCCAGGATGCCTGCTTCTGTGTATGAATTTATAAATATATCCGAATATACGCTGCATTGTATCAAATGAGTTAACGTATTTACAAGTGGCAGTTATATCAACGAAGGGAGATGACGCAATAAGGACCCTTTTTCTAAGTTCGAGTTCTGTCCTTTCTGACAAGCAAGAAGCAGGCCAGTCCAATTTGTTTTTAACTAAAAATTCTGGGCCGTTGAACCACAGTGACGATTGATCTAATTCACTGGGCGTAGGTCCTCTCGAAGGTATATCTGCCGGGTTGGGTGAAGTAGGCACGTAACGCCATTCCATGCCATTAGTTAGCTCTTTAACTGCTGTGACGCGATTAGCCACAAACACATTGAGCTTGCAGGGCTCGGTCCTTATCCAGGAAAGGCATACAGAAGAATCCGACCAACAGTAGAATTTTCCATCGAACAGATTCATTTTAGATATCTCACGCATGAGATTAGATAATAATACGGCGCCACAGAGCTCTAGCTTTGGAACTGTGATTGTTTTCAGAGGAGCTACACGCGATTTGGAACACAACAACTGACAACTGGCTAATGTTCGTCGAGAAAGGACGTAGACACAGCCCCCATATGCTTCGATGCTGGCGTCGCAGAAACCGTGAACTTCTAATTCTGCTGCAGGTATTGACACGAGACGAGGAAATTTAAGAAACTGTGCCTCCTCAAAACTGCAGCAAAGATCATGCCAAGCTGTTGCTAGTGGTGATGGCAAGCTCTCGTCCCACTCAAGCTTCTCCTACCAGATCTGCTGCAAAAAGATTTTAGCCTTCGTGATTACCTTTGAGTCCAAGCGGGTCATACAAGCGAGCTATGGTCGATAGTATTTATCTTTTGGATGGTTTGAATCTCTGCTGAATGGACGAAATAGAAAACAACAACCGATCCGACGCTGAGTCCCAAGCGAGTCCAAAAGATTTGGTGATGTCGCTACCATCATCAAACTTTAGAGAAGATTCTCTGTTGTAGTGCGTATATGCCCTTACAGAATACCCTGTACTTAAATATAAAGTATGCAGCACTTTGTTGCATATAATAACAATAATATAGTAAACGAGCCCAGAGCCACATTATGTATTGGCTCGGTCTCATATTACGCAGCGCGGTTCACTAGCCTCACTAGCTGACCGTTTATGCTTATGCTGCATATCCCACGCTCCGTCTGAGCGCATTCCGTGAGCAATATATATGCTCACTAATACAGGCATATGCGAGCTACTCAAACTCCCTCTCTTTGTAGCTGTTAACGAATAACAGCATAAGTATATATGTATATCCATAGGCTAAGCGAACTTTATAAAAACTGAATAAATGCATTCTGAACAAAGATACCAAACAGCACAGACGTGCTGCCTTTTATTAAAACATTGAAGAATACCTCTTTTACATGGCGACCGTGACAGTGGTTTGCCGTTTGTGTAAAAAAAAATTAACAGAAATTAAAATGTTGAAATTGTTGTGAAAAAAAAAATTATTAAAAAACAAAATTATTAAAATAAATTAATAATAATAACGAGATTGCGTCAAACAAAGATTGATTAATTATACACTTTCAATGACGCCAATGATATGAACGAAAATTGCAATATACATTGTGAAACAAAGTGACAAGCAACAACATCAACAACAACTAACAAAATCTGAATCAACGACAACGACAAAAGAAACTTAACAGATGACACGAACGTGTAAACCAAAGACAGCCTGTGCGATGACCAGCACCGGCACCGCCTGAGCCCATAGGCTCCGGACAGCAGCAGCAGATACCAAAAGTGTGAGAGGCAGTCCGCCCTTTGCACCAACGCAGGAAGTAAATGAGCATCGTTGGACTGGAAGAAGCTGCTCCTGTTGAGCAAAGGGATGCACCCAGCCTGCAAGAGGCTTTAGAGGTGAGCCCCAACGATGGACCACGCCCACTCACAATAGCTGAGTACCGGGCACGACAACAGAAGAAGGAAGAGAAGAAAACCAAAAGAAGCGGAAGAAGGATTAAACTGCTTCAACAAAGAAGACTCCTACAGGATCTTATCAAGACAGCGACAACGCCCCAGGAGAGAAACGAACAAATAAAGAATCTCGAAATCATCGAGAAACAACTTCGTTCTGGTGCGAAGCAACGCAATAAGGGCTGCAAACCTGCCAATGCCTAAATTGCCCTTAAATATAAACTCTAATTCAAGCCGATGCGCGAAAGCGCTACTTGAAAAATACTAAAAACTGTTAGGCTTTTACTAACACATACGGTTGGACTATTAATTGTATAAATAAAAATTGTCAGCCAACCGTATGCCCTAATTAACTCAAATTTTTTCCTTTTCCTAAATCAGTTTATAATGAATTTTACAATTATTGAACATTTTTTAAAGAAAAAGTATTAAAAATGACAGAAACAAAAAATTTAAAATAGATTTAAAAAAAAAAAATACATATATAATTACTGAAAAAAAAAATATATATATATATACTTATATCACATGTATATATATATCTATATATATATCTAATTGTACATAAGTACAAAAACATTACTAAACTTTGAGAATATACAAGAATTTTAAATTGAAAATAGGAAATTAAAAAGTAATAATTCGTTCAGTTGGAATATAAAGAAATAAGTGGTCCTTTTGTCTCATTAGGTAATTTAAAGTTATGATCTTTTACATCAAGAATTAGCATGATCGAGGACACGATTAACAAAGTATATAACGACTATACAGACTTTCGTATGCGAGCCATACAAATTTTGCAAAGGCATAGAGAATTCATATCAGTATATGAGTTCGAATCCGAATATATAGAAGAATTCGGCACAGTGACAAGTCCACTCTATTCATGTTCTAAAATAGAGTGTGGAATAATCTTGTCTACACTACCCTACGTCAAAATAAAAACAATTATTGACGAGCATCCGATTCTAGGGCAAACAACAATTGTTTTAGTACGTCTGCATAGGTAGTAGTCAAATCAAAAAGCAAGAGTATTTATATAGAAATATGGGGGGAAAACAATCAAAGGCAGATGATAACACTGCCAATGTAGTTAACGTAGTTGAAGTTGTAGATACCACTCCCCATGTGCAGTTAACAAACATACTGCTAATAATACTCATTGTAATAGCCTCAGCAAACATCCTTCTGAAGATTTATCTTCTTCATAAAAAATCACTGAGGAAGCGTTACATGAGTCGAGGCAACGACTTAAACAAGGTCTAAGCCGCTGCTTAAATAAAATATTTAAGTAGCAGAAGTTTACATGGACTGGTCCCAAATAGCAGAAAAGATAAAGCGGCATAGGGAAAATTTTGATAAATCATACAAGTGCCTTAATAAAAGCGCACCAGTTTTAAGACCCACCATAATTAAACATACTGAGATCCTTGTATATGAGTACAATGAAATCAGGAGTCTAGTTAACGAGTGTCAAAATAAACTGACAAGTTTACACAGAGTCCAAACTTCAGACGTTTTACAGCGTCTAAGGGATAATCTGGTAAACTTAAATAAAAAGTATGATCTAAAGCTTTATCTACCATCAGTGTTAAATACACCGGTAACATTTGATGAGTCACTACTGCCAAACGACCAAATAGAAGATACAAAATTAGTAAACGTGGCACAAACAGTTGTAGAATTTATCAAACTAGCCACATCTCTGATACCAGAGTTTGACGGTAAGCCGGAAAATCTACAAAGTTTTCTAGATTCTTTGAATCTATTAGAAACCTTAAAAGGCACACATGAGCTAACGACCATAAGCCTTATAAAAACAAAGCTAAAAGGCCATGCGAGAAATTTAATAAGTAATGAGCAGACAATTGCTGCAATCATTACGCAACTATCAAATGCAGTAAAAGGAGAATCGGTAGAAGTTGTATCTGCTAAGCTTCTTAATTTGCAACAGAGAAATAAAACGGCTAACCAATACACCCAAGAGGTGGAAAAACTGACAAGGGCCCTTGAAGGCGCCTATATCAGTGAAGGTTTAAGCCAATCACTAGCAAACAAATACAGCACTACAACAGCTGTAAAAGCCATGACCCAAAATTGTTCAATTGATAAGGTAAAACTTATCATGCAGGCAGGCACATTCATAAATATGAATGATGCAGTCTCCAAATTTGTTAATAGCTGCACGGAGATAACAGGTCAAAGTAACACTGTCCTGTATTATCGACGAGGTGCAAACAATAATAATAGAGGAGGCCGAGGTTATAATCGTGGCAGAAATTACAACCACAACAATTATAACCGAGGCGCTAACAACAATAACAATAATTACAATAACCGTGGAGGAAGACGAGGCCAAAATAGAGGAAGAGGCCGAGGTAACTCCAACCAAGGTTATAATAGTAACAATGTGAGAATGGCGCAAAATACGCCGGAAAACTCTCAGAACCCTTTAGGAAACAGCCAATAAATGTAAAGGTTCATTCCATCAATTACAGTCTTAATATATTTGTCACTTTTTATAATCATTCAACTGAAAATAAACTTACATTCCTAATAGATACTGGTGCAGATATCTCACTTTTAAAAATAAATTCAGATAATTTCAAAATTCAAGAAGACAAAATTATAAACATCCAAGGCATCGGCCAGGGTGTAATAAAATCTCAAGGAACAACTTCAATAGAACTTCAATCAACAAAATATATTATTCCACACGAATTTCATTTAGTAGATTCCGATTTTTCAATACCGTGTGATGGAATAATAGGCATTGATTTTATTAAAAAATTCAATTGTCAATTAGATTTCAAACCAAGTGAAGACTGGTTTATAATTAGACCTCAAAATTTAAATTATCCAATTTATGTTCCGATAACATATAGTGCTGGCAACAATACAGTTCTCTTGCCAGCCAGATCCCAAGTAATTCGAAAAATAGACATTAATACAGTAAATGATTATATATTTGTTCCTAATCAAGAAATACATAATGGAATTTATGTTGCAAATACAATAGCAGCTTCCAAACATGTATACATTCGCCTTCTAAACACAACTAATTTCGACCAATTGGTCAAAGTAAACAAAATCCAATACGAAAATTTAACAGATTACGACATTCATAGCACTAATCCAGAAAATAGAAGCGAACAAGTACTTTCAAAATTAAAGAAAAATTTTCCAGAACAATTCAAAAGTCAACTAACAGAATTATGCACCAAGTATAGTGATGTGTTCGGACTGGAAACCGAACCAATAGCGACAAATAATTTCTATAAACAAACATTAAGACTTAAAGATGATGAACCCATTTATATTAAAAACTACAGAAGCCCGCATAGCCACGTTAAAGAAATTCAAAAACAAGTAGGGAAATTAATAAACGACAAAATCGTAGAACCGTCTGTATCCGAGTATAACAGCCCACTCTTGTTAGTTCCGAAAAAATCATTACCAAATTCGGAAGAGAAGAAATGGCGATTAGTAATTGACTATCGCCAAATCAACAAAAAACTACTTTCTGATAAATTCCCGCTCCCCAGAATTGATGATATTCTAGACCAACTGGGCAGAGCTAAATACTTTTCATGCCTTGACTTAATGTCAGGTTTCCACCAAATTGAACTTGAAGAAAATTCAAGAAATATAACATCTTTTTCAACGAGCAATGGCTCATATCGCTTCACGCGATTACCATTTGGTCTTAAAATAGCACCAAATTCATTTCAGAGAATGATGACTATAGCATTCTCGGGTTTAGAACCCTCTCAGGCATTCCTTTATATGGATGACTTAATGGTGATAGGATGTTCCGAAAAACACATGATTAAAAACTTAACTGATGTTTTTAATGTATGTAGGAAATATAACCTAAAGTTGCATCCAGAAAAATGTTTATTTTTCATGCATGAAGTGACATTTTTAGGTCACAAATGCACTGACAAAGGAGTATTGCCAGATGACAAGAAATTTGACGTCATCAAAAATTATCCTGTCCCTCATGATGCGGACAGCGCGAGACGATTTGTAGCATTCTGCAATTATTATCGTCGATTTATAAACAACTTCGCCGATTATTCACGGCACATAACTAGATTATGTAAAAAGAATGTTCCTTTTGAATGGTCAAGTGAATGCCAAAACGCATTCCAATACCTTAAAGAAAAGCTTATGCACCCCACATTATTACAATATCCTGATTTTCGCAAAGAATTTTGCATTATAACAGATGCCAGTAAACAAGCTTGCGGAGCAGTTCTAACTCAGAACCGTGACGGAATTCAGCTCCCAATAGCTTATGCATCTCGTTCATTTACAAAAGGGGAAAGCAATAAGAGCACAACAGAACAAGAGTTAGCGGCAATTCATTGGGCAATTACCCATTTTAGACCATATATTTATGGTAAACACTTTACTATTAAAACGGATCACAGACCATTGACATATCTTTTTTCTATGACTAATCCCAGTTCGAAATTAACTCGCATGCGGCTAGAGCTTGAAGAATACGACTTCACAGTAGAATACCTAAAGGGGAAAGATAATTTCGTAGCAGACGCACTTTCGCGTATTAACATAAAAGAACTCAAAGATATGCAACATAAAGTCCTGAAAGTCACTACCAGGCACCAAAGTAGACAGAAATCCTGCGCAGGAGATTATAAAGAAATAGAATTGCCTATGCAATATAGAGAAAAAGCTTCAAAGCCCAACGTATATGAAGTCATAAAAAATGACGATGTACGAAAAGTAGTGACCTTGCATGTAAAAAATATGCTATGTTTCTTTAAACATGGGAAGAAAATTACTGCAAGATATGATGTTAGCGATTTATATACTAATGGAATTCTTGACTTAGGTCAGTTCTTCCAAAGGCTTCAAAGGCAAGCCGGTATAAATGAAATCAGCCAACTCAAAGTGGCACCGTGGGAAAATATCTTTGAACAAGTTTCAATTGATAATTTCAAACAAATGGGCAATAAAATATTGAAAACATTAAAAGTAGCGCTACTCAACCCGGTGACCCTAATAAAAGAAGAAAAAGAAAAAGAAGCTATACTGTTTACATTTCATAATGATCCAATTCAAGGAGGTCACACAGGCATTACAAAAACCTTGGCCAAGGTCAAAAGACATTATTTTTGGAAGGGTATGACTCGATATATTACTGAGTATATACAAAAATGTCAAAAATGCCAAAAATCAAAAGTGACAACACATACAAAAACTCCTTTAACAATTACAGAAACCCCAATCAATGCTTTTGATAGAGTAATAGTAGACACGATCGGTCCACTACCAAAATCAGAGCAAGGCAACGAATATGCAATTACACTGATATGTGACTTAACAAAATATCTAGTTGCCATACCTATTCCAAACAAAAGTGCAAAAGTCGTAGCTAAAGCTATATTTGAAGATTTTATTCTGAAATACGGTCCAATGAAGACGTTCATTACGGACATGGGTACAGAATATAAAAATTCAGTTATAGAAGATTTATGTAAATACCTTGGTATAAAAAACATAACTTCAACAGCACACCACCACCAGACAGTTGGGACAATAGAACGAAGTCATCGAACTTTTAATGAATACATTCGTTCATACATCTCTGCAGACAAATCTGATTGGGATGTCTGGATTCAATATTTCACTTATTGCTTCAACACGACACCATCAGCAACGCATGAGTATTGTCCATACGAACTAGTATTTGGCAGACTACCAAAACAGTTCATAGAATTAAACAAAACTAATTACATAGATCCTATTTATAATTTAGATGACTATTCTAAGGAAATAAAGTTTAGATTAGAAATAGCATATAAAAGAGCTAGAATTATGTTAGAAAAAGCCAAGGCTAATAGAAAATTAGCATATGACGAAAAAACAAAAAACTTTTAATTAAAAATAGGAGATAAAGTACTAATAAGAAACGAAACCGGGCACAAATTAGACCCAGTATATTTAGGACCATATATAGTAGAGAAAATAGAAGATAATGACAACATTTTTATTAAAGATAGTAAAGATAAAAAACAAAAAGTTCATAAGAATAGATTAAAAATTTTTAATTCTTAATAACCCAAAATTCTCTTTATGAATTCCAACAACAAAAAAAAATAAACTAAAAATATATGACGGCCTGATCAACCGAATGAAAAAAAATTATTACAAATAAACGAATTATAAATTTTAATACCTTTAATTATTTTGTATTTTTATACTCCAACATTTTAAATTTCTTGTTAAAAACAAAAAAATAAATTTTTTCAATTAAAAAAAAAAAAAAAACCCCAATAATTAAGTTCATTTAATAACTACACATTCATAATGTTACGTTATTTCTCTAAAAGGGGAGGTGTAGTGCGTATATGCCCTTACAGAATACCATGTACTTAAATATAAAGTATGCAGCACTTTGTTGCATATAATAACAATAATATAGTAAACGAGCCCAGAGCCACATTATGTATTGGCTCGGTCTCATATTACGCAGCGCGGTTCACTAGCCTCACTAGCTGACCGTTTATGCTTATGCTGCATATCCCACGCTCCGTCTGAGCGCATTCCGTGAGCAATATATATGCTCACTAATACAGGCATATGCGAGCTACTCAAACTCCCTCTCTTTGTAGCTGTTAACGAATAACAGCATAAGTATATATGTATATCCATAGGCTAAGCGAACTTTATAAAAACTGAATAAATGCATTCTGAACAAAGATACCAAACAGCACAGACGTGCTGCCTTTTATTAAAACATTGAAGAATACCTCTTTTACACTGTCCTCTACGGGTATCCCTTTCAGTACAGCAGCATTGTTTGAGCACCACTTTCGCAACTTGAAGCCCCCACTGGCCAAGATTCCAGCCGTCTGATTAAGAATTTCCTTTGCTTCTTGAATTGAATCACCCCCTGAAATGAGGTCATCAACGTAGAAGTCACGCCGCAAATTCCGAGATCCAATTGGAAAATTAGTTTCCTCATCCATAGACAGCTGATGCATAGCACGGATAGAGAGGAATGAAGCTGGCTTTGTTCCGTATGTAACTGTATCCAGCTTAAAAATCTTTATATCCTGTTCTGCCGAGTCTCGCCACAGAATGCATTGGAGTCCGGTGCTGAAACGCGTACGCAGCGATACATTTTTCCAATATCTCCTGTTAGGGCGATCGGGAAATTACGAAAGCGAAGAAGGATATGAAACAGCGAGCTTTGAATAACAGGTCCAGCCATCAATAGTTCATTTAATGAATAACCTGACGAGGTAGCTGCTGAGCCGTCGAAAACGACTCGCAACTTTGTCGTTGAACTGTCTTCTTTAATGACACAGTGATGAGGAAGAAAGTATTGACAAAGTCCTATAGACGGAGCAACAGGCGACATATGACCAAGATCCAAATATTCCTTTAGAAAGTTTGAATATTGAATCTTCAGATCTGGACGATTTTGTAGTTTGCGTTCCAGGGTCAGGAACCGACGAAAGGCTTGTTGGTATGACGTCCCCAGACATTCGAAACTTCGCTTGAAGGGTAAATGAACTGAATATTGGCCACTAGGCAATCTGATATAAGTCTTTACGAAATGTTCTTTACAGATGTTTTCTTCCTTTGAAGTGGTAGGTGTACTTTCCAAGCAGGATTCTATCTCCCAAAATCTTCGAACCAATTCATCAGCACGTTCTTCAGAACTTGACTCAAGTTTGCCCGCAGTATGCTTTGCCATTAACATAGAACCAGCGCGGTCCGCCTCCAGAAACTACCCAACCAAGCCGTGTTCTTTGAAGACACGGTAGTCCTGGAAGAAGCCTTATCTGGCCGACGCTGAGAAGGTCGTAAAACAGGCTAGCTCCAAGTAGCAAGTCTACGCGTTGAGGTTTAAAGAAAGACGGATCTACAAGTTTTATGTTATCGGGAATGTTCCAATGCGTCGTGTTCATAGTATTACTCGGTTGACTATCAGTTAGTTTAAGCGGTACCAGAGCTGTGAGGCATGTTGAGTATTCAGAGACTTGAGACTGTATTGTGATAGTGACCGTGTTTCCTTCTGTTTCAAAATGAGAATCTCCTAGACCAGAGACAATGGCTGAGGACTTGTGCTTCTTTAGCTGAAGCTGTTGAGCAAGGCGCGACGTTAGAGGGTGAAGCTGAAAACCAGAACCACAAAACCTATATAGGGAGTGATTACATACCGCCAATTCAGTAACATTTGAAAAAAAATCGACAATATAGAATATGTGTCAAAAAACCTATATAGGGAGTGGTGTCGCGCAAGGCATGTCATATTGAAAATTTCATACACGGTAGATTCATATAACTGTGAGGTGTTGCCTTGCCGGTATAAATCAATTATGTTAAATTACAAAGAATAATGAAGTTATTTGGGTGTGTTACTACATAAGTACATACAACAGATAAGGTGGTTGGTAGCAATTGGAAAAAATGACGGCATTATAGAATATATGACAAAAAAATCTGTCTATGGAGTGGTGTCGCGCAAAGCATGTCATACGCTAAATTTTATATACGGCAAATTAATATGACTGTGAGGTGTTGCCTTGCCGCCAAAGGTAAATTATGTTTAATTAAAAACAATAATGAAGTTAATTCAATATATTATTGTATTGGTCGATGAAAATAATAGTGTGGATGGTAGCTTTTGGAAAAAATGTCGGCATTATAGAATATGTGTCAAAAAACCTATATCGGGAGTGGTGTCGCGCAAGGCATGTCATATGAAAAATTGTATATACGGTGAATTTATACGACTGCAAGGTGTTGCATTGCCGGTATAAATCAATTATGTTAAATTACAAAGAATAATGAAGTTATTTGGGTGTGTTATAACATAAGTACACAATAAAGAAAAGGTGGCTGGTAGCATTTGGAAAAAATGTCGGCATTAACCAATATGAGATCTGTATATGGAATTGTGTCGCGCAAATCATGTTGTTGCGCTATCGAGCTTTTTCAATAGCTTTCACAAATAGAAATAATTAACCTTTTATATCTTGTGTTCAAATTTGTTTTTATATTTCTTAAAGTTATGAAAAGCAGTTAGACCCGAATTGGTCTGTGCTTATTATTTAAGAACAATAGCTTTTATATAGGCAAGCGAACCCGAATTAGTACGTGCCAATTTTAGCGAAGCGACAATTATTAGTTATAATTTTGAGTAATGCAAGTGGCCATGAAGCATGAAGCGAACGAACTTAACTAACTCGATGCGCAGCATCGAGGCCTTCGCATAAGTAAAGCTAGGGCAATAAAACGATCGTTACAGCGAAGAGCGGCAGCTCTATGTAAATGAATTCTTAAGAGCGAAATTTAGGCAATTGCTTTGCAGTGCGAGTATTATAAGATAAAATTAAGATGCTGCTCCTGCGCGGTCGCTCCAGTTGTTTTGGCTGCGTAACCAGACATTCTCCCCCCGTTGGAAGGCATGGGCTTTCAACAGATTCCCTGATGGGCAATAGGCATAGCTTGTTTGCAGCTCTTCTCGTTTCTCCTGTTGCGGTGCGCAAAATGGCTACTCGAGCGACTCCATCCTTTCCCAAGATTAACTCCGTGATTCTCGCCAGTGTCCACCTTAGAGGCGGCGGATTTTCATCCTTTACGAGGACTATGTCGTTGACGCATAGGACTGGTTTCGGAGTACGCCATTTGGAGCGCTGCTGAATCAGTGTTAAGTATTCTTCACGCCAGCGAGACCAAAACAGTTGTTGGAGGTGTGTTACGCGTTGCCAGCCAACCAGACGATTGAATTGAAGGTGCGTCACGTCAGGCTCAACGAACGATGAGCTGGGTCCACCAATCAAGAAATGAGCTGGAGTGAGCACATCTATATCTGCTGGATCTTCTGAAAGAGGAAACAATGGCCTGGAATTAATTATCGATGCTATATGGCAGACTAGGGTGCGAAACTCTTTGAAGTTGAGAACACAACATCCAACAGCACGATAAAAATGATGCTTCGCTGTCTTCATTGCTGCTTCCCAAAGGCCGCCAAAATGCGGTGAACGAACAATAGTCAACGCCAGAGACTTCAAAGGCTCGACAAGCAGTCAAACGTTCTTTGGGCAGATCAGCCATATGCTCTACTAATCGAGGCTTGGCACGAAAGCATCTCACACATTTTCCAAACACCTTGGATACGGTCTTCCTTCCACCAATACTGCAACCGAATATGAGCAGCGTGTAAGTCCCGATTGTGAAACCGTGTGATGACTCAGTCTGTGATGGGATGGTGACACGGGAGAATTATTGGATGGCGAGCGTCGAAATCCAGCGAAGAGTTTTTCAAGCGCCCATCAACCCATCAACTCTAAGAATGCCGAAATCAACCAAAAAAGGGTTAAGTGATGCTATACAACTGGACGGCTTAACAACTCTTCTCGATTGCAATGATTTGATCTCTTCCCACAGGTGTGCTCTCTGGACGAGCCTTAGTAAGAGTTGGGTCCCATGTTGTATATCAGACACTGTTAGTCCAGGATGCCTGCTTCTGTGTATGAATTTATAAATATATCCGAATATACGCTGCATTGTATCAAATGAGTTAATGTATTTACAAGTGGCAGTTATATCAACGAAGGGAGATGACGCAATAAGGACCCTTTTTCTAAGTTCGAGTTCTGTCCTTTCTGACAAGCAAGAAGCAGGCCAGTCCAATTTGTTTTTAACAAAAAATTCTGGGCCGTTGAACCACAGTGACGATTGATCTAATTCACTGGGCGTAGGTCCTCTCGAAGGTATATCTGCCGGGTTGGGTGAAGTAGGCACGTAACGCCATTCCATGCCATTAGTTAGCTCTTGAACTGCTGTGACGCGATTAGCCACAAACACATTGAACTTGCAGGGCTCGGTCCTTATCCAGGAAAGGCATACAGAAGAATCCGACCAACAGTAGAATTTTCCATCGAACAGATTCATTTTAGATATCTCACGCATGAGATTAGATAATAATACGGCGCCACAGAGCTCTAGCTTTGGAACTGTGATTGTTTTCAGAGGAGCTACACGCGATTTGGAACACAACAACTGACAACTGACTGGCTAATGTTCGTCGAGAAAGGACGTAGACACAGCCCCCATATGCTTCGATGCTGGCGTCGCAGAAACCGTGAACTTCTAATTCTGCTGCAGGTATTGACACGAGACGAGGAAATTTAAGAAACTGTGCCTCCTCAAAACTGCAGCAAAGATCATGCTAGTGGTGATGGCAAGCTCTCGTCCCACTCAAGCTTCTCCTACCAGATCTGCTGCAAAAAGATTTTAGCCTTGGTGATTACCTTTGAGTCCAAGCGGGTCATACAAGCGAGCTATGGTCGATAGTATTGATCTTTTGGATGGTTTGAATCTCTGCTGAATGGACGAAATAGAAAACAACAACCGATCCGACGCGAGTCCAAAAGATTTGGTGATGTCGCTACCATCATCAAACTGTAGAGAAGAGTCCTCTACGGGTATCCCTTTCAGTACAGCAGCATTGTTTGAGCACCACTTTCGCAACTTGAAGCCCCCACTGGCCAAGATTCCAGCCGTCTGATTAAGAATTTCCTTTGATTCTTGAATTGAATCACCCCCTGAAATGAGGTCATCAACGTAGAAGTCACGCCGCAAATTCCGAGATCCAATTTGAAAATTGGTTTCCTCATCCATAGACAGCTGATGCATAGCACGGATAGAGAGGAATAAAGCTGGCTTTGTTCCGTATGTAACTGTATCCAGCTTAAAAATCTTTATATCCTGTTCTGGCGAGTCTCGCCACAGAATGCATTGGAGAAAATCGTCCGGTGCTGAAACGCGTACGCAGCGATACATTTTTCCAATATCTCCTGTTAGGGCGATCGGGAAATTACGAAAGCGAAGAAGGATATGAAACAGCGAGCTTTGAATAACAGGTCCAGCCATCAATAGTTCATTTAATGAATAACCTGACGAGGTAGCTGCTGAGCCGTCGAAAACGACTCGCAACTTTGTCGTTGAACTGTCTTCTTTAATGACACAGTGATGAGGAAGAAAGTATTGACAAAGTCCTATAGACGGAGCAACAGGCGACATATGACCAAGATCCAAATATTCCTTTAGAAAGTTTGAATATTGAATCTTCAGATCTGGACGATTTTGTAGTTTGCGTTCCAGGGTCAGGAACCGACGAAAGGCTTGTTGGTATGACGTCCCCAGACATTCGAAACTTCGCTTGAAGGGTAAATGAACTGAATATTGGCCACTAGGCAATCTGATATAAGTCTTTACGAAATGTTCTTTACAGATGTTTTCTTCCTTTGAAGTGGTAGGTGTACTTTCCAAGCAGGATTCTATCTCCCAAAATCTTCGAACCAATTCATCAGCACGTTCTTCAGAACTTGACTCAAGTTTGCCCGCAGTATGCTTTGCCATTAACATAGAACCAGCGCGGTCCGCCTCCAGAAACTACCCAACCAAGCCGTGTTCTTTGAAGACACGGTAGTCCTGGAAGAAGCCTTATCTGGCCGACGCTGAGAAGGTCGTAAAACAGGCTAGCTCCAAGTAGCAAGTCTACGCGTTGAGGTTTAAAGAAAGACGGATCTACAAGTTTTATGTTATCGGGAATGTTCCAATGCGTCGTGTTCATAGTATTACTCGGTTGACTATCAGTTATGTTAAGCGGTACCAGAGCTGTGAGGCATGTTGAGTATTCAGAGACTTGAGACTGTATTGTGATAGTGACCGTGTTTCCTTCTGTTTCAAAATGAGAATCTCCTAGACCAGAGACAATGGCTGAGGACTTGTGCTTCTTTAGCTGAAGCTGTTGAGCAAGGCGCGACGTTAGAGGGTGAAGCTGAAAACCAGAACCACAAAACCTATATAGGGAGTGATTACATACCGCCAATTCAGTAACATTTGAAAAAAATCGACAATATAGAATATGTGTCAAAAAACCTATATAGGGAGTGGTGTCGCGCAAGGCATGTCATATGCAAAATTTCATACACGGTAGATTCATATAACTGTGAGGTGTTGCCTTGCCGGTATAAATCAATTATGTTAAATTACAAAGAATAATGAAGTTATTTGGGTGTGTTACTACATAAGTACATACAACAGATAAGGTGGTTGGTAGCAATTGGAAAAAATGACGGCATTATAGAATATATGACAAAAAAATCTGTCTATGGAGTGGTGTCGCGCAAAGCATGTCATACGCTAAATTTTATATACGGCAAATTAATATGACTGTGAGGTGTTGCCTTGCCGCCAAAGGTAAATTATGTTTAATTAAAAACAATAATGAAGTTAATTCAATATATTATTGTATTGGTCGATGAAAATAATAGTGTGGATGGTAGCTTTTGGAAAAAATGTCGGCATTATAGAATATGTGTCAAAAAACCTATATCGGGAGTGGTGTCGCGCAAGGCATGTCATATGAAAAATTGTATATACGGTGAATTTATACGACTGCAAGGTGTTGCATTGCCGGTATAAATCAATTATGTTAAATTACAAAGAATAATGAAGTTATTTGGGTGTGTTATAACATAAGTACACAATAAAGAAAAGGTGGCTGGTAGCATTTGGAAAAAATGTCGGCATTAACCAATATGAGATCTGTATATGGAATTGTGTCGCGCAAATCATGTTGTTGCGCTATCGAGCTTTTTCAATAGCTTTCACAAATAGAAATAATTAACCTTTTATATCTTGTGTTCAAATTTGTTTTTATATTTCTTAAAGTTATGAAAAGCAGTTAGACCCGAATTGGTCTGTGCTTATTATTTAAGAACAATAGCTTTTATATAGGCAAGCGAACCCGAATTAGTACGTGCCAATTTTAGCGAAGCGACAATTATTAGTTATAATTTTGAGTAATGCAAGTGGCCATGAAGCATGAAGCGAACGAACTTAACTAACTCGATGCGCAGCATCGAGGCCTTCGCATAAGTAAAGCTAGGGTAATAAAACGATCGTTACAGCGAAGAGCGGCAGCTCTATGTAAATGAATTCTTAAGAGCGAAATTTAGGCAATTGCTTTGCAGTGCGAGTATTATAAGATAAAATTAAGATGATGCTCCTGCGAGGTCGCTCCAGTTGTTTTGGCTGCGTAACCAGACATTCTCCCCCCGTTGGAAGGCATGGGCTTTCAACAGATTCCCTGATGGGCAATAGGCATAGCTTGTTTGCAGCTCTTCTCGTTTCTCCTGTTGCGGTGCGCAAAATGGCTACTCGAGCGACTCCATCCTTTCCCAAGATTAACTCCGTGATTCTCGCCAGTGTCCACCTTAGAGGCGGCGGATTTTCATCCTTTACGAGGACTATGTCGTTGACGCATAGGACTGGTTTCGGAGTACGCCATTTGGAGCGCTGCTGAAGCAGTGTTAAGTATTCTTCACGCCAGCGAGACCAAAACAGTTGTTGGAGGTGTGTTACGCGTTGCCAGCCAACCAGACGATTGAATTGAAGGTGCGTCACGTCAGGCTCAACGAACGATGAGCTGGGTCCACCAATCAAGAAATGAGCTGGAGTGAGCACATCTATATCTGCTGGATCTTCTGAAAGAGGAAACAATGGCCTGGAATTAATTATCGATGCTATATGGCAGACTAGGGTGCGAAACTCTTTGAAGTTGAGAACACAACATCCAACAGCACGATAAAAATGATGCTTCGCTGTCTTCATTGCTGCTTCCCAAAGGCCGCCAAAATGCGGTGAACGAACAATAGTCAACGCCAGAGACTTCAAAGGCTCGACAAGCAGTCAAACGTTCTTTGGGCAGATCAGCCATTATATGCTCTACTAATCGAGGCTTGGCACGAAAGCATCTCACACATTTTCCAAACACCTTGGATACGGTCTTCCTTCCACCAATCGACCAATACTGCAACCGAATATGAGCAGCGTGTAAGTCCCGATTGTGAAACCGTGTGATGACTCAGTCTGTGATGGGATGGTGACACGGGAGAATTATTGGATGGCGAGCGTCGAAATCCAGCGAAGAGTTTTTCAAGCGCCCATCAACTCATCAACTCTAAGAATGCCGAAATCATCCAAAAAGGGTTAACTGATGCTATACAACTGGACGGTTTAACAACTCTTCTCGATTTCAATGATTTGATCTCTTCCCACAGGTGTGCTCTCTGGACGAGCCTTAGTAAGAGTTGGGTCCCATGTTGTATATCAGACACTGTTAGTCCAGGATGCCTGCTTCTGTGTATGAATTTATAAATATATCCGAATATACGCTGCATTGTATCAAATGAGTTAACGTATTTACAAGTGGCAGTTATATCAACGAAGGGAGATGACGCAATAAGGACCCTTTTTCTAAGTTCGAGTTCTGTCCTTTCTGACAAGCAAGAAGCAGGCCAGTCCAATTTGTTTTTAACTAAAAATTCTGGGCCGTTGAACCACAGTGACGATTGATCTAATTCACTGGGCGTAGGTCCTCTCGAAGGTATATCTGCCGGGTTGGGTGAAGTAGGCACGTAACGCCATTCCATGCCATTAGTTAGCTCTTGAACTGCTGTGACGCGATTAGCCACAAACACATTGAACTTGCAGGGCTCGGTCCTTATCCAGGAAAGGCATACAGAAGAATCCGACCAACAGTAGAATTTTCCATCGAACAGATTCATTTTAGATATCTCACGCATGAGATTAGATAATAATACGGCGCCACAGAGCTCTAGCTTTGGAACTGTGATTGTTTTCAGAGGAGCTACACGCGATTTGGAACACAACAACTGACAACTGGCTAATGTTCGTCGAGAAAGGACGTAGACACAGCCCCCATATGCTTCGATGCTGGCGTCGCAGAAACCGTGAACTTCTAATTCTGCTGCAGGTATTGACACGAGACGAGGAAATTTAAGAAACTGTGCCTCCTCAAAACTGCAGCAAAGATCATGCCAAGCTGTTGCTAGTGGTGATGGCAAGCTATCGTCCCACTCAAGCTTCTCCTACCAGATCTGCTGCAAAAAGATTTTAGCCTTGGTGATTACCTTTGAGTCCAAGCGGGTCATACAAGCGAGCTTTGGTCGATAGTATTGATCTTTTGGATGGTTTGAATCTCTGCTGAATGGACGAAATAGAAAACAACAACCGATCCGACGCGAGTCCAAAAGATTTGGTGATGTCGCTACCATCATCAAACTTTAGAGAAGATTCTCTGTCCTCTACGGGTATCCGTTTCAGTACAGCAGCATTGTTTGAGCATCTGATTAAGAATTTCCTTTGATTCTTGAATTGAATCACCCCCTGAAATGAGGTCATCAACGTAGAAGTCACGCCGCAAATTCCGAGATCCAATTGGAAAATTAGTTTCCTCATCCATAGACAGCTGATGCATAGCACGGATAGAGAGGAATGAAGCTGGCTTTGTTCCGTATGTAACTGTATCCAGCTTAAAAATCTTTATATCCTGTTCTGGCGAGTCTCGCCACAGAATGCATTGGAGAAAATCGTCCGGTGCTGAAACGCGTACGCAGCGATACATTTTTCCAATATCTCCTGTTAGGGCGATCGGGAAATTACGAAAGCGAAGAAGGATATGAAACAGCGAGCTTTGAATAACAGGTCCAGCCATCAATAGTTCATTTAATGAATAACCTGACGAGGTAGCTGCTGAGCCGTCGAAAACGACTCGCAACTTTGTCGTTGAACTGTCTTCTTTAATGACACAGTGATGAGGAAGAAAGTATTGACAAAGTCCTATAGACGGAGCAACAGGCGACATATGACCAAGATCCAAATATTCCTTTAGAAAGTTTGAATATGGAATCTTCAGATCTGGACGATTTTGTAGTTTGCGTTCCAGGGTCAGGAACCGACGAAAGGCTTGTTGGTATGACGTCCCCAGACATTCGAAACTTCGCTTGAAGGGTAAATGAACTGAATATTGGCCACTAGGCAATCTGATATAAGTCTTTAGGAAATGTTCTTTACAGATGTTTTCTTCCTTTGAAGTGGTAGGTGTACTTTCCAAGCAGGATTCTATCTCCCAAAATCTTCGAACCAATTCATCAGCACGTTCTTCAGAACTTGACTCAAGTTTGCCCGCAGTATGCTTTGCCATTAACATAGAACCACTCAAGCGCGGTCCGCCTCCAGAAACTACCCAACCAAGCCGTGTTCTTTGAAGACACGGTAGTCCTGGAAGAAGCCTTATCTGGCCGACGCTGAGAAGGTCGTAAAACAGGTTAGCTCCAAGTAGAAGTGACCGTGTTTCCTTCTGTTTCAAAACGAGAATCTCTTAGACCAGAGACAATGGCTAAGGACTTGTGCTTCTTTAGCTGAAGATGTTGAGCAAGGCGCGACGTAAGAGGGTGAAGCTGAAAACCAGAACCACAAAACCTATATAGGGAGTGATTACATACCGCCAATTCAGTAACATTTGAAAAAAAATCGACAATATAGAATATGTGTCAAAAAACCTATATAGGGAGTGGTGTCGCGCAAGGCATGTCATATGCAAAATTTCATACACGGTAGATTCATATAACTGTGAGGTGTTGCCTTGCCGGTATAAATCAATTATGTTAAATTACATAGAATAATGAAGTTATTTGGGTGTGTTACTACATAAGTACATACAACAGATAAGGTGGTTGGTAGCAATTGGAAAAAATGACGGCATTATAGAATATATGACAAAAAAATCTGTCTATGGAGTGGTGTCACGCAAAGCATGTCATATGCAAAATTTCATACACGGTAGATTCATATAACTGTGAGGTGTTGCCTTGCCGGTATAAATCAATTATGTAAAATTACAAAGAATAATGAAGTTATAAGGTGGTTGGTAGCAATTGGAAAAAATGACGGCATTATAGAATATATGACAAAAAAATCTGTCTATGGAGTGGTGTCGCGCAAAGCATGTCATACGCTAAATTTTACATACGGCAAATTAATATGACTGTAAGGTGTTGCCTTGCCGCCAAAGGTCAATTATGTTTAATTAAAAACAATAATGAAGTTAATTCTATATATTACTGTATTGGTCGATGAAAATAATTGTGTGGATGGTAGCTTTTGGAAAAAATGTCGGCATTATAGAATATGTGTCAAAAAACCTATATATTGAGTGGTGTCGCGCACGGCATGTCATACGCTAAGTTTTACATACGGCAAATTAACATTTAATATATTATTGTATTGGTCCATGAAAAATATAATGTGGATGGTGGCTTTTGGAAAAAATGTCGGCATTATAGAATATGTGTCAAAAAACCTATATCGGGAGTGGTGTCGCGCAAGGCATGTCATATGAAAAATTGTATATACGGTAGATTCATATAACTGTGAGGTGTTGCCTTGCCGGTATAAATCAATTATGTAAAATTACAAAGAATAATGAAGTTATAAGGTGGTTGGTAGCAATTGGAAAAAATGACGGCATTATAGAATATATGACAAAAAAATCTGTCTATGGAGTGGTGTCGCGCAAAGCATGTCATACGCTAAATTTTACATACGGCACATTAATATGACTGTGAGGTGTTGCCTTGCCGCCAAAGGTCATTATAGAATATGTGTCGGTATTATAGAATATGTGTCAAAAAACTTATATATTGAGTGGTGTCGCGCACGGCATGTCAAACGCTAAGTTTTACATACGGCAAATTAACATTTAATATATTATTGTATTGGTCCATGAAAAATATAATGTGGATGGTGGCTTTTGGAAAAAATGTCGGCATTATAGAATATGTGTCAAAAAACCTATATCGGGAGTGGTGTCGCGCAAGGCATGTCATATGAAAAATTGTATATACGGTGAATTTATACGACTGCAAGGTGTTGCCTTGCCGGTATAAATCAATTATGTTAAATTACAAAGAATAATTAAGTTATTTGGGTGTGTTATAACATTAGTACACAATAAAGAAAAGGTGGCTGGTAGCATTTGGAAAAAATGTCGGCATTAACCAATATGAGATCTGTATATGGAATTGTGTCGCGCAAATCATGTTGTTGCGCTATCGAGCTTTTTCAATAGCTTTCACAAATAGAAATAATTAACCTTTTATATCTTGTGTTCAAATTTGTTTTTATATTTCTTAAAGTTATGAAAAGCAGGCAGACCCGAATTAGTCTGTGCTTATTTTTTAAGAACAATAGCTTTTATATAGGCAAGCGAACCCGAATTAGTACGTGCTAATATTAGCGAAGCGACAATTATTAGTTATAGTTTTGACTAATGCAAGTGGCCTTAAAGCATGAAGCGAACGAACTTAACTAACTCGATGCGCAGCATCGAGCCCTTCGCATAAGTAAAGCTAGGGCAATAAAACGATGATTACTGCGAAGATCGGCAGCTCTATGTAAATGAATTCTTAAGAGCGAAATTTAGGCAATTGCTTTGCAGAGCGAGTATTATAAGATAAAATTAAGATGCTGCTCTTATCAGTTGCGAGGTCGCTCCAGTTGTTTTGGCTGCGTAACCAGACATTCTCCCCCCGTTGGAAGGCATGGGCTTTCAACAGATTCCCTGATGGGCAATAGGCATAGCTTGTTTGCAGCTCTTCTCGTTTCTCCTGTTGCGGTGCGCAAAATGGCTACTCGAGCGACTCCATCCTTTCCCAAGATTAACTCCGTGATTCTCGCCAGTGTCCACCTTAGAGGCGGCAGATTTTCATCCTTTACGAGGACTATGTCGTTGACGCATAGGACTGGTTTCAGAGTACGCCATTTGGAGCGCTGCTGAAGCAGTGTTAAGTATTCTTCACGCCAGCGAGACCAAAACAGTTGTTGGAGGTGTGTAACGCGTTGCCAACCATCCAGACGATTGAATTGAAGGTGCGTCACGTCAGGCTCAACGAACGATGAGCTGGGTCCACCAATCAAGAAATGAGCTGGAGTGAGCACATCTATATCTGCTGGATCTTCTGAAAGAGGAAACAATGGCCTGGAATTAATTATCGATGCTATATGGCAGACTAGGGTGCGAAACTCTTTGAAGTTGAGAACACAACATCCAACAGCACGATAAAAATGATGCTTCGCTGTCTTCATTGCTGCTTCCCAAATGCCGCCAAAATGCGGTGAACGAGGAGGTATAAATTTCCAATCAATGGAATCAGCCATGCAAAAGTTATGCACTGAATCAATATGATTGCGACTTATGAATAGACGCTTGAGAACCAGAAGCTCGATCTTGGCGCCGACGAAGTTGGTAGCGTTATCCGACCATATCTGAGATGGCCTGCCTCGAGTCGATATAAACCTCTTAAGCGCATTCAAGAATGAAGCTGTCGACAGATCCTTGACCAGTTCCATGTGAACCGCTTTAGTCGCGTAGCATGCCATGTAGCCATGTTAGCCATGTAACATTTGACTGGAGCTTTATTTCGTACGTCTGGCTTATAGAAAAATGGTCCACAATAGTCAACGCCAGAGACTTCAAAGGCTCGACAAGCAGTCAAACGTTCTTTGGGCAGATCAGCCATTATATGCTCTACTAATCGAGGCTTGGCACGAAAGCATCTCACACATTTTCCAAACACCTTGGATACGGTCTTCCTTCCACCAATCGACCAATACTGCAACCGAATATGAGCAGCGTGTAAGTCCCGATTGTGAAACCGTGTGATGACTCAGTCTGTGATGGGATGGTGACACGGGAGAATTATTGGATGGCGAGCGTCGAAATCCAGCGAAGAGTTTTTCAAGCGCCCATCAACCCATCAACTCTAAGAATGCCGAAATCAACCAAAAAGGGTTAATTGATGCTATACAACTGGACGGTTTAACAACTCTTCTCGATTGCAATGATTTGATCTCTTCCCACAGGTGTGCTCTCTGGACGAGCCTTAGTAAGAGTTGGGTCCCATGTTGTATATCAGACACTGTTAGTCCAGGATGCCTGCTTCTGTGTATGAATTTATAAATATATCCGAATATACGCTGCATTGTATCAAATGAGTTAACGTATTTACAAGTGGCAGTTATATCAACGAAGGGAGATGACGCAAATGGGACCCTTTTTCTAAGTTCGAGTTCTGTCCTTTCTGACAAGCAAGAAGCAGGCCAGTCCAATTTGTTTTTAACTAAAAATTCTGGGCCGTTGAACCACAGTGACGATTGATCTAATTCACTGGGCGTAGGTCCTCTCGATGGTATATCTGCCGGGTTGGGTGCCATTCCATGCCATTAGTTAGCTCTTGAACTGCTGTGACGCGATTAGCCACAAACACATTGAGCTTGCAGGGCTCGGTCCTTATCCAGGAAAGGCATACAGAAGAATCCGAACAACAGTAGAATTTTCCATCGAACAGATTCATTTTAGATATCTCACGCATGAGATTAGATAATAATACGGCGCCACAGAGCTCTAGCTTTGGAACTGTGATTGTTTTCAGAGGAGCTACACGCGATTTGGAACACAACAACTGACAACTGGCTAATGTTCGTCGAGAAAGGACGTAGACACAGCCCCCATATGCTTCGATGCTGGCGTCGCAGAAACCGTGAACTTCTAATTCTGCTGCAGGTATTGACACGAGACGAGGAAATTTAAGAAACTGTGCCTCCTCAAAACTGCAGCAAAGATCATGCCAAGCTGTTGCTAGTGGTGATGGCAAGCTCTCGTCCCACTCAAGCTTCTCCTACCAGATCTGCTGCAAAAAGATTTTAGCCTTGGTGACTACCTTTGAGTCCAAGCGGGTCATACAAGCGAGCTATGGTCGATAGTATTGATCTTTTGGATGGTTTGAATCTCTGCTGAATGGACGAAATAGAAAACAACAACCGATCCGACGCTGAGTCCCAAGCGAGTCCAAAAGATTTGGTGATGTCGCTACCATCATCAAACTTTAGAGAAGATTCTCTGTCCTCTACGGGTATTCCTTTCAGTACAGCAGCATTGTTTGAGCACCACTTTCGCAACTTGAAGCCCCCACTGGCCAAGATTCCAGCCGTCTGATTAAGAATTTCCTTTGCTTCTTGAATTGAATCACCCCCTGAAATGAGGTCATCAACGTAGAAGTCACGCCGCAAATTCCGAGATCCAATTGGAAAATTAGTTTCCTCATCCATAGACAGCTGATGCATAGCACGGATAGAGAGGAATGAAGCTGGCTTTGTTCCGTATGTAACTGTATCCAGCTTAAAAATCTTTATATCCTGTTCTGGCGAGTCTCGCCACAGAATGCATTGGAGAAAATCGTCCGGTGCTGAAACGCGTACGCAGCGATACATTTTTCCAATATCTCCTGTTAGGGCGATCGGAAAATTACGATAGCGAAGAAGGATATGAAACAGCGAGCTTTGAATAACAGGTCCAGCCATCAATAGTTCATTTAATGAATAACCTGACGAGGTAGCTGCTGAGCCGTCGAAAACGACTCGCAACTTTGTCGTTGAACTGTCTTCTTTAATGACACAGTGATGAGGAAGAAAGTATTGACAAAGTCCTATAGACGGAGCAACAGGCGACATATGACCAAGATCCAAATATTCCTTTAGAAAGTTTGAATATTGAATCTTCAGATCTGGACGATTTTGTAGTTTGCGTTCCAGGGTCAGGAACCGACGAAAGGCTTGTTGGTATGACGTCCCCAGACATTCGAAACTTCGCTTGAAGGGTAAATGAACTGAATATTGGCCAATAGACAATCTGATATGAGTCTTTACGAAATGTTCTTTACAGATGTTTTCTTCCTTTGAAGTGGTAGGTGTACTTGCCAAGGAGGATTCTATCTCCCAAAATCTTCGAACCAATTCATCAGCACGTTCTTCAGAACTTGACTCAAGTTTGCCCGCAGTATGCTTTGCCATTAACATAGAACCACTCAAGCGCGGTCCGCCTCCAGAAACTACCCAACCAAGCCGTGTTCTTTGAAGACACGGTAGTCCTGGAAGAAGCCTTATCTGGCCGACGCTGAGAAGGTCGTAAAACAGGCTAGCTCCAAGTAGCAAGTCTACGCGTTGAGGTTTAAGGAAAGACGGATCTACAAGTTTTATGTTATCGGGAATGTTCCAATTCGTCGTGTTCATAGTATAACTAGGTTGACTATCAGTTATGTTAGGCCCTACCAGAGCTGTGAGGCATGTTGAGTATTCAGAGACTTGAGACTGTATTGTGATAGTGACCGTGTTTCCTTCTGTTTCAAAACGAGAATCTCCTAGACCAGAGACAATGGCTAAGGACTTGTGCTTCTTTAACTGAAGCTGTTGAGCAAGGCGCGACGTTAGAGGGTGAAGCTGAAAACCAGAACCACAAAACCTATATAGGGAGTGATTACATACCGCCAATTCAGTAACATTTGAAAAAAAATCGACAATATAGAATATGTGTCAAAAAACCTATATAGGGAGTGGTGTCGCGCAAGGCATGTCATATGCAAAATTTCATACACGGTAGATTCATATAACTGTGAGGTGTTGCCTTGCCGGTATAAATCAATTATGTAAAATTACAAAGAATAATGAAGTTATAAGGTGGTTGGTAGCAATTGGAAAAAATGACGGCATTATAGAATATATGACAAAAAAATCTGTCTATGGAGTGGTGTCGCGCAAAGCATGTCATACGCTAAATTTTACATACGGCAAATTAATATGACTGTGAGGTGTTGCCTTGCCGCCAAAGGTCAATTATGTTTAATTAAAAACAATAATGAAGTTAATTCTATATATTACTGTATTGGTCGATGAAAATAATTGTGTGGATGGTAGCTTTTGGAAAAAATGTCGGCATTATAGAATATGTGTCAAAAAACCTATATATTGAGTGGTGTCGCGCACGGCATGTCATACGCTAAGTTTTACAATGCCTTGCCGGTATAAATCAATTATGTTAAATTACAAAGAATAATGAAGTTATTTGGGTGTGTTATAACATTAGTACACAATAAAGAAAAGGTGGCTGGTAGCATTTGGAAAAAATGTCGGCATTAACCAATATGAGACAAAAAATCTGTATATGGAATTGTGTCGCGCAAATCATGTTGTTGCGCTATCGAGCTTTTTCAATAGCTTTCACAAATAGAAATAATTAACCTTTTATATCTTGTGTTCAAATTTGTTTTTATATTTCTTAAAGTTTTGAAAAGCAGGCAGACCCGAATTGGTCTGTGCTTATTATTTAAGAACAATAGCTTTTATATAGGCAAGCGAACCCGAATTAGTACGTGCTAATATTAGCGAAGCGACAATTATTAGTTATAGTTTTGAGTAATGCAAGTGGCCTTGAAGCATGAAGCGAACGAACTTAACTAACTCGATGCGCAGCATCGAGCCCTTCGCATAAGTAAAGCTAGGGCAATAAAACGATCATTACAGCGAAGAGTTGTTTTGGCTGCGTAACCAGACATTCTCCCCCCGTTGGAAGGCATGGGCTTTCAACAGATTCCCTGATGGGCAATAGGCATAGCTTGCTTGCAGCTCTTCTCGTTTCTCCTGTTGCGGTGCGCAAAATGGCTACTCGAGCGACTCCATCCTTTCCCAAGATTAACTCCGTGATTCTCGCCAGTGTCCACCTTAGAGGCGGCAGATTTTCATCCTTTACGAGGACTATGTCGTTGACGCATAGGACTGGTTTCGGAGTACGCCATTTCGAGCGCTGCTGAAGCAGTGTTAAGTATTCTTCACGCCAGCGAGACCAAAACGAACGAAAACGAACGATGAGTTGGGTCTACCAATCAAGAAATGAGCTGGAGTGAGCACATCTATATCTGCTGGATCTTCTGAAAGAGGAAACAATGGCCTGGAATTAATTATCGATGCTATATGGCAGACTAGGGTGCGAAACTCTTTGAAGTTGAGAACACAAGATCCAACAGCACGATAAAAATGATGCTTCGCTGTCTTAATTGCTGCTTCCCAAAGACCGCCAAAATGCGGTGAACGAGGAGGTATAAATTTCCAATCAATGGAATCAGCCATGCATAATTTATGCACTGAATCAATATGATTGCGACTTATGAATAGACGCTTGAGAACCAGAAGCTCGTTCTTGGCGCCGACAAAGTTGGTAGCGTTATCCGACCATATCTGAGATGGCCTGCCTCGAGTCGATATAAACCTCTTAAGCGCATTCAAGAATGAAGCTGTCGACAGATCCTTGACCAGTTCCATGTGAACCGCTTTAGTCGCGTAGCATGCCATGTAGCCATGTTAGCCATGTAACATTTGACTGGAGCTTTATTTCGTACGTCTGGCTTATAGAAAAATGGTCCACAATAGTCAACGCCAGAGACTTCAAAGGCTCGACAAGCAGTCAAACGTTCTTTGGGCAGATCAGCCATTATATGCTCTACTAATCGAGGCTTGGCACGAAAGCATCACACACATTTTCCAACCACCTTGGATACGGTCTTCCTTCCACCAATCGGCCAATACTGCAACCGAATATGAGCAGCGTGTAAGTCCCGATTGTGAAACCGTGTGATGACTCAGTCTGTGATGGGATGGTGACACGGGAGAATTATTGGATGGCGAGCGTCGAAATCCAGCGAAGAGTTTTTCAAGCGCCCATCAACTCATCAACTCTAAGAATGCCGAAATCATCCAAAAAAGGGTTAACTGATGCTATACAACTGGACGGTTTAACAACTCTTCTCGATTTCAATGATTTGATCTCTTCCCACAGGTGTGCTCTCTGGACGAGCCTTAGTAAGAGTTGGGTCCCATGTTGTATATCAGACACTGTTAGTCCAGGATGCCTGCTTCTGTGTATGAATTTATAAATATATCCGAATATACGCTGCATTGTATCAAATGAGTTAACGTATTTACAAGTGGCAGTTATATCAACGAAGGGAGATGACGCAATAAGGACCCTTTTTCTAAGTTCGAGTTCTGTCCTTTCTGACAAGCAAGAAGCAGGCCAGTCCAATTTGTTTTTAACTAAAAATTCTGGGCCGTTGAACCACAGTGACGATTGATCTAATTCACTGGGCGTAGGTCCTCTCGAAGGTATATCTGCCGGGTTGGGTGAAGTAGGCACGTAACGCCATTCCATGCCATTAATTAGCTCTTGAACTGCTGTGACGCGATTAGCCACAAACATTTTGAGCTTGCAGGGCTCGGTCCTTATCCAGGAAAGGCATGCAGAAGAATCCGACCAACAGTAGAATTTTCCATCGAACAGATTCATTTTAGATATCTCACGCATGAGATTAGATAATAATACGGCGCCACAGAGCTCTAGCTTTGGAACTGTGATTGTTTTCAGAGGAGCTACACGCGATTTGGAACACAACAACTGACAGCTGGCTAATGTTCGTCGAGAAAGGACGTAGACACAGCCCCCATATGCTTCGATGCTGGCGTCGCAGAAACCGTGAACTTCTAATTCTGCTGCAGGTATTGACACGAGACGAGGAAATTTAAGAAACTGTGCCTCCTCAAAACTGCAGCAAAGATCATGCCAAGCTGTTGCTAGTGGTGATGGCAAGCTCTCGTCCCACTCAAGCTTCTCCTACCAGATCTGCTGCAAAAAGATTTTAGCCTTGGTGATTACCTTTGAGTCCAAGCGGGTCATACAAGCGAGCTATGGTCGATAGTATTGATCTTTTGGATGGTTTGAATCTCTGCTGAATGGACGAAATAGAAAACAACAACCGATCCGACGCGAGTCCAAAAGATTTGGTGATGTCGCTACCATCATCAAACTTTAGAGAAGATTCTCTGTCCTCTACGGGTATCCCTTTCAGTACAGCAGCATTGTTTGAGCATCTGATTAAGAATTTCCTTTGATTCTTGAAATGAATCACCCCCTGAAATGAGGTCATCAACGTAGAAGTCACGCCGCAAATTCCGAGATCCAATTGGAAAATTAGTTTCCTCATCCATAGACAGCTGATGCATAGCACGGATAGAGAGGAATGAAGCTGGCTTTGTTCCGTATGTAACTGTATCCAGCTTAAAAATCTTTATATCCTGTTCTGGCGAGTCTCGCCACAGAATGCATTGGAGAAAATCGTCCGGTGCTGAAACGCGTACGCAGCGATACATTTTTCCAATATCTCCTGTTAGGGCGATCGGGAAATTACGAAAGCGAAGAAGGATATGAAACAGCGAGCTTTGAATAACAGGTCCAGCCATCAATAGTTCATTTAATGAATAACCTGACGAGGTAGCTGCTGAGCCGTCGAAAACGACTCGCAACTTTGTCGTTGAACTGTCTTCTTTAATGACACAGTGATGAGGAAGAAAGTATTGACAAAGTCCTATAGACGGAGCAACAGGCGACATATGACCAAGATCCAAATATTCCTTTAGAAAGTTTGAATATTGAATCTTCAGATCTGGACGATTTTGTAGTTTGCGTTCCAGGGTCAGGAACCGACGAAAGGCTTGTTGGTATGACGTCCCCAGACATTCGAAACTTCGCTTGAAGGGTAAATGAACTGAATATTGGCCACTAGGCAATCTGATATAAGTCTTTACGAAATGTTCTTTACAGATGTTTTCTTCCTTTGAAGTGGTAGGTGTACTTTCCAAGCAGGATTCTATCTCCCAAAATCTTCGAACCAATTCATCAGCACGTTCTTCAGAACTTGACTCAAGTTTGCCCGCAGTATGCTTTGCCATTAACATAGAACCAGCGCGGTCCGCCTCCAGAAACTACCCAACCAAGCACGGTAGTCCTGGAAGAAGCCTTATCTGGCCGACGCTGAGAAGGTCGTAAAACAGGCTAGCTCCAAGTAGCAAGTCTACGCGTTGAGGTTTAAAGAAAGACGGATCTACAAGTTTTATGTTATCGGGAATGTTCCAATTCGTCGTGTTCATAGTATAACTAGGTTGACTATCAGTTATGTTAGGCCCTACCAGAGCTGTGAGGCATGTTGAGTATTCAGAGACTTGAGACTGTATTGTGATAGTGACCGTGTTTCCTTCTGTTTCAAAACGAGAATCTCTTAGACCAGAGACAATGGCTAAGGACTTGTGCTTCTTTAACTGAAGCTGTTGAGCGAGGCGCGACGTTAGAGGGTGAAGCTGAAAACCAGAACCACAAAACCTATATAGGGAGTGATTACATACCGCCAATTCAGTAACATTTGAAAAAAAATCGACAATATAGCATATGTGTTAAAAAACCTATATCGGGAGTGGTGGCGCGCAAGGCATGTCATATGAAAAATTGTATATACGGTAGATTCATATAACTGTGAGGTGTTGCCTTGCCGGTATAAATCAATTATGTAAAATTACAAAGAATAATGAAGTTATAAGGTGGTTGGTAGCAATTGGAAAAAATGACGGCATTATAGAATATATGACAAAAAAATCTGTCTATGGAGTGGTGTCGCGCAAAGCATGTCATACGCTAAATTTTACATACGGCACATTAATATGACTGTGAGGTGTTGCCTTGCCGCCAAAGGTCAATTATGTTTAATTAAAAACAATAATGAAGTAAATTCAATATATTACTGTATTGGTCGATGAAAATAATAGTGTGGATAGTAGCTTTTGGAAAAAATGTCGGCATTATAGAATATGTGTAAAAAAATCTATATATTGAGTGGTGTCGCGCACGGCATGTCATACGCTAAGTTTTACATACGGCAAATTAACATTTAACAGGTGTTGCCTTGCCGCCAAAGGTCAATTATGTTTAATTAAAAACAATAATGAAGTTAATTCTATATATTATTGTATTGGTCCATGAAAAATATAATGTGGATGGTGGCTTTTGGAAAAAATGTCGGCAATATAAAATATGTGTCAAAAAACCTATATCGGGAGTGGTGTCGCGCAAGGCATGTCATATGAAAAATTGTATATACGGTGAATTTATACGACTGCAAGGTGTTGCCTTGCCGGTATAAATCAATTATGTTAAATTACAAAGAATAATTAAGTTATTTGGGTGTGTTATAACATTAGTACACAATAAAGAAAAGGTGGCTGGTAGCATTTGGAAAAAATGTCGGCATTAACCAATATGAGACAAAAAATCTGTATATGGAATTGTGTCGCGCAAATCATGTTGTTGCGCTATCGAGCTTTTTCAATAGCTTTCACAAATAGAAATAATTAACCTTTTATATCTTGTGTTCAAATTTGTTTTTATATTTCTTAAAGTTATGAAAAGCAGGCAGACCCGAATTGGTCTGTGCTTATTTTTTAAGAACAATAGCTTTTATATAGGCAAGCGAACCCGAATTAGTACGTGCCAATTTTAGCGAAGCGACAATTATTAGTTATAGTTTTGAGTAATGCAAGTGGCCTTGAAGCATGAAGCGAACGAACTTAACTAACTCGATGCGCAGCATCGAGCCCTTCGCATAAGTAAAGCTAGGGCAATAAAACGATGATTACTGCGAAGATCGGCAGCTCTATGTAAATGAATTCTTAAGAGCGAAATTTAGGCAATTGCTTTGCAGAGCGAGTATTATAAGATAAAATTAAGATGCTGCTCTTATCAGTTGCGAGGTCGCTCCAGTTGTTTTGGCTGCGTAACCAGACATTCTCCCCCCGTTGGAAGGCATGGGCTTTCAACAGATTCCCTGATGGGCAATAGGCATAGCTTGTTTGCAGCTCTTCTCGTTTCTCCTGTTGCGGTGCGCAAAATGGCTACTCGAGCGACTCCATCCTTTCCCAAGATTAACTCCGTGATTCTCGCCAGTGTCCACCTTAGAGGCGGCAGATTTTCATCCTTTACGAGGACTATGTCGTTGACGCATAGGACTGGTTTCAGAGTACGCCATTTGGAGCGCTGCTGAAGCAGTGTTAAGTATTCTTCACGCCAGCGAGACCAAAACAGTTGTTGGAGGTGTGTAACGCGTTGCCAACCATCCAGACGATTGAATTGAAGGTGCGTCACGTCAGGCTCAACGAACGATGAGCTGGGTCCACCAATCAAGAAATGAGCTGGAGTGAGCACATCTATATCTGCTGGATCTTCTGAAAGAGGAAACAATGGCCTGGAATTAATTATCGATGCTATATGGCAGACTAGGGTGCGAAACTCTTTGAAGTTGAGAACACAACATCCAACAGCACGATAAAAATGATGCTTCGCTGTCTTCATTGCTGCTTCCCAAATGCCGCCAAAATGCGGTGAACGAGGAGGTATAAATTTCCAATCAATGGAATCAGCCATGCAAAAGTTATGCACTGAATCAATATGATTGCGACTTATGAATAGACGCTTGAGAACCAGAAGCTCGATCTTGGCGCCGACAAAGTTGGTAGCGTTATCCGACCATATCTGAGATGGCCTGCCTCGAGTCGATATAAACCTCTTAAGCGCATTCAAGAATGAAGCTGTCGACAGATCCTTGACCAGTTCCATGTGAACCGCTTTAGTCGCGTAGCATGCCATGTAGCCATGTTAGCCATGTAACATTTGACTGGAGCTTTATTTCGTACGTCTGGCTTATAGAAAAATGGTCCACAATAGTCAACGCCAGAGACTTCAAAGGCTCGACAAGCAGTCAAACGTTCTTTGGGCAGATCAGCCATTATATGCTCTACTAATCGAGGCTTGGCACGAAAGCATCTCACACATTTTCCAAACACCTTGGATACGGTCTTCCTTCCACCAATCGACCAATACTGCAACCGAATATGAGCAGCGTGTAAGTCCCGATTGTGAAACCGTGTGATGACTCAGTCTGTGATGGGATGGTGACACGGGAGAATTATTGGATGGCGAGCGTCGAAATCCAGCGAAGAGTTTTTCAAGCGCCCATCAACCCATCAACTCTAAGAATGCCGAAATCAACCAAAAAAGGGTTAATTGATGCTATACAACTGGACGGTTTAACAACTCTTCTCGATTGCAATGATTTGATCTCTTCCCACAGGTGTGCTCTCTGGACGAGCCTTAGTAAGAGTTGGGTCCCATGTTGTATATCAGACACTGTTAGTCCAGGATGCCTGCTTCTGTGTATGAATTTATAAATGTATCCGAATATACGCTGCATTGTATCAAATGAGTTAACGTATTTACAAGTGGCAGTTATATCAACGAAGGGAGATGACGCAAATGGGACCCTTTTTCTAAGTTCGAGTTCTGTCCTTTCTGACAAGCAAGAAGCAGGCCAGTCCAATTTGTTTTTAACTAAAAATTCTGGGCCGTTGAACCACAGTGACGATTGATCTAATTCACTGGGCGTAGGTCCTCTCGATGGTATATCTGCCGGGTTGGGTGCCATTCCATGCCATTAGTTAGCTCTTGAACTGCTGTGACGCGATTAGCCACAAACACAATGAGCTTGCAGGGCTCGGTCCTTATCCAGGAAAGGCATACAGAAGAATCCGACCAACAGTAGAATTTTCCATCGAACAGATTCATTTTAGATATCTCACGCATGAGATTAGATAATAATACGGCGCCACAGAGCTCTAGCTTTGGAACTGTGATTGTTTTCAGAGGAGCTACACGCGATTTGGAACACAACAACTGACAACTGGCTAATGTTCGTCGAGAAAGGACGTAGACACAGCCCCCATATGCTTCGATGCTGGCGTCGCAGAAACCGTGAACTTCTAATTCTGCTGCAGGTATTGACACGAGACGAGGAAATTTAAGAAACTGTGCCTCCTCAAAACTGCAGCAAAGATCATGCCAAGCTGTTGCTAGTGGTGATGGCAAGCTCTCGTCCCACTCAAGCTTCTCCTACCAGATCTGCTGCAAAAAGATTTTAGCCTTGGTGATTACCTTTGAGTCCAAGCGGGTCATACAAGCGAGCTATGGTCGATAGTATTGATCTTTTGGATGGTTTGAATCTCTGCTGAATGGACGAAATAGAAAACAACAACCGATCCGACGCTGAGTCCCAAGCGAGTCCAAAAGATTTGGTGATGTCGCTACCATCATCAAACTTTAGAGAAGATTCTCTGTCCTCTACGGGTATCCCTTTCAGTACAGCAGCATTGTTTGAGCACCACTTTCGCAACTTGAAGCCCCCACTGGCCAAGATTCCAGCCGTCTGATTAAGAATTTCCTTTGCTTCTTGAATTGAATCACCCCCTGAAATGAGGTCATCAACGTAGAAGTCACGCCGCAAATTCCGAGATCCAATTGGAAAATTAGTTTCCTCATCCATAGACAGCTGATGCATAGCACGGATAGAGAGGAATGAAGCTGGCTTTGTTCCGTATGTAACTGTATCCAGCTTAAAAATCTTTATATCCTGTTCTGGCGAGTCTCGCCACAGAATGCATTGGAGAAAATCGTCCGGTGCTGAAACGCGTACGCAGCGATACATTTTTCCAATATCTCCTGTTAGGGCGATCGGAAAATTACGATAGCGAAGAAGGATATGAAACAGCGAGCTTTGAATAACAGGTCCAGCCATCAATAGTTCATTTAATGAATAACCTGACGAGGTAGCTGCTGAGCCGTCGAAAACGACTCGCAACTTTGTCGTTGAACTGTCTTCTTTAATGACACAGTGATGAGGAAGAAAGTATTGACAAAGTCCTATAGACGGAGCAACAGGCGACATATGACCAAGATCCAAATATTCCTTTAGAAAGTTTGAATATTGAATCTTCAGATCTGGACGATTTTGTAGTTTGCGTTCCAGGGTCAGGAACCGACGAAAGGCTTGTTGGTATGACGTCCCCAGACATTCGAAACTTCGCTTGAAGGGTAAATGAACTGAATATTGGCCAATAGACAATCTGATATGAGTCTTTACGAAATGTTCTTTACAGATGTTTTCTTCCTTTGAAGTGGTAGGTGTACTTTCCAAGCAGGATTCTATCTCCCAAAATCTTCGAACCAATTCATCAGCACGTTCTTCAGAACTTGACTCAAGTTTGCCCCAGCGCGGTCCGCCTCCAGAAACTACCCAACCAAGCCGTGTTCTTTGAAGACACGGTAGTCCTGGAAGAACCCTTATCTGGCCGACGCTGAGAAGGTCGTAAAACAGGCTAGCTCCAAGTAGCAAGTCTACGCGTTGAGGTTTAAGGAAAGACGGATCTACAAGTTTTATGTTATCGGGAATGTTCCAATTCGTCGTGTTCATAGTATAACTAGGTTGACTATCAGTTATGTTAGGCCCTACCAGAGCTGTGAGGCATGTTGAGTATTCAGAGACTTGAGACTGTATTGTGATAGTGACCGTGTTTCCTTCTGTTTGAGCAAGGCGCGACGTTAGAGGGTGAAGCTGAAAACCAGAACCACAAAACCTATATAGGGAGTGATTACATACCGCCAATTCAGTAACATTTGAAAAAAAATCGACAATATAGAATATGTGTCAAAAAACCTATATAGGGAGTGGTGTCGCGCAAGGCATGTCATATGAAAAATTGTATATACGGTAGATTCATATAACTGTGAGGTGTTGCCTTGCCGGTATAAATCAATTATGTAAAATTACTAAGAATGAAGTTATAAGGTGGTTGGTAGCAATTGGAAAAAATAACGGCATTATAGATTATATGACAAAAAAATCTGTCTATGGAGTGGTGTCGCGCAAAGCATGTCATACGCTAAATTTTACATACGGCACATTAATATGACTGTGAGGTGTTGCCTTGCCGCCAAAGGTCAATTATGTTTAATTAAAAACAATAATGAAGTTAATTCTATATATTACTGTATTGGTCGATGAAAATAATAGTGTGGATGGTAGCTTTTGGAAAAAATGTCGGCATTATAGAATATGTGTCAAAAAACCTATATATTGAGTGGTGTCGCGCACGGCATGTCATACGCTAAGTTTGACATACGGCAAATTAACATTTAATATATTATTGTATTGGTCCATGAAAAATATAATGTGGATGGTGGCTTTTGGAAAAAATGTCGGCATTATAGAATATGTGTCAAAAAACCTATATCGGGAGTGGTGTCGCGCAAGGCATGTCATATGAAAAATTGTATATACGGTGAATTTATACGACTGCAAGGTGTTGCCTTGCCGGTATAAATCAATTATGTTAAATTACAAAGAATAATGAAGTTATTTGGGTGTGTTATAACATTAGTACACAATAAAGAAAAGGTGGCTGGTAGCATTTGGCAAAAATGTCGGCATTAACCAATATGAGACAAAAAATCTGTATATGGAATTGTGTCGCGCAAATCATGTTGTTGCGCTATCGAGCTTTTTCAATAGCTTTCACAAATAGAAATAATGAACCTTTTATATCTTGTGTTCAAATTTGTTTTTATATTTCTTAAAGTTTTGAAAAGCAGGCAGACCCGAATTGGTCTGTGCTTATTATTTAAGAACAATAGCTTTTATATAGGCAAGCGAACCCGAATTAGTACGTGCTAATATTAGCGAAGCGACAATTATTAGTTATAGTTTTGAGTAATGCAAGTGGCCTTGAAGCATGAAGCGAACGAACTTAACTAACTCGATGCGCAGCATCGAGCCCTTCGCATAAGTAAAGCTAGGGCAATAAAACGATCATTACAGCGAAGAGTTGTTTTGGCTGCGTAACCAGACATTCTCCCCCCGTTGGAAGGCATGGGCTTTCAACAGATTCCCTGATGGGCAATAGGCATAGCTTGTTTGCAGCTCTTCTCGTTTCTCCTGTTGCGGTGCGCAAAATGGCTACTCGAGCGACTCCATCCTTTCCCAAGATTAACTCCGTGATTCTCGCCAGTGTCCACCTTAGAGGCGGCAGATTTTCATCCTTTACGAGGACTATGTCGTTGACGCATAGGACTGGTTTCGGAGTACGCCATTTGGAGCGCTGCTGAAGCAGTGTTAAGTATTCTTCACGCCAGCGAGACCAAAACAGTTGTTGGAGGTGTGTTACGCGTTGCCAACCATCCAGACGATTGAATTGAAGGTGCGTCACGTCAGGCTCAACGAACGATGAGCTGGGTCTACCAATCAAGAAATGAGCTGGAGTGAGCACATCTATATCTGCTGGATCTTCTGAAAGAGGAAACAATGGCCTGGAATTAATTATCGATGCTATATGGCAGACTAGGGTGCGAAACTCTTTGAAGTTGAGAACACAAGATCCAACAGCACGATAAAAATGATGCTTCGCTGTCTTAATTGCTGCTTCCCAAAGACCGCCAAAATGCGGTGAACGAGGAGGTATAAATTTCCAATCAATGGAATCAGCCATGCATAATTTATGCACTGAATCAATATGATTGCGACTTATGAATAGACGCTTGAGAACCAGAAGCTCGTTCTTGGCGCCGACAAAGTTGGTAGCGTTATCCGACCATATCTGAGATGGCCTGCCTCGAGTCGATATAAACCTCTTAAGCGCATTCAAGAATGAAGCTGTCGACAGATCCTTGACCAGTTCCATGTGAACCGCTTTAGTCGCGTAGCATGCCATGTAGCCATGTTAGCCATGTAACATTTGACTGGAGCTTTATTTCGTACGTCTGGCTTATAGAAAAATGGTCCACAATAGTCAACGCCAGAGACTTCAAAGGCTCGACAAGCAGTCAAACGTTCTTTCGGCAGATCAGCCATTATATGCTCTACTAATCGAGGCTTGGCACGAAAGCATCTCACACATTTTCCAACCACCTTGGATACGGTCTTCCTTCCACCAATCGGCCAATACTGCAACCGAATATGAGCAGCGTGTAAGTCCCGATTGTGAAACCGTGTGATGACTCAGTCTGTGATGGGATGGTGACACGGGAGAATTATTGGATGGCGAGCGTCAAAATCCAGCGAAGAGTTTTTCAAGCGCCCATCAACTCATCAACTCTAAGAATGCCGAAATCATCCAAAAAAGGGTTAAGTGATGCTATACAACTGGACGGTTTAACAACTCTTCTCGATTTCAATGATTTGATCTCTTCCCACAGGTGTGCTCTCTGGACGAGCCTTAGTAAGAGTTGGGTCCCATGTTGTATATCAGACACTGTTAGTCCAGGATGCCTGCTTCTGTGTATGAATTTATAAATATATCCGAATATACGCTGCATTGTATCAAATGAGTTAACGTATTTACAAGTGGCAGTTATATCAACGAAGGGAGATGACGCAATAAGGACCCTTTTTCTAAGTTCGAGTTCTGTCCTTTCTGACAAGCAAGAAGCAGGCCAGTCCAATTTGTTTTTAACTAAAAATTCTGGGCCGTTGAACCACAGTGACGATTGATCTAATTCACTGGGCGTAGGTCCTCTCGAAGGTATATCTGCCGGGTTGGGTGAAGTAGGCACGTAACGCCATTCCATGCCATTAATTAGCTCTTGAACTGCTGTGACGCGATTAGCCACAAACATTTTGAGCTTGCAGGGCTCGGTCCTTATCCAGGAAAGGCATGCAGAAGAATCCGACCAACAGTAGAATTTTCCATCGAACAGATTCATTTTAGATATCTCACGCATGAGATTAGATAATAATACGGCGCCACAGAGCTCTAGCTTTGGAACTGTGATTGTTTTCAGAGGAGCTACACGCGATTTGGAACACAACAACTGACAGCTGGCTAATGTTCGTCGAGAAAGGACGTAGACACAGCCCCCATATGCTTCGATGCTGGCGTCGCAGAAACCGTGAACTTCTAATTCTGCTGCAGGTATTGACACGAGACGAGGAAATTTAAGAAACTGTGCCTCCTCAAAACTGCAGCAAAGATCATGCCAAGCTGTTGCTAGTGGTGATGGCAAGCTCTCGTCCCACTCAAGCTTCTCCTACCAGATCTGCTGCAAAAAGATTTTAGCCTTGGTGATTACCTTTGAGTCCAAGCGGGTCATACAAGCGAGCTATGGTCGATAGTATTGATCTTTTGGATGGTTTGAATCTCTGCTGAATGGACGAAATAGAAAACAACAACCGATCCGACGCTGAGTCCCAAGCGAGTCCAAAAGATTTGGTGATGTCGCTACCATCATCAAACTTTAGAGAAGATTCTCTGTCCTCTACGGGTATCCCTTTCAGTACAGCAGCATTGTTTGAGCACCACTTTCGCAACTTGAAGCCCCCACTGGCCAAGATTCCAGCCGTCTGATTAAGAATTTCCTTTGCTTCTTGAATTGAATCACCCCCTGAAATGAGGTCATCAACGTAGAAGTCACGCCGCAAATTCCGAGATCCAATTGGAAAATTAGTTTCCTCATCCATAGACAGCTGATGCATAGCACGGATAGAGAGGAATGAAGCTGGCTTTGTTCCGTATGTAACTGTATCCAGCTTAAAAATCTTTATATCCTGTTCTGGCGAGTCTCGCCACAGAATGCATTGGAGAAAATCGTCCGGTGCTGAAACGCGTACGCAGCGATACATTTTTCCAATATCTCCTGTTAGGGCGATCGGGAAATTACGATAGCGAAGAAGGATATGAAACAGCGAGCTTTGAATAACAAGTCCAGCCATCAATAGTTCATTTAATGAATAGCCTGACGAGGTAGCTGCTGAGCCGTCGAAAACGACTCGCAACTTTGTCGTTGAACTGTCTTCTTTAAAGACACAGTGATGAGGAAGAAAGTATTGACAAAGTCCTATAGACTCTGGAGCAACAGGCGACATATGACCAGATCTGGACGATTTTGTAGTTTGCGTTCCAGGGTCAGGAACCGACGAAAGGCTTGTTGGTATGACGTCCCCAGACATTCGAAACATCGCTTGAAGGGTAAACGAACTGAATATTGGCCACTAGGCAATCTGATATGAGTCTTTACGAAATGTTCTTTACAGATGTTTTCTTCCTTTGAAGTGGTAGGTGTACTTTCCAAGCAGGATTCTATCTCCCAAAATCTTCGAACCAATTCATCAGCACGTTCTTCAGAACTTGACTCAAGTTTGCCCGCAGTATGCTTTGCCATTAACATAGAACCACTCAAGCGCGGTACGCCTCCAGAAACTACCCAACCAAGCCGTGTTTTTTGAAGACATGGTAGTCCTGGAAGAAGCCTTATCTGGCTAGCTCCAAGTAGCAAGTCCACGCGTTGAGGTTTAAAGAAAGACGGATCTACAAGTTTTATGTTATCGGGAATGTTCCAATGCGTCGTGTTCATAGTATAACTCGGTTGACTATCAGTTATGTTAAGCCCTACCAGAGCTGTGAGGCATGTTGAGTATTCAGAGACTTGAGACTGTATTGTGATAGTGACCGTGTTTCCTTCTGTTTCAAAACGAGAATCTCCTAGACCAGAGACAATGGCTGAGGACTTGTGCTTCTTTAGCTGAAGCTGTTGAGCAAGGCGCGACGTTAGAGGGTGAAGCTGAAAACCAGAACCACAAAACCTATATAGGGAGTGATTACATACCGCCAATTCAGTAACATTTGAAAAAAAATCGACAATGGTGTCGCGCAAGGCATGCAAAATTTCATACACGGTAGATTCATATAACTGTGAGGTGTTGCCTTGCCGGTATAAATCAATTATGTTAAATTACAAAGAATAATGAAGTTATTTGGGTGTGTTACTACATAAGTACATACAACAGATAAGGTGGTTGGTAGCAATTGGAAAAAATGACGGCATTATAGAATATATGACAAAAAAATCTGTCTATGGAGTGGTGTCGCGCAAAGCATGTCATACGCTAAATTTTATATACGGCAAATTAATATGACTGTGAGGTGTTGCCTTGCCGCCAAAGGTAAATTATGTTTAATTAAAAACAATAATGAAGTTAATTCAATATATTATTGTATTGGTCGATGAAAAAAATGTCGGCATTATAGAATATGTGTCAAAAAACCTATATCGGGAGTGGTGTCGCTCAAGGCATGTCATATGAAAAATTGTATATTCGGTGAATTTATACGACTGCAAGGTGTTGCATTGCCGGTATAAATCAATTATGTTAAATTACAAAGAATAATGAAGTTATTTGCGTGTGTTATAACATAAGTACACAATAAAGAAAAGGTGGCTGGTAGCATTTGGAAAAAATGTCGGCATTAACCAATATGAGACAAAAAATCTGTATATGGAATTGTGTCGCGCAAATCATGTTGTTGCGCTATCGAGCTTTTTCAATAGCTTTCACAAATAGAAATAATTAACCTTTTATATCTTGTGTTCAAATTTGTTTTTATATTTCTTAAAGTTATGAAAAGCAGGCAGACCCGAATTGGTCTGTGCTTATTATTTAAGAACAATAGCTTTTATATAGGCAAGCGAACCCGAATTAGTACGTGCCAATTTTAGCGAAGCGACAATTATTAGTTATAATTTTGAGTAATGCAAGTGGCCATGAAGCATGAAGCGAACGAACTAAACTAACTCGATGCGCAGCATCGAGGCCTTCGCATAAGTAAAGCTAGGGCAATAAAACGATCGTTACAGCGAAGAGCAGCAGCTCTATGTAAATGAATTCTTAAGAGCGAAATTTAGGCAATTGCTTTGCGGAGCGAGTATTATAAGATAAAATTAAGATGCTGCTCCTGCGAGGTCGCTCCAGTTGTTTTGGCTGCGTAACCAGACTTTCTCCCCCCGTTGGAAGGCATGGGCTTTCAACAGATTCCCTGATGGGCAATAGGCATAGCTTGTTTGCAGCACTTCTCGTTTCTCCTGTTGCGGTGCGCAAAATGGCTACTCGAGCGACTCCATCCTTTCCCAAGATTAACTCCGTGATTCTCGCCAGTGTCCACCTTAGAGGCGGCAGATTTTCATCCTTTACGAGGACTATGTCGTTGACGCATAGGACTGGTTTCAGAGTACGCCATTTGGAGCGCTGCTGAAGCAGTGTTAAGTATTCTTCACGCCAGCGAGACCAAAACAGTTGTTGGAGGTGTGTTACGCGTTGCCAGCCAACCAGACGATTGAATTGAAGGTGCGTCACGTCAGGCTCAACGAACGATGAGCTGGGTCCACCAATCAAGAAATGAGCTGGAGTGAGCACATCTATATCTGCTGGATCTTCTGAAAGAGGAAACAATGGCCTGGAATTAATTATCGATGCTATATGGCAGACTAGGGTGCGAAACTCTTTGATGTTGAGAACACAACATCCAACAGCACGATAAAAATGATGCTTCGCTGTCTTCATTGCTGCTTCCCAAAGGCCGCCAAAATGCGGTGAACGAGGAGGTATAAATTTCCAATCAATGAAATCAGCCATGCAAAATTTATGCACTGAATCAATATGATTGCGACTTATGAATAGACGCTTGAGAACCAGAAGCTCGTTCTTGGCGCCGACAAAGTTGGTAGCGTTATTCGACCATATCTGAGATGGCCTGCCTCGAGTCGATATAAACCTCTTAAGCGCATTCAAGAATGAAGCTGTCGACAGATCCTTGACCAGTTCCATGTGAACCGCTTTAGTCGCGTAACATGCCATGTAGCCATGTTAGCCATGTAACATTTGACTGGAGCTTTATTTCGTACGTCTGGCTTATAGAAAAATGGTCCACAATAGTCAACGCCAGAGACTTCAAAGGCTCGACAAGCAGTCAAACGTTCTTTGGGCAGATCAGCCATAATATGCTCTACTAATCGAGGCTTGGCACGAAAGCATCTCACACATTTTCCAAACACCTTGGATACGGTCTTCCTTCCACCAATCGACCAATACTGCAACCGAATATGAGCAAGAAGTGCCGATTGTGAAACCTGTTGTGAAACCGTGTGATGACTCAGTCTGTGATGTGATGGTGACACGGGAGAATTATTGGATGGCGAGCGTCGAAATCCAGCGAAGAGTTTTTCAAGCGCCCATCAACTCATCAACTCTAAGAATGCAGAAATCATCCAAAAAAGGGTTAAGTGATGCTATACAACTGGACGGTTTAACAACTCTTCTCGATTTCAATGATTTGATCTCTTCCCACAGGTGTGCTCTCTGGACGAGCCTTAGTAAGAGTTGGGTCCCATGTTGTATATCAGACACTGTTAGTCCAGGATGCCTGCTTCTGTGTATGAATTTATAAATATATCCGAATATACGCTGCATTGTATCAAATGAGTTGACGTATTTACAAGTGGCAGTTATATCAACGAAGGGAGGTGACGCAATAAGGACCCTTTTTCTAAGTTCGAGTTCTGTCCTTTCTGACAAGCAAGAAGCAAGCCAGTCCAATTTGTTTTTAACTAAAAATCCTGGGCCGTTGAACCACAGTGACGATTGATCTAATTCACTGGGCGTAGATCCTCTCGAAGGTATATCTGCCGGGTTGGGTGAAGTAGGCACGTAACGCCATTCCATACCATTAGTTAGCTCTTGAACTGCTGTGACGCGATTAGCCACAAACACATTGAGCTTGCAGGGCTCGGTCCTTATCCAAGAAAGGCATACAGAAGAATCCGACCAACAGTAGAATTTTCCATCGAACAGATTCATTTTAGATATCTCACGCATGAAATCAGATAATAATACGGCGCCACAGAGCTCTAGCTTTGGAACTGTGATTGTTTTCAGAGGAGCTACACGCGATTTGGAACACAACAACTGACAACTGGCTGATGTTCGTCGAGAAAGGACGTAGACACAGCCCCCATATGCTTCGATGCTGGCGTCGCAGAAACCGTGAACTTCTAATTCTGCTGCAGGTATTGACACGAGACGAGGAAATTCAAGAAACTGTGCCTCCTCAAAACTGCAGCAAAGATCATGCCAAGCTGTTGCTAGTGGTGATGGCAAGCTCTCGTCCCACTCAAGCTTCTCCTTCCAGATCTGCTGCAAAAAGATTTAAGCCTTGGCGATTACCTTTGAGTCCAAGCGGGTCATACAAGCGAGCTATGGTCGATAGTATTGATCTTTTGGATGGTTTGAATCTCTGCTGAATGGACGAAATAGAAAACAACAACCGATCCGACGCTGAGTCCCAAGCGAGTCCAAAAGATTTGGTGATGTCGCTACCATCATCAAACTTTAGAGAAGATTCTCTGTCCTCTACGGGTATCCCTTTCAGTACAGCAGCATTGTTTGAGCACCACTTTCGCAACTTGAAGCCCCCACTGGCCAAGATTCCAGCCGTCTGATTAAGAATTTCCTTTGCTTCTTGAATTGAATCACCCCCTGAAATGAGGTCATCAACGTAGAAGTCACGCCGCAAATTCCGAGATCCAATTGGAAAATTAGTTTCCTCATCCATAGACAGCTGATGCATAGCACGGATAGAGAGGAATGAAGCTGGCTTTGTTCCGTATGTAACTGTATCCAGCTTAAAAATCTTTATATCCTGTTCTGGCGAGTCTCGCCACAGAATGCATTGGAGAAAATCGTCCGGTGCTGAAACGCGTACGCAGCGATACATTTTTCCAATATCTCCTGTTAGGGCGATCGGGAAATTACGAAAGCGAAGAAGGATATGAAACAGCGATCTTTGAATAACAGGTCCAGCCATCAATAGTTCATTTAATGAATAGCCTGACGAGGTAGCTGCTGAGCCGTCGAAAACGACTCGCAACTTTGTCGTTGAACTGTCTTCTTTAAAGACACAGTGATGAGGAAGAAAGTATTGACAAAGTCCTATAGACTCTGGAGCAACAGGCGACATATGACCAAGATCCAAATATTCCTTTAGAAAGTTTGAGTATTGAATCTTCAGATCTGGACGATTTTGAAGTTTGCGTTCCAGGGTCAGGAACCGACGAAAGGCTTGTTGGTATGACGTCCCCAGACATTCGAAACGTCGCTTGAAGGGTAAATGAACTGAATATTGGCCACTAGGCAATCTGATATGAGTCTTTACGAAATGTTCTTCACAGATGTTTTCTTCCTTTGAAGTGGTAGGTGTACTTTCCAAGCAGGATTCTATCTCCCAAAATCTTCGAACCAATTCATCAGCACGTTCTTCAGAACTTGACTCAAGTTTGCCCGCAGTATGCTTTGCCATTAACATAGAACCACTCAAGCGCGGTCCGCCATTGTCTCTGGTCTAGGAGATTCTCGTTTCGAAACAGAAGGAAACACGGTCACTATCACAATACAGTCTCAAGTCTCTACATACTCAACATGCCTCACAGCTCTGGTAGCGCCTAACATAACTGATAGTCAACCGAGTTTTACTATCAACACGACGAATTGGAACATTCCCGATAACATAAAACTTGCAGATCCGTCTTTCTTCTTCTCACGGTTTGTTTGCTAGTTTGCTAGTTTCTGGAGGCGGACCGCGCTTGAGTGGTTCTATGTTAATGGCAAAGCATACTGCGGGCAAACTTGAGTCAAGTTTTGAAGAACGTGCTGATGAATTGGTTCGAAGATTTTGGGAGATTTTTGCTTGGAAAGTACACCTACCACTTCAAAGGAAGAAAACATCTGTGAAGAACATTTCGTAAAGATTCATATCAGATTGCCTAGTGGCCAGTATTCAGTTCGTTTACCCTTCAAGCGAAGTATGGAATGTCTGGGGACGTCATACCAACAAGCCTTTCGTCGGTTCGTGACCCTTTAACACAAACTACAAAATCGTCCAGATCTGAAGATTCAATATTCAAACTTTCTAAAGGAATATTTGGATCTTGGTCATATGTCGCCTGTTGCTCCAGAGTCTATAGGACTTTGTCAATACTTTCTTCCTCATCACTGTGTCATTAAAGAAGACAGTTCAACGACAAAGTTGCGAGTCGTTTTCGACGGCTCAGCAGCTACCTCGTCAGGTTATTCATTAAATGAACTGTTGATGGCTGGACCTGTTATTCAAAGCTCGCTTTTTCATATCCTTCTTCGCTTTCGTAATTTCCCGATCGCCCTAACAGGAGATATTGGAAAAATGTATCGCTGCGTACGCGTTTCAGCACCGGATGATTTTCTCCAATGTATTCTGTGGCGAGACTCGCCAGAACAGGATATAAAGATTTTTAAGCTGGAAACAGTTACATACGCAACAAAGCCAGCTTCATTCCTCTCTATCTGTGCTATGCATCAGCTGTCTATGGATGAGGAAACTAATTTTCCAATTGGATCTCGGAATTTGCGGCGTGACTTCTACGTTGATGACCTCATTTCAGGGGGTGATTCAATTCAAGAAGCAAAGGAAATTCTTAATCAGACGGCTGGAATCTTGGCCAGTGGGGGCTTCAAGTTGCGAATGTGGTGCTCAAACAATGCTGCCGTACTGAAAGGGATACCCGTAGAGGACAGAGAATCTTCTCTAAAGTTTGATAATGGTAGCGACATCACTAAAACTCTTGGACTCGCTTGGGACTCAGCGTCGGATCGGTTGTTGTTTTCTATTTCGTCCATTCAGCAGAGATCCAAACCATCCAAAAGATCAATACTATCGACCATAGCTCGCTTGTATGACCCGCTTGGACTCAAAGGTAATCACCAAGGCTTAAATCTTTTTGCAGCAGATCTGGAAGGTGAAGCTTGAGTGGGACGAGAGAGGCACAGTTTCTTGAATTTCCTCGTCTCGTGTCAATACCTGCAGCAGAATTAGAAGTTCACGGTTTCTGCGACGCCAGCATCGAAGCATATGGGGGCTGTGTCTACGTCCTTTCTCGACGAACATCAGCCAGTTGTCAGTTGTTGTGTTCCAAATCGCGTGTAGCTCCTCTGAAAACAATCACAGTTCCAATGCTAGAGCTCTGTGGCGCCGTATTATTATCTAATCTCATGCGTGAGATATCTAAAATGAATCTGTTCGATGGAAAATTCTACTGTTGGTCGGATTCTTCTGTATGCCTTTCCTGGATAAGGACCGAGCCCTGCAAGCTTTGTGGCTAATCGCGTCACAGCAGTTCAAGAGCTAACTAATGGTATGGAATGGCGTTACGTGCCTACTTCACCCAACCCGGCAGATATACCTTCGAGAGGACCTACGCCCAGTGAATTAGATCAATCGTCACTGTGGTTCAACGGCCCAGAATTTTTAGTTAAAAACAAATTGGACTGGCCTGCTTCTTGCTTGTCAGAAAGGACAGAACTCGAACTTAGAAAAAGGGTCCTTATTGCGTCATCTCCCTTCGTTGATATAACTGCCACTTGTAAATACGTCAACTCATTTGATACAATGCAGCGTATATTCGGATATATTAATAAATTCATACACAGAAGCAGGCATCCTGGACTAACAGTGTCTGATATACAACATGGGACCCAACTCTTACTAAGGCTCGTCTAGAGAGCACACCTGTGGGAAGAGATCAAATCATTGCAATCGAGAAGAGTTGTTAAACCGTCCAGTTGTATAGCATCACTTAACCCTTTTTTGGATGATTTCGGCATTCTTAGAGTTGATGAGTTGATGGGCGCTTGAAAAACTCTTCGCTGGATTTCGACGCTCGCCATCCAATAATTCTCCCGTGTCACCATCCCATCACAGACTGAGTCATCACACGGTTTCACAATCGGGACTTACACGCTGCTCATATTCGGTTGCAGTATTGGCCGATTGGTGGAAGGAAGACCGTATCCAAGGTGGTTGGAAAATGTGTGAGATGCTTTCGTGCCAAGCCTCGATTAGTAGAGCATATAATGGCTGATCTGCCCAAAGAACGTTTGACTGCTTGTCGAGCCTTTGAAGTCTCTGGCGTTGACTATTGTGGACCATTTTTCTATAAGCCAGACGTACGATATAAAGCTCCAGTCAAATGTTACATGGCTGTCTTCGGAACTGAAACTGGAACTGGTCAAGGATCTGTCGACAGCTTCATTCTTGAATGCGCTTAAGAGGTTTATATCGACTCGAGGCAGGCCATCTCAGATATGGTCGGATAACCAACTTTGTCGGCGCCAAGAACGAGCTTCTGGTTCTCAAGCGTCTATTCATAAGTCGAAATCATATTGATTCAGTGCATAAATTATACCTCCTCGTTCACCGCATTTTGACGGCCTTTGGGAAGCAGCAATTAAGACAGCGAAGCATCATTTTTATCGTGCTGTATAATCTTGTGTTCTCAGCATCGATAATTAATTCCAGGCCATTGTTTCCTCTTTCAGAAGATCCAGCAGATCTAGATGTGCTCACTCCAGCTCATTTCTTGATTGGTGGACCCAGCTCATCGTTCGTTGAGCCTGACGTGACGCACCTTCAATTCAATCGTCTGGATGGTTGTCAACGCGTAACATACCTCCAACAACTGTTTTGGTCTCGCTGGCGTGAAGAATACTTAACACTGCTTCAGCAGCGCTCCAAATGGCGTACTCCGAAACCAGTCCTATGCGTCAACGACATAGTCCTCGTAAAGGATGAAAATCTGCCGCCTCTAAGGTGGACACTGGCGAGAATCACGGAGTTAATCTTGGGAAAGGATGGAGTCGCTCGACTAGCCATTTTGCGCACCGCAACAGGAGAAACGAGAAGTGATGCAAACAAGCTATGCCTATTGCCCATCAGGGAATCTGTTGAAAGCCCATGCCTTCCAACGGGGGTAGAATGTCTGGTTACGCAGCCAAAACAACTGGAGCGACCTCGCAACTGATAAGAGCAGCATCTTAATTTTATCTTATAATACTCGCTCTGCCAAGCAATAGCCTAAATTTCGGTCTTAGGAATTCATTTACATTGAGCTGCCGCTCTTAATATGACTGTAAGGTGTTGCCTTGCCGGCATAGATCAATTATGTTTAATTAAAAAGAATAATGAAGTTAATTCAATATATTATTGTATTGGTCCATGAAAAAGATTATGTGGATGGTAGCTTTTGGAACAAATGTCGGCATTATAGAATATGTGGCAAAATTTTATACACGGTAGATTCATATAACTGTGAGGTGTTGCCTTGCCGGTATAAATCAATTATGTTAAATTACAAAGAATAATGAAGTTATTTGGGTGTGTTATTACAAAGGTACATAATAAAGATAAGGTGGTTGGTAGTGTAGTGTGTATATGCCTTAAAAGAACACCCTTTATACAAATATAAGGAATGCGGCACTTTGTCGCATACAATAACAATTATACATTAAACAAGGCCAGAGCCAGTTTATATATTGGCTCTGGCTCATATTACGAAGCGCAGCTCACTAGCCCCTCTAGCTGACCGTTTTTGCTTACGCTGCACTTTCCACGCTCCGTCTTAGCGCATTCCATGAGCAACATATATGCTCACTAACACAGGCATATGCAAGCTACTCACTCTCCCTCTCTTTGTAGCTGTTAACCAATAACAGCATAAGTATATACATGTATCCATAGGCTAAGTGCATTATATTTTCTTTGAATAAATTCATTCTAAAAATTCAAGTCAATCAGCACCAACGTGCTTCTGCTATTCATTTAAACTCCCAATTATTACATGGCGACCGTGACATGGTCACGAATCCCTGCCTGGAGGCAGTAGACCAAGTGAAAAAGAAACCCCATGGCCAACAAAGAGGCCATGTATGATATACAATTTGAAAAGGAACTTAATGGCCAACAAAGAGGCCATCTATAATATCCAAGTGGAAAAGGAACTTCATAATCAACGAAGAGGCCATCTATAACACCTGCCGTCGTGAACTTGAACATTGAGCATCCCGTATTCTGAGTGAGTAGAGAGTGAGTGGTGGCTTAAAAAATAAAATTTATAAAAGAATAGCGCACCTAAAGTGGCTGCTATACATAAAACAGCCAACACCCGCATGGTCGATAGCTCAGAAGTTACAAAATGATCTCGACTATCTGCAAAATGAAATTAAGCAGAGAAACCAAACAACCACTACTCACTCAAATATAAAAGCTATAATAAACCAAACAAATAAAGTTACATCCATTGCCGCAACCAGCCTGCCAAAAGTAAAACGAATGTGCCCACAGGATTGCGAAGGCCCACTCGACAGCCCCTTCTGCGAATATAGGTGTAAACACTACACATCTGGCACCTCCAACAAATAAACACCTGTGCGAAGACCAGCACCGGTACCGCCAGCGCAACAAGCTGTGCCATCGGAATAAGTGCGAGAGGCACACCGCCACTTGCGCATACGAGGGAGCATCAGCGTGCCACATCCGGAGACGCCCAGCTGATGCAAGGATGAACAACAGTTGCAGTTATATCCTTAATAAATTCGAATTATAAAATCAAAAAAAATTTTTTTTGGAAAATTGAGCGGAAACACTTCCGCCCGATTAGCAGCATAGCCCGTAAAAGCCCGTATGCGAAACGCTAGGGAGTATTTTGTATTATTACCAATATTCAAACCTTAAAACTAAAAACATTGGCATTTAAAACTAAGAACATTATATGAATTTAAAAACATTATATGAATTTATGTAAGAAATTTTAATTAAAATGGGTTCGAACGAATCCAAGGTTGAAAAATCAGCCGCAACCGTTATAAATAATGTAAAAGTAATTGACCATAAAGAACATTTAGAAAATATTACTATTTTGCTAATAATAATTACTACAGTATCTCTTGTATCACTAGCATTGAAGGTGTATGCAATGCAAACAAAGAAAATTAAAAAACGCTATATACGCTATATGCATATATTTGAATATGTCAGATATAGAGGCAATCATTAGGTTTATAATATGGAATGGAGTATATTAGTGAAAAATATCAATGACTTCAAAGACCAATTTGACAGCACATATAAACGCATAAATAAAGGCATACCCATAAAGGTAGAAACACTAATTTTCCATGTACAAATATTGATAAAACAATATAACAGTATAGTACATGCAGTAAATTCCATTAAAGATGAACTAACACAAGAACATGCCAAACAATGCCTTAAAGTCATACAAGATTGAAAAATATTGGCATTAGACAGAATATAATAATTAGAAGATCTATTTTTACCAGCGAAGTTTGAACCAACCCAGCTGCAAGATCTGAATGAGTCAAAGCCAATTACCGATATAAATATCGATATCGACATTGAGACACTGCACGATACAGAATCCAACATGCCAGACCAGGTAGCCTTAGATAGGGAATATGTAAGACAAATCTCGTCTACAGTCCCTGAATTTGACGGTAAGAAACTGTCATTAAATCGTTTTTTAACAGCCTTAAGGCTTGTTGAACGAACAAAGGGCAACCAAGAGGATTTGGCTGTAGAAGTCATAAAATCGAAACTAATTGGCACAATACTACACAAATGCCAAGACGAGAATACGATCTATGGCATTATTAATAAATTAACAAGTAAGAGGTTCTAGTCGGGAGCTCCCGACTAGGGGATACCCTGAACCCTCTTATTCCAACACCAAATGCAGCTCGCGCTTATAGATAGAGAGTAGCGGGGAGGTGGCGATAGGTAAAAAAAGAAAGATACTTGATATATATATACTATTCTAGAAGTTACATGTCAAGTTTGTCTTATTATTTACCAAAATTGCTTTAAAAACGGGATTTCGATATTTATTTTTATCGATTACTTGGAAACGGGGCAAGTTATCGTTTATCGGAAACATACTCGATCTGCGCAGGCACTAGGAGCACCTACATCTTAAATTTCAAGTCTCTAGCTCTTATAGGTTCTGAGATCCTTGCGTTCATACATACGGACGGACGGACGGACGGACGGACGGACGGACAGACAGACGGACATGGCTAGATCGACTCGGCTTTTGATGCTGATCAAGAATTTATGGGGTGGGAGATGCTTCCTTGTGCCTGTTACATACATTTTCATTTTGCACAAAAACATAATACCCCTTTTACCCATTTTAATGGGTTCAGGGTATAAAAAGTAGCGTCAAAGGAGAATCCATTGACGTGATTAAGGCAAAGCTTTTAAACGCTCAACAAAAAAGCAAAACAGCTGCTCAATATACAGCTGAAATTGATAACTTGGGTAAGCAACTCGAGGCAGCTTATATTGACGATGGCCTAGACTCGGAAATTGCAGAGAAATTCTCTACTAAAGAGTCAATATCTGCAAAGCACATTTAATGATGCAATGAGTAAATGCATTCATTGCAGCACTGAAATGACTGGAAGGGCCAGCACAGTATTATATCAGCGAGGCAGACATAATAGAGGCAATGATTATCGCAATTACCAAAGAGGTAGAGGCAATGGCCGCGGTAATCATAACGCAAACTATACTAACAATAGCAATGGCAGAGGACATTATAGAGGTAGTCCCCGTGGTAATAACCGAGGAAGGAATAATTCCAACCGAGGTAACAACCAAAACAAAAACAATGGCAACTATAATGGCAATAAAATGTTCGAGTTACTCAGACTAACTCGGAAAACCAACAAAACCCTTAAGATATGCACCAAAGAACACCAAAGTACACACAGTCAATCTAAACCTCAGTTACGCTTTTGCTAGATACTGGTGCAGACATATCATTATTAAAAGAACATGTTGATATATTTGAAAACATTAATTCAAACATATCAACTCAAATATCTGGAATCGGTGAAGGTTCAGTTTTTTCTAAAAGTTTAGCATTCGTAGAATTATCTACCGGAAAATATGTTATTCCACACGACTTTCACATAGTCGGACACGATTTCCCAATACCCAGCGATGGCATTATTGGTATAGACTTCATTAAAAAGTATAATTGCCAATTAGATTTCACCCAAACATGTGATTCTCTAATACTTCGGCCAAATAATTTAAACTTTTCAATAAATCTACCAATAACTCACACTTGTGATAATAATGCCACAATACTTCCAGCTCGTTCTGAAGTAGTCCGACAAATCAATATTGTTTCGCCAGAAAACAATATTTTCATTCCAAATCGAGAAATTGATAAAGGAATATTCATTGGATATACTATTTCCAATAATCAACAAACATTTGTCCGAATTTTAAATATAACAAATTCAATAAAAATAGTAAATCTTAACGACATTAAAATAGAAAAGCTAAGTGACTATGAAACAGTCCATGAAATTAGCAAAGATCGCCAAGAAACGGTGATGAAAAATCGTCAAATTAACAAAAAACTCATGTCTGACAAATTTCCACTGCCAAGAATAGATGATATTCTTGACCAACTAGGCAGAGCAAAATATTTCTCATGCATAGATTTAATGTCCGGTTTTCAACAAATAGAATTAGAAGAAAATTCAAGAAATATAACGTCTTTTTCAACGAGCAATGGCTCCTATCGTTTTACACGATTACCATATGGTCTAAAAATAGCGCCTAATTCTTTTCAAAGAATGATGACCATGGCTTTTTCCGGATTAGAGCCTTCACAAGCTTCATTATTCACGTCACATAACCAGATTATGTAAAAAGACTGTAAAGTTTGAGTGGTCCGATGAATGCCAAAAAGCGTTCGAATATTTAAAAAAAAGCTCTTTTGAAGCCCACTTTACTAAAATACCCAGATTTTAGCAAAGAATTTTACATCATAACAGATGCCAGTAAGCTGCCTGCAGAGCAGTTTTGACTCAAACGTATGGAGATAAAAGTACAACCGAACAAGAGTTGGCAGCAATCCACTGGGCAATAACCCATTTTCGACCATACATATATGGTCAACATTTCACAATTAAAACAGACCATAGACCATTGACATATCTGTTTTCAATGGTAAATCCAAGTTCAAAATTAACGAGAATGAGACCAGATTTAGAAGAATATGAGTTCACTGTAGAATACCTTTAGGGAAAAGATAATTTTGTTGCAGATGCGTTATCAAGAATAAACATCAAAGAATTAAAAACAAATGTCCTGAAAGTCACTACAAGAAAACAAAGTAGACAAAATAAATCCTGCGCAGGAAAAGAGCACGAAATTTTGCCAAGGCAAAATCTTGATAAAGCTTCTAAGCCCAACGTATACGACGTCATTAAAAACGACGATATGCGAAAAATAGTGACCTCGCACATAACAAATATGCTATGTATTTTAAAACATGTTAAAAAGGTTGTTGCAAGAATTGAGATTAGCGACCTTTATACTAATGGAACTATCGATTTAGGTCAATTTTTCCAAAGGCTTGAAAAAGAAGCCGGTATATTAGGAATCAGCCAACTCAAAGTGGTACCGAGCGAAAAGATCTTCGAAAACATTTCAATAGATACTTTCAAAAATATGGGCAATATATATTTAAAAAACTTACTCAAGCCGGTAACCCAAATAAATAAAGAAACAGAAAAAGAAGCAATAATGTCTACATTCCATGATGATCCTATTCAAGGTGGTCACACAGGCACTTCAAAAACGCTAGCAAAAATAAAAAGACATTACTATTGGAAAAATATGACACGTCATATAACAAAGTACATACGTAATTGTCCGAAATGTCAAAAAGCTAAAACAACAAAGCACGCTAAGACACCTATGATTATAACTGAAACCCCAACAAACGCTTTCGACAGGGTAATTGTTGACACTATAGGTCCATTACGAAGATCAGAGAATGGTAACGAGTATGCAGTTACACTAATTTGTGATTTAACAAAATACCTAGTTGCCACTCCGATCCCAAATAAAAATGCAAAAACTGTCGCTAAAGCAATATTCGAATCTTTTATTCTGAAGTACGGTCCAATGAAGAAGTTCATAACGGACATGGGTACAGAATATAAGAATTCAATAATAACGTACATATGTAACTACATTAAAATAGATAATATAACATCAACAGCACACCATCACCAAACAGTTGGTACTGTTGAAAGAAGCCACAGAAAGAAGCCAACATACGTTCCTACATATCATTTGATAAAACTGATTGGGACACATGGCTTCAATACTTCGCTTATTGTTACAATACAACCCCATAAATGGCACATGATTTTGGTCCATAAGAGCTAATTTTCAGTAGAAATTCAAATATACCAAAATATTTTAATAGACCAAATAGATCCACTTTATAATGTAGAAGACTATGCTAAGGAATCTAAATATAGACTAGAACTAGCATATAAAAGAGCAAGAATTATGATAGATAAACATAAGCAGAAAAATAAAGAACTATATGATAGGAAAACACTAGACTTCAATTTGAATATAGGAGACAAAGTACTTTTAAAAAATGAAGTAAGTCATAAATTATAAAATAAATACTTAGCACCATATACGGTAGTAAGCATAAAAGATAAAGACAATGGTATAATAAAAGATACAAAAAGTAAAGAAAAAAAGTTCATAAGAATAGACTAAAAATTGTTAACGAATAAAACATATAAATAATCTTTACGAAGTCAAATGCACAAAAAAAAAATACATAAACATCGGCATGATCAATCAACCAAAAAAAAAAAAAAAAAAAATCAATCCTTAAGAAAAACAAATTATTATAATGAATTTTACATTTTTATATTTATATATCTTTTGCATTTTTAAATTTTTACATTTTTATATTTTCATAAATCTTAAATAATTTTTTTAAATTCAAATTATTTTAATCCTTTTTATTAAATTTTACTATTTTATAAAAAAAAAAAACAAACAAAATTGATATATAAAAAATTTTTTTTCTCAATAATTAAGTTTATTTAATTACTACACAATCATAATGTTACGCTATTTCTTTAATAAGGGAGGTGTAGTGTGTATATGCCTTATAAGAACACCCTATATACAAATATAAAGTATGCGGCACTTTATCGCATACAATAACAATTATACATTAAGCAAGCCCAGAGCCACTTATATTGGGTCTGGCTCATATTACGCAGCTCAGTTCACTAGCCTCTCTAGCTGACCGTTTATGCTTACGCTGCACTTCCCACGCTCCGTCTGAGCGCATTCCATGAGCAACATATATGCTCACTAACACAGGCATATGCAAGCTACTCACTCTCCCTCTCTTTGTAGCTGTTAACCAATAACAGCATATGTATATACATGTATCCATAGGCTAAGTGCAATTTATTTTCTTTGAATAAATTCATTCTTAAAACTCAAGTCAATCAGCACTAACGTGCTTCTGCTATTTTTCATTTAAAAACCCAAATATTACAGTAGCAATTGGAAAAAATGTCGGCATTATAGAAAATGTGTCAAAAAACATATATATTAAGTGGTGTCGCGCACGGCATGTAATATGCAAAATTGTACATTCGGCCAATTCATATGACTGTGAGGTGTTGCCTTTCCGGTATAGACCAATTATGTTTAATTAAAAAGATGAAAGAAGTCAATTCAATATATTATTTTAATGGTCCATGAAAAGGATAATGTGGATGGTAGCTTTTGGAAAAAATGTCGGCATTATAGAATATGTGTCAAAAAACCAATATATATATGAAAAATTGTATATACGGTAAATTTATACGACTGCAAGGTGTTGCCTTGCCGGTATAAATTAATTATGTTATATAACAAAGAAAAATGAAGTTATTTGGGTGTGTTATAAGATTAGTACACAATAAAGATAAGGTGGCTGGTAGCGTTTGGAAAAAATGTCGGCATTTAAGAATATGTGACAAAAGATCTTTATATGGAGTGGTGTCGCGCAAAGCATGGAAAATTAATATGACTGTAAGGTGTTGCCTTGGTCAATTATGTTTAATTAAAAACAATAATAAAGTTAATTCAATATATTATTGTATTGGTGCACGAAAAAGATAATGTGGATGGTAGCTTTTGGAACACATGACGGCATTATAGAATATGTGTCAAGAAACCTATATATTGAGTGGTGTCGCGCACGGCATGTCTAACGCTAAGTTTTACATAGGTCAATTAAGTTTAACTAAAAAGACTAATAAAGTTAATTAAATAAATTATTGTATTGGTCCATGGAAAATATAATGTGGATGATAGCTTTTGGAAAAAAGTCGGCATTATAGAATATGTGACAAAAAATCTATATATTGAGTGGTGTCGAGTACGGCATGTCATATGATAAATTGTACATACGGCCAATTTATATAATTGTGAGGTGTTGCCTTGCCGGCATAGGTCAATTATTTTTAATTGAAAAGAATAATAAGGTTATTTTAATATATTAGTAAATTAGTACATAATAAAGATAGGTTGGTTGGTAGCATTTGGAAAAAATGTTGGCAATATAGAATATGTGTCAAAAATCCTATAAAGGGAGTGGTTACATACGCCAATTCAGTAACATTTGGAAAAAAAATGTCGGCAATATAGAATATGTGTCAAAAAACCTATATAGGGAGTGGTGTCGCGCAAGGCATGTCATATGCATAATTTTATATACAGTAGATTCATATGACTGTGAGGTGTTGCCTTGCCGGTATAAATCAATTATGTTAAATTACAAAGAATAATGAAGTTATTTAGGTGTGCTATTACATAAGTACATAATAAATATAAGGTGGTTGGTAGCTATTGGAAAAAAGTCGGCACAATAGAATATATGAGAAAAAAATCTGTATATGGAGTGGTGTTCCGCAAAGCATGTCATACGCTAAATTTTACATACGGCAAATTAATATGACTGTGATGTGTTGCCTTGCCGCCAAAGGTCAAATAAGTTTAATTAAAAACTGTTAAAGTTCAAGTTCAATTATGAATTATGCCATCACTAAGATTTATGAACCAGTTCACATTTGTTCTTATTCTATGAACCTTTTGTAATTTCTACTCACTCTAAAATAAACGTTCGTCGTGTTCACATTGTTCGTCGTGTGATCTCAGTTCTTATTTGGTTGCCTTATTATTACTTTGCCCTGTGCAGACTCTTTTACACTAACATTGGTTATGGGCCCAGAGTCACGAAAGTATTAATAAGGAAAAATGAGTCAATTTCAAATCGAAAAGTTAAATGATAAAAACTACGATGTATGGGCTATACAGATGAAAAGTGTTCTAATTCACCAAGAACTTTGGAATGTAGTCTGTGGCAAGTTGGAGGTCAACGCAGCTGCTGCAAATACAGTTTTGATGGATGAAAAGGCGCTCGCGTGCATTGTGTTAAATGTTAATGTGGCGCAATTAAGCTATGTAAAAAATGCACAGTCCTCTAAAGAAGCGTGGGACAAATTACGTGAAGTGCATGTGCCGACGGGTCCGATTCATAAAGTTTCGTTGTATAAAAAGTTGCTAAACATGAAATTAGACATAAACGAAAATGTATCGCAATATATAAATTCGTTTATTGAGGTTATTGACAAGTTAACCGAAGTGAGCATTGATTTGCAAGACGAGTTAAAAGTAATTATATTGCTGTCAAGTTTAAGCACGGAATATGAACATTTCGTTGTTGCAATGGAGACAAGAGACTCATTGCCAGTTTTTGATGTACTTAAAATAAAGCTATTAGCAGAGGCTGATAGAATATCACAAAATTGCGAAATAGGTAACAACCAGCAAGCATTCTTCGTAGGCGCTCGTTCGGAGAAAAGAGAGCACAAGAACGAAGGTCGTGTAAAGAAAGACTGGAAATTTAACGGAATATGTTTCAATTGCGGTAAACGAGGCCACAAATCGGCGGAATGCAAAGAAAAGCGAGAGAAACAAAAGCAGTGCGAAAATCAAAACGAAGGACAACAACAAAAATGCTCGTACGCCGTATACACAGCAATACAAAAAGAACATGCAAAAAAAGCTAGTTGGTGTCTGGACAGTGGTGCCACTACGCATATGTGTTGTGACAGAAATTTGTTTGTGTCATTGAAAGAAGAAACATCACGAATTATGTTAGCGGGAGATAAATTCATAGAATCTGCAGGCAAAGGAGTCGTAAAAATAAAAACGCATAATTGTGAAATTCTGTTGCATGATGTATTGTATGTCCCGTCACTGCATATAAACTTCTATTCGGTCAGCAAAGCGTTGAAATTCGGACATTCAGTTGTTTTCAAGAACAATCGTGCAGTAGTTCAATGCAAAAACGGTTCAGTGTTACTAATGGCTGATTTAATCGGAAATTTGTTTTTGTTTGATGATGTGAATCAAAATAAATTGTTTTTGTTGGTTGTATGGCCACCTAAACTTTCGCAGCTTAAAAGAGCTAGTAAATAGTGAACGTGTCCACGGTATTGACTTAAAAAACTTCTCAACTGAAATAAACTGCAACACATGTAATTTATCGAAAATCTGTGCATTGCCATTTCAAACGAACGATAAGGGTGCAACTAATTGTTTGGATTTAATACACACGGACGTATGCGGGCCTATAAATGTTCCATCAATTGGTGGTGCGAAATATTTCATAACATTCATAGACGATCGGTCCAAAAGAATTTTTGTATATTTTATGAAATCCAAAAACGAAGCACTTGATAAATTTGAAACATTTAAAAACCTAGTTGAGTGTCAAATGCAACACAAAATAAAAGCCATCCGTAGTGACAATGGCAAAGAGTTTGTTAATGGTAAATTCGATGCGCTGTTAAAAAGATGTGGCATAAAAAGACAGTTAACAGTGCCCTACACGCCACAACAAAACGGAGTGGCAGAGAGAGCGAATCGAACGCTGGTAGAAATGGCTCGCGCTATGATGGTCCATGCAAACGTTGAAGAATCCCTATGGGCTGAAGCTGTTGCAACTGCAGCTTACATACGGAATAGGTCGCCCTCCCAGGCACTGCAAGGCACTACTCCTTATGAAGTTTGGAGCGGCCGCAAGCCATCAGTGTCTCATCTACGAATTTTTGGGTCACCCGTCTACGCGCTGGACAAATTGCATCACAAGAAATTTAAACCCAAAGGAAAAGAATATATGTTTGTTGGCTACTCTCTTACTGCAAAGGCATATCGACTGTTCGACAAAGACACTAAACAAGTGATCGAGAGGCGTGACGTCAAATTTGTTGAAAGAGAAGCGCAAAAATTAGATGCTCAATCCCCATCTAATGACGATTTTACTTCTTTTATAATTAGCAGTAACATATATGGGGATCCCAATGTTGGAGAGGCAGCGCCAGAGGAACTGCCAGAGCAGGCAGTTACAGCAGAGCCAGCAATCAATGAAGAAATCCAAAACCAAGAGCCCATAATCGATAATCATTCAGACAATGATATGGAGAATTATGAGAGTTTTGGAGATTCCGATTCAACGAGCAGCCCTGATGAAGAAGTGGACATACGACGTGGCCCAGGCAGGCCTACGCTTATTCGAACTGGAAGACCTGGAAGGCCAAGAAAGCAGTACAACGAGCTTCATATTATGACAAACTATGACATGGAAACGCCAAATACAGCTAAGCAGGCGTTGCATGGCAAACATGCGTTTGAGTGGGAGGAATCTATGAAATGTGAGTACGATGCCCTCATCGCAAACAACACCTGGTCGCTGGTTGATCTTCCACCCAATGCAAAAGTTATTGGATGCATGTGGGTATATAAAGTGAAAAGAGACAGCCAGGGTAATATTGAGCGGTTCAAGTCAAGACTAGTCGCTAAGGGTTGCAGCCAGCAATATGGCGTGAACTTCAGTGAAACATTTTCGCCAGTCATACGATATGAAAATATTAGAATGTTGTTGGCTGTAGCTGCAGAAAAAGAATTATACCTGCATCAAATGGACGTTTCAAATGCCTACCTCAACAGCGAGCTTACTGAGAGTGTCTATATGAAGCAGCCGGAACATTTTGTCAGCAAAGATTACCCAAATCGTGTTCTGAAGTTGAACAAAGCGTTGTACGGACTCAAGCAGTCAGGCAGAGCGTGGAACAGCACTCTAGATGACGCATTAAAAAGACTGGGATTTAAGGCCACACAAAATGAACCATGCATGTATAAAAATATTTCTGAAGATTCGTACAATTTGATAGCTGTATATGTGGATGATTTAATAATAGCTTGTTCTAAACGCTCAGATCTAATGTACTTTAAGAAGAAGTTGCAGGAAATGTTTGATGTTCACGACAATGGTCAGTTAAATCACTTTTTAGGCATTGAAATACAGCGTGAAGGAGATTTAGGTGCTATCTCTATTTGTCAGAAACAGTATATAAGGTGCCTACTGGTGAAATACGGCATGAACGTCTGTCGTCCTGTATCGACACCTTTAGTTCCTGGATTCCAAATAAGCTGCAACGAAGGTAAATGCAGCACTAATTGGATCACTTACGTATCTGGCCATCTCAAGTCGGCCTGATATAGCTCATTCCGTAAGTAAGCTAGCGCAACGGAATACTGATCCGCACCACGAGCATGAGTCCGCCGCAAAGCACATATTGCGCTACCTGGCAAAGACAATTGACCTAAAACTCCATTATCGAAAAACTGGTCAAGGATTGCACGCATTTGTCGATGCAGACTGGGCTAATGACAGCCTGGATAGAAAATCGTATACTGGCTTCGGATTTTATCTTGGAGGTTCAGCATTTTCTTGGGAATCAAAAAAACAAGGAGTGGTCGCTCAGAGCAGTACTGAGGCTGAATATGTAGCCTTATCAACAACGGCAAAAGAGGCAACATATCTACGACGACTACTGGAAGAGATTGATTTTCATCGTCCAACAGAGCCCGTGCAAATCTATGGTGACAATTTGAGTGCTCAGCAAATTGCAGCTAATCCTGTACACCATAAGCGAACAAAGCATATCGATATTAAATATCATTACATACGAGAGGTTCTAGCATTAAAAATTGTTTGTATTAATTATGTTCCCACAAATGAAAATGTTGCAGATATCTTAACAAAAAATGTACACAAAGAAAAGCATCAGAAATTTGTTAAATTGCTCGGTTTGGTTGAATAAGAAATACTGTATGTCAAATTAAAATATTAACTTGAGAAGAAGTGTTAAAGTTCAAGTTCAATTATGAATTATGCCATCACTAAGATTTATGAACCAGTTCACATTTGTTCTTATTCTATGAACCTTTTGTAATTTCTACTCACTCTAAAATAAACGTTCGTCGTGTTCACATTGTTCGTCGTGTGATCTCAGTTCTTATTTGGTTGCCTTATTATTACTTTGCCCTGTGCAGACTCTTTTACACTAACAAAAACAATAATGAAAAAAATATAATGTGGATGAAAGCTTTTGGAAAAAATGTCGGCATAATAGAATATGTGTCAAAAAATCTATATAGGGTGTGGTGTCGCGCAAGGCATGAAATATGAAAAATTTTATATACGGTAAATTTATACGACTGCAAGGTGTTGCCTTGCCGGTACAAATCAATTATGGTTAATTCAAATAGTAATGAAGTTAGTTGGTTTTGTTATAAGATAAGTACGCAATAAAGATAAGGCGGCTGGTAGCATTTGGAAAAAATGTCGGCATTTAAGAGTATGTGACAAAAAATCTGTATATGGAGTGGTGTCGCGCAAGGCATGTCATATGAAAAATTGTATATACGGTAAATTTATACGACTGCAAGGTGTTGCCTTGCCGGTATAAATTAATTATGTTAAATTACAAAGAAAAATGAAGTTATTTGGGTTTGATATAACATTAGTACGCAATAAAGATAAGGTGGCTGGTAGCATTTGGGAAAAATGTCGGCATTAAAGAATATGTGACAAAAAATCTGTATATGGAGTGGTGCCGCGCACGGCATGTCATAAGCAAAATTTTACATACGACAAATTAATATGACTGTGAGGTGTTGCCTTGCCGGCATAGGTCAATTAAGTTAAATTAAAAGGAATAATAAAGTTAACTCAATATATTATTGTATTGGTCCATGAAAAATATAATGTGGATGGTAGCTTTTGAAAAAAATGTCGGCATTATAGAATATGTGTCAAAAACCCTATATAGGGAGTGGTGTCGCGCAAGGCATGTCATATGCAAAATTGTACATTCGGCCAATTCATATGACTGTGAGTTGTTGTCTTGCCGGCATTGGTCAACTAAGTTTAATTAAAAAGAATAATGAAGATAATTAAATATATTATTGTATTGGTCCAAGAAAAATATAATGTGGATAGCAGCTTTTGATTTGTCGGCATTTTAGAATATGTGTCAAAAATCTCTATAGGGAGTGATGTCGCGATCGAACACTCGTTGAGTAAAGACGAGCCTGCGGACCGCTGCGAAGTATTCCAAATACACAAGCAACATAAACAACAGTTACTTGCGGCGAAATTATCAGGCCAGCTGCGCTCTGATTGGTCGCTGCAACCGTTACTGCGCTCTGTCAGCTTGCGTGCCGTGCGCAAATAACGGCGCACTAATACTTACCCACGCACACGCTTACACGCTTGTGCGCGTTATTTCAACACACACACGACAATAAGAATACAACAACAACACAGAATAGCACTCGCTGCTTACGCTCGCCAGACGGGCAGCTTGCTTGCTCCCGCTCCCCCGTACCCCTCACCAACAAGATGGACAAGATGGACTGGCAAGCCGAGCCACGTCCTTTATAGCTCATTAAAACCAGCAGCACCAAGAGGAAGAAGACCAACACCAGAGCTAGCAACCCTGACTCTGAGAATTCGAGCTGAACTAGCGAACCTGGAGAAATAAGGAGGAAGCCCGCGCGCAAACAGCGCAAACAGCCTTCCCGCGTACACCTACCAGACGGACCAAGCACCAGCAAAGCTGCTAGAGAAAATCTAAGAAATAACAGATTTGCTTCACTCTCTACAGATGAAGACGACGAAGAATCTTCGGCCAGCGATGACTCCACTGAAGTCATAGGACTAGCTAAGGGCCAACCAAATAAGGAGCCTGCTAAAGAACCTAAGACGATCAAGCCACCACCGATTTTTATTCCAGACGTGACCAATATCAAAGCGCTTACCAATGCCATAACTGGCGCCCTTGGCAAGCAGTAGAAGTTACATATAAAGCCACTTAAAACAACAACATTAGAGTAATGACGCAAGATAAAGCTAGCTTCACTGCACTTAAGGCATTTCTCAATGAAAATAACAAACGGTATCAGACCTTTCAGCCCAGAGACGAAAGAGCCTACCGGATAGTGGTCAAAGGCCTGCACCACTCTACTGAGCTGGACGAGATCAAGGAAGGTTTAAGCAACTACGGGCACGAAGTAAGAGACCTGTATAACCTCACAAAAAAAAAGCACAAAAAAACCCCTAAACATATTCTTCGTAAATCTCGAGCCGGCGAAATATAACAAAGAGGCATACAAAATCAAAAGGCTTTGCTGCTCTGTGGTTACAGTCGAGCCCCCACTGAAGTTTAACGATGTCCCCCAATGCTATCGCTGCCAAGGATACGGACACACTCAAAGATACTGTCACCTGGAACATAGATGTGTGAAATGTGGAGGCGGACACTCCACGTCGGAATGCTCAAAGAAGAGCAGTGACCCGGCCTTCTGCCTGCACTGCCAGGGTCCCCATGTGGCCTCATATAAAGGATGCCCAGCCTATAAGAAGGCAAAGAGCCTCTTAACGGCAAACAGACAGACAGCTCCACGAGATGGACCGCCCCTAAACTCCAGCAAAGTGAATGCAAACATTAGTTTTGCTAAGGCTGCAAAGAGCACCTACGAGGCAAATCAAGCTCCCTGCCCGGATTCACAGCAGGACAATCAACTTAATGCGATAGTGACAAGGCTAGAGGTCATGTTTGAAAAAAATGATGGATAAAAAACTAGGTCAAATGACACAGATGCTGGAAACTGTTTGCTCCACCTTATGCAAGAAGGTTTAGAGATCACGATCTGGAATGCTATCGGTTTGTGCAAAAACAGGCCTGAGCTTGAGCTTTACTGCAAGACCAACAATACCGAAACTCTCCTCATATCTGAAGCCCATTTCCCTGAAAGATCTTACTTCTGCCTGCGAGGCTACGACCTGATCTCAGCCAATCACCCCAACGGGAGAGCCCGCGGCGGAGCTGCCATTCTAATTCGTAGCAACATAAGCTATGAGATCCTGCCCCCTACTCTGGAGGAGTGGATCCAATGCGCAAAAATAAGAGTGAGTACCACGCTGGGAGACGTCACAATAGCCGCTGCCTACTGTCCCCCCAAGCATAATGCTAGGGATGAAGAATTCGGACGCTAATGGACAGCCTAGACACAAGGTTTCTAATAGGCGGAGACTTCAACGCCAAGCACACCTGGTGGGGCTCCAGAACAAACAACCCTAAAGGCTGGACATCGGGATAACTCGTGGTTTGGATACTGGCAGAATCCAAGTCAGAGAAGTAGAGGACCATGCGAAAGTCTGCCCGCAAGAAGCTTATATATAAAGCCACTGATATTGGCAAATATCAAACCTGGCTGGACAACTGCACCAATCCCAGCCCCCCACTGAATAGCCCGGAGGACATCGAAGCGGCAGTCACAGAGCTAACAACTCATATCCACAATGCGGCGTCACATGCGGCGCCAAGACTCTCAAGCTGGCCCTACCGCGGCTACTACCGCAAAGAAGCATCTCGTTCATCACCAAAATATATAACAGATGCATGGAAATCGGCTACTTCCCAGCGCAATGGAAAAGTGTGCAAGTAGTAATGATACCTAAGCCTGGTAAACCTGAAGCTAATTTGGCCTCCTATCGCCCGATTAGTTTACTGCCAGTGCTCTCCAAGATACTAGAAAGAGTATTTTTGAGTAGAGCTTTGCCAGTATTGGACGAGACCGGTCTGATCCCGGATCACCAATTTGGCTTCAGGCGCTGTCACGGAACCCCGGAACAATGCCACAGAGTTCTTCAAACTATCCTCGACGCATTTGAGGGGAAAAAATATTGCTACGCCGTATTCCTCGATGTCAAACAAGCCTTTGACAGAGTTTGGCATCCTGGGCTCCTGCAAAAGCTCAAGGGTAACCTCCCACACGCCTACTTCTTGTTTCTGGCTTCATATCTGGAGAACCGAACATTCCGAATTAAATGTGGGGAAACAGTGTCCAACACCAAACACATTCATGCTGGCGTCCCTCAAGGAAGTGTTCTGGGTCCGCTGCTCTAAAACATGTACACAGCTGACTTGCCCGTCACTGGGAACCCAAACGTGCGCGTTGCCACGCACGCCGACGACACGGCATTTCTCACCATCTCGGAATCACCTGGCGAAGCTAGCTCACTGATGCAGATGCAATTGAACCTCGTCATCGACTGGCAAAAGCGGTGGAACATTACAGTCAATGGCGACAAGTCAACTGCGACTACCTTTGCACTCCGCTCGGGTAACTGTCCACCAGTTCAACTAGACGGAGTCACAATACCAGAAGAACCCAACCCTAAATATATGGGAATAACGCTAGACAGGAAACTCACCTGGAGAGCACACCTAATAAAAAAGCGAAACCAGTGTGAGCAGCGACTAAAAGCCTACTACTGGCTTATGGGCAGGAGATAATCTCCTCCTATATCATGATAACGCCACCATCCACGATGTTCTTAAGTTCCCCTGGGTAAAAGACGAGATTGCAAAAGCAGCAGACGATATATCAAGCGATTACACAACCATCCAAACACACTAGCCATTTGTCTGCTAGACAACAGCCAACAAAGGAGAAGACTCTGCAAAGCCCACCCACTGGATCTCCCATGGGACAATATAGCCATTTGACCTTCTGTCATGGAATAACATAGCCATTTAACTCTCTCTAAGAATAACAACTATACTAAGTTCAATACATGAAATACACATAGGCTTAGTTTATAATTATACAATTTAATGTTGTCCACGAAGGATAGTATTAAATCAATAAAATCACCCGTTACAAAAAAAAAAAAAAATTATTAAAAAAAATATGCAATATTTTATATACGGTAGATTCATATGACTGTGAGGTGTTGCCTTGCCGGTATAAATCAATTATGTTAAATTACAAAGAATAATGAAGTTATTTGGGTGTGTTATTACATAAGTACATAATAAATATAAGGTGGTTGGTAGCAATTGGAAAATATGCCGGCACCATAGAATATATGACAAAAAACCTATATATTGATTGGTATCGCGCAAGGCTGTTATACACTAAATTTTACATACGGCAATTAATATGACTGTCAGGTGTTGCCTTGCCGGCATAGGTCAATTATGTTTAATTAAAAAGAATAATGAAGTTAATTCAATATATTATTGCATTGGACCATGAAAAATATAATGTGCAAGGTAGCTTTTTAAAAATAAATGTCGGCATTCTAGAATATGTGTCAAAAAACCTGTATATTGAGCAGTGTCGCGCACGGCATGTCATACGCTAGATTTTACATACGGCAAATTAACATGACTGTGAGGTGTTGCCTTGCCGGCATAGGTCAAATATTTTTAATTAAAAAGAATAATTAAGTTATTTTTGAGTAGCAATATAGAATATGTGTCAAAAAACCTATATAAAGAGTGTTGCCTTGCCGGTTTAAATCAATTATGTTAAATTACAAAGAATAATGAAGTTATTTGGGTGTGTTATTACATAAGTACATAATAAAGATGAGGTGGTTGGTAGCAATTGGAAAAAATGTCGGTATTATAGAATAAGTGTCAAAAAATCTGTATATGGAGTGGTGTTGCGCAAAGCCTGTCATACGCTAAATTTTACATACGGAAAATTAATATGACTGTGAGGTGTTGCCTTGCCGGCATATTTCAATTATGTTGAATTAATAAGAATAATGAAGTTATTTCAATATATTATTGTATTCCTCGATGAAAAATATAGTGTGGATGGTAGCTTTTTTAAAAAAAATGTCGGCATTATAGAATATGTGTCAAAAAATCTATGTATTGAGTAGTGTCGAGCACGGCATGTCATACGCTAAATTTTACATATGGCAAGTTAACATGACTGTGAGGTGTTGCCTTGCCGGCATAGGTCAAATATTTTTAATTAAAAAGTATAATTAAGTTATTTTTGAGTAGCAATATAGAATATGTGTCAAAAAATCTATATAAAGAGTGTTGCCTTGCCGGTATAAATCAATTATGTTAAATTACAAAGAATAATGAAGTTACTTGGGTGTGTTATTACATAAGTACATAATAAAGATGAGGTGGTTGGTAGCAATTGGAAAAAATGTCGGTATTATAGAATAAGTGTCAAAAAATCTGTATATGGAGTGGTGTTGCGCAAAGCATGTCATACGATAAATTTTACATACGGCAAATTAACATGACTGTGAGGTGTTGCCTTGCCGGCAAAGGTCAATTAATTTTAATTAAAAAGAATAATGAAGTTAATTCAATATATTATTGTATTGGTCCATGTGAAATATAATGTGTATGTTAGCTTTTGGAAAAAATGTCGGCATTATAGAATATGTGTCAAAAAACATATACAATGAGTGGTGTTGCGCAATGCATATCATATGAAATCTTGTATAAACGGTAAATTTATACGACTGCAAGGTGTTGCCTTGCCGGTATAAATCAATTCTGTGTAATAGCAAAGAATAATAAAGTTATTTTAATGTATTATTAAATTAGTACATAATAAAGATAAGTTGGTTGGTAGCATTTGGAAAAAATGTCGGCATTATAGAATATGTGTCAAAAAACCTTTATAGGGAGTGGTTACATACCGCCAATTCAGCACCATTTGGAAAAAATTTCGGCATTATAGAATATGTGTCAAAAAACATATATAGATTCATATGTAGAAATCAATTATGTTAAATTACAAAGAATAATGAAGTTATTTGGGTGTGTTATTACATTAGTACACAATAAAGATAAGGTGACTGGAAGCTTGTGGAAAAAATGTCGGCATTATAGAATATGTGTCAAAAACCCTATATAGGGAGTAGTAGCATACCGCCAAATCATCAACATTTGGAAAAAATGTCGGCATTATAGAATATGTGTCAAAAATCTGTATATGGACTGGTGTCGCGCAAAGCGTGTCATACGCTAAATTTTACATATTGCGAATTAATATGACTGTGAGGTGTTGCCTTGCCGGCATAGGTAAATTATGTTTTATTAATAAGAATAACATATGACTGTGAGGTGTTGCCTTGCCGGTATAAATCAATTATGTTTAATTACAAAGAATAATTAAACTATTTGGGTGTGTTATTACATTAGTACACAATAAAGATAAGGTGGTTGGTAGCATTTGAAAAAAATGTCGGCATTATAGAATATGTGTCAAAAATTCTGTATATGGAGTGGTGTTGCGCAAAGCGTGTCATACGCTAAATTTTACATACGGAAAATTAATATGACTGTGAGGTGTTGCCTTGCCGGCATAGGTCAATTAATTTTAATTAAAAAGAATAATCAAGTTAATTCAATATATTATTGGATTGGTCCATGTAAAAAATAATGTGGTTGGTAGATTTAAAAAAAAAATGTCGGCATTATAGAATATGTGTCAAAAATCTGAATATGGACTGGTGTCGCGCAAAGCATGTCATACGCAAAATTTACATACGGCAAATTAATATGACGGTGAGGTGTTGCCTTGCCGGCATAGGTCAATTAATTTTAATTAAAAAGAATAATCAAGTTAATTGAATATATTATTGGATTGGTCCATGTAAAAAATAATGTGGTTGGTAGCTTTTTTAAAAAAAAGGTCGGCATTATAGAATGTGTCAAAAATCTGTATATGAAAAAGCGTGTCATACGCCAAATTTTACATATTGCGAATTAATATGACTGTGAGGTGTTGCCTTGCCGGCATAGGTAAATTATGTTTTATTAAAAAGAATAACATATGACTGTGAGGTGTTGCCTTGCCGGTATTAATCAATTATGTTGAGTAACAAAGAATAATGAAGTTATTTGGGAGTGTTATTAGATTAGTACACAATAAGATAAGGTGGCTGGAAGCTTTTGGAAAAAATGTCGGCATTATAGAATATGTGTCAAAAAATCTATATATTGAGTAGTGTCACGCATGGCATGTCATACGCTAAATTTTACATACGGCAAATTAATATAACTGTGAGGTGTTGCCTTGCGCCAAAGGTCAATTAAGTTGAATTTAAAAGAAAAATGAAGTTAATTCAATATGTTATTGTATTGGTCGATGATAAATATAGTGTGGATGGGAGCTTTTGGAAAAAATGTTGGCATTATAGAATATGTGTCAAAAAATCTATATATTGAGTAGTGTCACGCATGGCATGTCATACGCTAAATATTATACTGCAAATTAACTTGACTGTGAGGTGTTGCCTTGCCGGCATAGGTCAATTAAGTTTAATTAAAAATAATATTGAAGTTAATTCAATATATTATTGTATTGGTCAATGTGAAATATAATGTGAATGGTAGCTTTTGGAAAAAATGTCGGCATTATAGAATATGTGTCAATAAACATATATAGGGGGTGGAGTCGCGCAAGGCATGTCATATGAAAAATTGTATATACGGTAAATTTATACGACTGCAAGGTGTTGCCTTGCGAGTATAAATCAATTATGTTTAATAGCAAAGAATAATAAAGTTATTTTAATGTATTATTAAATTAGTACATAATAAAGATAAGTTTGTTGGTAGCATTTGGAAAAAAAGTCGGCATTATAGAATATGTGTCAAAAAACATATAAGGGGAGTAGTTACATACTAATTCAGAACCATTTGGAAAAAATGTCGGCAATATAGAATATGTGTCAAAAAACATATATAGATTCATATGTATAAATCAATTATGTTAAATTACAAAGAATAATGAAGTTATTTAGGTGTGTTATTACATTAGTACACAATAAAGATAAGGTGGCTGGAAGCTTTTGGAAAAAATGGCGGCATTATAGAATATGTGTCAAAAACCCTATATAGGGAGTGGTTACATACCGCCAATTCGCCAATTCGGCATTATAGAATATGTGTCCAAAACCCTATATAGGGAGTGGTTACATACCGCCAATTCAGCGCCATTTGGAAATAATGTCGGCAATATAGAATATGTGTCAAAAAACATATGTTGATTCACATGGATAAATCAATCATGTTAAATTACAAAGAATAATGAAGTTATTTGGGTGAGTTATTACATTAGTACACAATAAAGATAAGGTGGCTGGAAGCTTTTGGAAAAAATGTCGGCATTATAGAATATGTGTCAAAAACCCTATATAGGGAGTGGTTACATACCGCCAATTCAGCACCATTTGGAAAAAATGTCGGCGTTATAGAATATGTTTAAAAAAACCTATATTAGGAGTGGTGTCGCGCAAAGCATGTCATCCACTAAATTTTACTTATTGCAAATTAATATGACTGTGAGGTGTTGCCTAGCCGGCATAGGTCAATTATGTTTAATTAAATGGAATAACATATGACTGTGAGGAGTTGCCTTGCCGGTATAAATCAATTATGTTTAATTACAAAGAATAATTAAACTATTTGGGTGTGTTATTACTTTAGTACACAATAGAGATAAGGTGGTTGGTAGCATTTGGAAAAAATGTCGGCATTATAGAATATGTTTCAAAAAATCTGTATATGGAGTGGTGTTGCGCAAAGCATGTCATACGCTAATTTTTACAAACGGAAAATTAATATGACTGTGAGGTGTTGCCTTGCCGCCAATGGTCAATTAAGTTGAATTAATAAGAATAATGAAGTTATTTCAATATATTATTGTATTGGTCGATGAAAAATATAGTGTGGATGGTAGCTTTTGGAAAAAATGTTGGCATTATAGAATATGTGTCAAAAAATCTATATATTGAATAGTGTCGAGCACGGCATGTCATACGCTAAATTTTATACGGCAAATTAACATGACTGTGAGGTGTTGCCTTGCCGGCATAGGTCAAATAATTTTATTATTGGATTGGTCCATGTAAAATATAATGTGGATAGTAGCATTTGGAAAAAATGTTGGCATTATAGAATATGTGTCAAAAAACCAATATATTGAGTGGTGTCGCGCACGGCATGTGAAATTTAAATTTAAATAAATTTATATGACTGTGAGGTGTTGCCTTGCCGGTATAAATCAATTCTGTTTAATAGCAAAGAATAATAAAGTTATTTTAATGTATTATTAAATTAGTACATAATAAAGATAAGGTGGTTGGTAGCATTTGGAAAAAATGTCGGCATTATAGAATATGTGTCAAAAAACATATATAGGGCGTGGTTACATACTAATTCAGCACCATTTGGAAAAATTGTCGGCAATATAGAATATGTATCAAAAAACCTATATAGGGAGTGGTGTCGCGCAAGGCATGTCAAATGCAAAATTTTATATACGGTAAATTTATATGAGTGTGAGGTGTTGCCTTGCCGGTATAAATCAATTATGGTAAATTATAAAGAATATTTAAGTTATTTGGGTGTGTTATTACATAAGTACACAATAAAGATAAGGTGGCTGGAAGCTTTGTGAAAAAACATACTGCCAACTCAGCAACATTTGAAAAAAATGCCGGCATTATAGAATATGTGTCAAAAACCCTATATAGGGAGTGGTAACATATCGCCAATTCAGCATCATTTGAAAAAAATGTCGGCATTATAGAATATGTGTCAAAAAATCGGTATATGGAGTGGTGTAGCGCAATGCATGTCATATGCAAAATTTTATATACGGTAACAGCATATGACTGTGAGGTGTTGCCTTGCCGGTATAAATCAATTATGTTAAATAACAAAGAATAATGAACTTATTTGGGTGTGTTATTATATTAGTTATTTAGTGTTGCCTTGCCGGCATTGGTCAATTATGTTTAATTAAAAAGAATAATGAAGTTAATTCAATATATTATTGTATTGGTCCATGAAAAATATTATGTGGATGGTAGCTTTTGGAAAAAATGTAGGCATTATAGAATATGTGTCAAAAAACCAAAAAGTAGGAAGTGGTGTCGCGCAAAGCATGTTATATGCAAAATTGTATATACGGTAAATTTATATGAGTGTGAGGTGTTGCCTTGTCGGTATAAATCAATTATGGTTAATTGCAAAGAATAATGAAGTTATTCAAATGTATTGTTAAATTAGTACATAAAAAGGATAAGTTGGTTGGTACCGCTTGGAAAAAATGTCGGCAATATAGAATATGTGTTAAAAAACCTATAATGGGAGTGGTGTCGCGCAAGGCATGTCATATAAAAAATTGTATGGGAGCGCAGATAAGTAATGCGGGATTGACAACAGATGGCGTAGTTCGGGATATACGCATCAGACAATACTGAAATTATATTCATTTCATAACCTCATTCCATATCTCTCATTTTCAGTATGTGTCATTTGCCCGAAGTGTAAACAACATAGTTTTTTTTTTGGCTCTCAATATGTCAAGTTTTGTGCCCACAAAACAGCATTTGCGGGAAATTTTAATATACTTCTTTAGTTTGGAGAAAAGTTCAGCTGAATAGCATCGATTACTCTCCGAAGCTTATCCGGAGTGTGCTCTTTCGGTTTCAACGTGCGAGAGGTGGTTTGTGTGTTTCAGAAGTGTTGATTTTGATGTGGAAGACAAAGAACGTCCAAGGCAGCCAAAGAAGAAGAAGGTTTTTTGCATCGCATCGTTACTGGTGATGAAAAGTGGATCCACTACGACACTTCCAAGCGAAAAAAATCATATGGTTACCCCGGTCATGCCTCAACATCGATGGCAAAGCCGAATATCCATGGAAAGAAGCTTATGCTGTGTATTTGGTGGGACCAGCTGGGTGTGGTGTACTATGAGCTGCTGGAACCGAGTGAAACGATCACAGGAGCTTTGTATCGAACTTAATTGATGCGTTTGAGCCGAGCATTGCGTGCTAAACGGCCACAATATTTGGAAAGGCACGACAAAGTGATTTTGCAGCACGATAACGCTCGGCCACATGTTGCAAAACCCGTTAATACTAATTTGGAAACACTCAAATGGGAAGTCCTACCCCACCCGCCGTATAGCCCAGACATTGCTCCTTCTAATTACCACTTGTTTCGATCGATGACGCATGACTTGGCTGATCAGCATTTTCGTTCTTATGAGGAAGCCTAAAATTGGGTCGGTTCGTGGATTGAGTCAAAAGAAAAGATGGGAAAACGTAGTGGCTAGCGATGGACAATACTTCGATTAATCAGTCTGTTACAATTTTTTCGAAATAAATTCTCAAACATTTGAAAAAATCAACGGTAAATTTATACGAGTGTGAGGGGTTGCCTTGCCGGTATAAATCAATTATGTTTAATTAAAAAGAATGATGAAATTAATTTAATATACTATTGTATTGGTCCATGAAAAATATAGTGTGGATGCGTGTAGCCTTTGATAATATGTCGGCATTATAGAATATGTGTCAAAAAACCTCTATATCAAGTGGTGTCGCGCACGGCATGTCATACGCTAAATTTTACATACGGCAAATTAAAATAACTGTGAGGTGTTGCCTTGCCGGCATAGGTCAATTAAGTTTAATTAAAAATAATAATGAAGTTAATTCAATATATTATTGTATTGGTCCATGAAAAATATAAAATGGATGGTAGCTTTTGGAAAAAATGTCGGCATTATAGAATATGTGTCAAAAAACCTATATAGGGAGTGGTGTAGCGCAATGCATGTCATATGCAAAATTTTATATACGGTAACAGCATATGACTGTGAGGTGTTTGCCGGTATAAATCAATTATGTTAAATAACAAAGAATAATGAACTTATTTGGGTGTGTTATTATATTAGTTATTTAGTGTTGCCTTGCCGGCATAGGTCAATTATGTTTAATTAAAAAGAATAATGAAGTTAATTCAATATATTATTGTATTGGTCCATGAAAAATATAATGTGGATGGTAGCTTTTGGAAAAAATGTAGGCATTATAGAATATGTGTCAAAAAACCAAAAAATAGGAAGTGGTGTCGCGCAAAGCATGTTATATGCAAAATTGTATATACGGTAAATTTATATGAGTGTGAGGTGTTGCCTTGTCGGTATAAATCAATTATGGTTAATTGCAAAGAATAATGAAGTTATTCAAATGTATTGTTAAATTAGTACATAAAAAGGATAAGTTGGTTGGTACCGCTTGGAAAAAATGTCGGCAATATAGAATATGTGTTAAAAAACCTATAATGGGAGTGGTGTCGCGCAAGGCATGTCATATAAAAAATTGTTTGGGAGCGCAGATAAGTAATGCGGGATTGACAACAGATGGCGTAGTTCGGGATATACGCATCAGACAATACTGAAATTATATTCATTTCATAACCTCATTCCATATCTCTCATTTTCAGTATGTGTCATTTGCCCGAAGTGTACATAGTTTTTTTTTGGCTCTCAATATGTCAAGTTTTGTGCCCACAAAACAGCATTTGCGGGAAGTTTTAATATACTTCTTTAATTTGGAGAAAAGTTCAGCTGAATAGCATCGATTACTCTCCGAAGCTTATCCGGAGTGTGCTCTTTCGGTTTCAACGTGCGAGAGGTGGTTTGTGCGTTTCAGAAGTGTTGATTTTGATGTGGAAGACAAAGAACGTCCAAGGCAGCCAAAGAAGAAGAAGGTTTTTTGCATCGCATCGTTACTGGTGATGAAAAGTGGATCCACTACGACACTTCCAAGCGAAAAAAATCATATGGTTACCCCGGTCATGCCTCAACATCGATGGCAAAGCCGAATATCCATGGAAAGAAGCTTATGCTGTGTATTTGGTGGGACCAGCTGGGTGTGGTGTACTATGAGCTGCTGGAACCGAGTGAAACGATCACAGGAGCTTTGTATCGAACTTAATTGATGCGTTTGAGCCGAGCATTGCGTGCTAAACGGCCACAATATTTGGAAAGGCACGACAAAGTGATTTTGCAGCACGATAACGCTCGGCCACATGTTGCAAAACCCGTTAATACTAATTTGGAAACACTCAAATGGGAAGTCCTACCCCACCCGCCGTATAGCCCAGACATTGCTCCTTCTAATTACCACTTGTTTCGATCGATGACGCATGACTTGGCTGATCAGCATTTTCGTTCTTATGAGGAAGCCTAAAATTGGGTCGGTTCGTGGATTGAGTCAAAAGAAAAGATGGGAAAACGTAGTGGCTAGCGATGGACAATACTTCGATTAATCAGTCTGTTACAATTTTTTCGAAAAAAATTCTCAAACATTTGAAAAAATCAACGGTAAATTTATACGAGTGTGAGGGGTTGCCTTGCCGGTATAAATCAATTATGTTTAATTAAAAAGAATAATGAAATTAATTTAATATACTATTGTATTGGTCCATGAAAAATATAGTGTGGATGCGTGTAGCCTTTGATAATATGTCGGCATTATAGAATATGTGTCAAAAAACCTCTATATCAAGTGGTGTCGCGCACGGCATGTCATACGCTAAATTTTACATACGGCAAATAAAATAACTGTGAGGTGTTGCCTTGCCGGCATAGGTCAATTAAGTTTAATTAAAAATAATAATGAAGTTAATTCAATATATTATTGTATTGGTCCATGAAAAATATAAAATGGATGGTAGCTTTTGGAAAAAATGTCGGCATTATAGAATATGTGTCAAAAAACCTATATAGGGAGTGGTGTCGCGCAAGGCATGTCATATGAAAAATTGTATATACGGTAAATTTATACGACTGCAAGGTGTTGCCTTGCCGGTACAAATCGATTATGTTAAATTACAAAGAATTATGAAGGTTTTTGGGTGTGTTATAATATTAGTACACAATACAGATAAGGTGGCTGGTAACAATTGGAAAAAATGTCGGCAATATAAAATATATGACAAAAAAAAATGTGTATATGGAGTGGTGTGGCATAGATCAATTAAGTTTAATTAAAAAGAATAATGAATTAATAATTAATCCAATATACTATTGTATTGGTCCATGAAAAATATAATGTGGATGGTAGCTTTTGGAAAAAATGTAGGCATTATAGAATATGTGTCAAAAAACCAAAAAATAGGAAGTGGTGTCGCGCAAAGCATGTTATATGCAAAATTGTATATTGTATGTATTGTTTCATGAAAAATATAGTGTGGATGCGTGTAGCCTTTGATAAAATGTCGGCATTATAGAATATGTGTCAAAAAACCTATATAGGGAATGATATCACGCAAGGCATGTCATACGCTAAATTTTACATACGGCAAATTAATATGACTGTGAGGTGTTGCCTTGCCGGCATAGGTCAATGAAATTTAATTAAAAAGAATATTGAAGTTAATACAATATATAATTGTATTGGTCCATGTAAAATATAATGTAGATGGAAGCTTTTGGAAAAAATGTCGGCATTATAGAATCTGTTTCAAATTTTACATACGGCAAATTTTACATGCCGGCATAGCTCAAATATTTTTAATTAAAAAGAATAATGAAGTTAATTCAATGTATTATTGTATTGGTCCATGAAAAAAATAATGTGGATGGTAGCTTTTGGATAAAGCGTCGGCATTATAGAATATGTGTGAAAAAACCTATATAGGGAGTGGTGTCGCGCAAGGCATGTCATATCATCAATTGTATATACGGTAAATTTATGCGACTGCAAGGTGTTGCCTTGCCGGTATAAATCAATTATGTTAAATAACAATGAATAATGAAGTTATTTGGGTGTGTTATAACATTAGTACACAATAAAGATAAGGTAGCTGGTTGCATTTGGAAAATTTGTCGGCATTATAGAATATATGACAAAAAAAATCTGTATATAGAGTGGTGTCGCGCAAAGCATGTTGTTGGATTCTGCAGCAGCCGCATCAAATCAGCATAAGTAAACATAAGAAGAGGTTGTAATTTTGGTCTTGTGGAACAGCTGTTTATTATAAACAAGGTTGGCAAGCTTTTCTTGCACTTGTCGCAGCTGCTATAAATTGCATATTCCCTTTTGTCTTGCCCCGTAGTTCGTTGTTGATCGAGGCGAAGCGAAGAACCAATTCTGAGCCCCAGCCAAATAACCTTATAATTTATATAATTTTGCCTAATAAACTGAATTATAACGTGTTGTTGTAAAAAGCCAAAAATTTACTTATTTCTTGGCATAGGTTCTAAACAGTTGCTAAAAAACATAAGTAACTCAGCATTTGGAGGCCCCGGCGAGATCTAACATTGCAGTGCACACAAGCAAATTAAATCTATTGCAAATTAAAATTTTGATTATTCAAGTAGAACAGAATTATCGTAAATTGTTATAATTAGGCAAGTGCAGACCGCCTGTGTGAGCTGACCATTTACAGCTGCCAAATATTCGCATATACATAAACGCCGCTAGTTGAGCCGGCTCAGCTTATATACATACGCTTGGACATAAGCAGCTGCACAATTCGTCGCATGTTGTGTGCTCAGTTTGGTGACCTGACTTTGTGCTTGTGAAAAAAAAAAAAATTATGCTAGGCGAGAACACAAATGTTATGCAGTCAAACAGGGTGTCTTTTCTTAAGCGCAAGGCGGTTGCATTGTTCGAGCGAGCCAAGTGTATTGAAAATGAATTATCTGAGGATAAAATTAACAACTCTTGTGCCGTCGACTTAGAAATGCGCCTTTTGCTAAATGAACAAACTAAGTGTGCTTTTAATACCGCGCATAACTCGCTAGAGGAGCTTAATTTCGATGAAATTGGCAGCAAACTACGCGATCATTTTACCGAGTTGATTGCCATGGTTGAAGCTCGAGTTCGCGTAAATATTCAGCGTCGTCAATCTAACGGCCCGCCCCACTCAACCCTTCTTCGTCATGAGGATTTGCCAAACCAAACCTTGATCTTAGCCAACAGAACGCGCCTGCCGAGCTCAAATTACCAACATTTTTCGGTGGTTATACCGAATATTCGGACTTTATTGCGATGTTTGAGTCAGTTGTCGACAAGGATACCGAGCTGTCTAATATTGAAAGGTTGCAGCACCTTCGTTCATGTTTGTCTGGCCCTGCGTTGGATTCGGTTCGATCTTTGGAATTTTCCGGTGCCAATTATCATGCGGCTCTGGATATCCTAAATAGAAGATTTAGTAACAACCGTCTTGTTTTCCAGGCACACATCAATGAGATTCTTGGGCTCAAGAGGGGAGATTCGGAGTCGGCTTCAAAACTGCGTGAGTTTTCGGACAAGGTCAATTCGCATATGCGTGCCTTACAGAATTTGGGCAGTTTGGAGCAAATTTCGGGATGCATAATAGTGCACACGCTGCTTCAAAGGTTGGACACCCAGACTTAGACTAAATGGGAGGAGGCCGCAGGCATTGACAAAATCCCGACAGCCGATGAGTTCTTTAGATTTCTGGAAAGGCGTAGTCAAAGGCTGGAGAGTGTGCAACATGCCATGTCATCCCATACAACCAGGTGGGCAAATCCAACCATAACACTAACCACAGCAAAAGAGTGCTTGTAGCTGAGACTAACCAAAATGGGTGCAGTTTTTGTGATGCGTCTGGTCACGGGATCTACACCTGTAGTAAATTCGGAAATTTGTCTCCATCCCTTCGGCATAAGGAAGTCAAGAAACTGGCCCTTTGTTATAACTGCCTAAGGAAGGGACACCAACCTCGGTCTTGCAGGAGGAAAGCATCATACACTGTTGCATTTTGCCACTTCAAGAGAAGCTGAAGCGCCGCCACTTTTACACACTCTCACTTCACTACCTGTCTTGCTGTCCAAGGTCTTCAGTCTGGTGTTGTGCTCCTGACCACTGCAGTGGTACTGGTAAAGAATATTTCTTGATTTATTAGACCCAGGCATCCCGTTTCGCACAGAGACTTCAGTTAAGGAAAACCAGGTCGTCGACAGTTATCATGGGTCTCGGAGACACAAGCGTCTCTACTGAAGGATCAGCTGTTAGGATTAACATGAAGTCACAAGACTCAGATTATTCAGCCACCTTTGATGCTCGATAGTCAGCCCAGCTTCGTCATCGATACATTAGACTGGAAAACTCCCTCGAACATAAGGTTGGCTGATCCTGCGTTCAACAAACCACAGCGAGTGGATGTCTTAATTGGAGCGAGCCTTTTCTATGAGCTTTAGTCTGTTGTGCAAATTGTGCTTTTGCCAGGACTACCTCTTCTGCAAAAAACTCGTCTTGGTTGGGTCGAGACCGGTGGATTTGAGAGACCGCGCAGTACATCGTTGTTGGCTGCCGGCCTCACTCCTAATAGCGAAGCTAGTCAGTTGGACGTCCGTCTGGATCAGTTGGTTCGTCGGTTTTGGGAATTTGAAAGCTTGGAAGAGCCTACTGTAAAGGCCACCAAAGTAGAGGCGGAATGCGAGCAGCATTTTGCCAATAACTTCTCCCGTTTACCATCCGGCGAGTATTCAGTGCGGGTGCCTCTGAAGCGGAGTGCAGAGCTTCTAGCAGAGTTTTATGGCCAGGCTCAACGTCGATTTCTCAGTCTTGAGCGAAAATTGGGTCGGAGTTCGCATCTGAAAGAGCAGTATTCAGCATAAACCATAAAGTTTCTGGATCTAAATCACATGTCGCGAGTTAGTCCAGAGTTGAGTGGCTGTTGTAAATACTTCCTCCCACATCATTGCGTCTTGAAAGAAGACAGCACAACAACCAAGTTGCGTGTTGTGTTTGATGGCTCAGCAACTACTGATTCTGGACATTCTCTTAATGATGTACTAATGGCGGGACCAATCATTCAACCTAAGTTGTTTCACATTCTGATTTGCCTCCGCACATATCCTGTTGATCTGACAGCTGATATTTGCAAAATGTATCGTTGTGTCCGAGTGACTTCGCCTGATAGTTACTTCCAGTGCATCCTGTGGAGGGACTCGCCTCAGAAGGATATCGAAATCTTTAAATTAGATACAGTAACATTTAGGACCAAATCAGCATCATTTCAGTCCGTGAGCGCATTGCACCAGTTGGCCTTTGATGAGCGTGATGCATTTCCAATTGGATTGGATGCCATCAAGCAGGAGTTTTACGTTGACGATTTGATATCCGGAGCCAACTCAGTTGCTGAAGCCAGAGAGAAAATTCGTCACACGGCTGGGATATTGTCTCGTGGAAACTTCAAGCTTCGAAAGTGGTGTTCCAGACACCAAGAAGTACTCAATAGAATAGCTTATGAAGATAGGAAACAGTTCTTGAAGTTCGATGATGGAAGCGATGTCACCAAGGCCCTTGGTCTTGTATGGGATCCAACGATCGACAGATGCTATTTTCATTTTATGTTCTAGATTCTACTGTTAAACCCTGCAGACGATCAGTTCTGTCTATTGTTGCCCGGTTTTATGATCCGCTTGGACTTTTGGGACCAGTCATAACTAAGGCAAAGATATTTCTTCAACAGCTTTGTAAGGACAAATTAACTTGGGATAAAAGCTTGCCGATTGCATGTGATACGACCTGGAGGGAGCTATGCCATGTATCGTTTCCCAGAGTAGTACTCTTCGAAGGAGCTGATGTTGAAATACATGGATTTGCGATGCCAGTGTGGAGGCCTATGGAGCCTGCATCTACGTGGCCAGTGTCCACTAGCCACAAGTCGTATCCTTTCCTCCAAGTCTCGAGTTGCGCCATTAAAAACATTGACTGTCCCAAAACTGGAATTGTGTAGAGCGAAGCTGTTGGCTAATCTGATGCATGAAGACAAGCGCACAGGCATCTTTGTCAGTCAGTTTAATGGTTGGTGCGATTCGTCCGTTGTCCTATCCTGGATAAGAGATGAGCCCTTCAAATTTAACGTTTTCGTGGAAAATCGTGTGGCTGCCATACAAGAACTCACTGCCAATATGGAGTGGCGATATCTTCCGACGGACCGAAATCCAGCTGACATTCTTTCTAGAGGCACAGTTCCCGACGTCCTAGCCCAATCGGATCTCTGGTTTCATAGTCCATCGTATCTATTAAATGGTCGCCTAAATTGGCCGGCGACCTGAATTGAGGAAAAGAGTACTAATCCTTAAGTCTCCACATGCAGATTTAACTCTGGGATGCAAGCACGCCAACTCTTTTGGCTCCATGCAGCGCACATTCGGCTATGTGTACAAATTTATGAAGCGTATAAGGCATCATGGACTCACTGTTGCAGACATTCATCACGGCACTCGCATTCTTCTTCGGGTTTTACAGAGAGCGAACTTGTGGAATGACATCAAGGAGATTCATTCTCATGGAAATGTGAAAAAATCCAGCTCCGTTGCATCTCTTGCACCATTTCTGGATGAAGCTAACCTCCTCCGTGTTGGTGGCCGGCTTAGCAATTCGTCCCTGGACTTTGATGCGTAACATCCCAATATACTGTCTAGGCGTCATGCAATCAACTTAGCTGTCATCGTTCAGTTTCATGAGAGGAATCTACACCCTGGTCCCCGTGCACTTCTAGACAAAATTCGACTTAAATATTGGCCGATTGGTGGATTAAGAACAGTCTCTAAAGCAGTTGGTAGATGTGTGAGGTGCTTCAGAGCGAGGCCCATTTTTGTCGAGCCTGTGATGGCAAATCTTCCAAGGGAACGTCTGGAAGTCGTTCGAGCCTTCACCGTTACTGGAGCCGACTATTGCGGCCATCAATCAAGTGCTACGTCAGCGTCTTCATTTGCTTCACCAGCAAGGCAATGCATCTAGAGCTAGTCAAGGACCTATCGACTTCTACATCTTTGAGTGCCCTAAAACGATTCATCGCCACTCGTGGCAAACCCAATCAAATTTGGTCCGACAACGCAACAAACTTCGTCGGATCGAAGAATGAGCTGGTGGATTTAGAACGTCTCTTGCTTAGCGATCCCCGCATGGAAGCAGTTCAGTAGTTCTGACATCGAGTGGAAATTCATGGCGCACTCAAGCACAAGCGTTGTGCATCAATGACATGGTGCTCGTTAAAGACGAAAATCTGCCTCCCATGCGGTGGCCGCTTGGTAGGATAATTAACTTGATTCCTGGGAAGGATGGAGTCAATCGTGTAGCTGATATGAAGACCACGGCTGGAATCATCCGAAGAGCCGTAAACAAGCTGTGTCTGCTGCCCCTTAAGATTTCTGTTGAAAGTCTGGCTTCCAACGGGGGGAGTATGTTGGATTCTGCAGCAGCCGCATCAAATCAGCATAAGTAAACATAAGAAGAGGTCGTAATTTTGGTCTAGTGGAACAGCTGTTTATTATTAAAAAGGTTGGCAAGCCTTTCTTGCACTTGTCGTAGCTGCTATAAATTGCATATTCCCTTTTGTCTTGCCTCCGTAGTTCGTTGTTGATCGAGGCGAAGCGAAGAACCAATTCTGAGCCACAGCCAAATAACCTTATAATTTATATAAATTTGCTAATAAACTAAATTATACCAAAAATTTACTTATTTCTTGGCTTAGGTTCTAAACAGTTGCTAAAAAACATAAGTAACTCAACACATGTCATACGCTAAATTTTACATATGTCAAAATAATATCACTGTGAGGTGTTGCCTTGCCGGCATAGGTCAATTAAAAAGAATAATGAAGTAAAATCAATATATTATTGTATTGGCCCATGAAAAAGATAATGTGGATGGTAGCTTTTAAAAAAAATTCAGGCATCATAGAATATGTGTCAAAAAACCTATATAGAGAGTGGTGTCGCGCAAAGCATGTTATTACAAAATTGTATATACGGTAAATTTATCTGATTGTGAAGTGTTGCCTTGTCGGTATAAATCAATTATGGTTAATAGCAAAGAATAATGAAGTTATTCAAATGTATTGTTAAATTAGTACATAAAAAGGATAAGTTGGTTGGTAGCACTTGGAAAAAATGTCGGCATTATAGAATATGTGTCAAAAAACCTATATATTGAGTGCTATCGCGCAAGGCATGTCATATGCAAAATTTTATATACGGTAGATTCATATGACTGTGAAGTGTTGCTTTGCCGCCATAGGTCAATTAAGTTTAATTAAAAAGAGTAAGGAAGTTAATTCAATATGTCATTGTATTGGTCGATGAAAAATATCGTGTGGATGGTAGCTTTTGGAAAAAATGTCGGCATTTTAGAATATGTGTCAAAAAACCTAAATAGGGAATAGTATCGCGCAAGGCATGTCATATGAAAAATGGTATATACGTAAATTTATATGAGTGTGAGGTGTGGCTTTGCCGGTATAAATCAATTATGCTTAATAGCAAAGAATAATGAAGTTTTTTGAATGTTTTATTAAATTAGTTCCTAATAAAGATAAGTTGGTTGAAAGCATTTGGAAAAATGTCGGCAATATAGAATATGTGTCAAAAAACCTATATATTGAGTGGTGTCGCGCAAGGCATGTCATATGAAAAATTTTATATACGGTAAATTTATATGAATGTGAGGTGTTGCCTTGCCAGTATAAATCAATTATGTTTAATTGCAAAGAATAGTGAAGTTATTTGAATGTATTATTAAATTAGTACATAATAAAGATAAGTTGGTTGACATAAAATTTATATGAGTGTGTGGTATTGCCTTGTCGGTATAAATCAATTATGGTTAATTGCAAAGAATAATGAAGTTAATTCAATTTATTATTGTATTAGTCGATGAAAAACATAGTGTGGGAGGTTGCTTTTGGAAAAAATGTCGGCACTATAGAAAATGTGTCAAAAAACCTATGTATTGAGTGGTGTCGCGCACGGCATGTCATACCCTAAATTTTACATACGGCAAATCTATATGACTGTGAGGTGTTGCCTTGCCGGCATAGGTCAATGAAGTTTAGTTAAAATGAATAATATAAGTTAATTCAATATATTATTGTATTGGTCCATGAAAAAATTAATGTAGATGGTAGCTTTTGGACAAAATGTCGGCATAATAGAATATGTGTCAAAAACCTATATGGGGAGTTGTCACATACCGACAATTCAGCACCATTTGGAAAAAATGTCGGCAATATAGAATATGTGTCAAAAAACCTATAAAGGGAGTGGTAGATTCATATAACTGTGAGGTGTTGCCTTGCCGGTATAAATCAATAAAGTTTATTAAGGCATTATACAATATGTGTCAAAAAACATATATAGGGAGTGGTGTCGCGCATAGTATGTCATACGCTAAATTTTACATACGGCAAATTAATATGACTGTGAGGTGTTGCCTTGCCGGAACAGGTCAATTAAGTTAAATTAAAAAGAATAATGAAGTTAATTCAATATATTATTGTATTGGTCCATGCAAAATATAGTGTGGATGGTAGCTTTTGGAAAAAATGTCGGCATTATAGAATATGTGTCAAACAACCTATATTGGGAGTGGTATCGCGCAAGGCATGTCATACGCTAAATTTTACATACGGCAAATTAATATGACTGTGAGGTGTTGCCTTGCCGGCATAGGTCAATGAAGTTTAGTTAAAAAGAATAATGAAGTTAATTATATATATTATTGTATTGGTCCATGAAAAATATAATGTGGATGGTATCTTTTGGAAAAAAATGTCGGCATTATAGAAAATGTGTCAATAAACCTAAATAGTATAAACGTATAAACGTAATTTTATATGAGTGTGAGGTGTGGATTTGCCGGTATAAATCAATTATGTTTCATAGTAAAGAGTAATTAAGTTATTTGAATGTATTATTAAATTAGTACATAATAAAGATAAGTTGGTTGGTAGCATGGTATATGGTATATGGAGTGGTTTCGCGCAAAGCATGTTGTTCGCAGCAGAACGTCAATTGATTTAGTATTAAACATATAATATCATGCTACTCTGCACTCACATTGTCACTTTAAAATGCCTTGTAAATATTCTTTAAACTTACATCACCAATCATCCACTCACTTCACCATCACCAGTCTTCTTAAAAACCTTCAGCTGAATACACGCACTGAACTGAAACTCGGGTCTTATCTGTTTAGAATTAATATTAATTAGATAAAAGGCCGAAGTGGGATGCAAAGCAGCATCTCCTCGAAACATTGGTGACCCTGATGTGATTTTTCTCATTATTTTTCACTCCTTTCTTTCTCTTATCAAACCTGTTTAGTGCAGTTCAGCGCTTAAAACAACCATTCCCGCACTCGAAGAAAGGCCTCAACCAAGTGCATACACACACTCACACATTGCAGTTCGATACCTCAGAGCTAGCAATACACACATACATACGTGCTCAAAACTAACTCTAATCGGCTCCAATACACTTTTGCGCGCCTTTTTTGTTAACTTTGGCGGCAAGACTCAGTACAGTGAACACTCGGTGCAATGAACCCACCAACAAGTTCGCCTTCTACGGGCAGAGGTGAAATGGAGCCAAGCAAAATAGACTTCTGCAGAGCTAAGTGCGCATCAGTTAAGCGTCAGCTCGCAGCTATGAACACATATTTCAGCGCTGACGACATGGAAAGCTTTGATGAAACCAATATAATGGTTCGACTAGATTCGGTGGACCACATGAAGTCAGCATTTGAGAACTCCCAGTCCAGGCTCGAAAATGTCGACCTGCTGGAGTTAGCATCAGACACCCGTGCAGAATTTACTCAGCTATACTGGGACGTTAATTCGAAGCTCAATCGTCATCTGCATTCTGTAAACAATCCGCGGCTACATTGAGGAGACAAATGTACAACCATGTACAACACAGTCATCGGAAACAACGAAGATCTGAGTAAGATTGAAAAACTGCAACATCTTGTAATGGTCGATGAGACCAACCAAGAAAATAAACACAGTTCCACCACATATCGTTTACGTCAAAAATGTCGCATTTGTTGTAACAGACAAAAGCTTGCGTTTGTAAAGTACCAACTAAAGCTTATGCTAATGTGCTTAAAAAAAGTCGAGCATTTGTAAGCTTGCACCGCTCATATATCTCCACATGTGATCTTTATAAGATCACCCCCAACTTCGTTGTCTCCACTTGTCATCCTGGTGCATGAGCTTTTTCTTCGGCAGCCTATAATAACCCGCAGATATTAGCAGAAGGCCTTTTTCTGATATAACCCCCCCAAGGTTACATATTGGTCGTGGTTACATAGAAAGACGAGAAAAACAAAATTATATTTTCGGGTACGTGTGACGAACAACCAAGACCCTAATCTAAGGGTATCTCATCTCTGCTTTACTTTTAGCAGCTTTTTATAAAGCTGAGAGGACGGAAAAGAGGAGAAGGTATGCGCACATAATAATATTTTTTCAGACCGTGAAAAATAATATAGTGTTATTCTATCGAGCCTGATTATTTCGATAGTCCTCATCCGAATCGTTGCTAGTGCTCCATAAGATAACTAAGACAATAAAAAAAATGTGCTGCCCCAGCCAACCAGCATAATTCTGGGTGAAGGGCTAATCTTAGGCCCACCAGAGTGCCATTCTCTGGAAGCACGTCTGCAGTGCCGATTGGGGCAGCCGACGGGTCTAGGAGGCATTGAAGCTTACGGCAATCTCATCAACCCCATCCGGATCCCCATCACCAACCTAGTGCAAAATAGAACGCCAACAAAACTACCAAATTAAATGAACAAAAAAACAAAATATTTTAAAATTATTAGGTGCAGTCCATAGGAGTTAAACCCTTTCTAGCAGGGAATTAGAAATATTGAAATTTTGTTATTCCATTTTTTTGTGTGTGTACGCAAGTAAATGTGTTCAAAGCAAGTCAGCAGTGCTCTCACGCAGAAAAAACGAAAGCCCGCAGCAACAAAACCAAAAAATACAAATATAAAAAACAAAAGAAAAAAAATGTATATATGCATAACTAACTAACAAACTTTTAGTGTACCCGTGATTAAAGAAAAATAACGAGATCAAGAAGATCTATACCATACCCACCCACAACTCATGAACTAAACAACACCGTCGCCAGCGTTGGAAGGCCTTTCACCGCCGTTGCATGTAAGTCACCACACTTCCTTCTTCCTCTCTTACATTTTTTTGAGCGTTCTGAAACATTTCTAGTTGCGTTGTCGCATCTGCAAACAGACATATGTTCATACATAGAGCTTTCAGCTAAGTGAGTGTGCAGGTGCAGATCGCGAGAGAGCTTTCGACCACGCTTTTTGTTTGTGATTTAATTATGCATTCAGATATACATATATAACGTAACATAACAACAAAACAAAAAATCAGTAACAATTAATCGTGCATATGCTCACAATAGGCTTTCACGTTTCGAGCCCTTGCATTACTCAAAAGTTTAAAGCGAAGGAACGTAGCATCAACTGCTGATTTGCTTTGGGACAGCAATTAATAAAAGTATGCGCCCACTAGTAGGTCTTAAAAAAAAAAAAATTATATAAAATAAAATTTTTTTTTGCATGATTTTGTTAGGACTTAAAAAACGATGCGTGTTCAATATATAACGTCGTACTGCATCGATTCGTTTTTTTATTATACCACTGGCACGACATATGAAACAGTTCTAAGAATAATAACGGCTATTAAGAAACGATAGGAGAAAAGATCGTAGTTTTTTTTTTTTTTGGCTTAAAAAAAAAAAAAAACAACCAATGAAATACAGTATCTATATTTCGGTAATCAATAAATGATTCTGCAAAATAAGTTCGGTTGCAAATCGCGTTTAGTCAGAATATCACGAACCAAAATAATTTTGTTTGACCAAGAATGTTAAAATTTCATCAATAAGCAAAAATAAATGAATCCTATATATTGTGGCAAGGCACAATAAACGCTTAAGTTTTCATTAATGGGAGGCATAGTGACCTAATGTTATAGATTAGTTTACAGTAGGGAGTCTCTCGTAAGCTGGCGTGAGAGATTCAAGGTTGGGGGGTAAAAGAACGCCAGGATCGCCCTTCACCTCAGATCCTGCAAAAAAATCAAACAGTTGTTTAGTTGTAGGAAGCCTCGCCCATATGTTGCTGTATACAGTTAATACGCTGTAAGTTAGGTTTTGGTTTCCTTTTGTCCACTTCTGGTATGTTCAAAATGGAAGTTTACCTTCCCCAATTTAGTTTCAGCAGGGACTCTATAATAATTAAGTTTATGTAACGATGGCCTTCGGACACAGCCACCCCACCCCAAACCCGGAAGAGCTAGGGTATCAAAGGGTCCCGATCAGTAGTAAAGATTGGTGTGGAAATATACGACTATTCGCCCTCCTCGCCCATCCGCGAGACCACCCCTTTCCATGCGTACCCTCTAACGAAGGTTTTTTTGAAGTCTTATTGAGGATCGACACAATAAAACGTTGTAGTAACAAATTGTACATTACATAAATTTTGGCGCCCAAAGCGTGGGGCTAACTAAAGTCGAGATTATCAATAATATGAAATATTTTGCGTTAGTAGCCACACAACCCCTGCGAGTACCTGAGTTTGATTGGCGTTGCAAGCATACGAGTTTTGATGACGGGTATGAAGTGCTTATCTCAAAATGGTATGTTGACGGCGAAAAAGTATTGCATGTAGAAGTATCAAATGTATATGTATTGGATCTTGGAGTCTGGCTAAGATCTGGCTAAGTATACAGAATATATAGATAACATTCTACACCATAGCTATTGCAAACACAGATCTCGTATCATGCTACATAGGCATATCGCTACCGAGAAAAGGGAATGTAATTGAAAAGATAGGCACTGTAAATAACGACCTTCTAATGATAATAGCAATAGACTAATAATATATTATTTCCTTCTTCTTATATCTAAACACTGTCAAGTAGCAAACTTTTCTCTGCATTAGGTTCATTATAAATGCCCCCTTTATATCCTTGAAATTTGAATAATGATGCCTATCGAACAAAGTCCTCAATTTGTCCGCCTTCATCTGACGTCGCGGAAAAAAATTGTGTTATTTGTTGTCAGTCTATGACAAATACTCAGTCCTGTTATATTGACAAGTGTAAGCATAATTTTCACAAAGGTTGTCTGGAAAGTTGGTTACAAAAACACCACACTTGTCCAGATTGTGCGTCTGCACTAGAGACACAAAATTTTAAACTAGTAAGAGGAAATTGTTAACCTCGTTCAAAGGAAACCGAGCCTCCAGTTGAGTGCCCGAGTTCTCGCGTGGTGACACGAAATTTAGCTAGAGCCATGCAAGAAGTCGCAACCCAACGAGACGCCCCTGATCCTCGCTCTCTTGAAGTGAGCGATGGGCTGTAGCTACAGCTTGATGCCAACCCTCCAGACGCAGTTCCACCGAGAGGTGTGTATCAGAATACCAGAAGGAGGGGTCGTCCATATCGATCAGCTAACACACGCCGTGAAGAGCCTGTGTCGGCTGATTACTAAATTATACAGACTATGATCGAGCAAACCGTGTCATGATTAATGTCTTCATTGAACGTGAGCCCACGTTCCCCTGCACAGGTTCCCTTATCATTGTCCCCTCCAATTTAATCAGGCAGCCGTACATAGGTCAATGCAGAAATGGAATTTAGATTTCGATGGTGCGGCAGAAGGTGTAAGTGTGGATGAATTCATGTGTCGTGTAAAAGTGCTCACAGACAAAACTTTAGATGGAGACTTGAATGCCTTGTGCAAACATATGCATGTACTTTTCGTGGGCCAAGCTCGAGAGTGGTTTTGGCGATACCACAAAGAAGTGGATCGCATTATCTGGTCAGATTTTTACTCCTCCTTACGACAGCAGTATAGAGATTATCGTTCTGAATTTACAAGTAAAGAACAAATACGGTCGCGTAAGCAAAGAAACGGTGAAACTTTCGCTAACTTCTATGAAGCAGTGATATCTCTTATTGATCGTCTGTTCGTATAGAAGAGGCAGAGTTAATCGAAATTTTGAAGAACAATCTGCTTCTAGAAGCACGCCACAAATTGCTATATCAATCAGTACATTCGGTAGGTCAGTTGCGAAGATATGTGCAAATGCATAAAAACTTGGTAAATGAGTTAAGTGGTCGCACGGAAGGAGTCTCCAGAAGAAAACCGGGAGTGCAGCGACGACAAATGTATGCCGTGGATGAACTTGACGCAGATGTAAGCCCCGCAGTAGATGGTAGTGGGGAACCGGAGCTCGCAGCTATCCGCCACTCAAACGTAACCTGTTGGAATTGCGATTTGCAAGGACATGTGTGGGAAAACTGTCTTGCACAGCGTCGAATATTTTGCTACGGATGTGGAACTATTAACGTATACAAGCCACAATGTAAGATATGCATTCAGCGCATGTCGGAAAACCGGCAGAAGGGTTTGTCCACCAACAACCGGATGCCCCCGACCAGTTGAAAACTACTGCTCAAGCAGCATGCACCAATCCTACCGCTGATATCGTTCGTCCTGATGTCATTTTGAAACGTTCCCAGGAGGATCCGATTAGTCCGGTAGACTTTCCTAGTTTTCTTCCTTACCACGAGCGGCTGAGAAATTATTTAGAAGTTAGACATGCAATTTTTAGTGAAATTAGGCCATTAAGATCTAGAAATGCATTGCGATGCAACAATTATTTTAAGCGAATGTAAAAATATCGTAAACTAATAGTTTCCGCAATTTTTAATAATAAAAATGACTCACGTTGTTACGCCGAAGTGTCCTTTTTGCAGTTTACGGAACACGGTCTGTTAGATACCGGTGCGAGTGTGAGCTGCATTGGATCTTCACTGTCTACGGAAAAGCTTTCTGCTTTTTCTGAATTTAAGCCTCTCAAATCGCACGTTTGCACCGCAGTTGGAAAATATCATGAGGTAGTGGGAGTTATTACAGCTTTAATGGCTTATAATGAAATATTAAAACCTATGCAGCTTTATGTTATACCATCAATAAAGCAGAGGCTCATATTAGGTGTAGATTTTTGGAAGACTTTCGCCTTAGCTCCAAATGTGATTGGATGTATTGAATCGCCCTCTAAAGAAATAGAAAATAGCGGCCCCTCAAGTCATGTGTATCCTTTAACCAAGGTAGAACTGCAACAGCTGGAGGTGGTGAAAAGTCTTTTTCCTAACTGTCGCAAAGGTTAATTCAACATCATATCGAGGTTGGCGCCGCAAAGTCCGTCAAACAGCGTTTTTACCGTGTCAGCCCAGCAGTTGAAAACTTCTTAATGCCGAAATTGATCGTATGTTAGAACTAGATGTTATCGAGCCATCTACCAGTGCTTGGAGCTCACCGATGCGCCTGGTTATTAAACCTAATAAAATTCGTCTGTGCTTAGATGCGCGTAAACTGAACGAGGCCACAAAAAAAGATGCCTTTCCGTTGCCCAGTATTGAGGGAATTTTTTCACGTATGCCCAAGGCCAACATAATATCAAAATTGGACCTAAAAGATGCATATTGGCAAATTTAATTGACTGAAGATTCAAGGTCGTTGACAGCATTCACCATTCCTGGTCGCCCGCTGTACCAATTTAAGGTCTTGCCTTTTGGCCTATGCATTGCGCCCTCCACCATGTGTCGCCTCATGGACGACATTATTCCTCTTGATCTTCGACATTGTGTATTTGGGTACTTATTGTACATTGTGTATTAGGTACCAACTTAACACTGAACATTGACAAAAGTCATTTTTGCGTGAATAGAGTTAATTATCTAGGGTATGTAAAAGGAAGCGGTGGTATCCATACGGAAAAAACCTTAAGCAGGTTCGCGGGTTCTTAGGAGTATGCGGCTGGTATAGACGTTTTATATATAATTAGAAGAAAAAGTTTGTTTGGCCAGCAGAAGCCCAAGAGGCTATGGAAAACTTAAAAACCATTCTTACCACTGCACCTGTATTACGGAATACCGATTTTCCAAAAAAAATTCTACCTTCATTGCGACGCCAGCAATTATGGAATAAGGGCTGTTCTTGTTCAACTTTCACCTAATAATGACGAAATGCCAATCGCGTTTATGTCAAAAAAGTTGAGTCGCGCCCAACGCAATTATAGTGTGACGGAGCGTAAGTGTCTGGCCGTAATCTTGGCTGTTGAAAAGCTTAGGTCCTACTTAGAATTACAGGAGTTTGAAGTGGTCACAGATCACTCGAGTCTATTGTTGGTAGACTCTCTAGGTGGATTTTTCGGCTGCAGCCTTATAACTTTACAATTTCGCACCGAAAAGGAAAAGACCATATCGACCCCGATGCGATATCGAGGTTGGGTGAGGCTGAATTGGCAGAGCTGGAAAATGGCCCAATAATAGATTTATAATTAGCTGCTTTCTTTAATCCAGAATATGTAAAGTTGAAAGAGAAATTTACTGTGCAGCAGTCTAAATTTCCAGATATTAAAATATCTAATCAATTTATTTATATCAAAACCTAACATGCGAATGGAAACAAAACGCATGATAACAGCGTGTGGAAATTATGGGCTCCTAATAGTCTTAGGAGCGATGTGCTCCTACATGCTCATAACAGTGGCATTTCGTCGCACCGTGGAATGCTCAAAACTATCGAGAAATTACGTAGAAATCGTTTTTGGCCTGGATTAGCGAACGATGTGCGTGATTACATTCGTAACTGCGACACGTGCAAAGAAACCAAAGCGCCCAACTATGTTCTTCGCCCACCTATGGGCTTGCAATCCGTTACATGTAGACCATTCCAGAAGCTTTATATTGATTTATTGGGGCCCTACCCAAGAAGCAAGAGTGGTCATGTGGGATTACTAATTGTGTTAGATCATTTTAGTCAATTTCATTGGCTGCATCCGTTAAAAAAATTCAACTCGTCCTCTGTTCAGGTGTTTTTATTAAAGCAAGTATTTCACTGTTTCGGAGTGCCCGAGACCCTGGTTAGTGACAACGGCACACAGCTCCGAGCCAACGATTTTAATGCGTTTCTCACGGAACTGGGCATCAAACACGTTTATACAGCGTTATACTCGCCTCAGAGCAATGCGGCAGAACGAGTAAATCGTTCTCTCTTAGCAGCTGTCCGTGCATACCTTAAAAAGGAGCAAACCGAATGGGATAGATACATTTCGGCCATTTCGTGTGCACTAAGATCATCCTTGCACCAATCTTAAGGTTGCTTCCCATATAAAGCTCTTTTTGGATTGGACATGATTACCCATGGAGCAGATTATCGTCTCTTAAGAGAAGTGTCACTTTTAGAAGAGCCCATACGGCCATTACAAAGAACAGATGATTTGGCCTTGCTTAAAAAAGATATCCAAGCCAATACTCGCAAAGCATATGAAAATAATACGGCGCAATATAATTTACGGTCCAAGCCTGTTTCCTTTAAAGATGGCCAAGAAGTTTTTCGGCGGAACTTTGCTCTCAGCAAATTCTCGCAGAATTTCAACGCGAAATTGGGACCACAATTTGTCAAGTGTCGGATTAAGAAGAGGCTTGGCACGCAAAAGCTATTCGTTGATAATTCCCGCTAATCTTCCAACTACCGTCTCAGATTATCGGGTGATGTAATGGTCGATGAGACCAACCAAGAAAATAAACACAGTTCCACCACATATCGTTTACGACAAAAATGTCACCTAACAGACAAAAGCTTGCGCTTTTAAAGTAGCAACTAAAGCTTTTGCTAATGTGCTTAAAAAAAGTCGAGCATTTGTAAGCTTGCACCGCTCATATATCTCCACATGTGATCTTTATAAGACCACCCCCAACTTCGTTGTCTCCACTTGTCATCCGGGAGCATGAGATTTTTCTTCGGAAGCCTATAAAAACCCGCGGATATTAGCAGAAGGCCTTTTTCTGATATAACCCCCCCAAGGTTACATATTGGTCGTGGTTACATAGAAAGCTGAGAAAAACAAAATTATATTTTCGGATACGAAAAAAAGCGTTAAATCAGCCATATATTTTTTTTGAGAACAATTGGACACGGAAGGACCCAGAACTGCTTGCGTAGTCACAATCCCCGGTGAACCAAGACGCTCACGTGTGACGGACAACCAAGACCCTATTCTAAGGGCATCTCATCTCTGCTTCACTTTTAGGAGCTTTTTATAAAGCTGAGAGGACGGAAATGTGATGAAGGTATGCGCACATAATAATATTTTTTCAGACCGTGAAAAATAATATAGTGTAATTCTATAGAGCCTGATTATTTCGATCGTCCTCATCCGAATCGTTGCTAGTGCTCCATAAGATAACTAAGACAAAAAAAAAAGTGCTGCCCCAGCCAACCAGCATAATTCTGGGTTATGGGCTAATCTTCTGCCCACCAGAGTGCCATTCTCTCGAAGCACGTCTGCAGTGCCGATTGGAGCAGCCGACGGGTCTAGGAGGCATTGAAGCTCATGGCGATCTCATCAACCCCATCCGGATCCCCATCACCAACCTAGTGCAAAATAGAACGCCAACAAAACTACCAAATTAAATGAACAAAAAAACAAAATATTTTAAAATTATTAGGTGCAGTCCATAGGAGTTAAACCCTTTCTGGCAGGGAATTAGAAATATTGAAATTTTGTTATTCCATTTTTTTGTGTGTGTACGCAAGTAAATGTGTTCAAAGCAAGTCAGCAGTGCACTCAAGCAGAAAAAACGAAAGCCCGCAGCAACAAAACCAAAAAATACAAATATAAAAAACAAAAGAAAAAAAATGTATATATGCATAATTAACCAACAAACTTTTAGTGTACCCGTGATTAAAGAAAAATAACGAGATCAAGAAGATCAATACCATACCCACCCACAACTCATGAACTAAACAACACCGTCGCCAGCGTTGGAAGGCCTTTCACCGCCGTTGCATGTAAGTCACCACACTTCCTTCTTCCTCTCTTACATTTTTTTGAGCGTGTCAGCGCTCTGAAACATTTCTCGTTGCGTTGTCGCATCTGCAAACAGACATATGTTCATTCATAGAGCTTTCAGCTAAGTGAGTGTGCAGGTGCAGTGTGATATAAGTATATATATATCAGTTTTGTAATGATTGCAGTCGCACGTCAGTGCTGGTTGGCTTGGATATTAATAATTAATTTTATTCAGTTTTGATAATGTGCGCTTAGCCTATGGACATACATATATACTTATGTATATATTTTTTTTCTTGTTTTTATTAAAAATTGAAATTTTTTTTGGATATAACAAGAAATTTGAAAATGTTGGAATATAAAAATACAAAAGTAGTAAAGGTATAAAAATTTTGTTTCAACATACATTTTATTGTAATATTTCGCTTATTTGTAAAAAATTTTTTTTTTTCATTCGGTTGATTAGGCCGTCATATATTTTTATTTTATTATTTTTTTTGTGTATATTTTTGGAATTCTAATTCATAAAGAAAATTTTGGATTATTAAGAGTTAAAAATTTTTAATCTATTCTTATGAACTTTTTGTTTTTTATCTTTACTATCTTTAATAAAAATGTTGTCATTATCTTCTATTTTCTCTACTATATATGGTCCTAAATATACTGAGTCTAATTTGTGCCCTGTTTCGTTTCTTATAAGTACTTTATCTCCTACTTTTAATTCAAAATTTTTTGTTCTTTCATCATATGATAATTTCCTATTAGCCTTGGCTTTTTCTAACATACTTCTAGCTCTTTTGAATGCTTTTTCTAATCTAAACTTTATTTCCTTAGAATAGTCGTCTAAATTATATATAGGATCTATGTAATTAGTTTTGTTTAATTCTATGAACTGTTTTGGTAGTCTGCCAAATACTAGTTCGTATGGACAATACTCATGCGTTGCTGATGGTGTCGTGTTGAAGCAATAAGTGATATATTGAATCCAGACATCCCAATCAGATTTGTCTGCAGTGATGTATGAACGAATGTATTCATTAAAAGTTCGATGACTTCGTTCTATTGTCCCAACTGTCTGGTGGTGGTGTGCTGTTGAAGTTATGTTTTTGATACCAAGGTACTTACATAAATCTTCTATAACTGAATTTTTATATTCTGTACCCATGTCCGTAATGAACGTCTTCATTGGACGGTATTTCAAAATAAAATCTTCAAATATAGCTTTAGCTACGACTTTGCACTTTTGTTTGGAATAGGTATGGCAACTAGATATTTTGTTAAGTCACATATCAGTGTAACTGCATATTAGTTGCCTTGCTTTGATTTTGGTAGTGGACCGATCGTGTCTACTATTACTCTATCAAAAGCATTGATTGGGGTTTCTGTAATTGTTAAAGGAGTTTTTGTATGTGTTGTCACTTTTGATTTTTGGCATTTTTGACATTTTTGTATATACTCAGTAATATATCGAGTCATACCCTTCCAAAAATAATATCTTTTGACCTTGGCCAAGGTTTTTGTAATGCCTGTGTGACCTGCTTGTATTGGATCATTATAAAATGTAGACAGTATTGTTTCTTTTTCTTTTTCTTATTTTATTAGGGTCACCGGGTTGAGTAGCGCTACTCTTAATGTTTTCAATATTTTATTGCCCATTTGTTTGAAATTATCAATTGAAACTTGTTCAAAGATATTTTCCCAAGGTGCCACTTTGAGTTGGCTGATTTCATTTATACCGGCTTGCCTTTCAAGCCTTTGGAAGAACTGACCTAAGTCAAGAATTCCATTAGTATATAAATCGGTAACATCATATCTTGCAGTAATTTTCTTCCCATGTTTAAAGAAACATAGCATCTTTTTTACATGCAAGGTCACTACTTTTCGTACATCGTCATTTTTTATGTTGCATATCTTTGAGTTCTTTTATATTAATACGCGAAAGTGCGTCTGCTACGAAATTATCTTTTCTCTTTAGGTATTCTACTGTGAAGTCATATTCTTCAAGCTCTAGCCGCATGCGAGTTAATTTTGAACTGGGATTAGTCATAGAAAAAATATATGTCAATGGTCTGTGATCCGTTTTAATAGTAAAGTGTTTGCCATAAATATATGGATATATGGTCTAAAATGGGTAATTGCCCAATGAATTGCCGCTAACTCTTGTTCTGTTGTGCCCTTATTGCTTTCCCCTTTTGTTAATGAACGAGATGCATAAGCTATTGGGAGCTGAATTCCTTCACGGTTCTGAGTTAGAACCGCTCCGCAAGCTTGTTTACTAGCATCTGTTATAATGCAAAATTCTTTAATGCAAAATTTATAATGTGGGGTGCATAATCTAGTTAAGTGCCGTGAATAATCGGCGAAGTTTTTTATAAATCGACGATAATAATGCAGAATGCTACCACTCGTCTCGCGCTGTCTGCATCATGAGGGGCAGGGTAATTTTTGATGACGTCAAATTTCTTGTCATCTGGCAATACTCCTTTGTCAGTGCATTTGTGACCTAAAAATGTCACTTCATGCATGAAAAATAAACATTTTTCTGGATGCAACTTTAGGTTATATTTCCTACATACATTAAAAACATCAGTTAAGTTTTTAATCATGTGTTTTTCGGAACATCCTATCACCATTAAGTCATCCATATAAAGGAATGCCTGAGAGGGTTCTAAACCCGACAATGCTATAGTCATCATTCTCTGAAATGAATTTGGTGCTATTTTAAGACCAAATGGTAATCGCGTGAAGCGATATGAGCCATTGCTCGTTGAAATATATGTTATATTTCTTGAATTTTCTTCAAGTTCAATTTGGTGGAAACCTGACATTAAGTCAGGGCATGAAAAATATTTAGCTCTGCCCAGTTGGTCTAGAATATCATCAATTCTGGGGAGCGGGAATTTATCAGAAAGTAGTTTTTTGTTGATTTGGAGATAGTCAATTTGGTAATGATTTTTTCGGAACTAACAAGAGAGGGCTGTTATACTCGGATACAGACGGTTCTACGATTTTGTCATTTATTAATTTCCCTACTTGTTTTTGAAATTCTTCAACGTGGCTATGCGGGCTTCTGTAGTTTTTAATATAAATGGGTTCATCATCTTTAGGTCTTAATGTTTGTTTATAAAAATTATTTGTCGCTATTGGTTCGGTTTCCAGTCCGAACACATCACTATACTTAGTGCATAATTCTGTTAGTTGACTTTTGAATTGTTCTGGAAAATTTTTCATTAATTTTGAAAGTATTTGTTCGCTTCTATTTTCTGGATTGGTGCTATGAATGTCGTAATCTGTTAAATTTTCATATTGGATTTTGTTTACTTTGACCAATTGGTCGAAATTAGTTGTGTTTAGAAGGCGAATGTATACATGTTTGGATGCTGCTATTGTATTTGCAACATAAATTCCATTATGTATTTCTTGATTAGGAACAAATATATAATCATTTACTGTATTAATGTCTATTTTTCGAATTACTTGGGATCTGGCTGGCAAGAGAACTGTATTGTTGCCAGCACTATATGTTATCGGAACATGAATTGGATAATTTAAATTTTGAGGTCTAATTATAAACCAATCTTCACTTGGTTTGAAATCTAATTGACAATTGAATTTATGAATAAAATCAATGCCTATTATTCCATCACACGGTATTGAAAAATCGGAATCTACTAAATGAAATTCGTGTGAAATAATATATTTTGTTGATTGAAGTTCTATTGAAGACGTTCCTTGAGATTTTATTACACCTTGGCCTATGCCTTGGAAGTTTATAATTTTTTCTTCTTGAATTTTGAAATTGTCTGAATTTATTTTTAAAAGTGAGATATCTGCACAAGTATCTATTAGGAATGTGAGTTTATTTTCAGTTGAATGATTATAAAAGGTGACAAATATATTACGACTGTAATTGATGAAATGAACTTTTACATATACTGGTTATTTCCTAAAGGGTTCTGAGAGTTTTCCGGCATTTTTTGCGCCATTCTCACATTGTTACTATTATAACCTTGGTTGGAGTTACCTCGGCCTCTTCCTCTATTTTGGCCTCGTCTTCCTCCACGGTTATTGTAATTATTGTTGTTGTTACCGCAAGGGTTGTTATTGTTGTGGTTGTAATTACGCCACGATTATAACCTCGGCCTCCTCTATTATTGTTGTTTGCCCTTCGTTGATAATACAGGACAGTGTTACTTTGACCTGTTATCTCCGTGCAGCTATTGACAAATTTGGAAACGGCATCATTCATATTTATGAATGTGCCTGCCTGCATGATAAGTTTTACCTTATCAATTGAACAATTTTGGGTCATAGCTTTTACAGCTGTTGTAGTGCTGTATTTGTTTGCTAGTGATTGGTTTAGACCTTCACTGATATAGGCGCCTTCAAAGGCCTTTGCCAGTTTTTCCACCTCTTGGGTGTATTGGTTAGCCTTTTTATTTTTCTGTTGCAGATTAAGAAGCTTAGCAGATACTACTTCTACCGATTCTCCTTTTACTGCATTTGATAGTTGCGTAATGATTGCAGCAATTGTCTGCTCATTACTTATCAAATTTCTCGCATGGCCTTTTAGCTTTGTTTTTATAAGGCTTATGGCTGTTAGCTCAACCTTTTAAGGTTTCTAATAGATTCAAAGAATCTAGAAAACTTTGTAGATTTTCCGGCTTACCGTCAAACTCTGGTATCAGAGATGTGGCTATTGTGGCTGTTTGTGAGATGTTTACTAATTTTATGTCTTCTATTTGGTCGTTTGTCAGGAGTGACTTATCAAACTTTACCGGCGTGTTTAATGCTGATGGTAAATAAAGCTGGAGACTGTACTTTTCGTTTAAGCTTACCAGATTATCCCTTAGACGTTGTAAAATGTCAGAAGTTTGGATTCTGTGTAAGCTTGTGAGTTTATGCTGCCACTCCTCAATTAAACTCCTGATTTCATTGTATTCATATACAAGAATCTCAGTGTGTTTAATTATGGTTGGTTGCAAAACTGGTGCGCTCTTATTTAGGCACTTATATGATTTGTCGAAATTCGATCTATGCAGCTTTATTTTTTCAACTATCTGGTGCCACTCCATGTGGCACTTCTTTATTTAAATCTTATTTATGTAATCGGACCATTACTATTGTTGCTGGTCTCAAAATTGGGTGTTCTTCAGTAATTATTTTGACTGAGACATATGGCAACGTATTGAGTACTAGTCCCTTTTCTATCTTCTGGCAATGTCTTAACGGACTTGTGTTAGTGCCGTAAGTTTCTATATATTCTTGTTCGAATTCATATACTGTAATGAATTCGCTGTGTAATCGATAATATAGTGCGCGAATACGATAATCTGGCTCATCTCTATATGTGAGCATAATAATGGATTCTATATCTGTCATTGTTAAAGAAAATTTTTGAATTTTAGATTTTTTCTAAATCGTTTGAACTACTCAAGTAACCTTTTTTGATTTTTTTGTTATGCATCGCATTAATTTTGAGTCCTAGAGAAATGACAGATGCCACGGCTATGATAAGCAATAGAATTGCAATGTCTTCCAAGTTTTCTTTATGATCGATTACTTTAACATTATTGATCACATTTGCGGCTGATTTTTCAACCTTGGACTCGTTCGAGCCCATTTTAGTGAAAATGTCTTAGATCTTTGTATTCTAACTGAACGAATTATTACTTTTTAATTTCATCTTTTCAATTTAAAATTCTCGTATATTCTCAAAGCTTAGTAATGTTTTTGTACTTATGTGCAATTAGATATATATATTTTTTTTTCTTTGTCTTTTTTTTTTTTTTAAATCTATTTTAATTTTTTTTTAGTTTCTGTCATTTTTAATAATTTTTCTTTAAAAACTGTTCAATAATTGTAAAATTCATTATAAACTGATTTAGGAAAAGGAAAAAAATTTGTTAGTAAAAACCCTAACATATTTTAGTATTTTTATAGTAGCGCTTTCGCGCATCGGCTTGAATTAGAGTTTATATATAAGGGCAATTAAGGCATTGGCAGGTTGTTTCTCGATGATTTCGAGATTCTTTATTTGTTCATTTCTCTCCTAGGGCGTTGTCGCTGTCTTGATAAGATCCTGTAGAAGTCTTCTTTGTTGAAGCAGTTTAATCCTTCTTCCGCTTCTTTTGGTTTTCTTCTTTTCCTTCTTCTGTTGTCGTGCCCGGTACTCAGCTATTGTGAGTGGGCGTGGTCCATCGTTGGGTTACACCTCTAAAGCCTCTTGCAGGCTGGGTGCATCCCTTTGCTCAACAGGAGCAGCTTCTTCCAGTCCAACGTTGCTCATTTACTTCCTGCGTTGGTGCAAAGGGCGGACTGCCTCTCACACTTTTGGTATCTGCTGCTGCTGTCCGGGGCCTATGGGCTTAGGCGGTGCCGGTGCTGGTCATCGCACAGGCTGTCTTTGGTTAACACGTTCGTGTCATCTGTTAAGTTTCTTTTGTTGTTGTTAAATTTGCTTTCTCAGTTGTTGTCGTTGATTCAGATTTTGTTAGTTGTTGTTGATGTTGTTGCTTGTCACTTTGTTGCACAATGTATATTGCAATTTTCGTTCATATCATTGGCGTCATTGAAAGTGTAAAATTAATCAATCTTTGTTTGACGCAATCTCATTATGCATTATTATTAATTTATTATAATAATTTTTTTTTTTTTTTAATAATTGTTTTTTTTTCACAACAATTTCAACATTTTAATTTCTGTTCACTTTTTTTAACACAAACGGCAAACCACTGTAACGGTCGCCATATGATATAAGTATATATATATCAGTTTTGAAATGATTGCAGTAGCACGTCAGTGCTGGTTGGCTTGGATATTAATAATTGATTTTATTCAGTTTTGATAATGTACGCTTAGCCTATGGATATACATATATACTTATGCTGTTATTCGTTAACAGCTACAAAGAGAGGGAGAGTGAGTAGCTCGCATATGCCTGTATTAGTGAGCATATATATTGCTTACGGAATGCGCTCAGACGGAGCGTGGGATCTGCAGCGTAAGCATAAACGGTCAGCTAGTGAGGCTAGGGAACCGCGCTGCGTAATATGAGACCGAGCCACTACAAAAAGTGGCTCTGGGCTTGTTTACGTTATTATTGTTATTGTATGCAACAAAGTGCTGCATACTTTATATTTGAATACAGGGTATTCTGTACGGGCATATACGCACTACAGCAGATCGCGAGAGATCTTTCGACCACGCTTTTTGTTTGTGATTTAATTATGCATTGAGATATACATATATAACGTAACATAATAACAAAACAGCTGATCAGTAACAATTAATCGTGCATATGCTCAGAATGAGCTTTTCACGCTTCGAGCCCTTGCATAACTCGAAAGTTTAGAGCGGAGGATCGTATTTTTTTTTTTTGCATGATTTTGTTAGGACTTCAAAAACGATGCGTGTTCAATATATACATACGTACCCCGACTAACGTCGTACAGCATCGATTCGTTTTTTTATTATACTGGCACGACATATGAAACAATTCTAAGAATAATAACGGCTATTAAGAAACGATAGGAGAAAAGATCTTATTTTTCTTTGCTGGCTTAAAAAAAAAAAAAAAAAAAAAAACAAATGAAATGCAGTATCTATATTTCGGTAATCAATAAATGATTCTGCAAAATTAGTTTGGTTGTAAATCGCGTTTAGTCAGACTATCACGAACCAAAATAATTTTTGTTTGACCAAGAATGTTAAAATTTCATCAATAAGCGAAAATAAATGAATCCTATATATTGTTGCAAGGCACAATTAACGCTTAAGTTTTCATTAATGGGAGGCATAGTGACCTAATGTTATAGATTAGTTTACAGCAGGGAGTCTCTCGTAAACTGGCATGAGAGATTCATGGTTGGGTGGGTAAAAGAAAGCCAGGATCGCCCTTCACCTCATATCATGCAAAAAAATCAAACAGTTGTCACCCATATGTTGCTGGATACAGTTAATACGCTGTAAGTTAGGTTTTGGTTTCCTTTTGTCTACTTCTGGTATGTTCAAAATGGAAGTTTAGCTTCCCCAATTTAGTTTCAGCAGGGACTCTATAATAATTAAGTTTGTGTAACGATGGCCTTCGGACACAGCCACCCCAAACCCGGAAGAGCTAGGGTATCAAAGGGTCCCGACCTCCGCTGTGCGCCTGAGGTCTACAGGAAATCCAGTAGTACAGATTGGTGTGGATATATACGACCATTCGCCCTCCGACTTTACCGCGAGACCACCCCATTCCATGCGGACCCTCTAACGAAGGTTTCTTTTGAATTCTTATTGAGGATCGACACAACAAAACGTTGTAGTAACAAATTGTACATTACAATCTACTCTCTTGCCTAGATGGCGCTGCTATCGACACAATAAGGTCATTGGAGCCTACCGACACTAATTACGACAAGGCCTTGGAATTGCTTATTAAGCGATTCGATAATAAATTATTGCACTTTCAGGGCCAAGTACGGGTTATATTCGGTATTATTATTATATATTACGCGAGCTGAGTGATAAAATCAACGCACATCTTCGAGCACTCAGCACCATGGCATCAGCCCAGGAGCTTGCTGACGGACTGCTCATCCACATCATTGGCCGCAAGCTTGATCAAGTCAGTCAAGAGAGATGGGAAGAGGCACTTTCAGCAGATAAATTGCCAACGTGGAAGGATATGTCAGCATATCTGGAAAAGAGATGTCGCATGTTGGAAAACTTGAAGAGCGCTACGGCACATACACCTAGCCTGCAGGTGGCAAAAACTCATCCAAAGCAAATCGCAACACACTTATTGCCTCATCTAATCAAGAACTTTGTCACTTTTGCGAATCTAAAGATCATTATCTTGCTAAATGCACTCGATTTTTAAATTTGTCACCCAATCTGCGCCATAATGAAGCCAAACGTATGCACCTTTGCTTGAATTGCTTACGAAAGGGCCATAGCTTGCAGCAGTCCCGATCAGACCATTGCAGACAATGTCAATATAAACACCACTCTTTGCTGCACATGACTCCAAACTTAAGTCTCACGTTTAATCATAGTGCTCAAAAAACGCAGGCTGCTAGAGATATGCCTTCTCATATTCCGTCTCCGCTGCCGCAAAACTCATCAGCTCTCATTTCGAATACCTCTGATATCACACCTGAAGCTCAGAACGTCAAGCCTGCTGAGTACGTGTTGCTCTCCACGGCTATCGTATATGCCAGGAGCCGCTCTGGAGCATACATACCCTGCCGCGCATTGCTGGACTCTGCTTCTCAGCTCAACTTTATTACCAGCAGACTCGCCAAAACTCTTCAGTTGACAACTCATCATTCGAACGTCTCGATTTCAGGCATTGGCGAAGCAGCTTTAACCTCTAACTTGTCTGCCGATGTTCCTGCTCAGTCGCATGACAGAAAATTCAGCACAGTATTTTCCGCCGTCATAACGCGTACAACAACAGAATATTAGCCTCATTTTGAAATCGACGTTGCCGGTTGGAAAATTCACAAAAACATCAAAGTCGCTGACCCATCGTTCTTTAAGAGCCACCGGATCGATCTACTACTGGGTGCTAGCCTATTTTTCGAGCTCATTTGTGTTGGTCAGATTCGCATTGACAATAACTTGCCGAGACTCCAGAAGACGAAACTCGGGTGGATCGTCTCTGGCGGACTTTCGCGTAAAACATTTTTAGCTGTTCTTCACAATGAGACCAACCCATGCCCAGTAGAGGATTCGCTGTCCTGCAGAGTCAAGCGCTTTTGGGAGGTCGACAAATGCTGTGGCTCCACCCCCATTCCTTATGATGAAGACGCTCTCTGTGAGAAATTATTTGTGCAAGGCTGCACACGCCTCATCTCAGCCCAATATTCCGTGTGCCTGCCTGCGAAAACGAACTTCGATGCCTTGGGTGATTCTTATCATCGCGCTTTAAGACGGTTCAAAGCTCTCGAATGCAAGCTTAGCAGAAATCACCAACTAAAGAATAAATATTCTGCGTTCAAGCAAGAATATATAAGTCTGGGGCATATGTCGCTTTTCACTAACAACCAAACTAAAGCTCAGTTTTATTTGCCACATCACTGTGTGGAAAAGCCGGACAGCACGTCAACGAAATTGCGCGTCGCTTCTGACGGATCCGCTAAGTCGACATCAGGCGCATCCCTAAACGATTTGCTACTAGCTAGTCCATCCATTCAGCCAAAAATCTTTAACACACTGGTTAGATTTCGTCTTTTCAAGGTTGCAGTCTGCGGTGACATCTGCAAGATGTATCGTTGCGTACGCATAACACCTCCAGACCAGCTCGAAAATCCACATGACCGGATTAAAATATACTCTTTGGATATGGTTACATACGGAACTAAGCCTGCTGCGTTTTTAGCCATCCGCACGATGCAACAGCTTACCTACGACGTGGAGCACAATTTCCCACTGGCTGCCAAGATCATCCGCCGGGACTTCTATGACGACGATTTGCTCTCTGGAGGTGATTCCATTGAGGAAGCCAGTCAAATTCGACATCAAGTAAAGCAGCTGTTAGCAAAATACCACTTTCCAATACGGAAATGGTGCTCGAATGAGCCTGCCGCTCTCGAGGGTGAATCGGAGTCCGATAGGCAAAAACTGATGGAGTTCCACGACGGTATCAACATTGCTAAAGCTCAGGGCCTAGCCTGGGACCACAATTTGCTCTTCAACTTTTCAGAAATACTACCCAAAGGCTCTGGGACGAAACGAAGTACTTTGTCAACAATAGCCAGATTCTACGATCCTCTGGGATTAATCTCAACCATCATCACCAAACTGAAGATTTTTCTTCAAGCACTTTGGAAGGAGAAGGTCAACTGGGACGAAATCCTTCCGCAGTCATTGCATTCAGTTTGGGTTCAGCTTACTTCGCAACTCTCATTTGTTCGTAGTCTGAAATTTCCACGATTTGCCCCTAGCAAATAATGAAATACATGGTGTAACATACAACGTATGTAAGCGAGCTGATGTCCGTGTAGCGTCTAGCTGAGCACGCGCTGGTTCCGGCACAGTGAAGTCGGCTGGGGTGAGTTGACTAAGAAAGGAATAAGCTACCTACTCGCAAGCTTTTATAATTATATATTAAAATTCGCGTGCTATTAAGATGTCCAGATCGATTGCACAAACAAAATTACGCGGGTTAAGAAAAATCGACAGAGTTACAGAAATTTGTACTAGACTGGTTAGGGACTGTAGCTGTATATGTTGTTGTTATGCTGCGCTGGTATCAATGCGACAGCGGTTGCCCACCGTACCATGATCACCGGGGCCGCTTGACCAGACAAATGGTCGGTGATCCCTAAAACAACACAGATTAAATTACCCTAACATTCCGACGACGCATGGCTCCAACATAAATAAGGCAATTTAGCACATAATTGTAAGTTTGTTACACATATTTATTTTTGTGGTGAATCGTGGAGTTAACTCGAAATTTTTCTTAGCCATTATATATTTTTAATAATAGAAAAAAGAAAAATAATAAAAGACTTATATTACACATGGATAACGAATTTTTCTAGGCGAGAATCTAATTTGGTCTATGATCCGAATTGATAAAACAAAAATTGTTCCTTATTTTTTCTTGTTCGGCAAAAATATTCATTTACATTTTTTTTTAATTTAGCAAAAGCTTTATCGCTCACTTAAAAACTAGAGTATTCTCTTAAAGTGTTCTCTTTAACGATTCGTTTGCTCTTTAACGCGGCATAAAATTATTCAATTTATAAAGGTTTTTTTTTTTATTAGGCCATTCTCTTTATCTCAGTATTATTTAAGTGCAAAGAAAAAAATAAAATTTAAGAGTTTTGCTTCACTTACATACATTCACTCCATCTCCGAAAGCGCTTACATCGATGTAATGCTGAAAAGAAATCACTTCGAATTGCACACAAAAAAAATTTACAAGAAAAAAGGAGGCATTAGATAAAAACTGTTTTCTTTCCTACTTAACGCGACTTGCATTCTCTCTATCTTTTTATTCGTTGCTTTTCGAATTAAAAAAAATTCTGGCTCTCACTAGCAATGGGGCGATCCGAATTTCGGAGCACGAAAGGAGAGAGGGTGAGTAAAGAATTTAGGCTAATGGAAAGAATATGCAGGGGAAAAAAAAAACCGAGTTAAAGAAAAAAATGAGGAATAAAAATTTGACCATGCGATAAAGCAGAAAGTCGAAAGACTATAATATCTCATTATATCATTTGTTTATGAGAATATTACGAAGCGCCCTACCTGCAATACACAGGTCGAAATATAAGTTCTCTTGTCTTTTGGGTAAAAAAAAAATCTAATTTACCCCTGATTGGGTCTGGCACTTTTTCTTTAATTTAGTTTATGCTTCACTTAATTATAGCGGCCAACTGGCGGCTGAGAAGTGGTTCATCGATACGCGCACTTAGATATTTTGAAATTACTTCTATTAAAAATTATGCTTCAGGAAATACTGTTTCTCCAGAGGTTAAGCGCGATTGTAAGTAGGCACACTTTCTCACTTTTTCTGTTTTTTTGGGTCAACCTTTCTCCACGGTGGACAGAAGGTAAAAGAAAGATCTGAGCTCCGATTGCCTTAGGGAAAGCTTTTTACAGTGACACCAGGACAGACGCCATTTTTAATTCTCAGATTACATTCCTCTACTACTTTTATCTTTCACTCGTTACAAGCGATATCACGCCCGGGTTGAGCCATAGATGGCGAGATCTACTATACATACGATATTCAAAAGAACTTGCTTTTTCAAAAACCTCCGAGTTTATAAGAGAACAAAATATGAGAAAAAAAATATAAAAATTAAGTTTGCTCGATTTAAACAATATTAAAAATGTCATATATTTTTATTTTATTTTATAGCTAATCAGGGTAAGCAAGTACAAGACCTTGACTGGATTTACATTGCCTACTTTTGGGGTGTTTATTTAAACTCAAACAAATTGTTCTTGCTTAAAGCGCCACTACAATTCCCCCCCGCCAAAATCGGACTTTATGGGGTTTAAATTTTTTTATTTATTCGAAACCACCAAAGTGCGATTCGCGCTTGGAGCGAATATTTTACACCATTTAATTATTGTTTGATGTCTTTCGCATGGTACTTTCCCACGAACTGCCCTTGCAGGTTCTCCAACTCATAGTAACCATTACCAAGCTTACGTCGTATTCTTGACTTGATAAAAGTAGGAGCTAGCTTAGCACTAAAACCTAGAGAGAAGTTGCTCTGTTGGAAGTTCCTTCGAAAAACTTCTTTTCCTACAGTAAACAATACTGGACTACAGCGTAGATTGTAGGAGTTTTCATTTCGTAAGTGCTGCTTTTGCGTAGCTTTGGCAGCCTGATTTCTCATTAAATCAAAGGAATTATCTCTACTAAATTGCACTGTTCGATCTTCCAATAAATTCAAGTCCCGTAATAATTTATATGTTGACCCATTGGTAATCATATTCTGACCAAAAGCCAAACGATACGGACTATGAGTAATAGCTGAATGCCAATTGGATCGCAATGAACAGCAGATACTGCTGAATTTTTCGTCCCAATTAGACTGATTAGGATTTATATAAGCTTTCATGGCTGCTATAACAGATCTATTGACACGCTCGGATGCGTTTGCTTGAGGTGCGTGAACTGCAGTGTACGAGTGGTGTATCGAATACTTTCGAAGTAAATCGTTAAATATTTGTGATTTAAATTGAACACCATTGTCCGACACAATCACTTCTGGAACCCCGAAGCAGTGAAACAACTCTTGTTCCAAAAACGGTAGAATAGCATCTGCGGTCAGTTTGCGAACAGGTTTCAAAAAAGGAAACTTTGTGAAATGGTCGAGCACAATAAATATGCCAATATGACCACCCTTGGAACGGGGATACGGTCCAAGATAATCAACATACAATTTTTGAAAGAATCGATGAGTTTCTCCACTTTTTCCCATAGGAGGTCTCAAAACCCGATTCGGATGCTTAGTCGCTTTGCAAATTTCACATTTATTAATATACTCTTTCTTATTCATTCCACAATGCGACGCTAAGGGATCATCATGAGCTAATTTCAAGGCATAGGGAACCAACTCTTTGGGTAGCCATAATTTCCAAACCATGTCATCGGCAACTCTGTCTCCTGAGGCATGCTCGGACCTTCGATAAATAAAGCCATCGTCCGGCATTTGAGTCTGATTCTGCAAAACTTTAGATTTCAACAACTCATAACCCTGCGATTTAAAATGTGGAGACTGCATATCAATAAAGTCATCAACATCAAAAGCCGATAAATCCTCCGTATGAGTACGGGATAAAGCATCTGGTACAATATTTTTACTGCCCTTCCGATGTTGTATAGAGAATGTATATCCTTGAAGCTTGAGAGCCCACCGAGCTAGACGACTACTGAGATCTGCTTGATTCATAAGCCATTTAAGGGATGCGTGGTCGGTAATAACAGTAAATGGATGGCCTTCGACGTAAGATCGAAACTTGCGGATGCTTAAAATTGCTGCTAGACATTTCTTCTCCGTAACTGAATAATTACGTTGGCACTTGTTCAACTTCCGCGACATAAATGCTATGGGGACCTCGTCATCTGTATCATTTTTTTGGACGAGAACACCACCTATACCAGTGTGACTAGCATCACAATGTATGTAGAAGGGAGCTTCAAAGTTAGGTGTATGCAACACAGGGGCCTTGCACATTTCAGTTTTAATCGCCTGGAAAGCTTGCTCTGCCGCTTCTGAACATGCAAACTTTTTCCGAGTTTTCAGGGCGTCAGTCAATGGCGAAACTATAGAAGCGTTATTTCGAATGAACTTGTGGTACCACCCAGTCATACCGAGAATGCGACGCAATTGCTTAAGCGAGCGAGGCGCTGGATACTCGGTAATGGCAGTTATTTTATCAGCATTCATCCGAATAATTCCCTGACCAACAACATGACCAAGATAATTAAGTTCGCTTAGACAAAATTTGCTTTTTTCGACGTTAATTGTTAACCCGGCATCCTTTATTTTACCCGCTAGTTCACTTAACACGGCAAGATGACGGTCGAATGTATCAGACACTATAAGAAGATCATCTAAATATATAAACACTTCGTTTCTTAAGTAAGCTGGAATTATTCTGTCCATCAACTTGGACATCGTAGCAGGAGCGTTAGACAAACCAAATGGCATTACCGTAAATTGGTAAAGGGGTCTACCTGGTACTACAAACGCTGTTTTGTCACGAGAACTGGGCTCTAAGGGTAATTGCCAATAAGCGTCTTTTAAGTCGAGACTTGTAATATATTTAGCCTTAGGAAGACGACTAATAATTCCATCAATTAGGGGCATCGGATAAGCATCCTTTCGAGTAACCTCGTTAACTTTTCTGCAATCAATACAGAGACGAACCTTTCCTGGTTTACAAACGAGTACTACTGGGGAAGGCCAAGAACTCTCAGATTGTTCAATAACGCCAAGGGAAAGCATACGATCAATTTCTTCGAACATTAATTTCTCCCTTGCAGGAGAGACATCCTACATCTATGACATGAGACAGTAAGGTGGTTTTTCCTAACCCTTTTTGCGCGAATGAAGGAAATAGTTTCACACTTTCTGTAAGACGTTGCTGTTGGTATGCAGCTAAAGCTCGCAGCGGATCCTCAATTCATGCAATACTTCGCTGCAAGGCTGGCCTTAACAAACATGGAGGCAACAGCTCAAACGTTGACCAAAAGTCTATGCCCAAATAAAGCGGTTGAAAAAGAGAAGGGACTATATAAAAAGTAATTCGTTTAACCTTTCCGCCATAATAAACTTCTGTGCGTAATAGTCCCAATATTTGTTGGGTTTTTCCATCGGCGGTTTTCTTCTGTGAAGTAATCGATTTATACAGTGCATTCGTATTCATTACTTCCACAGCGAAACTCCCACCAAAACAACTTATCGCCGCATCGGTATCCAATAATCCTGTTACCGTTTTTCCCAATATGGTAACTTCAGCGTAAGGCCTTGAATCGGTGCACATGATCGCTGACACGAGAGCTTGTTTCTCGATCTTACATCGTTTAAAGAAATTTATTCGACGTAAGCGCGCTCGTAATGTCTTGCGACTTACAGAAGTATTTTTTTTAACAGATTGAGATTGCAAACGAGTATGTAAGGTAAATTCTGGGTCAACGGACAAGTCAGGTAAAGATTGATTAGAGGATTCTACGTCTCCCTCTAGTCGGTATTTGTTGCCTTGGATGCAACTGGTTTGCGGGTACCGGTGAATGATACACGAGACAGGTAGTTTTTTGGCACATTGTTACACTTGGCACAAGTTGGCTTGTAAGTGTTTGCCTGACCACAGCCATAGCAAGACACTTTGCGTTCATCGACACAATCTTGGTACCGATGGCCAGATTTCCTGCAGTTCCAGCAGACTAGATTGATGGCTGATACATCATTATCGAGCGCGTCTAACACATCTGGCTCTGCATCGCTTTCAGTTTGTACTTCTATAGCGTGCAGGGAGCGTCGAGGCGCAGGGCGGGGTGCAAACATTCTAGCTTTAGAGATTGACTGAATAAAACCTTCCCGCTTTCGCACTAAATGTCTAAGTTGCGCGATAGAATGTATGTGCCCATATAGAAGCTCGTGCTGTATTTCTGGCAGAAAATTAGAGCGCAACGATTCCAGCAATGAGGAATTCGATAGGGGTAGGGACAGTTTGTCGGTCATTATAATAATTGCATCGTAAAAGTCATCGAAAGACTCACCCTCTTTTTGTTTACGACGATCAATTGCCGCTCGTATGTCAACATCAGTTCGCTCTTCTTTGAACTGAACACGTAAGGCGACACATAATTCTGACCATACGATAATAGGGACACTCTTATGGTAGCGCCAGAACCAATCGTTAGCGCTGCATTCAAATAGATGGCTTATATGACGAGCCAACAACTCATTATTTCCATCTAGTGTCTCGGCTGTTAACGCCTCAACGCGATAGATAAACTCCTCTATACCCATGCCCGATCGACCAGAAAATCTAAGTTTCCAGTTACTGATTATTTGGCTAAGTCGGTCTGGACGCAAGTTCTCTAACATTGGAGAACTCCACCTCCTGGGCTGAGAATGATCGACAGTACTCATGTTCGAAGTTGGTTGCTGAGCTGTGGATCTACCTAATTGAGCTGTAAAAGCAGACAAAAGATTTTGGAATCCTGACTGTACCGCTTGTTCAGGGAGGCTGTTTGTCTTTCTGTGGCTGCTGCCATGAATCAGAAATTGACTGCTGTATTTCGCTTACCGTGGGGGATATACGAGAGCATGCATCTGGCTCGGCTGCCAAAGGCGGAACACTTTGCGGAAGAGGATTCTTCGACATGGCGCCTTGGGACAAAATCTCTTCTGGGGGCCCTTGACTTCGGGTTCCAATTGGCATAGTGACTATCGACGGTTGCTTTGCAAGGGCGTCGTCTACCACACTTGGGTTATACGATGATATTGTTGTTTTGCAAACAGGACAACTATTTTTCTTGCCTACCCTAGTATTATAGCATGCTCGATAGAATGTGTGCTCGCAACTGGTAGCTACTAATTGTGTCGAAAACTCAATCGTTTTAAGGCAAATATAGCACTGTTCCTTATTAATCGAAGCAGCTGCTAAGTTTTCGCAACTGCGATGTATTGACATTTCCGACCTACGCTTGAAGAAAAAAAATACTAACAAGAACTAAAATTCCTAAAAAAAATATAAGATGCAAAATCGATAAACAGATCGAAAATATAGAACAATATTTCATAAAAATGTGTGGATGCCATGCAGTCGTTTTCATGAAAGGTTATAATTTGCATCAGCTGCATAACTGATCAACTAGTACAAGGAAGAGTGTAGGGATGAGAAACCGAAAATTTAATAATTAAGCGGCAAGTGCCAGTTCTACACCAAGTACACTTGACTCCAGCAGTAACTAATATCTTCTTTGCTTCCTCAACAAAAGATAATGGTTAGGTTGAGATCCGGCTTACTCTCATGATGTAACCAAGTACGAGATCAAAAATGCGAAAGACAACAGTTTGATCCATTTGGTATACACAAGTCAGTAAGGCTCCAGAAATTCTCTCATAAGGAAATAAAAGATTAGGATGCAAGGGATAGCCGTTGCCTAGGTAACGACTTAATATGAAAGAAGCGTTAAATCCATAGAACAACATAAGGGTATAATTGAATCGGTGTATGAGTAAACGGAATTGCCACTGCACATTTCTCCGCGTAAAACAAATATCCAAAGTCTACTACGCACGACCAACCAATCATACTGGGATTTACATTATTTTGTAATTATAGATCACAGAGCTATAAAAATTTAAAGTTAAAACGCATCCAGTTACTCTAAACAAAACATGTGTTATCCGCTATAATAAGTCTGGGCAGTTACACTAATTCAAAGCTGTAGCTGATCCAAAAATCCAAACAAATCGATCTAGCTGTGTATTGTCAGGTATTGTTGACAAATGAAAGGAGTTATCAGTCGGGACCAGCCAGAGTGGCTGCTTCAGGCCCCTAAGTTGGGCGCCAAATATATTAATATAAGATATAATATTGTAACATACAACGTATGTAAGCGAGCTGATGTCCGTGTAGCGTCTAGCTGAGCACGCGCTGGTTCCGGCACAGTGAAGTCGGCTGGGGTGAGTTGACTAAGAAAGGAATAAGCTACCTACTCGCAAGCTTTTATAATTATATATTAAAATTCGCGTGCTATTAAGATGTCCAGATCGATTGCACAAACAAAATTACGGGGGTTAAGAAAAATCGACAGAGTTACATAAATTTGTACTAGACTGGTTAGGGACTGTAGCGACAGCGGTTGCCCACCCTACCATGATCACCGGGGCCGCTTGACCAGACAAATGGTCGGTGATCCCTAAAACAACACAGATTAAATTACCCTAACATTCCGACGACGCATGGCTCCAACATAAATAAGGCAATTTAGCACATAATTGTAAGTTTGTTACACATATTTATTTTTGTGGTGAATCGTGGAGTTAACTCGAAATTTTGCTTAGCCATTATACATTTTTAATAATAGAAATAAAGAAAAATAATAAAAGACTTATATTACACATGGATAACGAATTTTTCTAGGCGAGAATCTAATTTGGTCTATGATCCGAATTGATAAAACAAAAATTGTTCCTTATTTTTTCTTGTTCGGCAAAAAAATTCATTTACATTTTTTTTTTTATTTAGCAAAATCTTTATCGCTCACTTGAAACTAGATTATTCTCTAAAAGTGTTCTCTTTAACGATTCGTTTGCTGTTTAACGCGGCATAAAATTATTCAATTTATAAAGGTTTTTTTTTTATTAGGCCATTCTCTTTATCTCATAAATTTAGTGCAAAGAAAAAAATAAAATGTAAGAGTTTTGCTTCACTTACATACATTTACTCCATCTCCGAAAGCGCTTCCATCGATGTAATGCTGAAAACGCGACTTGCATTCTCTCTTTCTCTATATTCGTTGCTTTTCGAATTAAAAAAAATTCTGGCTCTCACCAGCAATGGGTCGATCCGAATTTCGGAGCACGAAAGGAGAGAGGGAGAGTAAAGAATATAGGCTAATGGAAAGAATATGCAGGGCAAAAAAAAAAACCGAGTTATTGAAAAAAATGCGGAATAAAAATTTGACCATGCGGTTGCACTCTTTTGCCGAAAAAAAAACTCGCACATAACTATTGTAATATTAATATTATGCGCGTAAGGCGACTTGACTACGCCCATGACGTTCACAAAAGGACATTTTTCAGATTTTTAATTTTTTCTGTTAGCTTCGTTAATTATAATACTATTAAAGATAATACTTTACAAAAAAAACAAGATTCCGGTTCGCTTATAAAAAAAAAAGATTGCGCGAACAAGATAAATGCAGCTGCTTCTGACGACGTCAGCCACCAGTGATCGATTTCCAACTAATTTTGGAGTTTCGGCGACGGCGATCGTCTCTTACTTATTCGTCTTTCGAACTCCCATTTTTGAGCAGGCGAGGAAAAACGAACGAGATTTGACGAGATGCGATAAAGCTGGACGCAGCTGATTACGCTGTGTGCGACAAGGCGAATTAAATGATGACCATACAGGTGCTCTGTATTTTGGGCACGGCAGGCAAAAAAAGAAATGTTTGCCGCTGCTAATTGCAGAAAGTCGAAAGACTATAATATCTCATTATATCATTTGTTTATGAGAATATTACGAAGCGGCCTACCTGCAATAGACAGGTCGAAATATAAGTTCTTTTGTCTTCTGGGTAAAAAAAAAAATCGAACTTACCCCTGATTGGGTCTGGCACTTTTTCTTTAATTTAGTTTATGCTTCACTTAATTATTGCGGCCAACTGGCGGCTGAGAAGTGGTTCATCGATACGCGCACTTAGATATTTTGAAATTACTTCTATTAAAAATTATGCTTCAGGAAATACTGTTTCTCCAGAGGTTGAGCGCGATTGTAAGTAGGCACACTTTCTCACTTTTTCTGTTTTTTGGGATCTGAGCTCCGATTGCCTTAGGGAAAGCTTTTTACAGTGACACCAGGACAGACGCCATTTATAATTCTCAGATTAACATTCCTCTACTACTTTTATCTTTCACTCGTTACAAGCGATATCACGCCCGGGTTGAGCCGTAGATGGCGAGATCTACTATACATACGATATTCAAAAGAACTTGCTTTTTCAAAAACCTCCGAGTTTATAAGAGAACAAAATATGAGAAAAAAAATATAAAAATTGAGATTGCTTGATTTAAACAATATTAAAAATTTCATATATTTTTATTTTATTGTATAGCTAATCAGGGTAAGCAAGTACAAGACCTTGACTGGATTTACATTGCCTACTTTTGGGGTGTTTATTTAAACCCAAACAAATTGTTCTTGCTTCAAGCGCCACTACAATGGCTTTTGCGACGCAAGCATGGCCGCATCTGGCCTTTGTGTCTACATAAGATCCGAGTTGCAAGGAGTTGTCGCATCACATCTGCTGTGTTCCAAATCTAGAGTGGCACCCTTCAAAACGCTAACAATCCCGAAGCTTGAACTTTCAGCAGCGCTCATACTTTCGGAGTTAATCTGCAATGTCGCCGCAGATATTCAGATCAAATATCATTGTTAAACTGACTCAACTATAGCACTGGCGTGGATACGAGAAACGCCTTCTAACTTCAATGTTTTCGTTTCTAACAGGGTATCACAAATCTAGGAACGCACTAAAGTCATGGCTTGGCACCATGTGCCGTCCCAGCAGAACCCTGCTGACATCTTATCACGTGGATGCACGCCGCTGGAACTCATAGAATCGCAGCTGTGGCTCAGAATGGCCTGAAGCCAGTGCTTATGAACTGGAGCTTCCAGAGCTTCGTCACAATATATTGGTTCTTTCAATTCAAAGGGATTTGACCGCCTCGTGCAAATTTAAAAATTCATTTGGAAAGCTCGATTTATTACGAACATTCAAACGAACTCACCTCGGTCCAAAGATTAAGCAAGGAACACACCTACTCATCAAAAGTATTCAGACTACACATTTCATTGAGGTGTAATATGTTGTATGCCAAATGAGCATATGCCCACAGTATTGTAGAGTATACAATATAACAACTGGGCATATGCCCAACTTAAAAGTAAGAGTAACAACTCATAGCATAACGACACTTTGTTGCTATGTTTATACAATCATAAATACATAAGTGCAGTAATAGGGTCCGTCACTTATGCGGACTGGCCGCAGCGGGAGATCGCTAGCGTAAGCACTTCTTGAGTATGTACCATCTGTACATATATATGTATATATACATAACTACATAGGCACATATGTACTGCAACTCTCTCTCTCTCTCTCTGCCGACGCTCTTAGCGTCGCCAAATATAAAATTGAATAAAACCGAATAAGACATCTTTATTATTGTAAAATCATTTTAACTTAACATGGCGACCGTGACAAGTGTCATAAACATGTTAAAAATATAACATGTGGAAAAAAAAATAAATCTACAACTGGAGGTGCAGCAGCGGCAGCAGCAACAACAATCATCGGCAGGACATATACTAAAACTGGAAACGATACAGAGAAAGTGGCTGGAAATACTGAGTAAGTAGAGGTGATGAGCAATGCCTAAAAATAGGCGCAGTGGAGTACAAAAAAGGCTTAAGAAAACTCCTAAAACGGTTATTTGCCCCAACACAACAATTAGTTGGGAAGCAGGCAATAAAAAAAAGGCTGAAATCGACAATATCGAGTCGATTCAGCAAAAATACAAAAGCTCAACCTCTACGAATGAAAGCACTTTTAAAGATATAACATTAATAAACTCTAAAGTATTTCAATCAGTGCCACAGAAGAAACATCTAAACACTAAGCCGGAGAAACAATGCCCAACGGACTGCCCTGGACCATTAGAGTCGCCGCACTGCTATACATGCTTCAAGAGGACCAGCACCGGCGCCCCAATAACCTGTGAGAAGACCAGCACCGGCGCCCCAACAGCCTGTGCGAGGACCAGCACCGGCACCATTTAGCGTTCCAAGCTAAGTCATCTTCGGGGACCGGCAGCGCTACAGAGAGCGCGCAACTTAAAAAAAATATACTTGTTAATCCAAAAAAAAAAATTTTTTATAATTTTTGATGTAAACACAAATGAAATGTAAAGAAATGTTTGTAATACTGAGCGATAATTGCGTTGCTCGTAATAGAGTATGGCCTGTGAAGCCATACGAAACATTAGACAGGAGATCACTGCGTTGATCGAATAGAAAAATATTAATATTAAAAAAAAATAATAATAATAAATCATATACACAATATATATATATATTCTTTTAAAAAAAAAAACAAAAACAATTAATCCGAAATTCAAATTTAATGCTTTCAAAAGACGATAATATATTAGAAGTAGAAAATATGTTAGACCACGAATCGAAAGTAGCGGATTCAACCGCAAATGTAATTAATAATGTCGAAACTGTTTCAGTTGATTTAAAAGTAATAACGGTTATGCTTATAATAATTGTTGTTCTTTATTAGCAAATGTACTAACTAAATTATATAAGTTGCACAATAAGTGCATAAAGAAAAAGATATGCAAGTAGAGCAGACAATTTAGAAATGATATAATATGATGAGCATAATAAACGAAATCTATAATAAAGAAATAAATTTTACAATAAATACATTACAAATATTGCAAAAACATAGCGAATTCATTAAAATAACTGAATTTGAAAACGAATACATAGAAACTTTTCAAAGTAACATAGTAACTACAATAAACAAAGTTAATTAACGCAGGAGCATAAAAACATTTGTCAGAAAATTGTAAAAAGTTTAAAAACCAGATTACATAATATTGGTACTAGACGGAGTATTGTAATAACAATCCCAGAAGATCCAAATCTGCTAGCTGAATTCAACGAGAACCAGTTAGAAGATTTAGATGAGTCTAAACCAATAATCAATCCAGATATTGATATTGATAGTGACATTGAAACGCTCCAAGAAAATACAGAAACAATGACTAACCAGGTAGCCTTAGACAGGGAATACGTGAAGCAGGTTTCCTGTTCAGTCCCTGAATTTGATGGTAAAAAGCTATCATTAAACAGATTCCTAACTGCTTTACGCATTGTGGAAAGAACTAAAGGCGACCAGGAGGATATAGGAGTTGAGGTTATTAAATCAAAAATAACCGGCACAATTCTGTACAAAGTACAAAATGAATCTACTATATCCGGAATAATAAATAAGCTTAAAGATAACGTAAAAGGAGAATCTCCCGACGTATTAAAAGCTAAATTACTGAATATAAAACAAAAAGGCAAAACTGCTTCCCAGTATGCAACCGAAATGGACAATTTGCGAAAGCAATTGGAGGCAGCCTTTATTGATGACGGCCTAGACCCAAACAATGCAGAAAAATTCTCAACAAACGAGTCTATTTTTGCAATGATAAAAATTGTGAGCATGAGAAACTGAAAGTAATACTGAAAGCTGGTAACTTCGTTACTTTCAATGATGTAATGGGTAAATATATCCATTGCAGCACAGAAATGACTGGAAGTGCGAGTACAGTATTATTTCAGCGAGGCCGCAATAATAGAGGAGGTAGTTATTATCCTCAAAGAGGTAGATGCAATGGCCGCGGTAACTACAATTCCAATAATAATAATAACAGAAACAACAATAGGGGTGGACGAGGTTATAACCGAGGTAGGAATAATTCCAACCGAGGCAACAACCAAAATAGAAATCATTATAGCAATTACAATAAGAATAATGTCCGAGTTGCCCAAGATACTTCGGGCAACTCGCAGACACCTCCAGATACTCAGGGTTAAGTAGTAAAATATATACTGTTAACTTAAGTCTCAACAATTTCGTATCATTAAAATATGTTGCAACAAATAAAAAGATAACATTTTTGATTGATACAGGTGCAGATATTTCAATTATAAAAGAAAATTCTGATGTGTTTCATGACATTCAAATCAATAAAATTATAGACATTCGAGGCATAGCAGAAGGAGTAATAAACTCCAAAGGTCTAGTCTCAATCGAACTACAAACAGACAAATACATTATTCCATATAAATTTTATCTACTTCATTCAGATTTCGCAATCCCTTGCGATGGAATAATAGGATTAGATTTCATCAAAACATTTAATTGCCAATTAGATTACAATAGTTCAGAGGATTGGTTTATAATTAGACCACAAAACCTAACGTATCCTATCTATGTTCCAATAACATTTAGATCTGGTACTAATTCCACACTTCTACCAGCAAGATCACAAGTGGTACGCAAAATAGAGTTGTCTTCAGCAGTAGAAAACAATTTAATTCCAAATCAGGAAATTAAACCGGGTGTTTATGTTGCAAATACTATTGCTACAGCCCAAAATACTTTTGTCCGATATTTAAATACCATAACATAAAATTTGAATCACTTTCGAACTACGATGTAGTTCAAAATCTAAAAGCCAATAGAAAAGAGTCTGTAATTGATAAATTAAAGAAAAACTTTCCACTTTTGTTTAAAGAACAACTTGAAGAAATATGCACTGAGTATAGTGATGTGTTCGGACTTGAAACCGAACCAATCACAACAAACAACTTCTATAAGCAAAAACTGAGACTTAAGGATGATAAGCCAGTATATGTTAAAAATTATCGATGTCCGCATAGCCAAATAGAAGAAATCCAGCATCAAGTTGGAAAGTTAATTGAACAAAATATTGTTGAACCGTCTGTTTCACATTATAATAGCCCACTCTTATTAGTCCCAAAGAAATCTCTTCCGGGCTCTAAAGAGAAAAAATGGCGATTAGTAATTGACTATCGCCAAATAAATAAAATATTGCTGTCAGATAAATTTCCACTCCCCAGAATTGACGATACCCTTGATCAATTGGGTAGAGCTAAATATTTTTCATGCCTTGACTTAATGTCAGGTTTCCACCAAATTGAGCTTGAGGAAAGCTCAAGAAATATAACGTCTTTTTCAACAAGCAATGGTTCATATCGCTTTACGCGATTACTATTTGGTTTAAAAATAGCGCCTAATTCATTTCAGAGAAGGATGACAATAGCATTCTCAGGCCTAGAGCCTTCACAAGCTTTCCTTTACATGGATGATTTTATCGTTATTGGTTGTTCGGAACAACATATGATTAAAAACTTAACAGATGTTTTCAAACTTTGTAGAAAACACAATCTGAAATTACATCCAGAAAAATGTACATTTTTCATGCAAGAGGTGAATCTTACCAGACGATAAAAAATTTGATGTTATCAATAACTGTCCAGTCCCTACGGACGCAGACAGCGAGGCCTGATAGGCCTCCCTGGTTCTCAAATGAACTGATGTGGTTAATAAACGCGAAGTCGAGGTTTTTCCACCCAAAATTCCATCTGCTATAAGAATTACCTTCGGCGTTGTCGCCTTCAATTTTCACATAATCCTAAGCAATTTTTTAACTTTGTCAATTCTAAACGAAAGTCATCAACTTTGCCTTCTTCGGTAAAGTTTGCAGATGAGAGCGCTTTTTTCAAACTACCTACTCCTCCTCTAGGTATAATAAAAATCAGCCTTATCCTTATCAGTTACAGAGGTCAAACTGCATCTTTAATCCCATTATTACCGAAAGTTCGCTTCTTAGCGACCTTAAAACTATCAAGCCGGTTTACTCACCGGGCCCTGATGGTGTTCCTGCCTGCGTGCTTAGATACTGCGCTGCAGCATTATGTAAACCTGTTTTAAAACTTTTTGAATTGTCCGTTAACACTTCATCTTTTCCGACCATTTGGAAGGAATCATACATTATCCCTCTCCATAAGAAAGGGAGTAAGTCCGATGTCGAAAACTATAGAGGTATTTCCAAATTATCCGCTATACCTAAAGCTTTTGAGAGAATTATAACATCTCATCTGCAGCATTTATGTAGTTCTATTATTTCACCTTCCCAGTACAGGTCATTCAATGAGTATCAGATTCGTTCATATATTTCAGTATATAAAACTGATTGGGTCGTATGGTTACAGTATTTCGTGTATTGTTTTAAAACAACACCATCAGTAACTCATAATTATTGTCCATATGAACTAGTATTTGGTAGACAAAATAACTAACCAATACAATTTAATAGCGTAAATACCATAGAACCTATATATAATATAGAAGATTATTCTAAAGAAGTTAAGCTTAGACTAGAAAACACGTATAAGAAGCCCGAATACTTTTAGAATAAAATAAAATTAAGCAAAAAGAAATAGATGATACGAAAGTATTAGATTTTAAAATAGAAATAGGAGATCAAGTTTATTTAAAGAATGAAACAGGTCATAAATTAGAATCTTCTTATATAGGACCATTTGAGGTCATTAGTATAGAAAACAATAATAATATAATTATAAAGAATAAGAAAAATAGGGAACAAAAAGTTCATAAGGATAGGCTAAAAAGGATTAATAAATAAAACAAAAAAAACAGAATAAGAATATATATATATTTCAAAAATAAAAAAAAAACATTTTTTGCTTATAAAAAAAATTTTTTTATACAACATAGTATATAAAAGATATAAAAAAAAATACTAATTATAATTTTTAATATTAAATAACTACAATATATTACGCTATTTTTTGAAAAAAGGGAGGTGTAGTATGTTGTACGCCAAATGAGCATATGCCCACAGTATTGTAGAGTATACAATATAACAAGTGGTCATATGCCCAACTTAAAAGTAAGAGTAACAACTCATAACATAACGACACTTTCTTGCTATGTTTATACAATCATCAATATACATAAGTGCAGTAATAGGATCCGTCACTTATGCGGACTGGCCGTTGCGTGAGATCGCTAGCGTAAGCACTTCTTGAGTATGTACCATCTGTACATATATATGTATATATACATAACTACATAGGCACATATGTACTGCAACTCTCTCTCTCTGCCGACACTCTTAGCGGCAATTAGAATATTGTATGTAATAAGCCAAATATAAAATTGAATAAAACCGAATTTTAACTTAACAGAGGATTACAAAGCACTCCGCTCCAACAAGCTGCTGCCACTTAAAAGCGAACTCCGATCTCTGCATCCCATATTAGATCCCAAAGGACTCATGCGCGTTGGTGGTCGGCTTCAGAACTCCAACCTTGAATACGAAGCCAATCACCCTATACTCTTACCCAAACAGAATTAACACATTTCTGCATGCTGGCCCGCAGTTTCTGCTTGCGACCTTGCGACAACGGTACTGGCCCATTGGAGGACTAAAGGTCGTTTCTAGAGTCGTGAACAAATGTGTTCGTTGCTATAGCATGCCACCTAAAATTTTGGAACAAGTCATGGCTCCACTACCAGCAGACCGCGTGCAACCCAGTCCTACGTTCCACGTAACTGGAATAGACTTTTGCGGCCCATTCCTCTTTAAATCAGAGGTCAGAAATCGGCCGCCAACAAAATGCTATATCTCCATTTTGGTCTGCTTCTCAACAAAGGCAACGCACTTAGAGCTAGTAGAAGATCTATCTACTCCGCCTTTTATGGCTGCGTTGAAACGATTCGTCAGTCCAAGAGGCAATCCGAATTCCATTTGGTCAGACAATGCGAGCAAATTCGTCGGCGCACGCAATGAATTGAAGGAGCTAAGGAACCTTTTCATGAGTGAGCCTGAACGCAGCCTGATCGTCAACGAATGCTTGGCGCTGGGAATCACTTGGCACTTTATTCCTCCACGATCGCCACATTTTGGTGGCCTATGCGAAGCCGCAGTGAAGTCAGCCAAACATAATTTTCACCGCGTAGTTGGAAATGCTGTTCTCTCATTTCATGAACTTCGAACCCTTATTTGCTAAATATCTGCCATGTTAAATTCAAGACCGCTTTGTCCCATTACAGAAAATCCAAGCGACTGGGAGGTACTTTCGCATGGCCACTTTCTTTGGGGCAAGTCCAACGCTTCTATTGACGAGCCCGACTTGACGCATGTGAACATCGATCGTCTTAGCTGCCTGCAATGTGTTTGCTACATGCAGCAGACCTTTTGGAAGAAGTGAAGCATCGCTTTCCTCTCGCTGCTGCAGGAGCGTGAAAAGTGGCGCGCTCCAAAGAGAAATCTTCACCCTGGCGACATCGTGCTGCACAAGAAGGACAACATTCCACCTCTGAGATGGCCTCTCGGCCGAGTCGACAGAACAATAAGTGAAGATGACGGTGTCGTGCGGGTGGCCATCATTCAAACTGCAAGCGGACTTGTCAAGAGAGCTATCACAAGGATCGCCGTTCTGCCTATCGAGACCACTTCGGTGGAAAGCATTCGACTTCCAACAGGGGAGCATGTTCGCAGCAGAACGTCAATTGATTTAGTATTAAACATATAATATCATGCTACACTGAACTCACATTGTCACTTTAAAATACCTTGTAAATATTCTTAAAACTTACATCACCAATCATCCACTCACTTTACCATCACCAGTCTTCTTAAAAACCTTCAGCTAAATACACGCACTGAACTGAAACTCGGGTCTTATCCGTTTAAAAATAATATTAAATGGATAAATGGCCGAAGTGGGATGCAAAGCAGCATCTCCACGAAACACATGTCATACGCAAAATTTTGCCTTGTCCGCATAGGTCAATAATGAAGTTAATTCAATACATTATTGTATTGGTCCATGAAAAAGATAATGTGGATGGTAGCTTTTGGAAAAAATTTCGGCATTATAGAATATGTGTCAAAAAACCTACATACGGCCAATTCATATGAATGTGAGGTGATTGCTTTGCCGGCATAGATCAATTATGGTTAATTATAAAGAATAATTAAGTTATTTTAATGTATTATTTAATTACTACATTATAAAGATAAGATGGTTGGTAGCATTTGGAAAAAATGTCGGCAATATAGAATATGTGTCAAAAAACCCATATAGGGAGTGGTTACATACCGGCAATTCAGCAACATTTGGAAAAAATGTCGGCAATATAGAATATGTGTCAAAAAACCTATATAGGCAGTGGTGTAGCGCGAGGCATGTCATATGCAAAATTTATAACTGTGAGATGTTGCCTGGAATAATGAAGTTATTTGGGTGTGTTAGTACATTAGTACATAATAAAGATAAGGTGGTTGGTAGCAATTGGAAAAAATGTCGGCATTATGGAACATATGGCAAAAAAATCGGTATATGGAGTGGTGACGAGCAAAGCATGTCATACGCTAAATTTCACATATGGCAAAATAATATGACTGTGACGTGTTGCCTTGCCTGCAAGGGCCAATTATGTTTAATTAAAAAAAAATAATGAAGTTAATTCATTATATTATTGTATTGGTCCATGAAAAAGTTAATGTGGATGGTAGCTTTTGAAAAAAATGTCGGCAATATAGAATATGTGTCAAAAAACCTATATGTTCAGTGGTGTCGCGCAAAGCATGTTGTATGCAAAATTGTATATACGGTAAATTTATATGAGTGTGAGGTGTTGCCTTGTCGGTATAAATCAATAATGGTTAATTGCAAAGAATATTGAAATTATTTAAATGTATTGTTAAATTAGTACATAATAAAAATAAGTTGGTTGGTAGCATTTGGAAAAAATGACGGCAATATAGAATATGTGTCAGAAAACCTATATATTGAGTGGTGTCGCGCAAAGCATGTTATATGCAAAATTGAATATACGGTAAATTTATATGAATGTGAGGTGTTGCCTTGTCGGCAAAAATCAATTGTGTTTAATAGCAAAGAATAATAAAGTTACTTTAATGTATTATTAATTTAGTACATAATAAAGATAACGACCCTTGCATAGGTCAATTAAGTTTAATTAAAAACAATAATGAAGTTAATTCAATATATTATTGTATCGGAGAATGAAAAATATAGTGAGGATGCTAGCTTTTGAAAAAAATGTCGGCATTATAGAATATTTGTCAAAAAACGGTATACGGTAAATTTATACGACTGCAAGGTTTTGCCTTGCCCGTATAAATCAATTCTGTTTAATAGCAAGGAATAATAAAGTTATTTTAATGTATTATTAAATTAGTGCATAATAAAGATAAGTTGGTTGGTAGCATTTGGAAAAAATGTTGGCAAAATAAAATATATGTCAAAAAATCTGTATATGGAGTGGTGTCGCGCAAGGCATGTCATATGCAAAATTGTATATACGGTAGATTCTTATGTATAAATCAATTATGTTAAATTACAAAGAATAATGAAGTTATTTGGGTGTGTTATTACATTAGTACATAATAAAGATAAGGTGGTTGGTAGCAATTGGAAAAAATGTCGGCGATATAGAATATGTGTCAAAAAACCTATATAGGCAGTGGTGTAGCGCGAGGCATGTCATATGCAAAATTTATAACTGTGAGATGTTGCCTGGAATAATGAAGTTATTTGGGTGTGTTAGTACATTAGTACATAATAAAGATTAGGTGGTTGGTAGCAATTGGAAAAAATGTCGGCATTATGGAACATATGGCAAAAAAATCTGTATATGGAGTGGTGACGCGCAAAGCATGTCATACGCTAAATTTCACATATGGCAAATAATAATAAGGGCCAATTATGTTTAATTAAAAAAAATAATGAAGTTAATTCATTATATTATTGTATTGGTCCATGAAAAAGTTAATGTGGATGGTAGCTTTTGGAAAAAATGTCGGCAATATAGAATATGTGTCAAAAAACCTATATGTTCGGTGTGTCGCGCAAAGCATGTTTTACGCAAAATTGTATATACGGTAAATTTATATGAGTGTGAGGTGTTGCCTTGTCGGTATAAATCAATAATGGTTAATTGCAAAGAATATTGAAGTTATTTAAATGTATTGTTAAATTAGTACATAATAAAAATAATATGGTTGGTAGCATTTGGAAAAAATGACGGCAATATAGAATATGTGTCAGAAAATCTATATATTGAGTGGTGTCGCGCAAAGCATGTTATGCAAAATTGAATATACGGTAAATTTATATGAATGTGAGGTGTTGCCTTGTCGGCAAAAATCAATTCTGTTTAATAGCAAAGAATAATAAAGTTACTTTAATGTATTATTAATTTAGTACATAATAAAGATAACGACCCTTGCATAGGTCAATTAAGTTTAATTAAAAACAATAATGAAGTTAATTCAATATATTATTGTATCGGAGAATGAAAAATATAGTGAGGATGCTAGCTTTTGAAAAAAATGTCGGCATTATAGAATATTTGTCAAAAAACCTATCTAGGGAGAGGGAAAAATTGTATATACGGTAAATTTATACGACTGCAAGGTTTTGCCTTGCCCGTATAAATCAATTCTGTTTAATAGCAAGGAATAATAAAGTTATTTTAATGTATTATTAAATTAGTGCATAATAAAGATAAGTTGGTTGGTAGCATTTGGAAAAAATGTTGGCAAAATAAAATATATGTCAAAAAATCTGTATATGGAGTGGTGTCGCGCAAGGCATGTTATATGCAAAATTGTAAATACGGTAGATTCTTATGTATAAATCAATTATGTTAAATTACAAAGAATAATGAAGTTATTTGGGTGTGTTATTACATTAGTACATAATAAAGATAAGGTGGTTGGTAGCAATTGGAAAAAATGTCGGCGATATAGAATATGTGTCAAAAAACCTATATAGGCAGTGGTGTAGCGCGAGGCATGTCATATGCAAAATTTATAACTGTGAGATGTTGCCTGGAATAATGAAGTTATTTGGGTGTGTTAGTACATTAGTACATAATCAAGATAAGGTGGTTGGTAGCAATTGGAAAAAATGTCGGCATTATGGAACATATGGCAAAAAAATCTGTATATGGAGTGGTGACGCGCAAAGCATGTCATACGCTAAATTTCACATATAGCAAAATAATATGACTGTGACGTGTTGCCTTGCCTGCAAGGGACAATTATGTTTAATTAAAAAAAATAATGAAGTTAATTCATTATATTATTGTATTGGTCCATGAAAAAGTTAATGTGGATGGTAGCTTTTGGAAAAAATGTCGGCAATATAGAATATGTGTCAAAAAACCTATATGTTCGGTGTGTCGCGCAAAGCATGTTGTACGCAAAATTGTATATACGGTAAATTTATATGAGTGTGAGGTGTTGCCTTGTCGGTATAAATCAATAATGGTTAATTGCAAAGAATATTGAAGTTATTTAAATGTATTGTTAAATTAGTACATAATAAAAATAATATGGTTGGTAGCATTTGGAAAAAATGACGGCAATATAGAATATGTGTCAGAAAATCTATATATTGAGTGGTGTCGCGCAAAGCATGTTATGCAAAATTGAATATACGGTAAATTTATATGAATGTGAGGTGTTGCCTTGTCGGCAAAAATCAATTCTGTTTAATAGCAAAGAATAATAAAGTTACTTTAATGTATTATTAATTTAGTACATAATAAAGATAACGACCCTTGGACAGGTCAATTAAGTTTAATTAAAAACAATAATGAAGTTAATTCAATATATTATTGTATCGGAGAATGAAAAATATAGTGAGGATGCTAGCTTTTGAAAAAAATGTCGGCATTATAGAATATTTGTCAAAAAACCTATCTAGGGAGAGGGAAAAATTGTATATACGGTAAATTTATACGACTGCAAGGTTTTGCCTTGCCCGTATAAATCAATTTGGTTTAATAGCAAGGAATAATAAAGTTATTTTAATGTATTATTAAATTAGTGCATAATAAAGATAAGTTGGTTGGTAGCATTTGGAAAAAATGTTGGCAAAATAAAATATATGTCAAAAAATCTGTATATGGAGTGGTGTCGCGCAAGGCATGTCATATGCAAAATTGTATATACGGTAGATTCTTATGTATAAATCAATTATGTTAAATTACAAAGAATAATGAAGTTATTTGGGTGTGTTATTACATTAGTACATAATAAAGATAAGGTGGTTGGTAGCAATTGGAAAAAATGTCGGCGATATAGAATATGTGTCAAAAAACCTATATAGGCAGTGGTGTAGCGCGAGGCATGTCATATGCAAAATTTATAACTGTGAGATGTTGCCTGGAATAATGAAGTTATTTGGGTGTGTTAGTACATTAGTACATAATAAAGATAAGGTGGTTGGTAGCAATTGGAAAAAATGTCGGCATTATGGAACATATGGCAAAAAAATCTGTATATGGAGTGGTGACGCGCAAAGCATGTCATACGCTAAATTTCACATATGGCAAAATAATATGACTGTGACGTGTTGCCTTGCCTGCAAGGGCCAATTATGTTTAATTAAAAAAAATAATGAAGTTAATTCATTATATTATTGTATTGGTCCATGAAAAAGTTAATGTCGATGGTAGCTTTTGGAAAAAATGTCGGCAATATAGAATATGTGTCAAAAAACCTATATGTTCGGTGTGTCGCGCAAAGCATGTTGTACGCAAAATTGTATATACGGTAAATTTATATGAGTGTGAGGTGTTGCCTTGTCGGTATAAATCAATAATGGTTAATTGCAAAGAATATTGAAGTTATTTAAATGTATTGTTAAATTAGTACATAATAAAAATAAGATGGTTGGTAGCATTTGGAAAAAATGACGGCAATATAGAATATGTGTCAGAAAACCTATATATTGAGTGGTGTCGCGCAAAGCATGTTATATGCAAAATTGAATATACGGTAAATTTATATGAATGTGAGGTGTTGCCTTGTCGGCAAAAATCAATTCTGTTTAATAGCAAAGAATAATAAAGTTACTTTAATGTATTATTAATTTTGTGTAGTTACAAGCCTTTTTGCAACTAATCAATTATCACTGCTTGTGTGCAGCGATATTCAAGACCAATATTTGTTTCGAATGTATTTATTTTGCCGCACAGGGCACTTATTATGAGTTACAATGGGTTTAATGTTTGCTTGGCAGTCAACTCGAATAGTTGTGCCTCGCTTGCGATCAACGAAAAAACTAAAAACTAACTATATGCAAACGAACGAAATTGAGCTCCGCTCAGAACGATGGGCAGCGAGCGTCAGCGCAGCAGGCAAAGGGCCGACGAAAGAGAGTAGGCAGCAGCTTACAAAGAGCAACATTATTTGCTTTTAAGCTCTTATTATGATTGTTGCTTTCTGCTGTTACTGCACGCAGCCGTCGCTGTTATCTCTACCGGTCACTTGACCAAACATCCTCCCCCCGTTGGAAGGCAAGGGACTTTCAACATCATCCTGTTTTGGCAGCAAACACAGCTTTCGTACGGCTCTGCGTATGACTCCAGTCGCAGTCTGAAGCACTGCAACTCTAGATACCCCATCAGATCCCGATATCAGCTCTAGCACTCTAGCTAATGGCCACTTCAGCGGCGGTAGGTTCTCATCCTTTACAAGGACGACATCGTTGATGGAGAGTCCTGGCTGAGGAGTGCGCCATTTGGAGCGCTGTTGAAGAAGCGTTAAATACTCTTCGCGCCAACGGGCCCAAAATACTTGTTGGAGGTATGTGACGCGCTGAAAATAGTTAAGCCGATTGAAATTAAGCTTCCTTAGATCAGGCTCAATGTATGACGAAGATGGCGCTGTACCAAGGAAGTGTGCGGGTGTCAAGACGTCAAGATCATCGGGATGCTCTGAAAGTGGAAGTAATGGTCGAGAATTAATAATTGCCGTGATGTGGCAGACGAGCGTGCGCAGCGAATCGAAGTCCAAGACGGAAGGGCCGACAGAGCGATAAAAATGGTGCTTCGCAGTCTTCACAGCGGCTTCCCATAGCCCGCCAAAGTGCGGCGAGCGAGGAGGGATGAACGACCATTCAATTGAGTCGGATAGGCAAAACTCGTGAACAGCCTTGACATGCTCGTCACTCAGGAACAGGCGGCTCAGATCTGCCAACTCATTCTTAGCGCCTACAAAGTTTGTCGCATTGTCAGACCAGATCCTTGAAGGTCGAGTGCGAGTCAGGATGAACCGTTTTAGGGCGTTTAGAAACGATGGTGTAGACAAATCCTTTACAAGCTCTAAGTGCACTGCCTTTGTAGCGAAGCATATGAACAGGCTAATGTAGCATTTCACGGGTGGCCTGTTGCGCACTTCGCTCTTGTAGAAGAATGGTCCACAGTAGTCAACGCCAGTGACCATAAAGGGATACGATGTGTCGAGACGATCAGCTGGTAGGTCTGCCATTATGTGCTCTGCCAATCGTGGCTTGGCTCGAAAACAGATTGTGCATTTGGCAACAATACTGGAGACTGTTTTACGACCGCCAATGGGCCAATATTGGAGCCGAATTGAAGCCAATACGGCGCGAGGTCCAGCATGTAAGTTCCGTTTATGAAAGTGGATTACGATTGCTCGAGTCACAGGATGCTGGCGAGGCAATATAATCGGATGTCGCGCTGAGAAGTCCAATGACGAATTTTTCAGCCGTCCACCGATGCGGAGTAAGCCGAAGTCGTCAACGAATGGCGCAAGAGAGGCCATTGAGCTAGACCGTTTGACAGGCCTTCCTTCCATCAGTGCCTTGTAGTCATCGCCAAGAGTAGCCATTTGCACTGACCGCAGCAACAGATGCGTGCCATGATGCACGTGGCTCACAGTAACCTCAGCTCCACGGATTCGATTTACAAACTTGTATATGTAAGCAAAGACGCGTTGCAGCTTGGAGAACGAGTTGATGAACTTGCAGCCATTCGAGAGATCAATCTGCGCTGCAGTTCCGAGTAATACCTTGTGTCGAAGTTCTGGCAAGGATTCGACAGGTACACAGGAGGCGGGCCACTCTTCCTTTTCTTTGCTGAGGAAGCTCGGGCCATGGGCCCATAACGGAGACCTGGAGAGTTCACTGGGCAGCGCTCCTCGTGAAATTATATCCGCCGGGTTTAATTCAGTGGGAATATGATGCCATTCCATGCCAGTGGTGAGCTCTTGGATGGCTGCGACCCGATTGGCAACGAAAACATTGAATTTGGAAGCATCATTGCGAATCCAAGCCAGGACTACAGCAGAGTCTGACCAACAGTAATAACGGCAGTTAAACACCTTCAGTTGGTAGATTTCGCTGAGAAGTTCAGCCAATAATGCAGCTCCGCAGAGTTCCAGCTTTGGTACAGTGATGGTTTTCACTGGCGCGACACGCGACTTAGAACACAAGAGACGTACGCTTGTGTTGCCATGGCACTTTGAAACTGTATAGACGCATGCTCCATAAGCGCTCAGGCTGGCATCACAAAATCCGTGAATCTCAACTGTGCTGTCTGATGAGAGTGCACGACGGGGATACTGGAATTGCTGAGTATGCTCAAAATCGGCGCAGAAGTTGACCCAGGCTGTGCTTAAGTGTACAGGCAAGCTCTCGTCCCAGTCCAGTTTTTCTCTCCAGAGATCCTGCATAAAAATTTTAGATTTTGTTATTACAGGACCAACAAGACCAAGGGGGTCGTAAAAACGAGCAATTGAGGACAGGATTGATCGTTTTGTCAGTCTCGAGGGTATCCTCAGTGGAGAAAATGAAAAAAGAAAACAGTCTGAGGCGGGATCCCAAACGAGGCCTAGCGTTTTCGTGATATCGCTGCCATCGTTGAACTTGAGCAGCGATTCCCTATCCTCTTCAGGTATGTTTTGGAGTACAGTAGCGTCGCTAGAACACCATTTTCGCAGCTTAAAGTTGCCTTTGGCGAGTAGTCCAGACGTTTGCTTCAATATCTCAACTGCTTCTTGAACACAGCTACCACCAGAGATGAGATCATCCACGTAGAAATCCCTTTTAATGATGTCAGCGCCAATAGGGAATGCCTTCTGCTCATCCATGCCCAGTTGGTGCATAGCCCGCACTGAGAGAAACGAAGCTGGTTTTGTGCCGTAGGTGACGGTGTCTAATTTGTAAACCTGTATCTTCTGATGCTGCGAATCACGCCACAGGATACATTGAAGATAGCTGTCTGCTGGTTCAACTCGTACGCATCGATACATTTTGCATATGTCGCCTGTGAGGGCGACTGCAAATGATCGAAAACGCATCAGTATCGAAAACAGTTTCGGTTGGATGGTAGGACCTGCCATCAGTACATCATTCAGCGAGTGTCCAGAAGTAGTAGCTGCCGAACCATCAAACACGACCCTTAGCTTGGTTGTAGTGCTATCCTCCTTCAGCACGCAGTGATGTGGCAAATAGTATTTGCATTGGCCCAGTGCAGCTAAGCTAACAAGTGACATATGATTTAAGTCAAGATATTCCTTGATAAATGCTGCATACTGGGTTTTCAGATTTGGATTGCGGTCTAGTTTCCTTTCTAAATTAAGGAATCGGCAAAGCGCCTGTTGATAGGAGTCACCCAGCTGATCCATGCTTAGTCGGAGCGGTAAACGAACTGAATACTCGCCAGTCGGCAGACGTTTATAATTGGCCTGAAAGTGTGCCTCGCAGTCACGCTCCTCCCTGTTTGGTGATGACTCAGGCTCAGTGCAAGATTCCAGCTCCCAAAACCGACGGATTGATTCGTCAATCTGTGCATTCGTCTGAAGATGCGAGTCTGACAGCAGATCTGGATTCATCACTGATCGCCTGGCCACGAGCGATGATTTTCCTGCATGTGGAGCACCTCCAGTCGCCACCCAACCAAAGCGAGTCTTTTGCAGTATCGGCAGTCCAGCAGCTAGTTTAATCTGGCCAACGCAGAGCAGATCGAAAAACAGACTGGCTCCGATCAACATGTCGATTTGCTGAGATTTGAAGAATTCAGGATCAGCTAATTGTATGTTTGATGGAATGTTCCAGGATGCAGGGTCAAGAGTGAAGCCAGGCTGATTATCGGTGATGGATGGTGCGATCAATGCCGGGATGCATGTGGAGTACTTAGACACTCGAGATTGGACACTGATGCTTACCGAAAAGCCATCTGATGAAAACGCTGAATCACCAATGCCAGAGACGACTGCTGTGGACTTGAATTTGCGCAGCTGGAGCTGATGAGCAAGACGAGAGGTGATGATGTGCAATTGCGACCCAGAGTCGAGCAACGCACGGCAGGGCACCAAGGAGCCAGCGCGATTTTTTACATTGATGACGGCAGTGGCAAGTAGGACAACATCGTGCTTAAGATACTGGTCGATGGGGAGTGTCGAGGATGAAGTTGCCGCCAGGATGTTTTGAGATGAGGTGTAAGTTTCGGCTTCTTGGGCATTGTGTGAGCTAGAAACATTGCTATGACTGCTTGGATTGCCAAGATGCAACAGGCTATGATGTTTGCTTCCACAGACTCTGCAAGTGCTGGAGCCGCAGACTCTCAGCTGATGTCCCCTTTGCAGGCAATTGAGGCACAGCGCAAGCCGTTTGGCTTCATGAAGGCGCAGCGAGGGCGATAATTTTGCGAATTGCAAACATTTATAAATGGAGTGGCCTGTGGCTTCACAAAATACACATGCATTTGTTCCGTTCTTAGTCACCACAAACGTTCTTCTACTACTGTTGCCCTGGCCCATCTGGGAGCCAGGCGTGTACATTGCCGTCGCGTGATCCGCATTTTCCAGTCTTTGGCAACGCCTTTCGATGAAGGCTGTAAGCCGCTCACAAGATGGTATGACGTCCAACGGCGCATCATCCTCCCAGCTAGCTTGCGTGGCGCTATCTAGTTTTTGCAGCAGTGTGTGTACTATGATACAACCGGCGATCTGTTCCACACTGCCCATCGACTTTAACGCACGTAAATGAGAGTTGACCTTATCTGAGAATTCGCGCAGTTGTGTCGTCGCACCCTTATCCACCTTTCTTAAACCCAAAATTTCAGCAATATGTGCCTGAAAAACAAGACGCTTGTTATTAAAACGCTTATCAAGTAGTTCTAAAGCGGCAAGATAATTAGTGTTTGACATTTCCAACGAGCGAATTGTATCCAGCGCTGTTCCTTTGAGGCAGGACCGTAGATGCTGAAGTTTTTCAATGTTGGTCAAATACGGATCCTTATCAATGACCGTGGTGAACATATTTGAAAAGTCAGACCATTCTGTGTAGCCTCCACTAAACTCCGGCAATTTAAGTTGAGGCAATCGAGAGTGGTTTGGAACAACAAACGTAGAGCGAGGATCATCGGCTGCGGCTGAATTGAAAGTGGAGCAATGTGGAATCTGCTGGATCTTGCTTCGATTTCCGCGCTCGCGTTGAAGGGACACACGTAGCCGCCTAATAGTTAACTCAAAACTTGACTGAAGATCCTCTTCAATGCTGGTTTGACTCACATCCAACAAACTATCATAGATTGTTTCAAATTTCGCCTGCAAGTCAGATGCCATACATATGTAATCTTGCAGCTCGTAGTCATCAACATCGCGAAGTCGCGCGGGATCAAGTTCAGAGGACAATCTATTGGCTCGATCGCTTAAATTCTTAATCTTTACTTTAAGAACTGCAGCCTGTGTTCCAACCGCCACTTGATTAGCTGATATCGCCTCATTTTCATTTACACTTGCACCTTCATCAAACATTGTTAATGTAGCGCCCAACAAGGTTCACACAGCCGAACTACACTACAAAATTACGCGCACAAGTGTTCGTTCGAGCGAGATAGCGGATAACTGGTTTGAGCGCGCAACGATTAACGGCGAATTTGCTACGGAGTCTATGTACAACGATAAACTGTATGCATAGGCACAGCATGCGGTTAAGTACCGTTATGGAGAGACTTGTTTAAAATTATCAATTTATGTTGAGGCGCGCAGCACTTAACGCACAGCTGTGGGTTATAAATATACGCAAAAAAGTTATAAAATAAAATCCGAACAGAGTCGAAACGAACGAGTAAAGATAAAGATCACGTCGGGGTCACCAAAATGTGTAGTTACAAGCCTTTTTGCAACTAATCAATTATCACTGCTTGTGTGCAGCGATATTCAAGACCAATATTTGTTTCGAATGTATTTATTTTGCCGCACAGGGCACTTATTATGAGTTACAATGGGTTTAATGTTTGCTTGGCAGTCAACTCGAATAGTTGTGCCTCGCTTGCGATCAACGAAAAAACTAAAAAACTAACTATATGCAAACGAACGAAATTGAGCTCCGCTCAGAACGATGGGCAGCGAGCGTCAGCGCAGCAGGCAAAGGGCCGACGAAAGAGAGTAGGCAGCAGCTTACAAAGAGCAACATTATTTGCTTTTAAGCTCTTATTATGATTGTTGCTTTCTGCTGTTACTGCACGCAGCCGTCGCTGTTATCTCTACCGGTCACTTGACCAAACAAATTTAGTACATAATAAAGATAACGACCCTTGCATAGGTCAATTAAGTTTAATTAAAAACAATAATGAAGTTAATTCAATATATTATTGTATCGGAGAATGAAAAATATAGTGAGGATGCTAGCTTTTGAAAAAAATGTCGGCATTATAGAATATTTGTCAAAAAACCTATCTAGGGAGAGGGAAAAATTGTATATACGGTAAATTTATACGACTGCAAGGTTTTGCCTTGCCCGTATAAATCAATTCTGTTTAATAGCAAGGAATAATAAAGTTATTTTAATGTATTATTAAATTAGTGCATAATAAAGATAAGTTGGTTGGTAGCATTTGGAAAAAATGTTGGCAAAATAAAATATATGTCAAAAAATCTGTATATGGAGTGGTGTCGCGCAAGGCATGTTATATGCAAAATTGTAAATACGGTAGATTCTTATGTATAAATCAATTATGTTAAATTACAAAGAATAATGAAGTTATTTGGGTGTGTTATTACATTAGTACATAATAAAGATAAGGTGGTTGGTAGCAATTGGAAAAAATGTCGGCGATATAGAATATGTGTCAAAAAACCTATATAGGCAGTGGTGTAGCGCGAGGCATGTCATATGCAAAATTTATAACTGTGAGATGTTGCCTGGAATAATGAAGTTATTTGGGTGTGTTAGTACATTAGTACATAATCAAGATAAGGTGGTTGGTAGCAATTGGAAAAAATGTCGGCATTATGGAACATATGGCAATAAAATCTGTATATGGAGTGGTGACGCGCAAAGCATGTCATACGCTAAATTTCACATATGGCAAAATAATATGACTGTGACGTGTTGCCTTGCCTGCAAGGGACAATTATGTTTAATTAAAAAAAATAATGAAGTTAATTCATTATATTATTGTATTGGTCCATGAAAAAGTTAATGTGGATGGTAGCTTTTGGAAAAAATGTCGGCAATATAGAATATGTGTCAAAAAACCTATATGTTCGGTGTGTCGCGCAAAGCATGTTGTACGCAAAATTGTATATACGGTAAATTTATATGAGTGTGAGGTGTTGCCTTGTCGGTATAAATCAATAATGGTTAATTGCAAAGAATATTGAAGTTATTTAAATGTATTGTTAAATTAGTACACAATAAAAATAAGTTGGTTGGTAGCATTTGGAAAAAATGACGGCAATATAGAATATGTGTCAGAAAACCTATATATTGAGTGGTGTCGCGCAAAGCATGTTATATGCAAAATTGAATATACGGTAAATTTATATGAATGTGAGGTGTTGCCTTGTCGGCAAAAATCAATTCTGTTTAATAGCAAAGAATAATAAAGTTACTTTAATGTATTATTAATTTAGTACATAATAAAGATAACGACCCTTGCATAGGTCAATTAAGTTTAATTAAAAACAATAATGAAGTTAATTCAATATATTATTGTATCGGAGAATGAAAAATATAGTGAGGATGCTAGCTTTTGAAAGAAATGTCGGCATTATAGAATATTTGTCAAAAAACCTATCTAGGGAGAGGGAAAAATTGTATATACGGTAAATTTATACGACTGCAAGGTTTTGCCTTGCCCGTATAAATCAATTCTGTTTAATAGCAAGGAATAATAAAGTTATTTTAATGTATTATTAAATTAGTGCATAATAAAGATAAGTTGGTTGGTAGCATTTGGAAAAAATGTTGGCAAAATAAAATATATGTCAAAAAATCTGTATATGGAGTGGTGTCGCGCAAGGCATGTCATATGCAAAATTGTATATACGGTAGATTCTTATGTATAAATCAATTATGTTAAATTACAAAGAATAATGAAGTTATTTGGGTGTGTTATTACATTAGTACATAATAAAGATAAGGTGGTTGGTAGCAATTGGAAAAAATGTCGGCGATATAGAATATGTGTCAAAAAACCTATATAGGCAGTGGTGTAGCGCGAGGCATGTCATATGCAAAATTTATAGCTGTGAGATGTTGCCTGGAATAATGAAGTTATTTGGGTGTGTTAGTACATTAGTACATAATAAAGATAAGGTGGTTGGTAGCAATTGGAAAAAATGTCGGCATTATGGAACATATGGCAAAAAAATCTGTTTATGGAGTGGTGACGCGCAAAGCATGTCATACGCTAAATTTCACATATGGCAAAGAAATAATAAGGGCCAATTATGTTTAATTAAAAAAAATAATGAAGTTAATTCATTATATTATTGTATTGGTCCATGAAAAAGTTAATGTGGATGGTAGCTTTTGGAAAAAATGTCGGCAATATAGAATATGTGTCAAAAACCCTATATGTTCGGTGTGTCGCGCAAAGCATGTTGTACGCAAAATTGTATATACGGTAAATTTATATGAGTGTGAGGTGTTGCCTTGTCGGTATAAATCAATAATGGTTAATTGCAAAGAGTATTGAAGTTATTTAAATGTATTGTTAAATTAGTACATAATAAAAATAAGATGGTTGGTAGCATTTGGAAAAAATGACGGCAATATAGAATATGTGTCAGAAAACCTATATATTGAGTGGTGTCGCGCAAAGCATGTTATATGCAAAATTGAATATACGGTAAATTTATATGAATGTGAGGTGTTGCCTTGTCGGCAAAAACAATTCTGTTTAATAGCAAAGAATAATAAAGTTACTTTAATGTATTATTAATTTAGTACATAATAAAGATAACGACCCTTGCATAGGTCAATTAAGTTTAATTAAAAACAATTATGAAGTTAATTCAATATATTATTGTATCGGAGAATGAAAAATATAGTGAGGATGCTAGCTTTTGAAAAAAATGTCGGCATTATAGAATATTTGTCAAAAAACCTATCTAGGGAGAGGGAAAAATTGTATATACGGTAAATTTATACGACTGCAAGGTTTTGCCTTGCCCGTATAAATCAATTCTGTTTAATAGCAAGGAATAATAAAGTTATTTTAATGTATATGTATTATTAAATTAGTGCATAATAAAGATAAGTTGGTTGGTAGCATTTGGAAAAAATGTTGGCAAAATAAAATATATGTCAAAAAATCTGTATATGGAGTGGTGTCGCGCAAGGCATGTCATATGCAAAATTGTATATACGGTAGATTCTTATGTATAAATCAATTATGTTAAATTACAAAGAATAATGAAGTTATTTGGGTGTGTTATTACATTAGTACATAATAAAGATAAGGTGGTTGGTAGCAATTGAAAAAAAATGTCGGCGATATAGAATATGTGTCAAAAAACCTATATAGGCAGTGGTGTAGCGCGAGGCATGTCATATGCAAAATTTATAGCTGTGAGATGTTGCCTGGAATAATGAAGTTATTTGGGTGTGTTAGTACATTAGTACATAATAAAGATAAGGTGGTTGGTAGCAATTGGAAAAAATGTCGGCATTATGGAACATATGGCAAAAAAATCTGTATATGGAGTGGTGACGCGCAAAGCATGTCATACGCTAAATTTCACATATGGCAAAATAATATGACTGTGACGTGTTGCCTTGCCTGCAAGGGCCAATTATGTTTAATTAAAAAAATAATGAAGTTAATTCATTATATTATTGTATTGGTCCATGAAAAAGTTAATGTGGATGGTAGCTTTTGGAAAAAATGTCGGCAATATAGAATATGTGTCAAAAAACCTATATGTTCGGTGTGTCGCGCAAAGCATGTTGTACGCAAAAATTGTATATACGGTAAATTTATATGAGTGTGAGGTGTTGCCTTGTCGGTATAAATCAATAATGGTTAATTGCAAAGAATATTGAAGTTATTTAAATGTATTGTTAAATTAGTACATAATAAAAATAAGATGGTTGGTAGCATTTGGAAAAAATGACGGCAATATAGAATATGTGTCAGAAAACCTATATATTGAGTGGTGTCGCGCAAAGCATGTTATATGCAAAATTGAATATACGGTAAATTTATATGAATGTGAGGTGTTGCCTTGTCGGCAAAAATCAATTCTGTTTAATAGCAAAGAATAATAAAGTTACTTTAATGTATTATTAATTTAGTACATAATAAAGATAACGACCCTTGCATAGGTCAATTAAGTTTAATTAAAAACAATAATGAAGTTAATTCAATATATTATTGTATCGGAGAATGAAAAATATAGTGAGGATGCTAGCTTTTGAAAGAAATGTCGGCATTATAGAATATTTGTCAAAAAACCTATCTAGGGAGAGGGAAAAATTGTATATACGGTAAATTTATACGACTGCAAGGTTTTGCCTTGCCCGTATAAATCAATTCTGTTTAATAGCAAGGAATAATAAAGTTATTTTAATGTATTATTAAATTAGTGCATAATAAAGATAAGTTGGTTGGTAGCATTTGGAAAAAATGTTGGCAAAATAAAAAATATGTCAAAAAATCTGTATATGGAGTGGTGTCGCGCAAGGCATGTCATATGCAAAATTGTATATACGGTAGATTCTTATGTCAATCAATTATGTTAAATTACAAAGAATAATGAAGTTATTTGGGTGTGTTATTACATTAGTACATAATAAAGATAAGGTGGTTGGTAGCAATTGGAAAAAATGTCGGCGATATAGAATATGTGTCAAAAAACCTATATAGGCAGTGGTGTAGCGCGAGGCATGTCATATGCAAAATTTATAGCTGTGAGATGTTGCCTGGAATAATGAAGTTATTTGGGTGTGTTAGTACATTAGTACATAATAAAGATAAAGTGGTTGGTAGCAATTGGAAAAAATGTCGGCATTATGGAACATATGGCAAAAAAATCTGTATATGGAGTGGTGACGCGCAAAGCATGTCATACGCTAAATTTCACATATGGCAAAATAATATGACTGTGACGTGTTGCCTTGCCTGCAAGGGCCAATTATGTTTAATTAAAAAAAATAATGAAGTTAATTCATTATATTATTGTATTGGTCCATGAAAAAGTTAATGTGGATGGTAGCTTTTGGAAAAAATGTCGGCAATATAGAATATGTGTCAAAAAACCTATATGTTCGGTGTGTCGCGCAAAGCATGTTGTACGCAAAATTGTATATACGGTAAATTTATATGAGTGTGAGGTGTTGCCTTGTCGGTATAAATCAATAATGGTTAATTGCAAAGAATATTGAAGTTATTTAAATGTATTGTTAAATTAGTACATAATAAAAATAAGATGGTTGGTAGCATTTGGAAAAAATGACGGCAATATAGAATATGTGTCAGAAAACCTATATATTGAGTGGTGTCGCGCAAAGCATGTTATATGCAAAATTGAATATACGGTAAATTTATATGAATGTGAGGTGTTGCCTTGTCGGCAAAAATCAATTCTGTTTAATAGCAAAGAATAATAAAGTTACTTTAATGTATTATTAATTTAGTACATAATAAAGATAACGACCCTTGCATAGGTCAATTAAGTTTAATTAAAAACAATAATGAAGTTAATTCAATATATTATTGTATCGGAGAATGAAAAATATAGTGAGGATGCTAGCTTTTGAAAGAAATGTCGGCATTATAGAATATTTGTCAAAAAACCTATCTAGGGAGAGGGAAAAATTGTATATACGGTAAATTTATACGACTGCAAGGTTTTGCCTTGCCCGTATAAATCAATTCTGTTTAATAGCAAGGAATAATAAAGTTATTTTAATGTATTATTAAATTAGTGCATAATAAAGATAAGTTGGTTGGTAGCATTTGGAAAAAATGTTGGCAAAATAAAAAATATGTCAAAAAATCTGTAGATGGAGTGGTGTCGCGCAAGGCATGTCATATGCAAAATTGTATATACGGTAGATTCTTATGTATAAATCAATTATGTTAAATTACAAAGAATAATGAAGTTATTTGGGTGTGTTATTACATTAGTACATAATAAAGATAAGGTGGTTGGTAGCAATTGGAAAAAATGTCGGCGATATAGAATATGTGTCAAAAAACCTATATAGGCAGTGGTGTAGCGCGAGGCATGTCATATGCAAAATTTATAACTGTGAGATGTTGCCTGGAATAATGAAGTTATTTGGGTGTGTTAGTACATTAGTACATAATCAAGATAAGGTGGTTGGTAGCAATTGGAAAAAATGTCGGCATTATGGAACATATGGCAAAAAAATCTGTATATGGAGTGGTGACGCGCAAAGCATGTCATACGCTAAATTTCACATATGGCAAAATAATATGACTGTGACGTGTTGCCTTGCCTGCAAGGGCCAATTATGTTTAATTAAAAAAAATAATGAAGTTAATTCATTATATTATTGTATTGGTCCATGAAAAAGTTAATGTGGATGGTAGCTTTTGGAAAAAATGTCGGCAATATAGAATATGTGTCAAAAAACCTATATGTTCGGTGTGTCGCGCAAAGCATGTTGTACGCAAAATTGTATATACGGTAAATTTATATGAGTGTGAGGTGTTGCCTTGTCGGTATAAATCAATAATGGTTAATTGCAAAGAATATTGAAGTTATTTAAATGTATTGTTAAATTAGTACATAATAAAAATAAGATGGTTGGTAGCATTTGGAAAAAATGACGGCAATATAGAATATGTGTCAGAAAACCTATATATTGAGTGGTGTCGCGCAAAGCATGTTATATGCAAAATTGAATATACGGTAAATTTATATGAATGTGAGGTGTTGCCTTGTCGGCAAAAATCAATTCTGTTTAATAGCAAAGAATAATAAAGTTACTTTAATGTATTATTAATTTAGTACATAATAAAGATAACGACCCTTGCATAGGTCAATTAAGTTTAATTAAAAACAATAATGAAGTTAATTCAATATATTATTGTATCGGAGAATGAAAAATATAGTGAGGATGCTAGCTTTTGAAAGAAATGTCGGCATTATAGAATATTTGTCAAAAAAACCTATCTAGGCAGAGGGAAAAATTGTATATACGGTAAATTTATACGACTGCAAGGTTTTGCCTTGCCCGTATAAATCAATTCTGTTTAATAGCAAGGAATAATAAAGTTATTTTAATGTATTATTAAATTAGTGCATAATAAAGATAAGTTGGTTGGTAGCATTTGGAAAAAATGTTGGCAAAATAAAATATATGTCAAAAAATCTGTATATGGAGTGGTGTCGCGCAAGGCATGTCATATGCAAAATTGTATATACGGTAGATTCTTATGTATAAATCAATTATGTTAAATTACAAAGAATAATGAAGTTATTTGGGTGTGTTATTACATTAGTACATAATAAAGATAAGGTGGTTGGTAGCAATTGGAAAAAATGTCGGCGATATAGAATATGTGTCAAAAAACCTATATAGGCAGTGGTGTAGCGCGAGGCATGTCATATGCAAAATTTATAACTGTGAGATGTTGCCTGGAATAATGAAGTTATTTGGGTGTGTTAGTACATTAGTACATAATCAAGATAAGGTGGTTGGTGGCAATTGGAAAAAATGTCGGCATTATGGAACATATGGCAAAACAAATCTGTATATGGAGTGGTGACGCGCAAAGCATGTCATACGCTAAATTTCACATATGGCAAAATAATATGACTGTGACGTGTTGCCTTGCCTGCAAGGGCCAATTATGTTTAATTAAAAAAAATAATGAAGTTAATTCATTATATTATTGTATTGGTCCATGAAAAAGTTAATGTGGATGGTAGCTTTTGGAAAAAATGTCGGCAATATAGAATATGTGTCAAAAAACGTATGTGTTCGGTGTGTCGCGCAAAGCATGTTGTACGCAAAATTGTATATACGGTAAATTTATATGAGTGTGAGGTGTTGCCTTGTCGGTATAAATCAATAATGGTTAATTGCAAAGAATATTGAAGTTATTTAAATGTATTGTTAAATTAGTACATAATAAAAATAAGATGGTTAGTAGCATTTGGAAAAAATGACGGCAATATAGAATATGTGTCAGAAAACCTATATATTGAGTGGTGTCGCGCAAAGCATGTTATATGCAAAATTGAATATACGGTAAATTTATATGAATGTGAGGTGTTGCCTTGTCGGCAAAAATCAATTCTGTTTAATAGCAAAGAATAATAAAGTTACTTTAATGTATTATTAATTTAGTACATAATAAAGATAACGACCCTTGCATAGGTCAATTAAGTTTAATTAAAAACAATAATGAAGTTAATTCAATATATTATTGTATCGGAGAATGAAAAATATAGTGAGGATGCTAGCTTTTGAAAAAAATGTCGGCATTATAGAATATTTGTCAAAAAACCTATCTAGGGAGAGGGAAAAATTGTATATACGGTAAATTTATACGACTGCAAGGTTTTGCCTTGCCCGTATAAATCAATTCTGTTTAATAGCAAGGAATAATAAAGTTATTTTAATGTATTATTAAATTAGTGCATAATAAAGATAAGTTGGTTGGTAGCATTTGGAAAAAATGTTGGCAAAATAAAATATATGTCATAAAATCTGTATATGGAGTGGTGTCGCGCAAGGCATGTCATATGCAAAATTGTATATACGGTAGATTCTTATGTATAAATCAATTATGTTAAATTACAAAGAATAATGAAGTTATTTGGGTGTGTTATTACATTAGTACATAATAAAGATAAGGTGGTTGGTAGCAATTGGAAAAAATGTCGGCGATATAGAATATGTGTCAAAAAACCTATATAGGCAGTGGTGTAGCGCGAGGCATGTCATATGCAAAATTTATAACTGTGAGATGTTGCCTGGAATAATGAAGTTATTTGGGTGTGTTAGTACATTAGTACATAATAAAGATAAGGTGGTTGGTAGCAATTGGAAAAAATGTCGGCATTATGGAACATATGGCAAAAAAATCTGTATATGGAGTGGTGACGCGCAAAGCATGTCATACGCTAAATTTCACATATGGCAAAATAATATGACTGTGACGTGTTGCCTTGCCTGCAAGGGCCAATTATGTTTAATTAAAAAAAATAATGAAGTTAATTCATTATATTATTGTATTGGTCCATGAAAAAGTTAATGTGGATGGTAGCTTTTGGAAAAAATGTCGGCAATATAGAATATGTGTCAAAAAACCTATATGTTCGGTGTGTCGCGCAAAGCATGTTGTACGCAAAATTGTATATACGGTAAATTTATATGAGTGTGAGGTGTTGCCTTGTCGGTATAAATCAATAATGGTTAATTGCAAAGAATATTGAAGTTATTTAAATGTATTGTTAAATTAGTACATAATAAAAAAAAGATGGTTGGTAGCATTTGGAAAAAATGACGGCAATATAGAATATGTGTCAGAAAACCTATATATTGAGTGGTGTCGCGCAAAGCATGTTATATGCAAAATTGAATATACGGTAAATTTATATGAATGTGAGGTGTTGCCTTGTCGGCAAAAATCAATTCTGTTTAATAGCAAAGAATAATAAAGTTACTTTAATGTATTATTAATTTAGTACATAATAAAGATAAGTTGGTTGGTAGCATTTGGAATAAATGTCGGCAATATAGAATATGTGTCAAAAAACCTATATAGGGAGTGGTGTCGCACAAAGAATGTGATTTGAAAAATTGTATATACGGTAAGTTTATATGAGTATGAGATGCCGGTATAAATCAATTATGTTTAATTAAAATGAATAATGACGTAAATTCAATACATTATTGTATTGGTCTATGAAAAATATAGTGTGGATGGTAGCTTTTGGAAAAATGTCGTTATAATAGAATATGTGTCATAAAACCCATATTTTAAGTGGTGTCGCGCACGTCATGTCATACGCTAAATTTTACATACGGCAAATTAATATGACTGTGAGGTGTTGCCTTGCCGGTATAAATCAATTAAGTTTATTTAAGAAGAATAATGAAGTTAATTCAATATATTATTGTACTGGTCCATGAAAAAAGTAAAGTGGATGGTAACTTATGAAAAAAATGTTTGGAAAAAATGACGGCAATATAGAATATGTGTCAGAAAACCTATATATTGAGTGGTGTCGCGCAAAGCATGTTATATGCAAAATTGAATATACGGTAAATTTATATGAATGTGAGGTGTTGCCTTGTCGGCAAAAATCAATTCTGTTTAATAGCAAAGAATAATAAAGTTACTTTAATGTATTATTAATTTAGTACATAATAAAGAACGACCCTTGCATAGGTCAATTAAGTTTAATTAAGACAATAATGAAGTTAATTTAATTTATTATTGTATTTGTCCTTGAAAAAGATAATGTGGATGGTATATTTTTAGAAAAATGTCGGCATTATAAGTAAAATTGTATATACGGCCAATTCATATGACTGTGAGGTGTTACCTTGCCGGCATAGGCAAATTAAGTTTAATTAAAAAGATTAATGAAGTTAATTCAAAATATTATTGAATTGGTCCATGAAAAAGAGAATTTGGATGGTAGCTTTTGGAAAAAATGTCGGAATTGGAATGGTGTCGCGCACGGCATGTCATATGAAAATTTGTATATACGGTAAATTTATATGAGTGTGAATTGTTGGCTATGTTTAATTGCAATAAACAACGACGTTATTTGAATGTATTATCAAATTAGTACATAATAAAGGTAAGTTGGTTGGGAGCATTTGAAAAAAATGTCGACAATATAGCATATGGTCAAAAAACCTGTATAGGAAGTGGTGTTGCGCAAGGCATGTCATATGTATATACGGAAAACTTGTATGAGTGTGAATTGTTGCCTTGCCGGTATAAATCAAGTATGTTTCAAAATATAATATGGATGGTAGCTTTCGGAAAAATATCGGCATTATAGAATATGTGTCAAAAAACATATATAGGGAGAAGTGTCGCGCAAGGCATGTCATATGAAAAATTGTACATACGGCCAATATATATGACTGTGAGGTGTTTGCCATGCCGCCATACGTCAATTATGTTTAATTATAAAGAACAATTAAGTTATTTTAATGTATTTTTAAATTAGTACATTATAAAGATAACTTGGTTGGTAGCATTTGGAAAAAATGTCGGCAATATAGAATATGTGTCAAAAAACCCATATAGGTAGTGGTTACATACCGCCAATTCAGCACCATTTGGAAAAATGTCGGCAATGTAGAATATGTGTAAAAAAACCTACATAGGTAGTGGTGTAGCGCAAGGCATGTCATATGCAAAATGTTATATACGGTTGATTCATATAACTGTGAGGTGTTGCCTTGCCGGTATAAATCAATTATGTTTAATTACAAGGAATAATGAAGTTATTTGGGTGTGTTATTACATAAGTACATAATGAAGATAAGGTGGTTGGAAGCAGTTGGAAAAAATGTCGGCATTATAGAATATGTGTCAAAAAACCTTTATAGGGAGTGGTGTTGCGCAAGTCATGTCATATGCAAAATGTAATATACGGTAGATTCATATGACTGTAAGGTGTTGCCCTGCCGGTATAAATCAATTATGTTAAATTACAAAGAATAATTAATTTATTTGGGTGTATTAATACATTAGTACACAATAAAGATAAGGTGGTTGGTAGCATTTGGAAAAAATTTCGGTATTATAGAATATATGTCAAAAAACCTATATATTGAGTGGTGTCGCGCAGGGCATGTCATACGCTAAATTTGACATACGGCAAATTAATATAACTGTGAGGTGTTGCCTTGCCGGCATAGGTCAATTCAGTTTAATTAAACACAATAATGTAGTTAATTCAATTCTTTCGAGTTACAAGACATTTATAAGTTCGCTGGGACAGAGGGCTTAAAGGGAGGGGGAATGAATGTTCCGACCAAAGTATATCTCGCACTACTGCTATCCTACCTACCCTGCGGGGCCGCGGCCCCGTGCTACCTATACGCTATCGAGCCTTGGCCACGCGGAGCTACTGAAGAAGCTACTGCACTATCGGGCCTCAGCCACGCGCCGCCTACGCTATCGGGCCTTGGCCACGCCGAGCTACTGAAGAAGCTACTGCACTATCGGGCCTCAGCCACGCGCCACCTACGCTATCGGGCCTTGGCCACGCCGAGCTACTGAAGAAGCTACTGCACTATCGGGCCTCAGCCACGCGCCACCTACACTATCCTCCACTAGGTTAGGGTGAACATCGGCTATTTCCGATGTTTAGCACAAGTATGACCGCCCGAGAATACAAAGATCACCATTTCACTTAATTATCACCACTGTATTCACTTTATTCGCTAACTTTGTTATATTCTCCCCTTCTAAACTTCCCTTCCCGACGAATGCTCATGGCCCCGCAGCTGTGGTTATCCTTCCCAGGCTGGGAAGGAAGCTCCTGGCGTTTGCGGGGCGAACGCGGCACGCGCAGCTGCGGGCCTCCGGACTTCTCGGTCTCGGAGCGAGGTCTCTTCTGTGCCGGTGTCGACGTCCCCTGTAGACTCGGCTGGCGTCGACACCTGCTTTGACGGCGCTTGCTAGGCGTAACCGTCTGTCGGCGGCGACGGTTTCGCCGGTGTTTTCCGCCAGGGCCTTCCCCTGTGTTCACCCTTCCCCGCTTCGAGGGCCCAGGACGGGGCGCCCTAACCTCCTCGGGAACCTTCGGCAGGTAGCGCAACGTCACCCGGGGGAATTGGCTCTCGGGGTCTACCTCTAATCGATGGGTGGTGAAACGGTGGCGGAATGCCGCTTCGTCGTCCTCGTCCTCCGTCAGCGGCTCATAAGCCGACGTGGGCTTCGGTTCCGTCGCGATCATTTCCGCGGTGGGATCCGGGCTCCGGCTGATCCAGTCCGCTTCCGTGAGGGCCACTGGGACGTTGCTTGCAGCCTCCGTCGGGGACGCTTCCGTCTCTGGGGTCGACGGGGAACTTCCATCCCCTTTTGCGTCCATCACCATGGATTTCTGCCCCGAAAATTTGTATGAGTGTGAATTGATGCCTTGCCGGTATAAATCAAGTATGTTTAATTAAAAAGTATAATGAAGTTAATTCAAAATATTATTGTATTGGTCCATGAAAAATATAATGTGGATTGTAGCTTTTGGAAAAAATGTCGGCAATATAGAATATGTGTCAAAAAACCTATATGTTCGGTGTGTCGCGCAAAGCATGTTGTACGCAAAATTGTATATACGGTAAATTTATATGAGTGTGAGGTGTTGCCTTGTCGGTATAAATCAATAATGGTTAATTGCAAAGAATATTGAAGTTATTTAAATGTATTGTTAAATTAGTACATAATAAAAATAAGTTGGTTGGTAGCATTTGGAAAAAATGACGGCAATATAGAATATGTGTCGGAAAACCTATATATTGAGTGGTGTCGCGCAAAGCATGTTATATGCATAATTGAATATACGGTAAATATATATGAATGTGAGGTGTTGCCTTGTCGGTAAAAATCAATTCTGTTTAATAGCAAAGAATAATAAAGTTAGTTTAATGTATTATTAATTTAGTACATAATAAAGATAAGTTGGTTGGTAGCATTTGGAATAAATGTCGGCAATATAGAATATGTGTCAAAAAACTTATATAGGGAGTGGTGTCGCACAAAGAATGTGATTTGAAAAATTGTATATACGGTAAGTTTATATGAGTATGAGGTGCCGGTATAAATCAATTATGTTTAATTAAAATGAATAATGACGTAAATTCACTACATTATTGTATTGGTCTATGAAAAATATAGTGTGGATGGTAGCTTTTGGAAAAATGTCGTTATTATAGAATATGTGTCATAAAACCCATATTTTAAGTGGTGTCGCGCACGTCATGTCATACGCTAAATTTTACATACGGCAAATTAATATGACTGTGAGGTGTTGCCTTGCCGGTATAAATCAATTAAGTTTATTTAAGAAGAATAATGAAGTTAATTCAATATATTATTGTACTGGTCCATGAAAAAAGTAAAGTGGATGGTAACTTATGAAAAAAATGTTGACATTATAGAATATGTGACAAAAAATTTGTATATGTAGGGGTGTCGCGCAAGGCATGTCACACGCTAAATTTTACATACGGCAAATTAATATGACTGTGAGGTATTGCCTTGCCGGCATAGGTCAATTATGTTTAATTAAAAAGAATAATTGTATATTATATTGGGAATGGTGTCGCGCACGGCATGTCATATGAAAAATTGTATATACGGTAAATTTATATGAGTGTGAATTGTTGGCTAGCCGGTATAAATCAATTATGTTTAATTGCAATAAACAACGACGTTATTTGAATGTATTATCAAATTAGTACATAATAAAGGTAAGTTGGTTGGTAGCATTTGATAAAAATGTCGACAATATAGCATATGGTCAAAAAACCTGTATAGGAAGTGGTGTTGCGCAAGGCATGTCATATGTATATACGGAAAATTTGTATGAGTGTGAATTGTTGCCTTGCCGGTATAAATCAAGTATGTTTAATTAAAAAGTATAATGAAGTTAATTCAAAATATTATTGTATTGGTCCATGAAAAATATAATGTGGATTGTAGCTTTTGGAAAAAATGTCGGCATTGTAGAATATATGTCAAAAAACCTATATATTGAGTTGTAAAGCGCAATGCATGTTAGAAGCAAAATTGTACATACAGCCAATTCATATGACTGTGAGGTGTTGCCTTGCCGGCATAGGTCAATTAAGTTAAATTAAAAAGAACAATTAAGCTAATTCAATATATTATTGTATTGGCCCAAGAAAAATATAATGTGGATGGTAGCTTTTGGAAAAAATGTCGGCATTATAGATTATGTTTCAAAAAACCTATATATTGAGTGGTGTGGTGGCACGAGTGGTGGTGTCGCCTCCTCGTCTCCGCATCGCCGCTCCTCCACGACCATCTGGCAGACTGAGATTGGGGTCAGCCAGGGTTCGGGATGTCCTTCCCGACGAATGCTCATGGCCCCGCAGCTGTGGTTATCCTTCCCAGGCTGGGAAGGAAGCTCCTGGCGTTTGCGGGGCGAACGCGGCACGCGCAGCTGCGGGCCTCCGGACTTCTCGGTCTCGGAGCGAGGTCTCTTCTGTGCCGGTGTCGACGTCCCCTGTAGACTCGGCTGGCGTCGACACCTGCTTTGACGGCGCTTGCTAGGCGTAACCGTCTGTCGGCGGCGACGGTTTCGCTGGTGTTTTCCGCCAGGGCCTTCCCCTGTGTTCACCCTTCCCCGCTTCGAGGGCCCAGGACGGGGCGCCCTAACCTCCTCGGGAACCTTCGGCAGGTAGCGCAACGTCACCCGGGGGAATTGGCTCTCGGGGTCTACCTCTAATCGATGGGTGGTGAAACGGTGGCGGAATGCCGCTTCGTCGTCCTCGTCCTCCGTCAGCGGCTCATAAGCCGACGTGGGCTTCGGTTCCGTCGCGATCATTTCCGCGGTGGGATCCGGGCTCCGGCTGATCCAGTCCGCTTCCGTGAGGGCCACTGGGACGTTGCTTGCAGCCTCCGTCGGGGACGCTTCCGTCTCTGGGGTCGACGGGGAACTTCCATCCCCTTTTGCGTCCATCACCCTGGATTTCTGCCCCGACGGTCCGGGCCTGCCTGTCTCGAGCGATTAGAGCTCCTCATCGTCCGCGAGATTGTCCACTTCGCCGGTTGTTACCGAGGTCGTCATTCCAGATGACCTTGGTGAGTGGGATGCAAGCGGAGGGGACGGGGGCATAAGGTGGCGAGTTCCGCTTAAACGGCGCCTCCGCGAACATGGTCGTGACTTCGATGGCCATCAGCATGACCATCCCGTCTAGTCTCTCCATGACGTTGGTCCGCTGTGAGTACAGGGTGTGACGGAATTGGAGAGGGGCTTCCTCTTGCCGTCCTCTCCCGTTGTACTCGCGACCCTGACGGGGGTCACGCGGGTGATCTCCAGTGCCGGGCCCAGGGAAGGGCTCAGTATCTCCGCTGCTGTCGTCATCCTCTGATGATATGGTGATAGTCTCGCGTTCCATCTGTAAATTTGACTTATTGGTTAACTTGTTCGTTACTTATTGGTTAATGCCCTATCCTCCCAGTGCGGCTGTCATTTCACTATGCCTATTCTAATTATGCTACTAGTGCTAGTCTAATCTACAGTCGGTACGTTTGTTGTGGCTTCGCCTACTCGTGGGCATCCCTGTGCCCTGGGTCTTCCTCTCCTTCCTCAGTTGTCTCTCGGTAGAATGGTTTCAGCTGCGAGATGTTGGCCACCCTCGTCTTATGTTCGCCCGGGATATGAATTTGACGACCCTATAGGGGCCGTCAAACCTAGGTGCCAACTTCGCTGCGAAACCCACAGCGCCTTGGATAGCTGGTGCTGTCTTAACAGGACCATCGAGTCCTCAAGTTATAGTGTCTGCCCTGGTCCTTTGATGCGCGCTGGAGATTGCTGTGAACGATATAAAAAATTTCTTTTAACCTATCCGCCTTTGTCCTAGGGTCGAACGCACTAGTTGCGGACCCCGGAGTTACCTGATCGTATAGAGCGGCGGGCAACCGCGGCTCCCTACCCTGCATCAGGAAAGCGGGACTAAATCCGGTCGAATCCGACACGCTTGTATTGACCGCCAGCGATATGGCCCTCGATATATTGCGCTATCATGGTCTTCACGGTTCTGTTGGTCCTCTCGGTAGGATTTTCTTGCGGACAGTAAGGGGCGGTGTACTGGACCTCTACACCCAAGGACTCCAGGAAAGCCTTGAAACTCCGGCTTGTGAATTGTACTCCGTTGTCGCACACGAACTTTTTGGGCACCCCGAATCGGCTCAAAATCCTCTCCCGGAACGCTGTTTGCAGGTGTGCTGCCGTGGCTCTCCTAAGATAGACCAGCTCAACCCATTTCGAGAAAGCATCGTGGAACACCAGTAACATGGTGTTGCCATGTTTCGACCGTGGAAGGGGCCCGACGTAATCCGCACAAAGTATTGCCATCGGCTCTGCCACCTGCCTTGTCAGCATGCGTCCAGCCGGTTTGAGTTGCTCACTCTTGAATTTTTGGCAGGTTTCGCAACACTTCACGTACCTGGCGACGTCACGGAACATACCCGGCCAGTAGTTCCTTTGGGCTAGTCTCGACACTGTTTTCCTCACGCCTTGATGCCCGGCCGTGGGAGCATCATGGCATTCCGCCAATACCCTCTGCCGTTGACCACTGGCCACACATAGCTTCCAGGGAATGTAATCTTCGTCGTCCGTCCGGTGGCCTAAATGCCTATATAGCTGCCCATTTTCTTCTGCGTAGTCCGGGAACTTGACTGGCTCTTTGGCGATCCTGGCACGCATACTCGCGACCCACTTGCAGGGTGGCTCGGCCACCACTGCTTGCTGACAGGTCTCTAGAGGATGTCTTGATAGTGCGTCGGCCACGAAGTTGACCTTTCCTCGTCGGTAGTGAACGTCGAATTGGAATTGTTGCAGTTCCAATGCCCATCGCGCGATCCTTCCTGACGGGCTCTCGATCGAATTAAGCCACTTTAGGGCCAAGTGGTCCGTTATCACGTCGAGCCGGTACCCTTCTAGGTAGAAACGCAGCTTCCGTATCGACCAAACCATTGCCAGGCACTCTTTCTCGGTGGCGGAGTAGTTCACTTCGGCCTTCAGCAACTTTCTGCTCGCGAACGCTATGACCCGCTTCTGCCCTTCTATCGTCTGCGTCAGCACTGCGCCGAAGCCGTGCTCGCTCGCGTCAGTCTGTAGGACGAATTTGGCGGAAAAGTCTGGACAAGCCAACACAGGGGCAGTCGTCAAGCTGTCCTTCAATTGACGCAATTCCTCTTCCTGTTCTTGATCCCATGCCCATATCCGCCCCTTCTTTAAGAGCGCTGTTAGCGGTTGTATCTGAGTCGCGAAGTTGGGAACGAAGCGCCTGTACCATGACGCCATCCCGAGACACTGCCGCAACTCCTTACAATTTGTCGGTGCCCGCCTCGGCTCCACCTTCTCTGGATCGGTACGTATTCCTTCCCCACAAATGACATGCCCTAGGTAGACCAACCTCTCCCGGAAGAAACTGCACTTCTTCCTATTCAACCTGAGATTAGCCGCCCTTAACCGGCGGAACACCTCCCTCAAGTTCTCTACATGTTGTTCCTTCGTCGCCCATATTACCACGATGTCGTCTAGGTAGGCGAACGCATGAGGCTCCATTTCCGGCCCTATGACCGTGTCTAATGATCGCTGGAAGGTCGCACACGCCGAGTGTAAGCCAAATGGCATCACCCGCCACTGGAAAAGACCTCTCTCGGGGACTGTGAACGCCGTACATTCCCGACTATCGGCTGCCATCGGTATCTGCCAGTACCCGTGCTTCAAATCCAGGGTGGAGATGAACCGGGCGTGATGCAACCACTCAAGGATGTGATTAATCCTGGGAACAGGATAAGCATCTGGGACGGAATGCGCGTTGAGTTGTCGGTAGTCGATACACATGCGCCACTCGCCAGTCTTCTTCTTAACTAAGATGATTGGGGCGCTGTGTGGACTACGCGACGGCTCAATGGCACCCGCCTGGATCAGCTCGTCCACCTGTTATTCAATCACCCTTTGCATGGCCAGTTTCTTCGGGTAATATCTCTGCTTTAAGGGCTTGTCATCCTTAAGCCTGATCCTGTGCTCCGCGATGTGCGAGACTCCCTGCAGCCCCTCGAAGAGTGTCAGTTCCGATTCCAGGAACTCCTTAAGTTCCGGATCCAAATCCGCTGGCCACTCTGCCTCTTCGACGCTGGGGTTGCCCTGCGGCTCGCCTCCTCCAGGCACCACTCCGACTCCAAATAGAGCTCCTTGATCGCTCGACTCTGGCAGCCGTTCCTGATTCCCTGTGCCCGTGTGGATTTGAGCCATTGCTTATAATCCCTCCGTTCTTTGGCACACTTCCGCCGTGCCGCCTGCATGACCAGCGTAGATCTGCCTTTGCAGGTCTACGCGCCGCCTTTTGGGCTCCTCAAGCTCTCGGCCCAACCCCGAATGAGACTCATCTTTTACTTCCTTCTTCTTCTCCTTTTCCGACAGTTGCCGAGCCGGCACTCCCGTTCCCTGACGCGCGAGGCCTTCTGTCGACTTCTCTCTCCTCTGTTGCCGAGTAGGTGCTGCCTTTTCATGACCTGGGAGGCCTTCCTTCGGTTCCTTTTTCATCTCTTCTGCTATCGGTTGCCGAGCAGGCACTCCCGCTCCTTGGCGCGAGAGGCCTTCTTTCGGCTCTTCTCCCCTCTGTTGCCGAGCAGGTGCTCCCTTTTCATGACCTGGAAGGCCTTCCTTCGGTTCCATCTTCGTCTGTTCCGCCGTCTGTTGCCGAGCAGGCACTCCCGCTCATTGGCGCGTGAGGCCTTCTTTCGGCTCTTCTCCGGTTCCAGGCCCCTCGGCCGGAAACGTCACCGTCTCTAGAACCAGCTCCGCCCTGCCGCAGCGTATCGTAGTGCCCATTGCACCCAAGAAGTCCATCCCCAGGATGACGTGGTCCAGCATTGCGGGCATGATAAGCATTAACATGCTGACCACCTTCCCCGCTAAGCCGACGTCTATCCTCAATGCCTGCCCTACTTCGAGCGTGGACCCATCTGCTAGACGAATGGTCGCCTGTACGTTCTCAACTCTCCCCCGAATCGCCCACTTGCGCACGCGGTCTTCGCTCATGAAGCTGCGAGTGGCCCCAGTATCGATAGTAGCAGGCATCGTCCGCCCGCCAATCTCCACCGTGGCGACGATCCGGCCACCCTCCACCTTAAGCGGGTGTACTACTTCCGAGTCCTGGCTACTTCTGCCCCGGTGTCCACATACCCAACAAAACAAAACGGGCGCATTGGGACATTCCCTGGCAAAGTGCCCCTCCTGTGTGCACCAGCGGCATGCTCGTCGCGGATCGTACCCGGTTCCGGCCTCTTGGTTCATCATTTAGTGGGCCACTTCCGCAGGGGCCGTTGCCGGCGGGGCGGAGACTTGTCTATCCACAACTGTGCCGTCCTTCCCCACTCCGCGCTATATGAGCTTGTGGCCACCTGACTCTCTGCACTGCTTCCGGAGTACTCCGTTCGCTGCCTCATCACCGTCTCGTACTCCACAGCGAGTTGAGTCAGCTGGGACAAGGTGGAGAAATCTTGCCGTCTTACGTAAAGCCTGTATTCGGGGGCGGCATTCTCAAATATCTGGTGCAACTCTTGCGCCGGCTCATATCTGGCATGATGCATCAAAGCCCTCAACTCTATTAGGTATTCCTTAAATTCTTCCCCCGCACGCTGCCGGCGGGATCGGATTTCGTCTTCCAATCTCTCGAAGTAGCGTGGTGGTAGAAAGAATTCTAAGAAACCCTTCCTAAACACCGACCATGGTACATCCCTCAGTCCACTGCTTAAAAACCAACGAGCAGCCCGGTCGCAGAATACCTCGCTCATGGCCCGAGGCAATCGATCGAGGGTTATGCCTCGATCGGCCATCGTACCTCATGCCCCACTTTCGGACTTGTTCCGGAACGCCCTAGCTCTGCGTCGACCGCTGTCGCCCGGCGAGCTCCGCTGTCTTAATCTCGCAAGTTTCCCCTGCACCCGTGACGGCTAAACTAGGGATCGGGACCTGCAGACGCTCGTACAGCTCCTCCTCAGCGAGCTCCTCAGGTCGGGTTCCGATTTTTGGCGCGGCCGTCCGCCAACGTCGGATAGAGTGCCCCAGGGAGACGGCTCCAATGTTTTGGCGGTCTGAGATTCTAGCTCGGCAAGCCGAGCCCAAATTTCGGGTGTATGGCCGCCATCCTGCACAGAAGTGGATAGCCGCTTACGCAGCCCTTCCACGCGCCCCTCCTTTTCCAGACCGAAATCGTGGGCGATCGCCACCAGTTCTTCTATTATTTCATTTATATATTTCTAGCATTCAACTCGCAAAACAAAAAAATATAAAAACAAATTAATTCACTTGATGTTCTTTTAATTTTTAGTCTTTGTTCTCCCTATTTTTTTTTTTGTTCACTTACATTATTTTATTATTATTATTTATTACTTCTTTCACGGTCTTTTATTTAGCACATCTGTACTGACGAATTCAGATTTCACCGCGCGTGAACTGAATTCGTCCCACTGTACAATAGCGACGCCTTGTGCACACGTGTGCAAGCATGGTCTCGACGTCGCCCGTCTGGCGCGCGCGCGATGTACTTTTCGACCGGCCGTTATCTTTCCTTTTTTTTTCGTTGCTGAGCTCGATTTCTGTGCACATTTTTTTGGTTGCCAAAATCTTGCAGGTGTTCATCTTTTCACCTAACATAGGGTATGAAATGCACTCGTCAGGGTATACTCGACCGCAACTATGCCACGCCCCTAAACGCCTCTACGTCCCTGCTCGGGCGCCACTTGTAAAGAAGCTACTGGCCGGGGTATATATCTTAGTCTTACCAGGTCTAGCGAGTTACAAGACATTTATAAGTTCGCTGGGACAGAGGGCTTAAAGGGAGGGGGAATGAATGTTCCGACCAAAGTATACCTCGCACTACTGCTATCCTACCCACCCTGCGGGGCCGCGGCCCCGTGCTACCTATTTTAGCAGGCCGGAGCCACGCACCAACTACGCTATCGGGCCTTGGCCACGCCGAGCTACTGAAGAAGCTACTGCACTATCGGGCCTCAGCCACGCGCCACCTACGCTATCGGGCCTTGGCCACGCCGAGCTACTAAAGAAGCTACTGCACTATCGGGCCTCAGCCACTCGCCACCTACACTATCCTCCATTTTCCGATGTTTAGCACAAGTATGACCGCCCGAGAATACAAAGATCACCATTTCACTTAATTATCACCACTGTATTCACTTTATTCGCTAACATTGTTATATTCTACCCTACTAAACTTCCTAAACTAAGGCCCTGCCGCACTGTCTTGGAGCCCTAGCGCTCCGCTGTACACTTCACCGTTTTGCTCGTACTCCTTTTTTGGCACGTCTACTCACCCTGATCGTTACTCCAAAAGTGCCGGCTCGCACGCTAGCGAGCCACGCGCTTGCCTTGGCCGCTCGACTTCGCCGCGAGCTTTCGCAACTTCGCTTCGGAGCTTTTGCTCTTCGTCGCCGAATCGAAGCTGAGCTCTCGCAGGCGGTGTTGAACAACCGATCAGCAACGCACGGTTGCAGCGGCGGCCGGCGGTTAAATTCAAACTATGAGCGGCTACTTGCCCAAACTATGCACTTATTCTAATAATACACAGACTATGCGGTTAACGGCTCCTTGCCTTTTTACTTAATTATAATGTCAGAGGCTTCTTGCTTTTTACTTAATTATAATGTCAGCGGCTTCTTGCCTCTTACGAATCTATTATCTTATATTACTATATTTGGTGCTTATAAACTAAAAAAATTAACAAATAATATTGCCCATAGCTCCTTGCCATGGCCTTGGCGATGCGAACGGCGGCTCCTTGCCGTGAGTTCAGAACTATGGGGGGCTTATCCTATTAGCCGCCTCACAATGTGAAAAAAAACCTATATAGGAAGTGGTGTCGCGCAAAGCAAGTCATATGAAATATATTATATACGGTAAATTTATATGACTGCAAGGTGTTGCCTTGCCCGTATTAATCAATTCTGTTTAATAGCAAGGAATAATAATACATACAAAAGATAAGTGCGTTGGTAGCAAATGTCGGCAATTTAAAATATGTGTCAAAAAACCTACATAGGGAGTAGAAATTGTGCATACGGTAATTTTATATGAGTGTGAGGTGTTGCCTTGCCGGTATAAATCAATTATGTTTAATTAAAAGAATAATGAAGTTAATTCAATATATTATTGTATTGGTCCACGAAAAGTATAGTGTGGATGGTAGCTTTTGGAAAAAATGTCGGTATTAAAGAATATGTGTCAAAAACCCCGTGTTGCCTTGCCAGCATAGTTCAATTATGTTTAATAAAAAAAAATAATGAAGTTAATTCATTATATTATTCTACTGGTCCATGAAAAAGTTAATGTGGATGGTAGCTTTTGGAAAAAATGTCGGCATAACAGAATATGTGTCAAAAAACCAATATGTTGAGTGGTAACGCGAAAGGCATGTAATATTCAATATTGTACATACGGCCAATTCATATGACTGTGAGGTGTTGCCTTGCCGGCATAGGTCAATTAAGTTAAATTAAAAAGAACAATGAAGTTAATTCAATATATTATTGTATTGGTCCAAGAAAAATATAGTGTGGCAGGTAGCTTTTGGAAAAAATGTCAGCATTATAGAATATGTGTCAAAAAACGTATATATTGAGTGTTGTCACGCACGGCATGTCATACGCTAAATTTTACATACGTCAATTTAATATGACTGTGAGGTTTTGATAATGTGAATGGTAGCTTTTGGAAAAAATGTCAGCATTATAGAATATGTGCCAAAAAACCTATTTAGGGAGTTGTGTCGCGCAAGGCATGTCATACGCTAAATTGTATATACGGTAAATTTATATGAGTGTGAGGTTTTGCCTTGCCGCTATAAATCAATTATGTTTAATTAAAAGAATAATGAAGTTAATTCAATAAATTAATGTATTGGTCTACGAAAAATATAGTGTGGTCGGTAGTTATTGGAAAAAATGTCGGTATTAAAGAATATGTGTCAAAAAACCTATATATTAGGTGGTGTTGCGCACGGCATGTCATACGCTTAATTTTACATACGGCAAATTAATATGACTGTGACTTAACTTAACAATTCTGTTTAATAGCAAAAAATAATGAAGTTATTTGAATGTATTATTAAATTAGTACAATATATAGTTAAGTTGGTTGGTAGCATTTGGAAAAAATGTCGGCAATATAGAATATGTGTCAAAAAACCCAAATAGGGAGTGGTTACATACCGCCAATTCAGCACCATTTGGAAAAAATGTCGGCAATTTGGAATATGTGTCAAAAAAACCTATATATTGAGTGATGTCGCGCAAGCAATGTTATATGCAAAATTGTGTATACGTAAATTTATATGCGTGTGAGGTGTTGCCTTGTCGGTATAAATCAATTGTGGTTAATTAAAAAAATAATGAAGTTAATTCAATATATTAATGTATTGGTCCACGAAAAATATAGTGTGGACGGTAGCAATTGGAAAAAATTTCGGTATTAAAGAATATATGTCAAAAAAACCATATATTAAGTGGTGTCGCGCACGGCCTGTTATACGCTAAATTTTACATACGACAAATTAGTATGACTGTTAGGTGTTGCCTTGCCAGCATAGGTCAATTATGTTTAATTAAAAAGAATAATGAAGTTAATTCAATATATTATTGAATTGGTCCTTGAAGAATATGTGAATGGTAGCTTTTGGAAAAAATGTCAGCATTATAGAATATGTGTCAAAGAACCTCTATATTGAGTGGTGTCGCGTACGGTATGTAATATTCAAAATTGTACATACGGCTAATTCATATAACTGTGAGGTGTTGCCTTGCAGGCATAGGTCAATTAAGTTAAATTAAAAAGAATAATGAAGTTAATTCAAAATATAATTGTATTGGTCCATTCATAATATAATGTGGATGGTAGCTTATGAAAAAATGTCGGCGTTATAGAAAATTTGTCAAAAACCATATATATTGAGTGGTGTCGCGCACGGCATGTCATACGCTAAATTTTACATTCGGCAAATTAATTCGACTGTGAGATGTTGCCTTAACAATTCTGCTTAATAGCAAAAAATTATGAAGTTAATTGAATGTATTATTAAATTAGTACATTATAAAGATAAGTTGGTTGGTAGCATTTGGAATATATGTCGGCAATATAGAATATGTGTCAAAAAACCCATATAGGGAGTGGTTACATACCACCGATTCAGCACCATTTGGAAAAAATGTCGGCAATATAGAATATGTGTCAAAAAACCTATATAGGGAGTGGTGTAGCGCAAGGCATGTCATATGCTAACATGTGTATAAGGTAACTTTATATGCGTATAAGGTGTTGCCTTGTCGGTATAAATCAATTAAGGTGAATTAAAAATAATAATGAAGTTAATTCAATATATTAATGTATTGGTCCACGAAACATATAGTGTGGACGGTAGCTATTGGACAAAATGTCGGTATTAAGGAATATGTGTCAAAAAACCTATATATTAAGTGGTGTCGCGCACGGCATGTCATACGCTAAATTTTACATACGGCAAATTAGTATGACTGTGAGGTGTTGCCTTGCCAGCATAGGTCAATTATGTTTTATTAAAAAGAATAATAAAGTTAATTCAATATATTATTGTATTGGTCCTTGAAGAAGATTATGTGAATGTGTGCGTTTGGAAAAAATGTCGGAAATAGAAAATATGTGTTAAAAAACCTATATAGGGAGTGGTGTCGCGCAAGGCATGTCATATGAAAAATTGTGTATACGGTAAATTTATATGAGTGTAAGGTGTTGACTTGCCGGTATAAATCAATTATGTTTAATTGAAAGGAATAATGAAGCTAATTCAATATATTATTTTATTGGTCCACGACAAATAGAGTGTGGATGGTAGCTTTTGGAAAAATGTCCGTATTAAAGAATATGTGTCAAAAAACCTATATATTAAGTGGTGTCGCGCACGGAATGTCATACGCTAAATTTTACATACGGCAAATTGATATGACTGTGAGGTGTTGCCTTGCCAGCATAGGTCAATTAGGTTTAATTAAAAAGAATAATAGAATAGAATAGAATAATATATTATTGTTTTGGTTCTTGAAGAAGATAATGTGAATGGTAGCTTTTGGAAAAAATGTCGGCAATATGGAATATGTGTCAAAAAACCTATATAGGGAGTGGTGTCGCGCAAGGCATGTCATATGAAAAATTGTATATACGGTCAATTTATATGAGTGTGAGGTGTTGCCTTGCCGGTACAAATCAATTATGTTTAATTAAAAAGAATAAAGAAGTTAATTCAATATATTATTGTATTGGTCCATGAAGAAGATAATATGGATGGTAGCTGTTGGAAAAAATGACGGCATTATAGAATATATGTCAAAAAATATATATATTGAGTTGTGTCGCGCACGGTATGTCATACGCTAAATTTTACATACGGCAATTAATATGACTGTGAGGTGTTGCCTTAACAATTATTTTTAATAGCAAAGAATAATGAAGTTATTTGAATGTATTATTAAATTGGTACATAATAATGATAAGTTGGTTAGTAGCATTTGGAAAAAAATGTCGGCAAATTTAGAATGTGTCAAAAAACCAGTATAGGGAGTGGTGTTACGCAAGACATGTCATATGATACAATTGTATATACAATAAATTTATATGAGTGTGAATTGTTGCCTTGCCGGTATAAATCAATTATGTTTAATTAAAACAAGTAAGAGGTTCTAGTCGGGAGCTCCCGACTAGGGGATACCCTGAACCCTCTTATTCCATCACCAAATGCAGTGCGCGCCTTTAGATAGAGAGTAGCGGGGAGGTGGCGATAGGTATAAAATGAAAGATAATTGATATATATATTATTTTCTAGAAGCTACATGTCAAGTTTGGTGACTCTAGCTCTTATTATTTACGAAAATTGCTTAAAAAACAGGATTTCGATATACATTTTTATCGATTACTTGGAAACGGGGCAAGTTATCGATTATCGGAAACAAACTCGACCTGCGTAGGAACTAGGACCACCTACATAATTTCAAGTCTCTAGCTCTTATAGGTTCTGAGATCCTTGCGTTCATACATACGGACGGACGGACGGACGGACGGACGGACATGGCTAGATCGACTCGGCTATTGATGCTTATCAAGAGTATATATACTTTATGGGGTCGGAGATGCTTCCTTCTGCTTGTTACATACATTTGGATTTTGCACAAAAACATAATACCCCTTTTACCCATTTTTAATGGGTTCAGGGTATAAAAAATAATGAAGGTAATTCAATATGTTATTGAATTGGTCCATGAAAAATTTAATGTTGATAGTAGCTTTTGGAAAAAATTTCGGCATTATAGAATATGTGACAAAAAATTTGTATATTGAGTGGTGTCGCGCAGAGCATGTCATACGCTAAATTGAACATACGGCCAATTCATATGACTGTGAGGTGTTGACTTTCCGGTATAGATTAAGTTTCATTAAAAAGAATAATGAAGTTAATTCAATATATTGAAGCAGGATAGTATCGTCAAATTATCAATAGCATGTATTATCAGAAGTACACAAGGTCACTCTGGCAGCAGGTCCTATGTAGATAACAGAGTATGTTAAGTATTATATTAAGGGCAGTCTCTGACTAGCTTTTAATGCGAGAAGACTGTGAAACTACAGCAATAAAAGAACAGACATAAATATAATGGATTTAATAAAACACAAGATAAATAAACTCTATCATCCTCTCACAATCTCAGAAGTGGGCCTTACTCACAATGAACGAAGTTGAAATTAATAAATATTCTGTAGTTCGATTAAAAAAGTGGATGTCTGCACTTGGTTTGCCAACCACAGGATGTAAAGCAGAAAGGCGCGGCATTCCGCCGAATCACTGGTCAGGCAGCGAATTTGTTGATGAATGATTGGAACGAATAATCGTGGGTATCCCTTCACAAAGCCTGCGTGATCAGGCACGCATCCAATGTTTTACAGAACCGATGCAAATTCTTCGAGCGTTTTCCGGTGTGCGTCTATGGGAGCAGAAGAAAGAAAATAACACATCACTGGCGACGTCATCGAAGAATTCCGACAGCAAGGAAATGCGCTGTCACAATTGACTGACAATTGACAATTGAATGACGTAAGCCAAAAAGGGAGCCTGGATCATGTTATGCGTGCGGGGCATTTGGTCATTTTGTTGGACAGTGCCCGGAGAGGAAAACTGCGGCCGTAAATAAGTATGTTAAATGCGTTCAAATTTTTATACACACATCCACAATACCATTAATTGCAGCATGCCTCATAAACTCGGGTAGTCCAATATCATTTATTAAAATTAAATGTTGTCCAAGTAAAATGGCTATGGAAAAAGTTTGGAAATGTTATATTGGACTTAATAAAAGTCAACTTAAAATTTTTTTTAAATTTTTGTGTTATGTTTTAAAAGGATCAATAAAGTGTCATTTTCATTTAAATGTGGTTGCGAATGAGTCTATGATGTTGTTCTCGGCAGAGATTTTACGGATGCGTGTAATTTAAGCTTAAATCTTAATACTTTGACTATGGTTACGGTAGAAGAAATGAATACAAATATTAATGAAGGAATTATGGAAATTATGGAGACTGTTAAAGAAGTAGAAATGAAAGTATATAATGGGAAGCAATAAGCAGTTATAAATGAAACAGTTAGTCAAACAGTTAGTGAACAATCAAATGAAACAGTTCGTTAAACAGTTATTGAACAATCAAATGAAACAGTAAGAAATGAAATAGTCAGTCAAATAGTTAGCCAAAAACGGAATGAAAATATTAAAACGAAATTGTTATGAAATACACAAATGATGAAATTAATGAAAAAGAAAATGATGATGAATATGGTGACGAACATTAAAGGAAAGGAACGAAAATGAGAATAAAGATTGCTTATACAAAGAAAGTTTTGATAAAGAGATGTTCCATATAAATTTTACTGAAAATATGATAGCTGAATATAACTATGGCGAGACAGTAAACTACGGGACAAAATGCAAAGTAAAAATTTATTAAATGTAGTTATATAAACGCAAAGAGACCAGATGTACCTAATACAAAATGTGAAATTAAACTTAGCTTAGAAACATTAAAACGTTTTAGCTGTGCACCCAGGCGACTTTCATATACAGAAAAGGACAAGCTGCAAGAACTGTTGGATGAAAATTTAAAAAAGGGAGTAATACGACATAGTGATTCCGAATATGCATCGCCAATAGTGCTAGTCATGAAAAAGTCAGGGGATATGAGACTGTGCAAAGATTATAGGAAACTGAATAAGGTACTGATTAAAGACAATTATCCTCTGCCACTTATAGATGATTTGTTAGACTAATTAGTAAATAAAAGCGTTTTTTCAAAACTGGAACTGCAGAATGGATGTTTCTATGTTTTTGTAGACAAAGAATCAATTAAGTACACATCATTCGTCACACCTTTAGGGCAATTCGAGTTTCTAAGGATGCCAATGGGGTTGAAAAGCGCGCCAGCAGTATTTCAACGGTTTGTAAATAAAATATTTGCAGATTTAATTAGAGAAAATCGGGTAATTGTATACATGGATGGTATAATGGTAGCAAGCAAAAACATGGACGAACATGGAAACGAATTTGGAAAAATTAAAAGTATTTAATAGATTGGTACAAAACAAGTTAGAATTACAGATGGATAAAAGTGAATTTATGCAGTCAAGTATAAAATATTTAGGTTTTTTAATAGCAAAAGAAGGCATAAGAGCGGATGAAAAGGGAATAGAAGCTATTAAAAACTTTCCAGCTTCAGACAAGACACATGCTGTTCAGAGTTTTCTGGGCTTATGCCTATAGTTTCGCAGATTTATAAAACATTTTTCAACAATAGCCAAGCCGTTATACGATCTATTAAGAAAAGATAAGCAGTTTGAGTACGAAGGAAAAGAATTAAGTTGTTTCTTGACACTAAAAAATAAATTAATGGATCACCAATTTTAGCACTTTATAATTATAAAGATGAAATAGATTTACACTGTGATGCCAGTGCTTTAGGATTTGGTGCGGTATTAATGCAAAGGAAAGAGGATAAGAAGCTGTATTCAACCTTTTACTTTTCGAAACGCACAACGGAAACAGAATTCAAGTATCACAGTTGTGAAACACTCGCTATAATTTAAGCATTACGCAGGTTTCGCTTATATTTACTAGGAAAACGGTTTAAAATTGTCACTGATTGCAGCTCATTGACGTTAACGTCAAGCAAAGTTGAACTCAACCCACGTTTAGCCCGATGGGCATAAGAGCTCCAAAATTATGATTATGAGCTGACCCATAGATCAGGTATTCGAATGCAACACGGAGATGCGCCCTGCAGATGTACCAATGTATTGATAATTGAAACAAATATTTTCGAGAACAATTTAGTAATATGTCAAGCAAAAGATTAACAAATACAGAAACTTAAGAAACTATTAGAAAGATCTGAACAAAAAATGTTTGAAATGGGGAATGGTATAGTTTACAGGAAAACAAAACAAAATATTATTTTATGTTCTAGAGATAATGGAAGACCACGTTATGTATAAATATCACAATGAAATAGGGTACAGGTGGGGATAAAATGGTGGACATAATTGGCAAAAGCTATTGGTTTCCAAAAACAAAACACAAATGCGCGATGCATATTGAGAATTGTTTAAAATGTATAGCTTAGGCACCGAAAACTGGAAAGGGAGAGGGGTTACTGCATAGTATTCCAAAAGGAAATAAACCTTTTGACACAATACATATAGATCATTATGGGCCAGTAGATGCTAGTAGTTGTAAAAAACATCTTTTCGTGGTAGTCGATGGATTCACAAAATATGTACGCCTTTATACGACAAAGACAAATTAGGCGAAAGAAGTAATTGCCTCATTAAAAGACTATTTTCGATCGTATAGTAAGCCAAAGTGCCTAATTTCGGATCGAGGTACATGTTTTAATTCTAATGAATTCGATGAGTTTGTAACGAACTGCAATATTAAACACATAAAAATTACAACGGATTCACCCCAGGCAAACGGCCAGGTTGAGAGAATAAATATAAGTCTTGGGCCAATGATAGCAATGCTGGTAGAGCCAGAAAGGGAAATACACTGGGACTTAGTAATAGAAAAGGTAGATTATGCACTAAACAATACACAGCATACCAAGTAAAATGAATTAGATTTAATAGCATAGAATAATAAAGTTATTTTAATGTATTATTAAATTAGTACAATATAAAGATAAGTTGGTTGGTAGCATTTGGAAAAAATGTCGGCAATATAGAATATGTGTCAAAAAACCCATATAGGAAGTGGTTACATACCGCCAATTCAGCACCATTTGGAAGAAACGTCGGCAATATAGAATATGTGTCAAAAAACCTAAATAGGGAGTGGTGACGCGCAAGGCATGTAATATGCAAAATTTTATATACGGTAGATTCATATGACTGTGAGGTGTAGGTATTTGGGTGTGTTATTATATATTAGTACATAATAAAGAATATGTGGATGGTTGCAATTGGAAAAATTGTCGGCAATATAGAATATATGACAAAAAAATCTGTATGTGGTCATGTATAAAATATGTCATGGTGTCGCGCAAAGCATGTCATATGAAAAATTGTATATACGGTAAAATTATATGAGTGTGACGTCTTGCCTTGCCGGTATAAATCAATTATGTTTAATTCAATATATTATTGTATTGGTCCACGAAAAATATAGTGTGGACGGTAGCTATTGGAAAAAATGTCGGTATTAAAGAATATGTGTCAAAAAACCTATATATTGAGTGGTGTCACGCACGGCATGTCATAAGCTAAAAAAAGAATAATGAAGTTGATTCAATATATTATTGTATTGGTCTTTGAAGAAAATAATGTGAATGGTAGCTTTTGGAAAAAATGTCAGCATTATAGAATATGTGTCAAAAAACCTATATAGGGAGTGGTGTTGCGCAAGGCATGTCATATGAAAAGTTGTATATGCGTAAATTTATGAGTGTGAGGAGTTGCTTTGCCGGTAAAAATTAATTCTGTTTAATAGCATAGAATAATAAAGTTATTTTAATGTATTATTAAATTAGTACATTATAAATATAAATATGGTTGGTAGCATTTGGAAAAAATGTCGGCAATATAGAATATGTGTCAAAAACCTATATAGGGAGTGGTGTCACGCAAGGCATGTCATACGCTAAATTGTATATACGGTAAATTTATATGAGTGCGAGGTGTTGCCTTGCCGGTATAAATCAATTCTGTTTAATAGCATAGAATAATAAAGTTTTTTTAATGTATTATTAAATTAGTACATTATAAAGATAAGTTGGTTGGTAGCATTTGGAATATATGTCGGCAATATAGAATATGTGTCAAAAAACACATATAAGAAGTGGTTACATACCGCCAAGTCAGCACCATTTGGAAGAAACGTCGGCAATATAGAATATGTGTCAAAAAACCTAAATAGGGAGTGGTGACGCGCAAGGCATGTAATATGCAAAATTTTATATACGGTAGATTCATATGACTGTGAGGTGTAGGTATTTGGGTGTGTTATTATATATTATATGTCATGGTGTCGCACAAAGCATGTCATATGAAAAATTGTATATACGGTAAATTTATATGAGTGTGACGTGTTGCCTTGCCGGTATAAATCAATTATGTTAAATTCAATATATTAATGTATTGGTCCACGAAAAATATAGTGTGGACGGTAGCTATTGGAAAAAATGTCGGTATTAAAGAATATGTGTCAAAAAACCTATATATTGAGTGGTGTCACGCACGGCATGTCATACGTTAAAAAAAGAATAATGAAGTTGATTCAATATATTATTGTATTGGTCTTTGAAGAAAATAATGTGAATGGTAGCTTTTGGAAAAAATGTCAGCATTATAGAATATGTGTCAAAAAACCTATAGAGGGAGTGGTGTTGCGCAAGGCATGTCATATGAAAAGTTGTATATGCGTAAATTTATGAGTGTGAGGAGTTGCTTTGCCGGTATAAATTAATTTTGTTTAATAGCATAGAATAATAAAGTTATTTTAATGTATTATTTAATTAGTACATTATAAATATAAATATGGTTGGTAGCATTTGGAAAAAATGTCGGCAATATAGAATATGTGTCAAAAACCTATATAGGGAGTGGTGTCACGCAAGGCATGTCATACGCTAAATTGTATATACGGTAAATTTATATGAGTGCGAGGTGTTGCCTTGCCGGTATAAATCAATTCTGTTTAATAGCATAGAATAATAAAGTTATTTTAATGTATTATTAAATTAGTACATTATAAAGATAAGTTGGTTGGTAGCATTTGGAATATATGTCGGCAATATAGAATATGTGTCAAAAAACACATATAAGAAGTGGTTACATACCGCCAATTCAGCACCATTTGGAAAAAACGTCTCCAATATAGAATATGTGTCAAAAAACCTATATAGGAAGTGGTGTCGCGCAAGGCATGTAATATGCAAAATTTGATATACGGTAGATTCATATGACTGTGAGGTGTTGTTATTTGGTTGTTTTATTACATTAGTACATAATAAAGAAAATGTGGTTGGTTGCAATTGGAAAAAATGTTGGCATTAAAGAATATATGACAAAAGAAACCTGTATATGGTCATGTATAAAATGTCATACGCTAAATTTTACATATGGCATATTAATATGACTGTGAGGTGTTGCCTTGCCGGCATAGGTCAATTATGTTCAATTAAAACAAATAATGAAGTTAATTCAATATATTATTGTATTGGTCTATTAAAAATATAATGTGGATGGTAGCTTTTGGACAAAATGTCGGCATTATAGAATATGTGTCAAAAACCTATATATTGAGTGGTGTCGCGCAAGGTATGTTATATGAAAAATTGTGTATACGGTAAATTTATATGCGTGTGAGGTGTTCCCTTGTAAGTATAAATCATTTATGGTTAATTGCAAAGAATAATGAAGTTACTCAAATGTATTGTTAAATTAATACATAAAAAAGATAAGTTGATTGGTAGCATTTGGAAAAAATGCCGGCAATATAGAATATGTGTCAAAAAACCTTTATTGAGGGTGGTGTCGTGCAAGGCATGTCATATGAAAAATTGTATATACGGTAAATTTATATTAGTAGTGATGTGTGGAGGTTTTGCTCTTTTTGGTGGGCGATTATAGTTTTATATTAAAAAGAATAATGAAGTTAATTCAATATATTATTGTATTGGTCCTTGAAGAAGATAATGTTAATGGTAGCTTTTGGAAAAAATGTCAGCATTATAGAATATGTGTCAAAAAACCTATATGTTGAGTGGTGTCGCGTACGACATGTAATATTCAAAATTTTACATACGGCCAATTCATATGACTGTCAAGTTTTGCCTTGCCGGCATAGGTCAATTAAGTTTAATTAAAATGAATCATGAAGTTAATTCAATATATTATTGTATTTGGTCCATTTAAAATATAATGTGGATGGTAGCTTTTGATTATATGTCGGCATTTCAGAAAATGTGTCAAAAAACCTATATATTGAGTGGTGTCGCGCATGGCATGTCATACTCTAAATTTTACATACGGCAAATTAATATGACCGTGACTTAACTTAACGATTCTGTTTAATAGCAAAAAATAATGAAGTTATTTGAATGTATTATAAAATTAGTACGTTATAAAGATAAGTTGGTTGGTAGCATTTGGAAAAAATGTCGGCAATGTAGAATATGTGTCAAAAAACCCATATAGGGAGTGGTTACATACCGCCAAATCAGCACCATTTGGAAAAAATGTCGGCAATATAGAATATGTGTCAAAAAACCTATATAGGGAGTGGTGTAGCGCAAGGCATGTTATATGAAAAATTGTGTATACGGTAAATTTATATGCGTGTGAGGTGTTGCCTTGTAGGTATAAATCAATTATGGTTAATTTGCAAAGAATAATGAAGTTACTCAAATGTATTGTTAAATTAATACATAAAAAAGATAAGTTGATTGGTAGCATTTGGAAAAAATGTCGGCAATATAGAATATGTGTAAAAAACCTTTATTGAGGGTGGTGTCGTGCAAGGCATGTCATATGAAAAATTGTATATACGGTAAATTTATATGAGTGTGAGGTTTTGCCTTTTCGGTAAAAATCAATTATGTTTAATTAAAAGAATAATGAAGTTAATTCAATATATTAATGTATTGGTCCACGAAAAATATAGTGTGGAATGTAGCTATTGGAAAAAATGTCGGTATTAAAGAATATGTGTCAAAAAATCTATATATTAAGTGGTGTCGCGCACGGCATGTCATACGCTAAATTTTACATACGGCAAATTAATATAACTGTGAGGTGTTGCCTTGCCGGTACAAATCAATTATGTTTACTTAAAAAGAATAATGAAGTTAATTCAATATATTATTGTATTGGTCCATGAAGAAGATAATATGGATGGTAGCTTTTGGAAAAAATGTCGGCATTATAGAAAATGTGACAAATTTGTATATTGAGTGGTGTCGCGCAGAGCATGTCATACGCTAAATTGAACATACGGCCAATTCATATGACTGTGAGGTGTTGACTTTCCGGCATAGATCAATTAAGTTTCATTAAAAAGAATAATGAAGTTAATTCAATATATTGGAGCAGGATAGTACCGTCAAATTATCAATTTCACAATTATATGCAACTACTACAGCATGTTAAAGATTTGCATGAGAGCGACAGTGACGACGATATTGTCAGTGAGAAACAACAACAGGCGACGAAGTCGATTACTGAAACTGAGTCAAGGTCAGACAACACAACGGCGGTTTGGAGGCCACAAGAACAAGTACAGGCTGATCAAGATCAACAGATGACACAAGGAGATGGGATGGAAATGCGTGTTCATGCAGCACCTATTACCAAGCCACTAGCATTTATGGACACCGCTGAGTTTGCTGTGCGTCAACAGCTTAGAGCTGAAATCGAAGCCAGCAAGGAATTGCTTTAACAAAGTCGTATAGACATTCAATACGCAGTGCAGGGCGGAGGGGCTGGACAAAGTAACGGCAGCAGCGAAAATGGAAACAACGTAAGCGACAGAAACGTAAGCAGGAACGAAAATGGAAACAACGTAAGCAGGAACGAAAATGGAAACTACGTAAGCGACAGCAACAACGTAACCGACAATGTTAACAGCAGCAGTACGAACAACGACAACAATATTAGCAATGTCGCTGTTAACATTGCTGATAATTACAGCGACTGTGTTGGTGAAGACAGCTGTGGTAAAGAGCGATGTGTTGACAAGCGCCAAAATGAAAATGAATTGGTGGAAGCATCGTCTACATCATTTGCTTGGGCTAAAGAAGTAGCCGTGGAATACGACGGTAGTTCATGCGATCGAAACTGGATTACACAATTGGAGAATATTGCGCAAGTGTAAAATTTGAACTCATCATATTTGCGTTTGCAGCTAATAGCAAAGCTTAAGGGCAACGCGCAGCGCTGGCTACATGCAAATGCGACACACATCTTGGAACCAGTTGACCAGTTGTTTGAACAACTCATTTTAGCATTTGGAGGAGCGATGTCAAAAGCAAAAGCATGGATCAAATTTTAAGATCGACAGTGGCAGGCGAACGAGAAGTTTTCTACTTATTTTGAAGATAAGTTGTTGCTAGCTAAGAACATTAACTTCGATGTTGATGAATGATTGGAACGAATAATCGTGGGTATCCCTTCACAAAGCCTGCGTGATCAGGCACGCATCCAATGTTTTACAGAACCGATGCAAATTCCGATGCAAATTGTGCGTCTATGGGAGCAGAAGAAAGAAAATAACACATCACTGGCGACGTCATCGAAGAATTCCGACAGCAAGGAAATGCGCTGTCACAATTGTAATGCAAGAGGTCACCTAGCCAAAGAATGCCGTAAGCCAAAAAGGGAGCCTGGATCATGTTATGCGTGCGGGGCATTTGGTCATTTTGTTGGACAGTGCCCGGAGAGGAAAACTGCGGCCGTAAATAAGTATGTTAAATGCGTTCAAATTTTTATACACACATCTACAATACCATTAATTGCAGCATGCCTCATAGACTCGGGTAGTCCAATATTATTTACTAAAATTAAATGTTGTCCAAGTAAAATGGCTATGGAAAAAGTTGGAAATGTTATATTGGACTTAATAAAAGTCAACTTAAAATTTTTTGAAAATGTTTGTGTTATGTTTTAAAAGGATCAATAAAGTGTGATTTTCATTTAAATGTGGTTGCGAATGAGTCTATGATGTTGTTTTTGGCAGAGATTTTATGGATGCGTGTAATTTAAGCTTAAATCTTAATACTTTGACTATGGTTACGGTAGAAGAAATGAATACAAATATTAATGAAGGAATTATGGAAATTATGGAGACTGTTAAAGAAGTAGAAATGAAAGTATATAATGGGAAGCAACAAGCAGTTATAAATGAAACAGTTAGTCAAACAGTTAGTGAACAATCAAATGAAACAGTTCGTTAAACAGTTATTGAACAATCAAATGAAACAGTAAGAAATAAAATAGTTAGTCAAATAATTAGCCAAAAACGGAATGAAAATATTAGCACGAAATTGTTATGAAATACACAAATGATGAAATTAATGAATATGGTGACGAACATTAAAGGAAAGGAACGAAAATGAGTATAAAGATTGCTTATACAAAGAAAGTTTTGATAAAGAGATGTTCCATATAAATTTTACTGAAAATATGATATGATATATGATATGACTAATACGACATAGTGATTCCGAATATGCATCGCCAATAGTGCTAGTCATGAAAAAGTCAGGGGATATGAGACTGTGCAAAGATTATGGGAAACTGAATAAGGTACTGATTAAAGACAATTATCCTCTGCCACTGATAGATGATTTGTTAGACAAATTAGTACATAAAAGTGTTTTTTTAAAGAATTGTATACATGAATGATATAATGGTAGCAAGCAAAAACATGGACGAACATGGAAACGAATTTGGAAAAAATAAAAGTATTTAATATATTGGTACAAAACAAGTTAGAATTACAGATGGATAAATGTGAATTTATGCAGTCAAGTATAAAATATTTAGGTTGTTTAATAGCAAAAGAAGGCATAAGAGCGGATAAAAAGGATAACTTTCCAGCTCCAGACAAGACACATGCTGTTCAGAGTTTTCTGGGCTTATGCCTATAGTTTCTCAGATTTATAAAACATTTTTCATCAATAGCCAAGCCGTTATACGATCTATTAAGAAAAGATAAGCAGTTTGAGTAAGAAGGAAAAAAATTAATCTGTTTCTTGACACTAAAAAATAAATTAATGGATCGCCAATTTTAGCACTTTATAATTATAAAGATGAAATAAATTTACACTGTGATGCCAGTGCTTTAGGATTTGGTGCGGTTTTAATGCAAAGGAAAGAGGATAAGAAGCTGCATTCAATCTTTTACTTTTCGAAACGCACAACGGAAACAGAATTCAAGTATCACAGTTTTAAATTGGAAACACTCGCTATAATTTATGCATTACGCAGGTTTCGCATATATTTACTAGGAAAACGGTTTAAAATTGTCACTGATTGCAGCTCATTGACGTTAACGTCAAGCAAAGTTGAACTCAACCCACGTTTAGCCCGATGGGCATAAGAGCTCCAAAATTATGATTATGAGCTGACCCATAGATCAGGTATTCGAATGCAACACGGAGATGCGCCCTGCAGATGTACCAATGTATTGATAATTGAAACAAATATTTTCGAGAACAATTTAGTAATATGTCAAGCAAAAGATTAACAAATACAGAAACTTAAGAAACTATTAGAAAGATCTGAACAAAAATGTTTGAAATGAAGAATGGTATAGTTTACAGGAAAACAAAACAAAATATTATTTTATGTTCTAGAGATAATGGAAGACCACGTTATGTATAAATATCACAATGATATAGGGCACAGGTGGGGATAAAATGGTGGACATAATTGGCAAAAGCTATTAATTTCCAAAAACAAAACACAAATGCGCGATGCATATTGAGAATTGTTTAAAATGTATAGCTTAGGCACCGAAAACTGGAAAGGGAGAGGGGTTACTGCATAGTATTCCAAAAGGAAATAAACATGTTGACACAATACATATAGATCATTATGGGCCAGTAGATGCTGGTAGTTGTAAAAAACATCAAACAACAAAAACATTTTCGTGGTAGTCGATGGGTTCACAAAATTTGTACGCCTTTTTACGACAAAGACAAATTAGGCAAAAGAAGTAATTGCCTCATTAAAAGACTATTTTCGATCGTATAGTAGGCCAAAGTGCATAATTTCGGATCGAGGTAGTTGTTTCACTTCTAATGAATTCGATGAGTTTGTAACGAACTGCAATATGAAACACATAAAAATTGCAACGGGTTCACCCCAGGCAAACGGCCAGGTTGAGAGAATAAATTTAAGTTTTGGGCCAATGATAGCAATGCTGGTAGAGCCAGAAAGGGAAATACACTGGAACTTAGAAATAGAAAAGGTAGATTATGCACTAAACAATACACAGCATACCAAGTAAAATGTTAGGTATTGAACAAAAAGGTCAAGTGATAGATGAATTAAAAGGAAAGCTTAAAGAATGAATTAAAGCACCAGTAGAGAAAAGTTTAACAGAAATTAGAAATGAGGCAACGGACAACCTCAAAAAAGCACAAGCTAACAACAAAACCAACTATGATAAAAACAGAAGAGAGTCCAAGAAATTCAAAAACTGGGATTTTGTGATGGTTAAGATTTTTGATAGTACGGTACACCATACGTGATAAGTGCTTAGAAACGAAAGGTTTTTATTAAAAGATGTAGAAGGATTTCAAGTATCCCGTAATCCATATCATGGTATTTGAAGTGTACAAAATATAAGACCTTGGATGGGAAACAAAGTTAAGCTGAAATAATTATAATAAGAATGAAACATTAATAAATTAAGAAGTAGTTATAAGGAAACTATTGTAAATCACTATGTTAATTTCAACAAAAAATTACATGGGGTTACGACTGTCAGGATGGCCGAGTTGTAGTAGGATAGTGACGTCACATTATCAATAGCATGTATTATCAGAACTACACAAGAACACAAGATAAATAAACTCTATCATCCTCTCACAATCTCAGAAGTGGGCCTAACTGACAATGAATGAAGTTGAAATTAATAAATTTTCTGTAATTCTATTAAAAAAGTGGCTGTCTGCGCATGGTTTGCCAACCACAGGCTGTTAAGCAGAATTGGTAGCACGGCTGAATGCGATTTCGCCAGAAAGGCCCGGCATTCCGCGACTTGCAAATGCGACACACATCTTGGAACCAGTTGACCACTTGTTTGAACAACTCATTTTAGCATTTGGAGGAGCGATGTCAAAAGCAATAGCAAGGATCAAATTTCAAGATCGACAGTGGCAGGCGAACGACAAGCTTTCTACTTATTTTGAAGATAAGTTGTTGCTAGCTAAGATAATTAACTTCGATGTTGATGAATGATTGGAACGAATAATCGTGGGTATCCCTTCACAAAGCCTGCGTGATCCGGCACGCATCCAATGTTTTACAGAACCGATGCAAATTCTTCGAGCGTTTTCCGGTGTTCAGAAGAAAGAAAATAACACATCACTGGCGACGTCATCGAAGAATTCCGACAGCAAGGAAATGCGCTGTCACAATTGTAATGCGAGAGGTCACCTAGCCAAAGAATGCCGTATGCCAAAAAGGGAGCCTGGATCATGTTATGCGTGCGGGGCATTTGGTCATTTTGTTGGACGGTGTCCGGAGAGGAAAACTACGGCCGTAAATAAGTATGTTAAATACGTTAGTTTTTATGCACACATCTACAATACCATTAATTGCAGCATGCCTCATATGATAGACAGTAAACTACGGGACAAAATGCAAATTTAAAAAATTAATTAAATGTAGTTATATAAACGCAAAGAGACCAGATGTACCTAATACAAAATGTGAAATAAAACTTAGCTTAGAAACATTAAAATGTTTTAACTGTGCACCCAGGCGACTTTCATATACAGAAAAGGACAAGCTGCAAGAACTGTTGGATGAATATTTAAAAAAGGGAGTAATACGACATAGTGATTCCGAATATGCATCGCCAATAGTGCTAGTCAAGAAAAAGTCAGTGGATATGAGAGTGTGAATAGATTATAGGAAACTGAATAAGGTACCGATTAAAAACAATTATCCTCTGCCACTTATAGATGATTTGTTAGACAATTTAGTAAATAAAAGCGTTTTTTTAAAACTGGACCTAAAGAATGGATGTTTCCATGTTTTTGTAGACAAAGAATCAATTAAGTACACATCATTCGTCACACCTTTAAGTCAATTCGAGTTTCTAAGGATGCCAATGGATAAATGTGAATGTATGCAGTCAAGTATAAAATATTAAGGTTTTTTAATAGCAAAAGAAGGCATAAGAGCGGATGAAAAGGGAATAGACGCTATTAAAACCTTTCCAGCTCCAGTCAAGACACATGCTGTTCAGAGTTTTCTGGGCTTATGCTCATAGTTTCGCAGATTTATAAAACATTTTTCAGCAATAGCCAAGCCGTTATAATTTATTCATTACGCAGGTTTCGCATATATTTACTAGAAAAACGGTTTAAAATTGTCACTGATTGCAACTCATTGACGTTAGCGTTAAACAAAGTTCAACTCGACCCACGTATAGCCCGATGGGCTATTAGAGCTCCAAAATTATTATTATGAGCTGATCCATAGAGCAGGCAATCGAATGCAGCTCAGCAGATGTACCAACGTATTGATAATTGAAACAAATAGTATCGAGAACAATTTAGTAATATCAAGCAAAAGATTCAAAAATACAGAAACTTAAGAAACTATTAGAAAGATCTGAACAAAAAATATTTGAAATGAGGAATGGTATAGTTTACAGGAAAACAAAACAAAATATTATTTTATGCTCTAGAGATAATGGAAGACCACGTTATGTATAAATATCACAATGATATAGGGCACAGGTAGGGATAAAATGGTGGACATGGAAATGGACATGGAAATGGCAAAAGTTATTGGTTTCCAAAAACAAAAGACAAATGCGCGAAGCATATTGAGAATTGTTTAAAATGTATAGCTTAGGCACCGAAAACTGGAAAGGGAGAGGGGTTACTGCATAGTATTCCAAAAGGAAACAAACCTTTTGGCACAATACATATAGATCAATTTTTTTTTGAATATCTACTGCACCAAGAGTACTTAAAGTGAACACACTGTAACACATTGTTGCAGTGTTTATATAAACAAAACCCCGGTCATAAACCAAGTGGCCGAAATATGAGTCGATCGGCGCGCTCACAGAATGTGCAAGTGTCAGCATTCTGTTAGACGCGCCGACCACTTGATACATACATTATTACATACATATAACATATAGAATATACATAACCGTCTCTCTGCGATGAGACTTAGGCTTACTTAGAACCTAAGGAAAAATGTAAAAATCAGATTCAACTGAACGTTGGAAGCGGAACCTTCAAAGTTATAAATGAAAAACTAATTAAAAAACCATCTCCAAAGCCGTTGCCGAAAAAACCTGACGTTCAGCATGCAAATCCACATGCTTGGGACCAAAGACCAGTGCGAAGACCGGCACCGGCCCCGCCTGAGCCAATAGGCCACGGACATCAGCAGCAGTGAAGACAACAGCACAAGGGGCACTCCGCCACTTTCACCTACGAAGGAGCGTCAGCGTAGCCAAACCGGCGACGACCAGCTGACGCGGAGGACAACTGGACATCTGGAGCAACAGTTAACATTATTATAATAAAATTTGTAAAATTGTGCGGAACCATCTCCGCTCAATTAGAAGTATAGCCCGTAAAGCTATACAAAACTATAGGTAGAAAAACTTGTTAACGTAAATGCAATAGTAAAATTTACTGAAGATACCAAAAATAGTTATAAATACACTTTAAAAATATATACGCCCAAAATGGCAATAGTAGACGTTAAGTCAGTGGACTCCACTGCTTATGTCATTAATAAAGTAGAGTCAAATAATAATGACTTAGAACTAATACACACACTGTTAATAATAATTGTTGTTATAATGTGCGCAAATTGTTTTTATAAACTATATAAATTACATAACAAATGTTTAAAAAAGAAATATATAAGCCAGGCAAATGACCTAGACAAAATTTAATTTAAAAAAAAAGAGCACAAACAACATTGAAAAAAAATAACCCTATAATTAATTTTGTAACTTTAAGAAAATGAAATAAAACAAATATAATGAATTACAAATAAAAAAAATATATTAATAAAAATATGGCTACACTAAAGACAATTAGAGCAACATATGATAGAGTTCAGTTTACCCTTATTTTAAAGAAAGACTTCATATCCATAATATAATGGAATGGAATGAATTATATAAAGAAATAAACACCATAAAAATTGACTTTGATAAATCATATAAGTCACTTACACAAAACAGGCAAATTCAAAAAAATACTATTAAGAAACATGTAGAAATACTAGTAGAATGCTTTAATGAAGCACGTATACTAATACATGGCCAGAGAGAAAAATTAAATCAAGATCATTGGTCCCAAGTATCAAAATTTTTAATTTGACTATGATCTAATTTTATATCAATTAAACTAAAGTTCAATTTAGATATATCAGTACCGACCATACTTAACACTTCTCTTACAGTTGAAACTGGTGATGAACCGGAATCAACAGAACAATCTGACACTGACCAAATAGAGTCAGAAGAGCTTGCGAAGACAAACCCTAAAATAGAAGAGCAAGATTTAAATAATCTTACCATTCCAGCTGTTTTGATGTCAGATCTGGATAATTCTACAGATTCTGATACTGGTACAGGCATAATAGAGAATAAATTAAGCAGACTAATATTGATTTTATTAATACAGCATCCAAGCTTATACCAGTTTTTGATGGTAAAGCTGAAAACTTAACAAGTTTTATTGATGCATTACAAATATTAGAATTTATAAAAGGCGAACACAAACAATTAGCAGTTTCTGTAATAAAATCAAGGCTAAAAGGTGTCGCCAGAAATCTAGTCGGAAATGAAACAACAATAACTGAAGTCATTTCCAGATTAAAAAGCAACGTCAAAGGTGAAACTGTAGAAGTATTGTCAGCAAAACTGATGAACCTACAGCAACGCAATAAAACTGCTAACCAGTACATACTAGAGGTCGAGCAGTTGACAAAAACGGTAGAAGGTGCATATATAACAGATGGCTTACCCCTAGAGTTAGCCAGAAGTCATTCCACTCAGCATGCAGTCAAAGCAATAACTAAAAATTGCACAATCGATAAGGTAAAACTTATCATGCAAGCTGGTACCTTCAATACTATGAATGATGCCGTATCAAAATTTGTAAATAGTTGCATAGAAGCAACCGGACAGCCAAACACTATCCTATATTACAAAAATTACCCACAGCGCGGCGGAAACCGCGGACGTGGTAACTTTCGCAGTCGCAACAATAATTGCAAAAATAGTACCCAATACAATAATGGACGAGGCCAATATAGAGGAAACTCATGAGGCCGTGGCAACTCGAGTCGAGTCCACAACTATAATAACCCAAGTAATGTCAGAGTAACCCATAATACATCGGAAAACTCGCAAAACCCTTTAAATACCCAACAATAGAAAATGCAAAGGTTCATACCATTAATCTTAATCAGAATATATTTGTATCATTCAACCATGTGGCTACAGGAAAAGAACTTGTCTTTTTAGTAGACACAGGTGCACACATTTCAATAGTTAAAGAAAATTCTGATGTCTTTCATGACATGCAAGATAATTATTTACAATTATTTACAATTCGCTATTCCTTGTGATGGCATATTAGGAATCGATTTTATTAAAAAATACAACTGTCAATTAGACTTCAAGCCATCTGAAGATTGGCTTATACTTAGACCTAATAACTTAAAATTTCCAATTTATGTTCCAATAACATACAGTTCTGGCAACAACTCAATGCTTCTGCCAGCAAGATCCCAAGTTATTAGAAAAATCCAACTAAATTCAAAAGAAGACAGTGTATTGATTCCAAATCAAGAAATTAAGCATGGTATTTACATAGCAAGTACCATAGCAACATCTAAAAACGCTTTTATAAGACTACTCAATACAAAAAATAAAGATCAAGTAGTCAGTACAAATAATTTAGCGTATGAATCACTTTCGAGCTACGAAGTAGTCAAAACTAATCTTGAAAATAGAGAAAAGTCTGTATTATCTCAACTTACAAAAAACTTTCCTCCACAATTTAAACCACAGCTTTCAAGCTTTCAAGGAAATACAATCTAAAGTTACATCCAGAAAAATGTTAATTTTTTATGCATGAGGTGACTTTTCTCGGTCATAAATGCACAGATAAAGGAATACTTCCGGACGACAAGAAATATGATGTCATTATGAATTACCCTACTAGAAGTTTCATAGCATTTTGCAATTATTATAGACGTTTCATAAAAAATTTCGCCGAATATTCACGGCACATAACAAGATTATGTAGAAAGAATGTTCCTTTTGAATGGACAGTGAATGCCAAAACGCATTCCAATATTTAAAAAGAAAACTGATGGAACCTACTTTGCTACAATATCCTGATTTCAGCAAAGAATTTTGTATAATTACTGATGCAAGTAAGCAAGCGTGTGGAGCGGTTTTAACTCAAAACCATAACGGACTCCAACTTCCCATTGCATACGCATCAAGAGCTTTCACTAAGGGAGAAAGTAATAAGTATACAACTGAGCAGGAATTAGCTGCAATTCACTGGGCAATATTACATTTCCGACCATATATTTATGGAATACACTTTACAATCATAACAGATCACAGACAATTAATATATTTATTTTCAATCCGAGTTCTAAACTGACACGTATGAGGCTAGAATTAGAAGAGTATGATTTCACAGTTGAATATGTAAAGGGAAAAGACAATTATGTAGCTGATGCGTTATCAAGAATAACCATTAAAGATCTACAAAACATTACTGGAAATATAATGAAAGTCACTACTAGATATCAAAATAGACATAAAATCCGCGCGGATAACAAAGAAATAGAATTGCCTACGCAATCTATAGAGAAAGCTTCTAAGCCCAACGTGTATGAAGTCATAAACAATGACGAAGTACGTAAAGTAGTGACCTTGCATGTAAAAGATACGCTATGTTTATTTAAACATGGTAGAAAAATTACTGCAAGATACGATGTTAGCGATTTATATACCAATGGAATCCTAGATTTAGGTCAATTTTTCCAATGGCTTGAAACGCAAGCCGGTACTCAAAATGGCACCGTGGGAACATATCTTTGAACATGTTTCTATAGATAATTTCAAACAAATGGGCAATAAGATATTGAATACGTTAAGAGTAGCGCTACTCAACCCGGTGATCCTTATAGAAAAACAAAAAGAGAAAGAAGCTGTACTGTCTAAATTCCATGACGATCCAATACAAGGAGGTCATAGCGGCATTGCAAAAACCTTGGCCAAGGTCAAAAGACATTTTTTTTGGAAAGGTATGACTCGAGATATTACTGAGTACATACGAAAATGTCAAAAATGCAAAAAGCTAAAATTACCAAGCACAATAAGACCCCATTAATAATAACTGATACGCCAATAACTGATACAAACAATTTTTTTTTTTTTTTTAAGAAAATTTTCCTTTGTTAATTAAAAATTATTCTTTTAAGCAAAGTATACTTATAAAATAACTTCATAATATTACGTTATTTTTCAAAAGAAGGGAGATGTAGTATGCATATACATTGAATATCTACTGCACCAAGAGTACTTAAAGTGAACACACTGTAACACATTGTTGCAGTGTTTATATAAACAAAACCCCGGTCATAAACCAAGTGGCCGAAATATGAGTCGATCGGCGCGCTCACAGAATGTGCAAGTGTCAGCATTCTGTTAGACGCGCCGACCACTTGACCGAACTCAAGGGCATGCATATACCCTAGCGCTCCAGCTTAAGAGAGCATAATTACATACATATAACATATAGAATATACATAACCGTCTCTCTGCTGTCCAACTTTGGGCAGGGAAGCGATGAGACTTAGGCTTACTAAGAACCTAAGGAAAAATGTTAAATTCAGATTCAACTGAACGTTGGAAGCGGCACCTTCGCTGCTCCCAAAATAAATAAAAAGATTATACAATTAAATAAAAGTATATCATTCACAACAAATCACAGACAAATTAGGCAAAAGAAGTTATTATCCTCATTAAAAGCCTATTTTCGATCGTATAGAAGGCCAAAGTGCATAATTTCGGATCGATGTAGTTGTTTCACGTCTAATGAATTCGATGAGTTCGTAACAAACTGCAATATGAAACACATAAAAATTGCAACGGGTGCACCCCAGGCAAACGGCCAGGTTGAGAGAATAAATAGAAGTCTTGAGCCAATGATAGCATTGCTGGTAGAGCCAGAAAGGAAAATACACTGGGACTTAGTAATAGAAAAGGTAGAATATGCACTAAACAATACACAGCACAGGAGCATTAAGCAAGTACCAAGTAAAATGTTGTTCGGTATTAAACAAAAAGGTCAAGTGATAGATGAATTAAAAGAAAAGCTAAAAGAATTAATTCCCCAGTCGATTTTTATCGTTGTATAGTGCTCCTCAAAAATCTTGGAAAAAAGTGACAAAATACGGACAAGCCCACCCAACAGTGGCATAATAATACATTTAAAAGTGAATTTAACCCCAAAAAAATCAAAAACTGCTTTAAAAATAAAAAAAGAGCCAAAAACCAAAACTGCAAATGTGCAAGACAAGCAAAAACTGGGAGCTGTCAAAACCAGTGCTGCCAACGACAACGACATGCATACAACACACGCAGCAACACCTGCTCCAGACATACAGTGTTTAGCAATATCCCACCGCCAACTAGCCCCGAAGTCAACAGCAATCAAGTACACGGTCTTCTAGCCCCGCTCACTGAAGCAAGTAGATCTTCACCTGATGACATGAACGAGGATCACGTGTACACTCCTGAGGGATGGGGACAGTCGCACCAGCTACAACTCCAGCAGCGCGGCATTGTGTGCGCAACAGCAACCACAACAACTACAACCACCGTGTCCTCAAGTAGCGGCTGCAGGACCTCTGCCTCCACTAGTACAATCTGTGCCGCACTGGAGCCCTCTGGAACACACCGCAAAAGCACCAATGAAGCTTTCCAGCTTATCCCGGTAGAAACATATGACGGCAGAGCTCTATCCCAGCAGCTGCGTCTTGCAGCGCTCTTTGCAGCCAAATCCCTGCTCTGCACCCTCTAAAGAGCAAAGATAAGATGGCAAACGGCTAAAACAAAAAAACGACAAGGAACAACACTAAAGGCCGGAGCCATCAAAAAAGGAAAAGTACCCACAAAAAACGGAAAAACCATCAAGGCAGGAGAAAGCTCAACTGCTCCCAGTGCCTCCCTGACAAATGGGAACAGATGTGCTCCACTTGCGCCGCAGGAAGAAGCCTCTGACATCGAAGACGACGAGATGGAAATTGCAGATGAAGCTCCGCTAGCTCGAGCCGAACCTCATCCTTCAAAAAAGGTCCCTAAGCCCAGGCCCATAACACTTCCTGAAGTTAACGACATCGTCGCAATGGAACAGACACTTGACCAGGCAGCTGGCCCAGATGCCAACGAATTTAAGGTCTCTTCCTCCGGCACGCTGAGAATCTACGCGAAAGGTTCCGACACTCATAGAGCCATTATTCGTAAGGTCACTGAGGTCAGGGTCCAGTTCACGCACTTCTGTCTCAAGGAGGACAGACCGTATCACGTAGTCGTCAAAAACTTGGCCGCTTCTACTCCCAGAAGCCAAATCGAAAGTGCCTTTGCAATACACGGCCACGTTGTAAAAAACCTATACACTCGGGGACCAAGCTACCTACAAGTGACGCCGATGCTGACCCCGCAAACAATTCGCCAAATCGTAACTACTGCTTCGTAGATCTTAAACAGGCCCCAAACAATAGGGACGCGCTTCGAATTAGAAAGGTTGGTCGTCAAAGGGTCCAAGTTGAGCTCCCGAGAAAGAATAAAAGCATCAGGCAATGTTATCGCTGCTATGAGTTCGACCACACTACAAACTATTGCCCACTGGACGAACTCGGAGCAATGCCAGGCCAAAACGGTGGCAGACCTGCGATGCTCAAACTGTGACGGGAACCATGCTGCTTATTATAAAGGATGCAAAGCATTCCAGCAGCGCCTGAATGCCAGACAACCGGCTATCAATGTTGCCCCCCAGGCACGACACAACCAACAGCAACCTGCTCGGCACATCAACTCGCAGTTCGTACCCTCCTGAATTGTGCAACAAGGCCGCAACACTTACCAGCAACATGCACAAGCATGCCAACCCCCTGTGTGCAATCAGCCCACCGCTACAACAACGCAACCCCAATACCTCCAGCATGGATCTCAGGGGCAAGACACGTCCCTCGGAAGTATCCTTCAAGGACTCCAGCAGTCGATCGCAGCACTTAATGCAGCAGTCGCAAGTATCCTGGTCAGCATCAAGGAGCTGAAGGTCGCGCAAGCTCCACAGCCCTGTCTTCCCACTCACCGCAAATAATGGCTGCCCAGATGCGCCTCGGATCATGGAACGCTCGCAGCATCATACAAAATGCAAACGAGCTCAAACTGTTTTTGAGAAAACATGAAATAGACATCATGCTTGTTTCAGAAACCCACCTACACGCCGGCCTGTACTTCGCCATGGAGGGATATGTTTGCTACCGTGCGGATCACCCAGCAGGTCGAGCTAGAGGAGGTGCTGCGGTGCTTATTAAGCAGGACTTGGTGCACTACCAACTACCTCAGGTGACTTCCAGCGCAACACAAATGGCTGCTATTATGGTGGGGACTCCTTTGGGCGAAATACCTGTAGCTGCAGTGTATCTACCACCAAATCTATCCTAAAGCTGAGCTGGATTCGATTCTCTCCTTGATCAATTTGGTCATAAATTCATCGTTGGAGGTGACTTCAACGCCAAGCACCGGCTGTGGGGAAGCTACAGAGCTGACAACATAGGCATTGCGCTACATAAAGCGCTCACCAGCTGCTCAGCCCAGGTCTTGGCCACGGGGAGACCTACCCACTTCACGTATAACAGGCAAAGCAGCAGCAAACAGGCACCATCTACCACTTCTTGCAACGGTATATACGTCTGCTCAAAGGACTGTAAAAAGCGAAGGCTTGTCACCCCCCAGTCGGACATACAACGCTTCAAAACTGAACTGAATGGCATGATAGATCTAAGCATGCCAATCTTGACAGCCGAGGATGACGACGCTGCAGTTCAAGCCCTGCTGTATCAAGTACATACCGCGGTATTTGTATGTATTTTACGCCTACAAGCCAACCTACGAGGACGCGCCCCCCATCGTTAAAGGCCTTCTTTGCCTGAAAAAGCGACTGAGGAGGGAGTACGTCCGAGCCCAGGACCCCAGAATCGATAGGATCTATCGCCGTATCGCCAATAGAGTCAGAAAGGAGTTGACTTTAAGAAGAAAAGGAAGAAAAGCCACAGACACCATGCTGGAGAAAGCAACGACAGACGAGAGCTCCAAATTCGCACTGTGGAAACTTGTCAGTCGATACAAGCGGCAAGCTGCACCAAAGTTCCCCGTTCGACATCCCAATGGCACCTGGTCCAGGTTGCCAATGGAACGAGCCGTTTAAGACCGCATCGCATGGAAGGATACAGCGAGTCGCGCAAATCCTGGAGGTGCCGCACCAAACGTCACTCCTTGTATCACCAATCACCTTCCAAGAACACATTCCGAATGGTTTATACGCACACGCGACATCGCAAAGGACCTCAGGGTACCAATGGTGGGCGACGTAGTCAACAGGCAAGCGGCGAGCTACTCAACAAAGCTCCACAACCATCATAACGTCCTGGCAAGGAACCTGCGACTGAAGAGGACCTCCAACTGACCTAGTCGATCGATATATATAGGTTACAAACTGTACATAAACTGTATATATGTCTAATTTGTTAAACTAATTGTAAATTCACAATTTTCTTTAAACTAAATAATTACGTCACTCTGATAAAAGTTGCTAACATAGAGTAACGGGATACCAGATCTGGAAATAAACAAAATAAATATAAAAAAAAAATAAAGAAAAAAAAATTAATTAAAGCACCAGTCGAGAAAAGTTTAACAGAAATTAGAAATGAGGCAGCGGACAACCAGAAAAAACCACAAGCTTACAACAAAACCAACTATGATAAAAACAGAAGAGAGTCCAAGAAATTCAAAAACGGGGATTTTGTGATGGTTAAGAATTTTGATAGTACGGTAGGGGCACCTAGAAAGTTAATTCCAAAACACAAACACCATACGTGTTAAGTGCTTAGAAACGATAGGTTTTTATTACAAGATGTAGAAGGATTTCAAGTATCCCGAAATCCATATCAGGGTATTTGGAGTGTACAAAATTAAAGACCTTGGATGGGAAACAAAGTTAAGCTGAAATAATTGTAATAAGAATGAAACATTGTTAAATTAAGATGTAGATATAAGGAAACTATTGTAACTCACTATGTTAATTTAAACAAAAAAAAATCAGGGGGATACGACTGTCAGAATGGCCGAATTTTAGTAGGATAGCGATGTCACATTATCAATAGCATGTATTATCAGAAGAACACCCGGGCACTCTGGCAGCAGGTCCCATGTAGATAACAGAGTATGTTAAACATTAGTGTTAAGGGCAGTCTGTGACTAGCTTTTATTGCGAGAAGACTGTGAAACTACAGCAGTAAAAGAAAAGACACTAATATATTGGATTTAATAAAACACAAGATAAATAAACTCTATCACCCTCTCTCAATCTTTTTGATTGGTCCTTGAAAAAGATAATGTGGATAGTAGATTTGGGAAAAATTTCGGCATTATAGAATATGTGTAACAAAAATATATATATAGTGGTGTCGCTAACGGCATGTAATAAGCAAAATTGTACATACATTGCCGGCATAGGTCAATTAAGTTTAATTAAAAAGAATAATGAAGTTAATTCAATATATTATTGCATTGGTCCATGAAAAGGATAATGTGGATGGTAGCATTTGTAAAAAATGTCGGCATTATATAATATGTGTCAAAAAACCCATATATTGAGTGGTGTCGCGCACGGCATGTCATACGCAAAATTTAACATACGGCGAATTAATATGACTGTGAGGTGTAACCTTGCCGGCATAGGTCAATTAAGTTTAATTAAAAAGAATAATGAAGTTAATTCAATATATTATTGCATTGGTCCATGAAAAGGATAATGTGGATGGTATCTTTTGGAAAAAAAATGTCGGCATTATATAATATGTGTCAAAAAACCTATATATTGAGTGGTGTCGCGCACGGCATGTCATACGCAAAATTTAACATACGGCGAATTAATATGACTGTGAGGTGTTGCCTTGCCGGCATAGGTCAATTATGTTTAATTAAAAAGAAAAATGAACTTAAATCAATATATTATTGTATTGGTCTTTGAGGACGATAATGTGGATGGTAGCTATTGGAAAAAATGGTGGCATTATAGAATATGTGTCAAAAAACCTATATATTGAGTTGTGTCGCGCAAGGCATGTCATACGCTAAATTTTACATACGGCGAATTAATATGACTGTGAGGTGTTGCCTTGCCATGAAAAATATAATGTGGACGGTAGCTTCTCGGAAAAATGTGTCCATTATAGAATATGTGTCAAAAAAAACTATATAGGGAGTGGTGTCGCGCACGGCATGTAATGTACAAAATTGTACTTACGGCCAATTCATATGACTGTGAGGTGTAACCTTGCCGGCATAGGTCAATTAAGTTTCATTAAAAAGAATAATGAAGTTTATTCAATAAATTATTGTATTGGTCCGTAAAAAATAAGGTGTGGATGGTAGCTTTTGGGAAAAATGTCGGCATTATAGAATATGTGTCAAAAAACGATATAGGGAGTGGTGTCGCGCACGGCATGTCATCCGTAAAATTTACATACGGCAAATTAATATGACTGTGGGGTGTTACCTTGCCCGCATGGGTCAATTAAGTTTAATCAAAAAGAATAATGAAGTTAATTCAATATATTATTGTATGGGTCCTTAAGGAAGATAATGTGGATGGAAGCTTTTGCAAAAAATATCGGCATTATAGAATATGTGTCAAAAAACCTATATATTGAGTGGTGTCGCGCACGGCATGTAATATTCAAAATTGTACATACGGCATATTAATATGACCTTGCCGGCATAGGTCAATTAAGTTTAATTACAAAGAGTAATGAAGTTAATTCACTAAATTATTGCATTGGTCCATGACATATATAATGTGGATGGATGCTTTTGGAAAAAATGTCGGCATTATAGAATATGTGTCAAAAAACTTATATAGGGAGTGGTGTCGTATATACGTAAATTTATATGAGTGTGAGGTGTTGCTTTGCCGGTATAAATCAATAATGTTTAATAGCAAAGATAAATGAAGTTATTTAAATGTATTATTAAATTAGTACATAACAAAAATAAGTTTGGGTCCTTGAGGAAGATAATGTGGATGGTAGCTTTTGCAAAAAATATCGGCATTATAGAATATGTGTCAAAAAACCTATAGATTGAGTGGTGTCGCGCACGGCATGTAATATGAAAAATTGTACATACGGCCAATTCATATGACTGTGAGGTGTTGCCTTGCCGGTATAAATTAATTATGTTTAATGAAAACGAATACTGAAGTTAATTCAATTTTTATTGTTTTGGTCCATAGAAAATATAGTGTGGATAATAGCTTTTTAAAAAATGTCGGCATTATAGAATATGTGTCAAAAAACCTGTATATTGAGTGGTGTCGCGCACGGCATGTCATACGATAAATTTTACATACGGCAAATTAATATGACTGTGAGGTGTTGCCTTGCCGACATAGGTCAATTAAGTTTAATTAAAAAGAATAATGAAGTTTATTCAATATATAATTGTATTGGTCCATAAAAAATATAATGTGGATGGTAGTTTTTGGAAAAATTGTCGGTATAGAATATGTGTCAAAAAACCTATAAGGGGAGTGGTGACGCGCAAGGAATGTCATAAAAAAAATTGCATATACGGTAAATTTATATAAGTGTGAATTGTTGCCTTGCCGGTATAAATCAATTATACTTAATTGTAAAGAATAATGAAGTTATTTGAATGTATTATTAAATTAGTACATAATAAGGATAAGTTGGTTGGTAGCATTTGGAAAAAATGTCGGCAATATAGAATATGTGTCAAAAAACCTATATACGGAGTGGTGTCGCGCAAGGCCTGTCATATTGTCAAAATTGTATATACGGTAAATTTATATTAGTGTGAGTTGTTGCCTTGCCGGTATAAATCAATTATGTTTAATTAAAAAGGAATAATGATGTTAATTTAATATATTATTGTATTGGTCCATGAAAAATGTAATGTGGATGGTAGCTTTTAAAAAAAATTGTCGGCATTTAAGAATATGTCTCAAAAAACCTATAGATTGAGTGGTAACGCGCAAGGTATGTAATAAGCAAAATTTGTACGTACGGCCAATTCATATGACTGTGAGGTGTTGCCTTGCCGGTATAAATTAATTATGTTTAATGAAAACGAATACTGAAGTTAATTCAATTTTTATTGTTTTGGTCCATAGAAAATATAGTGTGGATAATAGCTTTTAAATAATGTCGGCATTATAGAATATGTGTCAAAAAACTTGTATATTGAGTGGTGTCGCGCACGGCATGTCATACGCTAAATTTTACATACGGCAAATTAATATGACTGTGAGGTGTAACCTTGCCGGCATAGGTCAATTAAGTTTAATTAAATAGAATAATGAAGTTTATTCAATATATAATTGTATTGGTCCATAAAAAATATAATGTGGATGGTAGTTTTTGGAAATTATGTCGGTATAGAATATGTGTCAAAAAACCTATAAGGGGAGTGGTGACGCGCAAGGAATGTCATAAAAAAAATTGCATATACGGTAAATTTATATAAGTGTGAATTGTTGCCTTGCCGGTATAAATCAATTATACTTAATTGTAAAGAATAATGAAGTTATTTGAATGTATTATTAAATTAGTACATAATAAGGATAAGTTGGTTGGTAGCATTTGGAAAAAATGTCGGCAATATAGAATATGTGTCAAAAAACCTATATACGGAGTGGTGTCGCGCTGGCCTGTCATATGAAAAATTGTATATACGGTAAATTTATATTAGTGTGAGTTGTTGCCTTGCCGGTATAAATCAATTATGTTTAATTAAAAAGGAATAATGAAGTTAATTTAATATATTATTGCATTGGTCCATGAAAAATATAATGTGAATGGCAGCTTTTTAAAAAAATTGTGGGCATTTGAGAATATGTCTCAAAAAACCTATAGATTGAGTGGTAACGCGCAAGGTATGTAATAAGCAAAATTTTACGTACGCCCAATTCATATGACTGTGAGGTGTTGCCTTGCCGGTATAAATTAATTATGTTTAATCAAAACGAATACTGAAGTTAATTCAATTTTTATTGTTTTGGTCCATAGAAAATATAGTGTGGATAATAGCTTTTTAAAAAATGTCGGCATTATAGAATATGTGTCAAAAAACCTGTATATTGAGTGGTGTCGCGCACGGCATGTCATACGATAAATTTTACATACGGCAAATTAATATGACTGTGAGGTGTTGCCTTGCCGACATAGGTCAATTAAGTTAAATTAAAAAGAATATAGAAGATAATTCAATATATTATTGTATTGGTCTATGAAAATATAATGTGGATGGTAGCTTTTGAAAAAAATGTCGTCAATATAGAATATTTGTCAAAAAACCTGTTTATTGGGTTTATTTAAAAAAATTTCGGCATTATAGAATATGTGTCAAAAAACCTGTTTATTGGATGGTGTCGCGCACGGCATGACATACGCTAAATTTTACATATGGCAAATTAATATCACTGAAAGGTGTTGCCTTGCCGGCATAGGTCAATTATGTTTAATTTAAAAGAAAAATTAAGTTAATTCAATATATAATTGTAGTGGTCCAAGATAAATATAATGTGTTACGTAACTTTTGGAAAAAATTTCGGCATAATATAATATGTGTCAAAAAACGTATATAGGGAGAGGGGTCGCGCAAGGCATGTCATATGAAAAATTGTAAATACGTAAATTTATATGAGTGTGAGGTGCGACCTTGCCGGCATAGATCAATTATGTTTAATTAAAAAGAAAAATGAAGTTAATTCAATACATTATTGTATTGGTCCATCAAAAATATAATGTGGATGGTAACTTTTGGAAAAAATGTCGGCAATATAGAATATGTGTCAAAAAACCTGTGTATTGAGTGGTGTCGCGCATGGCATGTCATAAGCTAAATTTTACATATTGCCAATTAATATCTCTGTGAGGTGTTGCATTGCCGGCGTAGGTCAATTATGTTTAATTAAAAAAATAAATGAAGTTAATTCAGTATATAATTGTAGTGGTCCAAGAAAAATATAATGTAGAAGGTAACTTTTGGAAAAAATGTCGGCAATATAGAATATGTGTCAAAAAATCTATATAGGGAGAGGGGTCGCGCAAGGCATGTCATATGAAAAATTGTAAATACGTTAATTTATATGAGTGTGAGGTGTGGCCTTGCCGGCATAGATCAATTATGTTTAATTAAAAAGAAAAAGGAAGTTAATTCAATACATTATTGTCCATCAAAAATATAATATGGATGGTAGCTTTTGAAAAAAATGTCGGCATTATTAAATATGTGTCAAAAAACCTGTATAGGGAGTGGTGTCACGCAAGGCATGTGATATGCAAAATTTTATATACGGTAGATTCATATGACTGTGAGGTGTTGCGTTGCCGGCATAGAATAATTATGTTTAATTAAAAATACTAATGAAGTTAATTAAATATATTATTGTATTGGTCAATGAAAAATATAATGTGGATGGTAGCTTTTGGAAAAAATGTCGGCATTATGAAACATGTTTCAAAAAACCTACATAGGGAGTGGTGTCGGGCACGGCATGTCATATGCAAAATTTTATATACGGTAGATTCATATGACTGTGAGGTATTGCCTTGCCGGTATAGATCAATTATGGTTAATTGCAAAGAATAATGAAGTTATTCGAATGTATTGTTAAATTAGTGTTTTTGTAATTATTGTTGGTTGGTAGCAATCGGAAAATATGCCGGCATTATAGAATATGTGTAAAAAAAACCTATATATTGAGTGGTGTCGCGCACAGCATGTAATACTCCAAATTTTACATACGGCAAATTAATATGACTGTGAGGTGTTGCCTTGCCGGCATAGGTCAATGAAGCTTAATTAAAAAGAATAATGAAGTGAATTCAATACATTATTGTATAGGTCCATGAAAAATATAATGTGGATGGAAGCTTTTGGAAAAAATGTCGGCATTATTAAATATGTGTCAAAAAACCTGTATAGGGAGTGGTGTCGCGCAAGGCATGTGATATGCCTAATTTTATATACGGTAGATTCATATGACTGTGAGGTGTTGCGTTGCCGGTATAAAACAATTATGGTAAATTTCAAAGAATAATGAAGTTATTTGGATGTGTTATGACATTAGTACACAATAAAGATAAGGTGGTTGGTAGCATATGGAAAAAATTTCGGCATTATAGAATATGTGACAAAAAATCTGTGTATGGAGTGGTATCGCCCAAGGCATGTCATTCGATAAACTATACATACGGCAAATTAATATGACTATGAGGTGCTGCCTTGCCGGTATAAATCAATTATGTTAAATTACAAAGAAAAATAAAGTTATTTGGGTGTGTTTTTACATTAGTACATAAAAAAGATAAGGTGATTTAGTAGCATTTGGAAGAAATGTCGACATTATAGAATATTTGAAATAAAATCTGTGTATGGAGTGGTATCGCGCAAGGCATGTCATACGCTAAATTTTACATACGGCAATTAATATGACTGTGAGGTGTTGCCTTGCCGGCATAGATCAATAATATATTTAATTAAAAAGAATAATGAAGTTAATTTTATATATTATTGTATTGGTTCATGAAAAATATGATGTGGATGATAGCTTTTGGAAAAAATGTCGGCATATAATATGCAAAATTGTATATACGTCCAATTTATATGACTGTGAGGTGTTGCCTTGCCGGCATAGATCAATTATGTTTAATTAAAAAGAATAATGAAGTTAATTTAATATATTATTGTATTGGTCCATGAAAAATATAATGTGGATGATAGTTTTTGGAAAAAATGTCGGCATTATAAAATATGTGTCATAAAACCTATATAGGGAGTGGTGTCGCGTAAGGCATGTCAAATGCATATTTTTATATACGGTAGATTCATTTGACTGTGAGGTGTTGCCTTGCCGGTATAAATCAATTATGTTAAATTACAAAGAAAAATGAAGTTATTTGGGTATTTTATTACATTAGTACATAAAAAAGCTATGGTGGCTTAGTAGCATTTGGAAAAAATGTCGACATTATAGAATATGTGACAAAAAATCTGTATATGGAGTGGTATCGCGCAAGGCATGTCATACGCTAAATTTTACATACGGCAATTAATATGACTTTGAGGTGTTGCCTTGCCGGCATGGGTCAAATAAGTTTAATTAAAACGAATAATTAAGTTAGTTCAATTTATTATTGTATTGGTCCATGAAAAATATAATGTGGATGGTAGCTTTTGGAAAAAATGTCGGCATTATAGGATATGTGTCAAAAAACCTATATAGGGAGTGGTGTCGCGCAATTCATATGACTGTGAGGTGTTGCCTTGCCGGTATAAATCAATTATGTTAAATTACAAAGAATAATAAAGTTATTTGGGTGTGTTATTACATTAGTACACAATAAAGATAAAGTGGTTGGTAGCATTTGAAAAAAATGTCGGCATTATAGAATATGTGACAAAAAATCTGTATATGGAGTGGTATCGCGCAAGGCATGTCATACGCTAAATTTTACATACCGCAAATTAATATGAATGTGAGGTGTTACCTTGCCGGCATAGGTCAATTATGTTTAATTAAAAAGAATAATGAAGTTAATTCAATATATTATTGTATTGGTTTTGGAAAAAATGTCGGCATTAGAGAATGTTTTGAAACACCGCTCACGGCATGTAATATGCAAAATTGTATATACGGTAAATTTATATGAGTGTGAGGTGTTGCCTTGTCGGTATAGATCAATTATTGTTAATTGCAAAGAATAATGAAGTTATTCGAATGTATTGTTAAATTAGTACATAAAAAAGATAAGTTGGTTGGTAGCATTTGGAAAAAATGTCGGCATTATAGAATATGTGTCAAAAAAGCTCGATAGGGAGTGGTGTCGCGCAAGGCATGTCTTATGAAAAATTGTATATACGGGAGGTTCATATGACTGTGAGGTGTTGGCTTGCCGGCATAGATCAATTATGATTAATTAAAAAGAATAATGAAGTTAATTCAATATATTATTGTATTGGTCCATGAAAAATATAATGTGGATGGTAGCTTTTGGAAAAAATGTCGGCATTATTAAATATGTGTCAAAAAACCTGTATAGGGAGTGGTGTCGCGCAAGGCATGTGATATGCAAAATTTTATATACGGTAGATTCATATGACTGTGAGGTGTTGCGTTGCCGGTATAAAACAATTATGGTAAATTTCAAAGAATAATGAAGTTATTTGGATGTGTTATGACATTAGTACACAATAAAGATAAGGTGGTTGGTAGCCTTAGGAATAAAATTATTCGAATGTATTGTTAAATTAGTGCATAAAAAATGGGAAAAAATGTCGGCATTATAGAATATGTGTCGAAAACCAATATATTGAGTGGTGTCGCGCACGGCATGTAATATGCAAAATTGTATATACAGTAAATTTATATGACTGTGAGGTGTTGCCTTACCGGCATAGGTCAATTAATTTTAATTAAAAAGAATAATGAAGTTACTTCAATATATTATTGTATTGGTCCACACAAATATAATGTGGATGGTAGCTTTTGGAAAAAATGTCGGCATTATAGGATATGTGTCAAAAAACCTATGTAGGGAGTGGTGTCCCGCAAGGCATGTCATATGCAACATTTTATATACAACACATTAATATGACTGTGAGGAATTGCCTTGTCGGTATAAATCAATAATGTTTAAGTAAAAAGAATAATAAAATAATTTGGGGGTGTTTTTACATTAGTACATAATAGAGCTAATTTGGTTGGTTGCAATTGGAAAAAATGTCGGCATTATAGAATATATGACAAAAGAAACTGTATATGGAGTGGTGTCGCTCAAAGCATGTCATACGCAAAATTTTACATACGGCAAATTAATATGACTGTGAGGTGTTGCCTTGCCGGCATAGATCAATTATGTTTAATTAAAAAGAATAATGAAGTTAATTTAATATATTATTGTATTGGTCCATGAAAAATATAATGTGGATGGTAGCTTTTGGAAAAAATGTCGGCATTATAGAATATGTGTCAAAAAACCTAATATTGAGTGGTGTTGCGCACGGCATATAATATACAAAATGGTATATACGTCCAATTTATATGACTGTGAGGTGTTGCCTTGCCGGCATAGATCAATTATGTTTAATTAAAAAGAATAATGAAGTTAATTTAATATATTATTATATTGAATAAAAAGAATAATGAAGTTAATTCAATATATTATTGTATTGGTCGAAGAAAAATATAATGTGGATGGTAGCTTTTGGAAAAAATGTCGGCATTTAGAATATGTGTCAAAAAACCAATATAGGGAGTGGTACCGCGCAAGGCATGTCATATGCAAAATTTTATATACGGTAGATTTATATGGCAGTTCGGTGTTGCCTTGCCGGTATAAATCAATTATGTTAAATTACAAAGAAAAATGAAGTTATTTGGGTGTGTTATTACATTAGTACATAAAAAAGATAAGGTGGTTTAGTAGCATTTGGAAGAAATGTCGACATTATAGAATATGTGAAAAAAAATCTGTATATGGAGTGGTATCGCGCAAGGCATGTCATACGCTAAATTTTACATACGGCAATTAATATGACTGTGAGGTGTTGCCTTGCCGGCATAGATCAATTATATTTAATTAAAAAGAATAATGAAGTTAATTTAATATATTATTGTATTGGTCCATGAAAAATATAATGTGGATGGTAGCTTTTGGAAAAAATGTCGGCATTATAAAATATGTGTCAAAAAACCTAATATTGAGTGGTGTCGCGCACGGCATATAATATGCAAAATTGTATATACGGCCAATTTATATGACTGTGAGGTGTTGCCTTGCCGGCATAGATCAATTATGTTTAATTAAAAAGAATAATGAAGTTAATTCAATATATTATTGTATTGGTCCATGAAAAATATAATGTGGATGGTAGCTTTTGGAAAAAATGTCGGCATTATAAAATATGTGTCAAAAAACCTATATAGGGAGTGGTGTCGCGTAAGGCATGTCAAATGCATATTTTTATATACGGTAGATTCATTTGACTGTGAGGTGTTGCCTTGCCGGTATAAATCAATTATGTTAAATTACAAAGAATAATGAAGTTATTTGGGTGTGTTATTACATTAGTACATAATAAAGATAAGGTGGTTGGTAGCATTTGGAAAAATGTCGGCATTATAGAATATGTGTCAAAAAACCTATATAGGGAGTGGTATCGCGCAAGGCATGTCATACGCTAAATTTTACATACGGCAAATTAATATGACTGTGAGGTGTTGCCTTGCCGGCATAGGTCAATTATGTTTAATTAAAAAGAATAATGAAGTTAATTCAATATATTATTGTATTGGTCCATGAAAAAGATAATGTGGATGGTAGCTTTTGGAAAAAATGTCGGCATTATAGAATATGTGTCAAAAAACCTATATATTGAGTGGTGTCGCGCAAAGCATGTTATATGCAAAATTGTATATACGGTAAATTTATATGAGTGTGAGGTGTTGCCTTGTCGGTATAGATTAATTATGGTTAATTGCAAAGAAAAATGAAGTTATTCGAATGTATTGTTAAATAAGTACATAAAAAAGGGTTGGTAGCAATTGGAAAAAATGACGGCATTATAGAATATGTGTCAAAAAACCTATGAGGTGTTGCCTTGCCGGTATAAATCAATTATGTTAAATTACAAAGAATAATGAAGTTATTTGTGTGTGTTATTACATTAGTGCACAATAAAGATAAGGTGGGTGGTAGCATTTGGAAAAAATTTCGGCATTATAGAATATGTGACAAAAAATCTGTATATGGAGTGATATCGCGCAAGTCATACGCGAAATTTTACATACCCGAAATTAATATGAATGTGAGGTGTTACCTTGCCGGCATAGGTCAATTATGTTTAATTAAAAAGAATAATGAAGTTAATTCAATATATTATTGTATTGGTTCATGAAAAAGATAATGTGGATGGTAGCTTTTGGAAAAAATGTCGGCATTATAGAATATGTGTCAAAAAACCTATGTAATATGCAAAATTGTATATACGGTAAATTTATATGACTGTGAGGTGTTGCCTTGTCGGTATAGATCAATTATGGTTAATTGCAAAGAATAATGAAGTTATTCGAATGTATTGTTAAATTAGTACATAAAAAAGATAAGTTGGTTGGTAGCATTTGGAAAAAATGTCGGCATTATAGAATATGTGTCAAAAAACCTATATAGGGAGTGGTGTCGCGCAAGGCATGTCATATGAAAAATTGTATATACGGTAAATTTATATGACTGTGAGGTGTTGCCTTGCCGGCATAGGTCAATTATGTTTAATTAAAAAGAATAATGAAGTTAATTCAATTTATTATTGTATTGGTCCATGAAAAAGATAATGTGGATGGTAGCTTTTGGAAAAAATGTCGGCTTTATAGAATATGTGTCAAAAAACCTATATAGGGAGTGGTGTCGCGCAAGGCATGTCATATGCAAAATTTTATATACGGTAGATTCATATGACTGTGAGGTGTTGCCTTGCCGGTATAAATCAATTATGTTAAATTACAAAGAATAATGAAGTTATTTGGGTGTGTTATTACATTAGTACACAATAAAGATAAGGTGGTTGGTAGCATTTGGAAAAAATGTCGGCATTATAGAATATGTGACAAAAAATCTGTGTGTGGAGTGGTGTCGGCAAGCATTTTATATACGGTAGATTCATATGACTGTGAGGTGTTGCCTTGCCGGTATAAATCAATTATGTTAAATTACAAAAAATAATGAAGTTATTTGGGTGTGTTATTACATTAGTACACAATAAAGATAAGGTGGTTGGTAGCATTTGGAAAAAATGTCGGCATTATAGAATATGTGACAAAAAATCTGTATATGGAGTGGTATCGCGCAAGGCATGTCATACGCGAAATTTTACATACGCCAAATTAATATGACTGTGAGGTGTTGCCTTGCCGGCATAGGTCAATTAAGTTTAATTAAAAAGAATAATGAAGTTGATTGCAATCATTATTGTATTGGTCCATGAAAAATATAATGTGGATGGTAGCTTTTGAAAAAAATGTCGGCATTATAGAATATGTGTCAAAAAACCTATATATTGATGTCGCGCACGGCATGTAATATGCAAAATTTTATATACGGTAAATTTATATGACTGTGAGGTGTTGCCTTGCCGGCATATATCAATTATGTTTAATTAAAAAGAATAATGAAGTTAATTCAGTACATTATTGTATTGGTCCATGAAAAATATAATATGGATGGTAGCTTTTGGAAAAAATGTCGGCATTATAGAATATGTGACAAAAAATCTGTATATGGAGTGGTATCGCGCAAGGCATGTCATACGCTAAATTTTACATACGGCAATTAATATGACTGTGAGGTGTTGCCTTGCCGGCATAGGTGAATTAAGTTTAATTAAAAATAATAATGAAGTTAATTCAATTTATTATTGTATTGGTCCATGAAAAATATAATGTGGATGGTAGCTTTTGGAAAAAATGTCGGCATTATAGGATATGTGTCAAAAAACCTATATATGGAGTGGAGTCGCGCAATTCATATGACTGTGACGTGTTGCCTTGTCGGTATAGATCAATTATGGTTAATTGCAAAGAATAATGAAGTTATTCGAATGTATTGTTAAATTAGTACATAGAAAAGGGTTGGTAGCAATTGGAAAAAATGTCGGCATTATAGAATATGTGTCAAAAGACCTATGACGTGTTGCTTTGCCGGTATAAATCAATTATGTTAAATTACAATATAGAATATGTGTCAAGAATCCTAATCGCGTAAGGCATGTCAAATGCATATTTTTATATACGGTAGATTCATTTGACTGTGAGGTGTTGCCTTGCCGGTATAAATCAATTATGTTTAATTAAAAATAATAATGAAGGTAATTCAATATATTATTGTATTGGTCCATGAAAAATATAATGTGGATGGTAGCTTTTGGAAAAAATTTCGGCATTATGAAATAATTGTCAAAAAACCTGTATAGGGAGTGGTGTCGCGCAAGGCATGTCATATGCAAAATTTTATATACGGTAGATTTATATGGCAGTTCGGTGTTGCCTTGCCGGTATAAATCAATTATGTTAAATTCAAAAGAAAAATGAAGTTATTTGGGTGTGTTATTACATTAGTACACAATAAAGATAAAGTGGTTGGTAGCATTTGAAAAAAATGTCGGCATTTAAGAATATGTGACAAAAAATCTGTATATGGAGTGGTATCGCGCAAGGCATGTCATTCGCTAAATTTTACATACCGCAAATTAATATGAGTGTGAGGTGTTACCTTGCCGGCATAGGTCAATTATGTTTAATTAAAAAATAATGAAGTAAATTCAATATATTATTGTATTGGTTCATGAAAAAGATAATGTGGATGGTAGCTTTTGGAAAAAATGTCGGCATTATAGAATATGTGTCAAAAAACCTATTTATTGAGTAATATGTAATATGCAAAATTGCATATACGGTAAATTTATATGAGTGTGAGGTGTTGCCTTGTCGGTATAGATCAATTACGGTTAATTGCAAAGAATAATGAAGTTATTCGAATGTATTGTTAAATTAGTACATCAAATAGATAAGTTGGTTGGTAGCATTTGGAAAAATGTCGGCATTATGGAATATGTGTCAAAAAACCTCTATAGGGAGTGGTGTCGCGCAAGGCATGTCTTATGAAAAATTTTATATACGGTAAATTTATATGAGTGTGATGTGTTGCCTTGCCGGCATAGGTCAATTATGTTTAATTAAAAAGAATAATGAAGTTAATTCAATTTTATTGTATTGTTCATTGAAAAAGATAATTCGGATTGTAGCTTTTGGAAAAAATTTCGGCATTATAGAATATGTGACAAAAAATCTGTATATGGAGTGCTATCGCGCAAGGCATGTCATTCGCTAAATTATACATACGGCAAATTAATATGACTGTGAGGTGTTGCCTTACCGGTATAAATCAATTATGTTCAATTAAAAAGAATAATGAAGTTATTTGGGTGTGTTATTACATTAGTACATAAAAAAGATAAGGTGGTTTAGTAGCATTTGGAAGAAATGTCGGCATTATAGAATATGTGAAAAAAAATCTGTATATGGAGTGGTATCGCGCAAGGCATGTCATACGCTAAATTTTACATACGGCAATTAATATGACTGTGAGGTGTTGCCTTGCCGGCATAGATCAATTATGTTTAATTAAAAAGAATAATGAAGTTAATTTAATATATTATTGTATTGGTCCATGAAAAATATAATGTGGATGATAGCTTTTGGAAAAAATGTCGGCATTATAAAATATGTGTCAAAAACCTAATATTGAGTGGTGTTGCGCACGGCATATAATATGCAAAATTGTATATACGTCCAATTTATATGACTGTGAGGTGTTGCCTTGCCGGCATAGATCAATTATGTTTAATTAAAAAGAATAATGAAGTTAATTTAATATATTATTGTATTGGTCCATGAAAAATATAATGTGGATGGTAGCTTTTGGAAAAAATGTCGGCATTATAAAATATGTGTCATAAAACCTATATAGGGAGTGGTGTCGCGTAAGGCATGTCAAATGCATATTTTTATATTCGGTAGATTCATTTGACTGTGAGGTGTTGCCTTGCCGGTATAAATCAATTATGTTAAATTACAAAAGAAAAATGAAGTTATTTGGGTATGTTATTACATTAGTACATAAAAAAGATATGGTGGCTTAGTAGCATTTGGAAAAAATGTCGGCATTATAGAATATGTGATAAAAAATCTGTATATGGAGTGGTATCGCGCAAGGCATGTCATACGCTAAATTTTACATACGGCAATTAATATGACTGTGAGGTGTTGCCTTGCCGGCATGGGTCAAATAAGTTTAATTAAAACGAATAATTCCATGAAAGTCCATGAAAAATATAATGTGGATGGTAGCTTTTGGAAAAAATGTCGGCATTATAGGATATGTGTCAAAATACCTATATAAAGAGTGGTGTCGCGCAATTCATATGACTGTGAGGTGTTGCCTTGCCGGTATAAATCAATTATGTTAATTTACAAAGAATAATGAAGTTATTTGGGTGTGTTATTACATTAGTACACAATAAAGATAAAGGGGTTGGTTGCAATTGGAAAAAATTTCGGCATTATGGAATATGTGAGTAAAAAATGTGTATATGGAGTGGTGTCGCGCACGGCATGTATTATGAAAAATTGTACATACGGCCAATTCACATGTTGTGGCATAGATAAATTATGATTAATTCAAAAGAATAATGAAGTTAATTCACTATATTATAGTATTGAGGTGTTGCCTTGCCGGTATAAATCAATTATGTTAAATTACAAAGAAAAATGAAGTTATTTGGGTGTGTTATTACATTAGTACATAATAAAGATAAGGTGGTTGGTAGCATTTGGAAAAATGTCGGCATTATAGAATATGTGTCAAAAAACCTATACAGGGAGTGGAATCGCGCAAGGCATGTCATACGCGAAATTTTACATACGCCAAATTAATATGACTGTGAGGTGTTGCCTTGCCGGCATAGGTCAATTATGTTTAATTAAAAAGAATAATGAAGTTAATTCAATATATTATTGTATTGGTTCATGGAAAAGATAATGTGGATGGTAGCTTTTGGAAAAAATGTTGGCTTTATAGAATGTGTGTCAAAAAACCTATATATTGAGTGGTGTCGCGCAAAGCATGTTATATGCAATATTTTTTATACGGTAAATTTATATGAGATTGAGGTGTTGCCTTGTCGGTATAGATCAATTATGGTTAATTGCAAAGAAAAATGAAGTTATTCGAATGTATTGTTAAATAAGTACATAAAAAAGGGTTGGTAGCAATTGGAAAAAATGTCGGCATTATAGAATATGTGTCAAAAAACCTATGACGTGTTGCCTTGCCGGTATAAATCAATTATGTTAAATTACAAAGAATAATAAAGTTATTTGGGTGTGTTATTACATTAGTACACAATAAAGATAAGGTGGTTGGTAGCATTTGGAAAAAATTTCGGCATTATAGAATATGTGACAAAAAATCTGTATATGGAGTGGTATCGCGCAAGTCATACGCGAAATTTTACATACCCGAAATTAATATGACTGTGAGGTGTTGCCTTGCCGGCATAGGTCAATTATGTTTAATTAAAAAGAATAATGAAGTTAATTCAATATATTATTGTATTGGTTCATGAAAAAGATAATGTGGATGGTAGCTTTTGGAAAAAATGTCGGCATTATAGAATATGTGTCAAAAAACCTATTTATTGAGTAGTATGTAATATGCAAAATTGCATATACGGTAAATTTATATGAGTGTGACGTGTTGCCTTGCCAGCATTGGTCAATTATGTATAATTAAAAAGAGTAATGAAGTAAATTCAATTTATTAATGTATTGGTTCATGAAAAAGATAATGTGGATGGTAACATTTGGAAAAAATGTCGGCATTATAGGACATGTCATATGCAAAATTTTATATACGGTAGATTCAAATGACTGTGAGTTGTTGCCTTGCCGGTATAAATCAATTATGTTAAATTACAAAGAATAATGAAGCTATTTGGGTGTATTATTACATTAGTATACAATAAAGATAAGGTGGTTGGTAGCATTTGGAAAAAATGTCGGCATTATAGAATATGTGACAAAAAATCTGTGTGTGGAGTGGTGTGCAACATTTTATATACGGTAGATTCATATGACTGTGAGGTGTTGCCTTGCTGGTATAAATCAATTATGTCAAATTACAAAAAATAATGAAGTTATTTGGGTGTGTTATTACATTAGTACACAATAAAGATAAAGTGGTTGGTAGCATTTGAAAAAAATGTCGGCATTATAGAATATGTGACAAAAAATCTGTATATGGAGTGGTATCGCGCAAGGCATGTCATACGCAAAATTTTACATACGCCAAATTAATATGACTGTGAGGTGTTGCCTTGCCGGCATAGGTCAATTAAGTTTAATTAAAAAGAATAATGAAGTTGATTGCATTCCTTATTGTACTGGTCCATGAAAAATATAATGTGGATGATAGCTTTTGGAAAAAATGTCGGCATTATAGAATATGTGTCAAAAAACCTATATATTGAGTGGTGTCGCGCACGGCATGTAATATGCAAAATTGTATATACGGTAAATTTATATGACTGTGAGGTGTTGCCTTGCCGGCATAAATCAATTATGTTTAATTAAAAAGAATAATGAAGTTAATTCAATACATTATTGTATTGGTCCATGAAAAATATAATGTGGATGGTAGCTTTTGGAAAAAATGTCGGCATTATAGAATATGTGACAAAAAATCTGTATATGGAGTGCTATCGCGCAATGCATGTCATACGCTAAATTTTTCATATGGCAATTAATATGACTGTGAGGTGTTGCCTTGCCGGCATAGGTCAAATAAGTTTAATTAAAAATAATAATGAAGTTAATTCAATTTATTATTGTATTGGTCGATGAAAAATATAATGTGGATGGTAGCTTTTGGAAAAAATGTCGGCATTATGGGATATGTGTCAAAAAACCTATATAGGGAGTGGAGTCGCGCAATTCATATGACAGTGACGTGTTGCCTTGTCGGGATAGATCAATTATGGTTAATTTGCAAAGAATAATGAAGTTATTTGAATGTATTGTTAAATTAGTACATAGAAAAGGGTTGGTAGCAATTGGAAAAAATGTCGGCATTATAAAATATGTGTCAAAAGACCTATGACGTGTTGCTTTGCCGGTATAAATCAATTATGTTAAATTACAATATAGAATATGTGTCAAGAATCCTAATCGCGTAAGGCATGTCAAATGCATATTTTTATATACGGTAGATTCATTTGACTGTGAGGTGTTGCCTTGGCGGTATAAATCAATTATGTTTAATTAAAAATAATAATGAAGGTAATTCAATATATTATTGTATTGGTCCATGAAAAATATAATGTGGATGGTAGCTTTTGGAAAAAATGTCGGCATTATGAATTAATTGTCAAAAAACCTGTATAGGGAGTGGTGTCGCGCAAGGCATGTCATATGCAAAATTTTATATACGGTAGATTCATTTGACTGTGAGGTGTTGCCTTGCCGGTATAAATCAATTATGTTAAATTAAAAAAAAAAATGAAGTTATTTGGGTATGTTATTACATTAGTACATAAAAAAGATAAGGTGGCTTAGTAGCATTTGGAAAAAATGTCGACATTATAGAATATGTGATAAAAAATCTGTATATGGAGTGGTATCGCGCAAGGCATGTCATACGCTAAATTTTACATACGGCAATTAATATGACTTTGAGGTGTTGCCTTGCGGGCATGGGTCAAATAAGTTTATTTAAAACGAATAATTTCATGAAAGTCCATGAAAAATATAATGTGGATGGTAGCTTTTGGAAAAAATGTCGGCATTATAGGATATGTGTCAAAATACCTATATAAAGAGTGGTGTCGCGCAATTCATATGACTGTGAGGTGTTGCCTTGCTGGTATAAATCAAATATGTTAATTTACAAAGAATAATAAAGTTATTTGGGTGAGTTATTACATTAGTACACAATAAAGATAAAGTGGTTGGTTGCAATTGGAAAAAATTTCGGCATTATGGAATATGTGAGTAAAAAATGTGTATATGGAGTGGTGTCGCGCACGGCATGTATTATGAAAAATTGTATATGCGGTAAAATTATATGAGTGCGCTGAGTTGCCTTGCCGGCATAGGTCAATTATGTTTAATGAAAAAGAATAATGAAGTTAATTCAATATTATTGTATTGTTCCTTGAAAAATATAATGTGGATGGTAGCTTTTGGAAAAAATGTCGGCATTATGAAATAATTGTCAAAAAACCTATATAGGGAGTGGTGTTGCGCAAGGCATGTCATATGCAAAATTTTATATACGGTAGATTTATATGACTGTGAGGTGTTGCCTTGCCGGTATAAATCAATTATGTTAAATTCAAAAGAAAAATGAAGTTATTTGGGTGTGTTATTACATTAGTACACAATAAAGATAAAGTGGTTGGTAGCATTTGAAAAAAATGTCGGCATTTAAGAATATGTGACAAAAAATCTGTATATGGAGTGGTATCGCGCAAGGCATGTCATTCGCTGAATTTTACATACGGCAAATTAATATGACTGTGAGGTGTTACCTTGCCGGCATAGGTCAATTTAAATGAAGTAAATTCAATATATTATTGTATTGGTTCATGAAAAAGATAATGTGGATGGTAGCTTTTGGAAAAAATGTCGGCATTATAGAATATGTGTCAAAAAACCTATTTATTGAGTGTGTAATATGTAATATGCAAAATTGTATATACGGTAAATTTATATGAGTGTGAGGTGTTGCCTTGTCGGTATAGATCAATTATGGTTAATTGCAAAGAATAATGAAGTTATTCGAATGTATTGTTAAATTAGTACATAAAAAAGATAAGTTGGTTGGTAGCATTTGGAAAAAATGTCGGCATTATGGAATATGTGTCAAAAAACCTCGATTGGGAGTGGAGTCGCGCAAGGCATGTCTTATGAAAAATTGTATATACGGTAAAATTATATGAGTGCGTTGTGTTGCCTTGCCGGCATATGTGTCAAAGATCCAATATATTGAGTGGTGTCGCGCAAGGCATGTCTTATGAAAAATTGTATATACGGTAGAATTATATGAGTGCGTTGTGTTGCCTTGTCGGTATAGATCAATTACGGTTAATTGCAAAGAACAATGAAGTTATTCGAATGTATTGTTAAATTGGTACATAAAAAAGATAAGTTGGTTGGTAGCATTTGGAAAAATGTCGGCATTATAGAATATGTGTCAAAAAACTTCTATAGAGAGTGGTGTCGCGCAAAGCATGTCATATAAAAATTTTATATACGACACATAAATATGACTGTGAGGAGTTGCCTTGCCGGTATAAATCAATAATGTTGAATTAAGAAGAATACTGAAATAATTTGGGTGTGTTATTACATTAGTACATAATAAAGATAATGTGGTTTAGTAGCATTTGGAAAAAATGTCGGCATTATAGAATATGTGTCAAAAAACATATATATTGAGTGGTGTCGCGCAAGGCATGTAATATGAAAAAATTTTATATACGGTAAATTTATATGACTGTGAGGTGTTGCCTTGCCGGCATAGATCAATTATGTTTAATTAAAAAGAATAATGAAGTTAATTCAATACATTATTGTATTGGTCCATGAAAAATATAATGTGGATGGTAGCTTTTAGAAAAAATGTCGGCATTATAGAATATGTGACAAAAAATCTGTATATGGAGTGGTATCGCGCAAGGCATGTCATACGCTAAATTTTACATATGGCAATTAATATGACTGTGAGGTGTTGCCTTGCCGGCATAGGTCAAATAAGTTTAATTAAAAATAATTATGAAGTTAATTCAATTTATTATTGTATTGGTCCATGAAAAATATAATGTGGATGGTAACTTTTGGAAAAAATGTCGGCATTATAGAATATGTGTCAAAAAACCTATATAGGGAGTGGAGTCGCGCAATTCATATGTTAGTGACGTGTTGCCTTGTCGGTATAGATCAATTATGGTTAATTGCAAAGAATAATGAAGTTATTCGAATGTATTGTTAAATTAGTACATAAAAAAGTGTTGGTAGCAATTGGAAAAAATGTCGGCATTATAGAATATGTGTCAAAAGGCTTATGACGTGTTGCTTTGCCGGTATAAATCAATTATGTTAAATTACAATATAGAATATGTGTCAAGAATCCTAATCGCGTAAGGCATTTCAAATGCATATTTTTATATACGGTAGATTCATTTGACTGTGAGGTGTTGCCCGGCCGGTATAAATCAATTATGTTTAATTAAAATAAGAATAATGAAGGTAATTCAATATATTATTGTATTGGTCCATGAAAAATATAATGTGGATGGTAGCTTTTGGAAAAAATGTCGGCATTATGAAATAATTGTCAAAAAACCTGTATAGGGAGTGGTGTCGCGCAAGGCATGTCATATGCAAAATTTTATATACGGTAGATTTATATGGCAGTTCGGTGTTGCCTTGCCGGTATAAATCAATTATGTTAAATTCAAAAGAAAAATGAAGTTATTTGGGTGTGTTATTACATTAGTACACAATAAAGATAAAGTGGTTGGTAGCATTTGAAAAAAATGTCGGCATTTAAGAATATGTGACAAAAAACCTGTATATGGAGTGGTATCGCGCAAGGCATGTCATTCGCTGAATTTTACATACCGCAAATTAATATGAATGTGAGGTGTTACCTTGCCGGCATAGGTCAATTATAAAGTAAATTCAATATATTATTGTATTGGTTCATGAAAAAGATAATGTAGATGGTAGCTTTTGGAAAAAATGTCGGCATTATATTATATATTTATTGAGTAATATGTAATATGCAAAATTGCATATACGGTCAATTTATATGAGTGTGACGTGTTGCCATGTCGATATAGATCAATTACGGTTAATTGCAAAGAACAATGAACAATGAAGAAGTAGTACATAAAAAAGATAAGTTGGTTGGTAGCATTTGGAAAAATGTCGGCATTATGGAATATGTGTCAAAAAACCTCGATAGGGAGTGATGCCGCGCAAGGCATGTCTTATGAAAAATTGTATATACGGTAAAATTATATGAGTGCGTTGTGTTGCCTTGCCGGCATAGGTCAATTATGTTTAATTAAAAAGAATAATGAAGTTAATTCAATATTATTGTATTGTTCATTGAAAAAGATAATGCGGATTGTAGATTTTGGAAAAAATGTCGGCATTATAGAAAATGTGTCAAAGATCCAATATATTGAGTGGTGTCGCGCAAGGCATGTCTTATGAAAAATTGTATATACGGTAAAATTATATGAGTGCGTTGTGTTGCCTTGCCGGCATAGGTCAATTATGTTTAATTAAAAAGAATAATGAAGTTAATTCAATATTATTGTATTGTTCCTTGAAAAAGATAATGCGGATTGTAGCTTTTGGAAAAAATGTCGGCATTATAGAAAATGTGTCAAAGATCCAATATATTGAGTGGTGTCGCGGAAGGCATGTCTTATAAAAAATTGTATATGCGGTAAAATTATATGAGTGCGTTGAGTTGCCTTGCCGGCATAGGTCAATTATGTTTAATTAAAAAGAATAATGAAGTTAATTCAATATTATTGTATTGTTCCTTGAAAAATATAATGTGGATGGTAGCTTTTGAAAAAATGTCGGCATTAAGAAATAATTGTCAAAAAACCTGTATAGGGAGTGGTGTCGCGCAAGGCATGTCATATGCAAAATTTTATATACGGTAGATTTATATAACAGTTCGGTGTTGCCTTGCCGGTATAAATCAATTATGTTAAATTCAAAAGAAAAATGAAGTTATTTGGGTGTGTTATTACATTAGTACACAATAAAGATAAAGTGGTTGGTAGCATTTGAAAAAAATGTCGGCATTTAAGAATATGTGACAAAAAATCTGTATATGAAGTGGTATCGCGCAAGGCATGTCATGCGCTAAATTTTACATACCGCAAATTAATATGAATGTGAGGTGTTACCTTGCCGGCATAGGTCAATTATGAAGTAAATTCAATATATTATTGTATTGGTTCATGAAAAAGATAATGTGGATGGTAGCTTTTGGAAAAAATGTCGGCATTATATTATATATTTATTGAGTAATATGTAATATGCAAAATTGCATATACGGTAAATTTATATGAGTGTGACGTGTTGCCTTGTCGGTATAGATCAATTACGGTTAATTGCAAAGAACAATGAAGTTATTCGAATGTATTGTTAAATTAGTACATAAAAAAGATAAGTTGGTTGGTAGCATTTGGAAAAATGTCGGCATTATGGAATAGGTGTCAAAAAACCTCGATAGGGAGTGGTGTCGCGCAAGGCATGTCTTATGAAAAATTGTATATACGGTAAAATTATATGAGTGCGTTGTGTTGCCTTGTCGGTATAGATCAATTACGGTTAATTGCAAAGAATAATGAAGTTATTCGAATGTATTGTTAAATTGGTACATAAAAAAGATAAGTTGGTTGGTAGCATTTGGAAAAATGTCGGCATTATAGAATATGTGTCAAAAAACTTCGATAGGGAGTGGTGTCGCGCAAAGCATGTCATATAAAAATGTTATATACGACACATAAATATGACTGTGAGGAGTTGCCTTGCCGGTATAAATCAATAATGTTGAATTAAGAAGAATACTGAAATAATTTGGGTGTGTTATTACATTAGTACATAATAAAGATAATGTGGTTTAGTAGCATTTGGAAAAAATGTCGACATTATAGAATATGTGACAAAAAATCTTTATATGGAGTGGTATCGCGCAAGGCATGTCATACGCAAAATTTTACATACTGCAAATTAATATGACTGTGAGGTGTTGCCTTGCCGGCATAGGTCAATTAAGTTTAATTAAAAAGAATAATGAAGTTAATTCAATATTATTGTATTGTTCATTGAAAAAGATAATGCGGATTGTAGCTTTTGGAAAAAATGTCGGCATTATAGAAAATGTGTCAGAGATCCAATATATTGAGTGGTGTCGCGCAAGGCATGTCTTATGAAAAATTGTATATACGGTAAATTTATATGAGTGTGTTGTGTTGCCTTGCCGGCATAGGTCAATTATGTTTAATTAAAAAGAATAATGAAGTTAATTCAATATTATTGTATTGTTCCTTGAAAAAGATAATGCGGATTGTAGCTTTTGGAAAAAATTGTCGGCATTATTGAAAATGTGTCAAAGATCCAATATATCGAGTGGTGTCGCGCAAGGCTTGTCTTATGAAAAATTGTATATGCGGTAAAATTATATGAGTGCGTTGTGTTGCCTTGCCTTGGTCAATTATGTTTAATTAAAAAGAATAATGAAGTAAATTCAATATATTATTGTATTGGTTCATGAAAAAGATAATGTGGATGGTAGCTTCTGGAAAAAATGTCGGCATTATAGGATATGTGTCAAAAAGCTATATAGGGAGTGGTGTCGCGCAAGGCATGTCATATGCAAAATTTTATATACGGTAGATTCATATGACTGTGAGTTGTTGCCTTGCCGGTATAAATCAATTATGTTAAATTACAAAGAATAATGAAGCCATTTGGGTGTGTTATTACATTAGTATACAATATAGATAAGGTGGTTGGTAGCATTTGGAAAAAATGTCGGCATTATAGAATATGTGACAAAAAATCTGTGTGTGGAGTGGTGTGCAACATTTTATATACGGTAGATTCATATGACTGTGAGGTGTTGCCTTGCCGGTATAAATCAAATATGTTCAATTACAAAGAATAATGAAGTTATTTGGGTGTGTTATTACATTAGTACACAATAAAGATAAAGTGGTTGGTAGCATTTGAAAAAAATGTCGGCATTTAAGAATATGTGACAAAAAATCTGTATATGGAGTGGTATCGCGCAAGGCATGTCATACTCGAAATTTTACATACGCCAAATTAATATGACTGTGAGGTGTTGCCTTGCCGGCATAGGTCAATTAAGTTTAATTATAAAGAATAATGAAGTTGATTGCTATCCTTACTGTATTGGTCCATGAAAAATATAATGTGGATGATAGCTTTTGGAAAAAATGTCGGCATAATAGAATATGTGTCAAAAAACCTATATATTGAGTGGTGTCGCGCACGGCATGTAATATGAAAAAATTTTATATACGGTAAATATATATGACTGTGAGGTGTTGCCTTGCCGGTATATATCAATTATGTTTAATTAAAAAGAATAATAAAGTTAATTCAATACATTATTGTATTGGTCCATGAAAAATATAATATGGATGGTAGATTTTAGAAAAATTTTCGGCATTATAGAATATGTAACAAAAAATCTGTATATGGAGTGGTATCGCGCAATGCATGTCATACGCTAAATTTTTCATATGGCAATTAATATGACTGTGAGGTGTTGCCTTGCCGGCATAGGTGAAATAAGTTTAATTAAAAATAATAATGAAGTTAATTCAATTTATTATTGTATTGGTCCATGAAAAATATAATGTGGATGGTAGCTTTTGGAAAAAATGTCGGCATTATGGGATATGTGTCAAAAAACCTTTATAGGGAGTGGAGTCGCGCAATTCATATGACAGTGACGTGTTGCCTTGTCGGGATAGATCAATTATGGTTAATTGCAAAGAATAATGAAGTTATTCGAATGTATTGTTAAATTAGTACATAAAAAAGTGTTGGTAGCAATTGGAAAAAATGTCGGCATTATAGAATATGTGTCAAAAGGCTTATGACGTGTTGCTTTGCCGGTATAAATCAATTATGTTAAATTACAATATAGAATATGTGTCAAGAATCCTAATCGCGTAAGGCATTTCAAATGCATATTTTTATATACGGTAGATTCATTTGACTGTGAGGTGTTGCCTTGCCGGTATAAATCAATTATGTTTAATTAAAAATAATAATGAAGGTAATTCAATATATTATTGTATTGGTCCATGAAAAATATAATGTGGATGGTAGCTTTTGGAAAAAATGTCGGCATTATGAAATAATTGTCAAAAAACCTGTATAGGGAGTGGTGTCGCGCAAGGCATGTCATATGCAAAATTTTATATACGGTAGATTTATATGGCAGTTCGGTGTTGCCTTGCCGGTATAAATCAATTATGTTAAATTCAAAAGAATAATGAAGTTATTTGGGTGTGTTATTACATTAGTACACAATAAAGATAAAGTGGTTGGTAGCATTTGAAAAAAATGTCGGCATTTAAGAATATGTGACAAAAAACCTGTATATGGAGTGGTATCGCGCAAGGCATGTCATTCGCTGAATTTTACATACCGCAAATTAATATGAATGTGAGGTGTTACCTTGCCGGCATAGGTCAATTATAAAGTAAATTCAATATATTATTGTATTGGTTCATGAAAAAGATAATGTGGATGGTAGCTTTTGGAAAAAATGTCGGCATTATAGAATATGTGTCAAAAAACCTATTTATTGAGTAATATGTAATATGCAAAATTGCATATACGGTAAATTTATATGAGTGTGACGTGTTGCCTTGTCGGTATAGATCAATTACGGTTAATTGCAATGAAGTTATTCGAATGTATTGTTAAATTAGTACATAAAAAAGATAAGTTGGTTGGTAGCATTTGGAAAAATGTCGGCATTATGGAATATGTGTCAAAAAACCTCGATAGGGAGTGGTGTCGCGCAAGGCATGTCTTATGAAAAATTGTATATGCGGTAAAATTATATGAGTGCGTTGTGTTGCCTTGCCGGCATAGGTCAATTATGTCTAATTAAAAAGAATAATGAAGTTAATTCAATATTATTGTATTGTTCCTTGAAAAAGATAATGCGGATTGTAGCTTTTGGAAAAAATGTCGGCATTATAGAAAATGTGTCAAAGATCCAATATATTGAGTGGTGTCGCGCAAGGCATGTCTTATAAAAAATTGTATATGCGGTAAAATTATATGAGTGCGTTGTGTTGCCTTGCCGGCATAGGTCAATTATGTTTAATTAAAAAGAATAATGAAGTTAATTCAATATTATTGTATTGTTCATTGAAAAAGATAATGCGGATTGTAGCTTTTGGAAAAAATGTCGGCATTATAGAAAATGTGTCAAAGATCCAATATATTGAGTGGTGTCTCGCAAGGCATGTCTTATGAAAAATTGTATATGCGGTAAAATTATATGAGTGCGTTGTGTTGCCTTGCCTTAGTCAATTATGTTTAATTAAAAAGAATAATGAAGTAAATTCAATATATTATTGTATTGGTTCATGAAAAAGATAATGTGGATGGTAGCTACTGGAAAAAATGTCGGCATTATAGGATATGTGTCAAAAAGCTATATAGGGAGTGGTGTCGCGCAAGGCATGTCATATGCAAAATTTTATATACGGTAGATTCATATGACTGTGAGGTGTTGCCTTGCCGGTATAAATCAATTATGTTAAATTACAAAGAATAATGAAGTTATTTGGGTGTGTTATTACATTAGTATACAATAAAGATAAGGTGGTTGGTAGCATTTGGAAGAAATGTCGGCATTATAGAATATGTGACAAAAAATCTGTATATGGAGTGGTATCGCGCAAGGCATGTCATTCGCTGAATTTTACATACCGCAAATTAATATGAATGTGAGGTGTTACCTTGCCGGCATAGGTCAATTATGAAGTAAATTCAATATATTATTGTATTGGTTCATGAAAAGGATAATGTGGATGGTATCTTTTGGAAAAAATTTCGGCATTATAGAATATGTGTCAAAAAACCTATTTATTGAGTAATATGTAATATGCAAAATTGCATATACGGTAAATTTATATGAGTGTGACGTGTTGCCTTGTCGGTATAGATCAATTACGGTTAATTGCAAAGAACAATGAAGTTATTCGAAGTATTGTTAAATTAGTACCTAAAAAAGATAAGTTGGTTGGTAGCATTTGGAAAAATGTCGGCATTATGGAATATGTGTCAAAAAACCTCGATAGGGAGTGGTGTCGCGCAAGGCATGTCTTATGAAAAATTGTATATACGGTAAAATTATATGAGTGCGTTGTGTTGCCTTGCCGGCATAGGTCAATTATGTTTAATTAAAAAGAATAATGAAGTTAATTCAATATTATTGTATTGTTCATTGAAAAAGATAATGCGGATTGTAGCTTTTGGAAAAAATGTCGGCATTATAGAAAATGTGTCAAAGATCCAATATATCGAGTGGTGTCGCGCAAGGCATGTCTTATAAAAAATTGTATATGCGGTAAAATTATATGAGTGCGTTGAGTTGCCTTGCCGGCATAGGTCAATTATGTTTAATTAAAAAGAATAATGAAGTTAATTCAATATTATTGTATTGTTCCTTGAAAAATATAATGTGGATGGTAGCTTTTGAAAAAATGTCGGCATTAAGAAATAATTGTCAAAAAACCTGTATAGGGAGTGGTGTCGCGCAAGGCATGTCATATGCAAAATTTTATATACGGTAGATTTATATAACAGTTCGGTGTTGCCTTGCCGGTATAAATCAATTATGTTAAATTCAAAAGAAAAATGAAGTTATTTGGGTGTGTTATTACATTAGTACACAATAAAGATAAAGTGGTTGGTAGCATTTGAAAAAAATGTCGGCATTTAAGAATATGTGACAAAAAATCTGTATATGGAGTGGTATCGCGCAAGGCATGTCATACGCTAAATTTTACATACCGCAAATTAATATGAATGTGAGGTGTTACCTTGCCGGCATAGGTCAATTATGTTAATTAAATGAAGTAAATTCAATATATTATTGTATTGGTTCATGAAAAAGATAATGTGGATGGTAGCTTTTGGAAAAAATGTCGGCATTATATTATATATTTATTGAGTAATATGTAATATGCAAAATTGCATATACGGTCAATTTATATGAGTGTGACGTGTTGCCATGTCAATATAGATCAATTACGGTTAATTGCAAAGAACAATGAACAATGAAGAAGTAGTACATAAAAAAGATAAGTTGGTTGGTAGCATTTGGAAAAATGTCGGCATTATGGAATATGTGTCAAAAAACCTCGATAGGGAGTGGTGCCGCGCAAGGCATGTCTTATGAAAAATTGTATATACGGTAAAATTATATGAGTGCGTTGTGTTGCCTTGCCGGCATAGGTCAATTATGTTTAATTAAAAAGAATAATGAAGTTAATTCAATATTATTGTATTGTTCATTGAAAAAGATAATGCGGATTGTAGATTTTGGAAAAAATGTCGGCATTATAGAAAATGTGTCAAAGATCCAATATATTGAGTGGTGTCGCGCAAGGCATGTCTTATAAAAAATTGTATATGCGGTAAAATTATATGAGTGCGTTGTGTTGCCTTGCCGGCATAGGTCAATTATGTTTAATTAAAAAGAATAATGAAGTTAATTCAATATTATTGTATTGTTCCTTGAAAAAGATAATGCGGATTGTAGCTTTTGGAAAAAATGTCGGCATTATAGAAAATGTGTCAAAGATCCAATATATTGAGTGGTGTCGCGCAAGGCATGTCTTATAAAAAATTGTATATGCGGTAAAATTATATGAGTGCGTTGAGTTGCCTTGCCGGCATAGGTCAATTATGTTTAATTAAAAAGAATAATGAAGTTAATTCAATATTATTGTATTGTTCCTTGAAAAATATAATGTGGATGGTAGCTTTTGAAAAAATGTCGGCATTAAGAAATAATTGTCAAAAAACCTGTATAGGGAGTGGTGTCGCGCAAGGCATGTCATATGCAAAATTTTATATACGGTAGATTTATATAACAGTTCGGTGTTGCCTTGCCGGTATAAATCAATTATGTTAAATTCAAAAGAAAAATGAAGTTATTTGGGTGTGTTATTACATTAGTACACAATAAAGATAAAGTGGTTGGTAGCATTTGAAAAAAATGTCGGCATTTAAGAATATGTGACAAAAAATCTGTATATGAAGTGGTATCGCGCAAGGCATGTCATGCGCTAAATTTTACATACCGCAAATTAATATGAATGTGAGGTGTTACCTTGCCGGCATAGGTCAATAATATGAAGTAAATTCAATATATTATTGTATTGGTTCATGAAAAAGATAATGTGGATGGTAGCTTTTGGAAAAAATGTCGGCATTATATTATATATTTATTGAGTAATATGTAATATGCAAAATTGCATATACGGTCAATTTATATGAGTGTGACGTGTTGCCATGTCAATATAGATCAATTACGGTTAATTGCAAAGAACAATGAACAATGAAGAAGTAGTACATAAAAAAGATAAGTTGGTTGGTAGCATTTGGAAAAATGTCGGCATTATGGAATATGTGTCAAAAAACCTCGATAGGGAGTGGTGCCGCGCAAGGCATGTCTTATGAAAAATTGTATATACGGTAAAATTATATGAGTGCGTTGTGTTGCCTTGCCGGCATAGGTCAATTATGTTTAATTAAAAAGAATAATGAAGTTAATTCAATATTATTGTATTGTTCATTGAAAAAGATAATGCGGATTGTAGCTTTTGGAAAAAATGTCGGCATTATAGAAAATGTGTCAAAGATCCAATATATTGAGTGGTGTCGCGCAAGGCATGTCTTATAAAAAATTGTATATGCGGTAAAATTATATGAGTGCGTTGTGTTGCCTTGCCGGCATAGGTCAATTATGTTTAATTAAAAAGAATAATGAAGTTAATTCAATATTATTGTATTGTTCATTGAAAAAGATAATGCGGATTGTAGCTTTTCGAAAAAATGTCGGCATTATAGAAAATGTGTCAAAGATCCAATATATTGAGTGGTGTCGCGCAAGGCTTGTCTTATGAAAAATTGTATATGCGGTAAAATTATATGAGTGCGTTGTGTTGCCTTGCCTTGGTCAATTATGTTTAATTAAAAAGAATAATGAAGTAAATTCAATATATTATTGTATTGGTTCATGAAAAAGATAATGTGGATGGTAGCTTCTGGAAAAAATGTCGGCATTATAGGATATGTGTCAAAAAGCTATATAGGGAGTGGTGTCGCGCAAGGCATGTCATATGCAAAATTTTATATACGGTAGATTCATATGACTGTGAGTTGTTGCCTTGCCGGTATAAATCAATTATGTTAAATTACAAGGAATAATGAAGCTATTTGGGTGTGTTATTACATTAGTATATAATAAAGATAAGGGGGTTGGTAGCATTTGGAAAAAATGTCGGCATTATAGAATATGTGACAAAAAATCTGTGTGTGGAGTGGTGTGCAACATTTTATATACGGTAAATTCATATGACTGTGAGGTGTTGCCTTGCTGGTATAAATCAATTATGTCAAATTACAAAGAATAATGAAGTTATTTGGGTGTGTAATTACATTAGTACACAATAAAGATAAAGTGGTTGGTAGCATTTGAAAAAAATGTCGGCATTTAAGAATATGTGACAAAAAATCTGTATATGGAGTGGTATCGCGCAAGGCATGTCATACTCGAAATTTGACATACGCCAAATTAATATGACTGTGAGGTGTTGCCTTGCCGGCATAGGTCAATTAAGTTTAATTATAAAGAATAATGAAGTTGATTGCTATCCTTACTGTACTGGTCCATGAAAAATATAATGTGGATGATAGCTTATTGAAAAAATGTCGGCATAATAGAATATGTGTCAAAAAACCTATATATTGAGTGGTGTCGCGCACGGCATGTAATATGAAAAAATTTTATATACGGTAAATATATATGACTGTGAGGTGTTGCCTTGCCGGCATATATCAATTATGTTTAATTAAAAAGAATAGTAAAGTTAATTCAATACATTATTGTATTGGTCCATGAAAAATATAATATGGATGGTAGATTTTAGAAAAATTGTCGGCATTATAGAATATGTAACAAAAAATCTGTATATTGAGTGGTATCGCGCAATGCATGTCATACGCTAAATTTTTCATATGGCAATTAATATGACTGTGAGGTGTTGCCTTGCCGTCATAGGTGATATAAGTTTAATTAAAAATAACAATGAAGTTAATTCAATTTATTATTGTATTGGTCCATGAAAAATATAATGTGGATGGTAGCTTTTGGAAAAAATGTCGGCATTATAGGATATGTGTCAAAAAACTTATATAGGGAGTGGTGTCGCGCAATTCGTATGAATGTGAGGTGTTACCTTGCCGGCATAGGTCAATTATGTTTAAATAAAAAGAATAATGAAGTTAATTCAATATATTATTGTATTGGTTCATGAAAAAGATAATGTGGATGGTAGCTTTTGGAAAAAATGTCGGCATTATAGAATATGTGTCAAAAAAACTATTTATTGAGTGGTGTCGCGCACGGCATGTAATATGCAAAATTGTACAAACGGCCAATTCATATGACTGTGAGGTGTTGCCATGCCGGCATAGATCAATTATGTTTAATTAAAAATAATAATGAAGTAAATTCAATATATTATTGTATTACTCCATGAAAAATATAATGTGGATGGTAGCTTTTGGATAAAATGTCGGCATTATAAAATAATTGTCAAAAAACCTGTATAGGGAGTGGTGTCACGCAAGGCATGTCATATGCAAAATTTTAAATACGGTAGATTCATTTGACTGTGAGGTGTTGCCTTGCCGGTATAAAACAATTATGGTAAATTCAAAGAATAATGAAGTTATTTGGATGTGCTATTACATTAGTACATAATAAAGATAAGGTGGTTCGTAGCAATTGGAAAAATGTCGGCATTATAGAATATGTGTCAAAAAACCTATACAGGGAGTGGAATCGCGCAAGGCATGTCATACGCGAACTTTTAAATACGCCAAATTAATATGACTGTGAGGTGTTGCCTTGCCGTCATAGGTCAATTATGTTTAATTAAAAAAAATAATGATTTTAATTCAATATATTATTGTATTGGTTCATGGAAAAGATAATGTTATTGGTAGCATTTGGAAAAAATGTCGGAATTATAGAATATGTGTCAAAAAATTCTATATATTGAGTGGTGTCGCGTAAAGCATGTTATATGCAATATTGTTTATACGGTAAATTTATATGAGATTGAGGTGTTGCCTTGTCGCTTTAGATCTATGGTTAATTGCAAAGAAAAATGAAGTGCGTTGTGTTGCCTTGCCGGCATAGGTCAATTATGTTTAATTAAAAAGAATAATGAAGTTAATTCAATATTATTGTATTGTTCCTTGAAAAAGATAATGCGGATTGTAGCTTTTGGAAAAAATATCGGAATTATAGAATATGTGTCAAAAATCCAATATAGTGAGTGGTGTCGCGCACGGCATGTAATATGCAAAATTTTACACACGGCAAATTAATATGTCTGTGAGGTGTTGCCTTGCCGGCATAGGTCAATTGGGTTTAATAAAGAATAGTGAAGTTAATTCAATATATTATTGTATTGGTCCATGAAAAATATAATGTGGATGGTAGCTTTTGGAAAAAATGTCGGCATTATAGGATATATGTCAAAAAGCTATACAGGGAGTGGTGTCGCGCAAGGCATGTCATATGCAAAATTTTATATACGGTAGATTCATATGACTGTGAGTTGTTGCCTTGCCGGCATAGGTCAAATAAGTTTAATTAAAAAGAATAATGAAGTAAATTCAATATATTATTGTATTGGTTCATGAAAAAGATAATGTGGATGGTAGCTTTTGGAAAAAATGTCGGAATTATAGAATATGTGTCAAAAAACCTATTTATTGAGTAATATGTAATATGCAAAATTGCATATACGGTAAATTTATATGAGTTAAATTATATTTATACGGTTAATTGCAAAGAACAATGAAGTTATTCGAATGTATTGTTAAATTAGTACATAAAAAAGATAAGTTGGTTGGTAGCAATTGGAAAAATGTCGGCATTATGGAATATGTGTCAAAAAACCTCGATAGGGAGTGGTGTCGCGCAAGGCATGTCTTATAAAAAATTGTATATGCGGTAAAATTATATGAGTGCGTTGCGTTGCCTTGCTGGCATTGGTCAATTATGTTTAATTAAAAAGAATAATGAAGTAAATTCAATATATTATTGTATTGGTTCATGAAAAAGATAATGTGGATGGTAGCTTCTGGAAAAAATGTCGGCATTATAGGATATGTGTCAAAAAGCTATATAGGGAGTGGTGTCGCGCAAGGCATGTCATATGCAAACTTTTATATACGGTAGATTCATATGACTGTGAGTTGTTGCCTTGCCGGTATAAATCAATTATGTTAAATTACAAGGAATTATGAAGCTATTTGGGTGTGTTATTACATTAGTATACAATATAGATAAGGTGGTTGGTAGCATTTGGAAAAAATGTCGGCATTATAGAATATGTGACAAAAATTCTGTATATGGAGTGGTATCGCGCAAGACATGTCATACGCTAAATTTTACATACGGCAATTAATATGACTGTGAGGTGTTGCCTGCATAGGTCATATAAGTTTCATTAAAAAGAATAATGAAGTTAATTCAATTTATTATTGTATTGGTCCATGAAAAATATAATGTGGATGGTAGCTTATGGAAAAAATGTCGGCATTATAGGATATGTGTCAAAAAACCTATATAAGGAGTGGTGTCGCGCAATTCGTATGAATGTGAGGTGTTACCTTGCCGGCATAGGTCAATTATGTTTAAATAAAAAGAATAATGAAGTTAATTCAATATATTATTGTATTGGTTCATGAAAAAGATAATGTGGATGGTAGCTTTTGGAAAAAATGTCGACATTATAGAATATGTGTCAAAAAACCTATTTATTGAGTGGTGTCGCGCACGGCATGTAATATGCAAAATTGTACAAACGGCCAATTCATATGACTGTGAGGTGTTGCCATGCCGGCATAGATCAATTATGTTTAATTAAAAATAATAATGAAGTTAATTCAATATATTATTGTATTGGTCCATGAAAAATATAATGTGGATAGTAGCTTTTGGAAAAAATGTCGGCATTATAAAATAATTGTCAAAAAACCTGTATAGGGAGTGGTGTCGCGCAAGGCATGTCATATGCAAAATTTTATATACGGTAGATTCATTTGACTGTGAGGTGTTGCCTTGCCGGTATAAATCAATTATGGTAAATTCAAAGAATAATGAAGTTATTTGGATGTGTTATTACATTAGTACATAATAAAGATAAGGTGGTTGGTAGCAATTGGAAAAAATGTCGGCATTATAGAATATGTGTCAAAAAACCTATACAGGGAGTGGAATCGCGCAAGGCATGTCATACGCGAAATTTTAAATACGCCAAATTAATATGACTGTGAGGTGTTGCCTTGCCGTCATAGGTCAATTATGTTTAATTAAAAAAAATAATGATTTTAATTCAATATATTATTGTATTGGTTCATGGAAAAGATAATGTTATTGGTAGCATTTGGAAAAAATGTCGGAATTATAGAATATGTGTCAAAAAATTCTATATATTGAGTGGTGTCGCGTAAAGCATGTTATATGCAATATTGTTTATACGGTAAATTTATATGAGATTGCGGTGTTGCCTTGTCAGTTTAGATCTATGGTTAGTTGCAAAGAAAGATGAAGTGCGTTGTGTTGCCTTGCCGGCATAGGTCAATTATGTTTAATTAAAAAGAATAATGAAGTTAATTCAATATTATTGTATTGTTCCTTGAAAAAGATAATGCGGATTGTAGCTTTTGGAAAAAATATCGGAATTATAGAATATGTGTCAAAAATCCAATATAGTGAGTGGTGTCGCGCACGGCATGTAATATGCAAAATTTTACACACGGCAAATTAATATGTCTGTGAGGTGTTGCCTTGCCGGCATAGGTCAATTGGGTTTAATAAAGAATAGTGAAGTTAATTCAATATATTATTGTATTGGTCCATGAAAAATATAATGTGGATGGTAGCTTTTGGAAAAAATGTCGGCATTATAGGATATATGTCAAAAAGCTATACAGGGAGTGGTGTCGCGCAAGGCATGTCATATGCAAAATTTTATATACGGTAGATTCATATGACTGTGAGTTGTTGCCTTGCCGGCATAGGTCAAATAAGTTTAATTAAAAAGAATAATAAAGTTAATTCAATACATTATTGTATTGATCCATGAAAAATATAATGTGGATGGTAGCTTTTGGTAAAAATGTCGGCATTATAGGATATGTGTCCAAAAACCTATATAGGGAGTGGAGTCGCGCAATTCATATGACTGTGACGTGTTGCCTTGTCGGTATAGATCAATTACGGTTAATTGCAAAGAATATTGAAGTTATTCGAATGTATTGTTAAATTAGTACATAATAAAGATAAGGTGGTTGTTAGCAATTGGAAAAATGTCGGCCTTATAGAATATATGACAAAAACACTGTATATGGAGTTTTAATTTTACATATGGCAAATAAATATGACTGTGAGGTGATGCCTTGCCGGCATAGGTCAATTATGTTTATAAGATAATGTGGATGGTAGCTTTTGGAAAATGTCGGTTATAGTTATGAAAAATATGAGTGTTGCCTTGCCGGTATAAATCAATTATGTTAATTAAATATAGAATATGTGTCAAGAATCCTACATAGGGAGTGTTGTCGCGTAGGGCATGTCAAATGCATATTTTTATAAACGGTAGATTCATTTGACTGTGAGGTGTTGCCTTGCCGGTATAAATAAATTATGTTAAATTACAAAGAAAAATGAAGTTTTTTGGGTGTGTTATTACTTAAGTACACAAAATAGATAAGGCGGTTTAGTAGCATTTGGAAAATATGTCGAATTATAGAATATGTGACAAAAATTCTGTATATGGTTTGGTATCGCGCAGGGCTTGTCATACGCTAAATTTTAATACGGCCATTAATATGACTGTGAGGTGTTACCTTGCCGGCATAGGTCAATTATGTTTAAATAAAAAGAATAATGAAGTTAATTCAATATATTATTGTATTGGTCCATGAAAAAGATTATGTGGATGGTAGCTTTTGGAAAAAATGTCGACATTATAGAATATGTGTCAAAAAACTTTTTATTGAGTGGTGTCGCGCACGGCATGTAATATGCAAAATTGTACATACGGCCAATTCATATGACTGTGAGGTGTTGCCTTGCCGGTATAGATCAATTATGTTTAATTAAAAAGAATAATGAAGTAAATTCAATATATTATTGTATTACTCCATGAAATATATAATGTGGATGGTAGCTTTTGGATAAAATGTCGGCATTATAAAATAAGTGTCAAAAAACCTGTATAGGGAGTGGTGTCACGCAAGGCATGTCATATGCAAAATTTTATATACGGTAGATTCATTTGACTGTGAGGTGTTGCCTTGCCGGTATAAAACAATTATGGTAAATTTCAAAGAATAATGAAGTTATTTGGATGTGTTATTACATTAGTACATAATAAAGATAAGGTGGTTGGTAGCAATTGGAAAAATGTCGGCATTATAGAATATGTGTCAAAAAACCTATACAGGGAGTGGAATCGCGCAAGGCATGTCATACGCGAACTTTTAAATACGCCAAATTAATATGACTGTGAGGTGTTGCCTTGCCGGCATAGGTCAATTATGTTTAATTAAAAAAAATAATGATTTTAATTCAATATATTATTGTATTGGTTCATGGAAAAGATAATGTTATTGGTAGCATTTGGAAAAAATGTCGGAATTATAGAATATGTGTCAAAAAATTCTATATATTGAGTGGTGTCGCGTAAAGCATGTTATATGCAATATTGTTTATACGGTAAATTTATATGAGATTGCGGTGTTGCCTTGTCAGTTTAGATCTATGGTTAGTTGCAAAGAAAGATGAAGTGAGTTGTGTTGCCTTGCCGGCATAGGTCAATTATGTTTAATTAAAAAGAATAATGAAGTTAATTCAATATTATTGTATTGTTCCTTGAAAAAGATAATGCGGATTGTAGCTTTTGGAAAAAATATCGGCATTATAGAAAATGTGTCAAAAATCCTATATATTGAGTGGTGTCGCGCACGGCATGTAATATGCAAAATTTTAGACACGGCAAATTAATATGACTGTGAGGTGTTGCCTTGCCGGCATAGGTCAATTGGGTTTAATTAAAAGAATAATGAAGTTAATTCAATATATTATTGTATTGGTCCATGAAAAATATAATGTGGATGGTAGCTTTTGGAAAAAATGTCGGCATTATAGAATATATGTCAAAAAAGCTATATAGGGAGTGGTGTCGCGCAAGGCATGTCATATGCAAAATTTTATATACGGTAGATTCATATGACTGTGAGTTGTTGCCTTGCCGGCATAGGTCAAATAAGTTTAATTAAAAAGAATAATGAAGTTAATTCAATACATTATTGTATTGATCCATGAAAAATATAATGTGGATGGTAGCTTTTGGTAAAAATGTCGGCATTATAGGATATGTGTCCAAAAACCTATATAGGGAGTGGAGTCGCGCAATTCATATGACTGTGACGTGTTGCCTTGTCGGTATAGATCAATTATGGTTAATTGCAAAGAATATTGAAGTTATTCGAATGTATTGTTAAATTAGTACATAATAAAGATAAGGTGGTTGGTAGCAATTGGAAAAATGTCGGCATTATAGAATATATGACAAAAACACTGTATATGGAGTTTTAATTTTACATATGGCAAATAAATATGACTGTGAGGTGATGCCTTGCCGGCATAGGTCAATTATGTTTATAAGATAATGTGGATGGTAGCTTTTGGAAAAAATGTCGGCATTATAGAATATGTATGAAAAACCTATGACGTGTTGCCTTGCCGGTATAAATCAATTATGTTAAATTACAATATAGAATATGTGTCAAGAATCCTACATAGGGAGTGTTGTCGCGTAGGGCATGTCAAATGCATATTTTTATAAACGGTAGATTCATTTGACTGTGAGGTGTTGCCTTGCCGGTATAAATCAATTATGTTAAATTACAAAGAAAAATGAAGTTTTTTGGGTGTGTTATTACTTAAGTACACAAAATAGATAAGGCGGTTTAGTAGCATTTGGAAAATATGTCGACATTATAGAATATGTGACAAAAATTCTGTATATGGTCTGGTATCGCGCAGGGCTTGTCATACGCTAAATTTTACATACGGCCATTAATATGACTGTGAGGTGTTACCTTGCCGGCATAGGTCAATTTATTATTGTGTTGGTCCATGAAAAATATAACGTGGATGGTAGCTTTTGAAAAAAATGTCGGCATTATAGGATATGTGTCAAAAAACCTATATAGGGAGTGGTGTCGCGCAATTCATATAAATGTGAGGTGTTACCTTGCCGACATAGGTCAATTATGTTTAATTAAAAAGAATAATGAAGTCAATTCAATATATTATTGTATTGGTTCATGAAAAAGATAATGTGAATGGTAGCTTTTGGAAAAAATGTCGGCTTTATAGAATATTTGTCAAAAAACCTATATATTGAGTGGTGTCGCGCAAGGCATGTCATATGCAAAATTGTACATACGGCAAATTCATATGACTGTGAGGTGTTGCCTTGCCGGCATAGGTCAATTATGTTTAATTAAAAAGAATAATGAAGTTAATTCAATATTATTGTATTGTTCATTGAAAAAGATAATGCGGATGGTAGCTTTTGGAAAAAATGTCGGCATTATAGAATATGTGTCAAAAATCCTATATATTGAGTGGTGTCGCGCAAGGCTTGTCATATGAAAATTGTATATGCGGTAAATTTATATGAGTGCGTGGTGTTGCCTTGCCGGTAGGTCAATTATGTTTAATTAAAAAGAATAATGAAGTTAATTCAATATATTATTGTATTGGTTCATGAAAAAGATAATGTGGATGGTAGCTTTTGGAAAAAATGTCGGCATTATAGGATATGTGTCAAAAAACCTATATAGGGAGTGGTGTCGCGCAAGGCATGTCATATGCTAAATTTTATATACGGTAGATTCATATGACTGTGAGGTGTTGCCTTGCCGGTATAAATCAATTATGTTAAATTACAAGGAATAATGAAGTTATTTGGGTGTGTTATTACATTAGTACATAAAAAAGATAAGGGGGTTGGTAGCATTTGGAAAAAATGTCGGCATTATAGAATATGTGACAAAAAATCTGTGTGTGGAGTGGTGTCGGCAACATTTTATATACGGTAGATTCATATGACTGTGAGGTGTTGCCTTGCCGGTATAAATCAATTATGTCAAATTACAAAGAATAATGAAGTTATTTGGGTGTGTTATTACATTAGTACACAATAAAGATAAAGTGGTTGGTAGCATTTGGAAAAAATGTCGGCATTATAGAATATGTGACAAAAAATCTGTATATGGAGTGGTATCGCGCAAGGCATGTCATACGCGAAATTTGACATACGCCAAATTAATATGACTGTGAGGTGTTGCCTTGCCGTTATAGGTCAATTATGTTTAATTAAAAAAAATAATGAAGTTGATTGCATTATAGAATATGTAACAAAAAATCTGTATATTGAGTGGTATCGCGCAATGCATGTCATACGCTAAATTTTTCATATGGCAATTAATATGACTGTGAGGTGTTGCCTTGCCGTCATAGGTGATTAAGTTTAATTAAAAATAATAATGAAGTTAATTCAATTTATTATTGTATTGGTCCATGAAAAATATAATGTGGATGGTAGCTTTTGGAAAAAATGTCGGCATTATAGGATATGTGTCAAAAAACCTATATAGGGAGTGGTGTCGCGCAATTCGTATGAATGTGAGGTGTTACCTTGCCGGCATAGGTCAATTATGTTTAATTAAAAAGAATAATGAAGTTAATTCAATATATTATTGTATTGGTTCATGAAAAAGATAATGTGGATGGTAGCTTTTGGAAAAAATGTCGGCATTATAGAATATGTGTCAAAAAACCTATTTATTGAGTGGTGTCGCGCACGGCATGTCATATGCAAAATTGTACAAACGGCCAATTCATATGACTGTGAGGTGTTGCCATGCCGGTATAGATCAATTATGTTTAATTAAAAATAATAATGAAGTAAATTCAATATATTATTGTATTACTCCATGAAAAATATAATGTGGATGGTAGCTTTTGGAAAAAATGTCGGCAATATATAATAAGTGTCAAAAAACCTGTATAGGGAGTGGTGTCGCGCAAGGCATGTCATATGCAAAATTTTATATACTGTAGATTCATTTGACTGTGAGGTGTTGCCTTGCCGGTATAAATCAATTATGGTAAATTCAAAGAATAATGAAGTTATTTGGATGTGTTATTATATTAGTACATAATAAAGATAAGGTGGTTGGTAGCAATTGGAAAAATGTCGGCATTATAGAATATGTGTCAAAAAACCTATACAGGGAGTGGAATCGCGCAAGGCATGTCATACGCGAACTTTTAAATACGCCAAATTAATATGACTGTGAGGTGTTGCCTTGCCGTATAGGTCAATTATGTTTAATTAAAAAAATAATGATTTTAATTCAATATATTATTGTATTGGTTCATGGAAAAGATAATGTGATTGGTAGCATTTGGAAAAATGTCGGAATTATAGAATATGTGTCAAAAAATTCTATATATTGAGTGGTGTCGCGTAAAGCATGTTATATGCAATATTGTTTATACGGTAAATTTATATGAGTTTGAGGTGTTGCCTTGTCGCTTAGATTATGGTTAATTGCAAAGAAAAATGAAGTGGTGTTGCCTTGCGGTATAGGTCAATTATGTTTAATTAAAAAGAATAATGAAGTTAATTAATATTATTGTATTGTTCCTTGAAAAAGATAATGCGGATGGTAGCTTTTGGAAAAAATGTCGGAATTATAGAATATGTGTCAAAAATCCTATATAGTGAGTGGTGTCGCGCACGGCATGTAATATGCAAAATTTTACACACGGCAAATTAATATGACTGTGAGGTGTTGCCTTGCCGGCATAGGTCAATTGGGTTTAATAAAGAATAGTGAAGTTAATTCAATATATTATTGTATTGGTCCATGAAAAATATAATGTGGATGGTAGCTTTTGGAAAAAATGTCGGCATTATAGGATATGTGTCAAAAAGCTATATAGGGAGTGGTGTGCGCAAGGTATGTATATGCAAAATTTTATATACGGTAGATTCATATGACTGTGAGGTGTTGCCTTGCCGGTATAGGTCAATTAAGTTTAATTAAAAAGAATAATAAAGTAATTCAATATATTATTGTATTGGTTCATGAAAAAGATAATGTGGATGGTAGCTTTTGGAAAAAATGTCGGAATTATAGAATATGTGTCAAAAAACCTATTTATTGAGTAATATGTAATATGCAAAATTGCATATACGGTAAATTTATATGAGTTAAATTATATTTATACGGTTAATTGCAAAGAATAATGAAGTTATTCGAATGTATTGTTAAATTAGTACATAAAAAAGATAAGTTGGTTGGTAGCAATTGGAAAAATGTCGGCATTATGGAATATGTGTCAAAAAACCTGGATATGGAGTGGTGTCGCGCAAGGCATGTCTTATAAAAAATTGTATATGCGGTAAATTTATATGAGTGTGATGTGTTGCCTTGCTGGTATAGGTCAATTATGTTTAATTAAAAAGAATAATGAAGTAATTCAATATATTATTGTATTGGTTCATGAAAAAGATAATGTGGATGGTAGCTTTGGAAAAAATGTCGGCATTATAGAATATGTGTCAAAAAGCTATATAGGGAGTGGTGTCGCGCAAGGTATGTCATATGCAAACTTTTATATACGGTAGATTTATATGACTGTGAGGTGTTGCCTTGCCGGTATAAATCAATTATGTTAAATTACAAGGAATTATGAAGCTATTTGGGTGTGTTATTACATTAGTATACAATATAGATAAGGTGGTTGGTAGCATTTGGAAAAAATGTTGGCATTATAGAATATGTGACAAAAATTCTGTATATGGAGTGGTATCGCGCAAGACATGTATACGCTAAATTTTACATACGGCAATTAATATGACTGTGAGGTGTTGCCTGATAGGTCATATAAGTTTATTAAAAAGAATAATGAAGTTAATTCAATTTATTATTGTATTGGTCCATGAAAAATATAATGTGGATGGTAGCTTATGGAAAAAATGTCGGCATTATAGGATATGTGTCAAAAAACCTATATAGGGAGTGGTGTCGCGCAATTCGTATGAATGTGAGGTGTTACCTTGCCGGCATAGGTCAATTATGTTTAAATAAAAAGAATAATGAAGTTAATTCAATATATTATTGTATTGGTTCATGAAAAAGATAATGTGGATGGTAGCTTTTGGAAAAAATGTCGACATTATAGAATATGTGTCAAAAAAACTATTTATTGAGTGGTGTCGCGCACGGCATGTCATATGCAAAATTGTACAAACGGTTAATTCATATGACTGTGAGGTGTTGCCTTGCCGGCATAGATCAATTATGTTTAATTAAAAATAATAATGAAGTAAATTCAATATATTATTGTATTAGTCCATGAAAAATATAATGTGGATGGTAGCTTTTGGATAAAATGTCGGCATTATATAATAAGTGTCAAAAAACCTGTATAGGGAGTGGTGTCGCGCAAGGCATGTCATAAGCAAAATGTTATATACTGTAGATTCATTTGACTGTAAGGTGTTGCCTTGCCGGTATAAAACAATTATGGTAATTCAAAGAATAATGAAGTTATTGGATTGTTATTAATTAGTACATAATAAAGATAAGGTGGTTGGTAGCATTGGAAAAAGTCGGATTATAGAATATGTGTCAAAAACATAAGGGAGTGTGCGCAAGGCAGTCTGCGATTTTAAATACGGCAAATTAATATACTGTGAGGTGTTGCTGCGTATAGGTCAATTAGTTTAATTAAAAATATATTTATTTATTTATTGTTGGTTCTGGAAAAGATAATGTTTGGAGTTTGGAAAAAGTCGATTATAGTATGTGTAAAATCTTTGAGGGTGTGCGAAAGATGTATATGCATTTGTTATACGGTAATTATATGAGTGCGGTGTTGCCTTGTCAGTTTAGATTATGGTTAGTTGCAAAGAAAGTGAAGGGTGTTGCTTGCCGGTATAGGTCAATTATTTTAATTAAAAAGAATAATGAAGTTAATTCAATATTATTGTATTGTTCCTTGAAAAAGATAATGGGATGGTAGCTTTTGGAAAAAATGTCGGAATTATAGAATATGTGTCAAAAAACCTATATAGTGAGTGGTGTCGCGCACGGCATGTAATATGCAAATTTAAACGGCAAATTAATATGTCTGTGAGGTGTTGCTTGCCGGATAGGTCAATTGGGTTTAATAAAGAATATGAAGTTAATTCAATATATTATTGTATTGGTCCATGAAAAATATAAGTGGATGGTAGCTTTTGGAAAAAATGTCGGATTATAGGATATATGTCAAAAAGCTATACAGGGAGTGGTGTCGCGCAAGGCATGTCATATGCAAAATTTTATATACGGTAGATTCATATGACTGTGAGGTGTTGCCTTTCCGGCATAGGTCAAATAAGTTTAATTAAAAAGAATAATAAAGTTAATTCAATAATTATTGTATTGGTCCATGAAAAATATAATGTGGATGGTAGCTTTTGGAAAAAATGCCGGCATTATAGGATATGTGTCAAAAAACCTATATAGGGAGTGGAGTCGCGCAATTCATATGACTGTGAGGTGTTGCCTTGTCGGTATAGATCAATTATGGTTAATTGCAAAGAATAATGAAGTTATTCGAATGTATTGTTAAATTAGTACATAATAAAGATAAGGGGTTGTTAGAATTGGAAAAATGTCGGCATTATAGAATATATGACAAAAACACTGTATATGGAGTTTTAATTTTAATATGGCAAATAAATATGACTGTGAGGTGTGCCTTGCCGGTTAGGTCAATTATGTTTATAAGATAATGTGGATGGTAGTTTTGGAAAAAATGTCGGATTATAGAATTGTATGAAAAATATGAGTGTTGCCTTGGGTATAAATATTATGTTTACATATAGAATATGTGTCAAGAATCCTATATAGGGAGTGTTGTGCGTAGGGCATGTCATATGCAATTTTTATATACGGTAGATTCATTTGACTGTGAGGTGTTGCCTTGCCGGTATAAATAAATTATGTTAAATTACAAAGAATAATGAAGTTTTTTGGGTGTGTTATTATTAAGTACACAAAATAGATAAGGTGGTTTGGTAGCATTTGGAAAAATGTCGACATTATAGAATATGTGACAAAAATTCTGTATATGGTGTGGTATGCGCAGGGCTTGTATATGCTAAATTTTAATACGGCATTAATATGACTGTGAGGTGTTACCTTGCGGTATAGGTCAATTTATTATTGTGTTGGTCCATGAAAAATATAACGTGGATGGTAGCTTTTGAAAAAAATGTCGGCATTATAGGATATGTGTCAAAAAACCTATATAGGGAGTGGTGTCGCGCAATGCATATGACTGTGAGGTGTTGCCTTGCCGACATAGGTCAATTATGTTTAATTAAAAAGAATAATGAAGTTAATTCAATATATTATTGTATTGGTTCATGAAAAAGATAATGTGAATGGTAGCTTTTGGAAAAAAATGTCGGCTTAATAGAATATGTGTCAAAAAGCCTATATATTGAGTGGTGTCGCGCACGGCATGTAATATGCAAAATTGTACAAACGGCCAATTCATATGACTGTGAGGTGTTGCCTTGCCGGCATAAATCAATTATGTTTAATTAAAAAGAATAATGAAGTTAATTCAATATATTATTGTATATGGCCACGAAAAATATAATGTGGATGGTAGCTTTTGGAAAAAATGTCGCCATTATAAATAGTGTCAAAAAACCTATAGGGGTGGTGGGCAAGGATGTATATGCAAAATTTTTGTACGGTGTTCATTGATGTGAGGTGTTGCCTTGCGGTATAAATAATTATGTTAAATTAAAAGAATAATGAAGTTTTTTGGGTGTGTTATTTAGTCAGAATAGTAAGGTGGTTTGTAGCTTTGGAAAAATGTCGAATTATAGAATATGTGACAAAAACCTATATATGGATGGTGTGCGCAAGGATGTATACGCTAAATTTTACATACGGCAAATTATTATGTGAGGTGTTGTTGCGGTATAAATAATTATTTTAATTAAAAGTAATAAGTTTTGGTGTTATTTAGTATAATAAAGATAGGTGGTTGTTAGATTTGGAAAAATGTCGGATTATAGAATATTGACAAAAACATCTATATATTGAGGGTGTGGAAAGATGTTATATGATTTGTTATACGGTAATTTATATGAGGTGAGGTGTTGCTGTCGGTTAGATATTATGTTATTAAAGAAAAATAAGTTTATTTGTTTAGTCTAAAGGGTGATTGGTGTGGTAAGTTAAAGGTGTTGTTGCGGTTATTTTTTTTAAAGTTAGTTTTGGGTGTGTTATAGTAAATATAGTGGTGGTGGTAGTTTGGAAAAATTGGTTATAGTTGTGACAAACGTTTGGAGTGGTTGGAAGGATGTTACCTTAATACCATTTTATGTGAGGTGTTGCCTTGCCGGTTAGGTCATTTTATTAGTGGTTTGTTATAGAATATGTGCAAAAACTATTTTGAGTGGTGGGTTTTGTAACGGTATTATTACTGTGAGGTGTTGCTGCGGTATAGGTATTTTTTAATTAAAAAGTTTTTTTTTTTTTTGGTTAAAAATTAAGTGGTGGTAGTTTGAAATTGGATTATAGAATATGTGACAAAAAATCTGTATATGGAGTGGTTGGCAGTGTATAGCTAATTTTCATGGCAATTAATTGACTGTGAGGTGTTGCCTTGCGGATAGGTCATTATGTTTAATTAAAAATAATAATGGTTTTATTTTTTTTTTGGTCCATGATTATGTGGTGGTAGTTTTGGAAAATTCGGATTATAGGATATGTGTCAAAAAACCATTAGGGGGGGTGGATTTATGACTGTGAGGTGTTGCTGTCGGTTAGATTAATTATTTTAATTGAAAGAATAATAATTATTCGATTATTGTTATTAGTACATAAAAAAGATAAGTTGGTTGGTAGCTTTGGAAAAAATGTCTGTTATGGATTGTGTCAAAAAACCTATTAGGAGTGGTGTCGCGCAAGGCATGTTATGAATTTAATCGGTAAATTTTGGTGTGGGGGTTGTAGCTTTTGGAAAAATGTCGGTTATAGATTGTGTAAAAAACATAATTGAATGGTGTCGCGCACGGATGCATACGCTTAATTTTACATACGGAAATTAATATGTCTGTGAGGTGTTGCCTTGCCAGCATAGGTCAATTATGTTTAATTAAAAAGAATGTGTCAAAAAGCCTATATATTGAGTGGTGTCGCGCACGGCATGTAATATGCAAAATTGTACAAACGGCCAATTCATATGACTGTGAGGTGTTGCCTTGCCGGAATAAATCAATTATGTTTAATTAAAAATAATAATGAAGTTAATTAAATATATTATTGTATTGGTCCATGAAAAATATAATGTGGATGGAAGCTTTTGGAAAAAATGTCGGCATTATAAAATAATTGTCAAAAAACCTACATAGGGATTGGTGAGGGCAAGGCATGTCATATGCAAAATTTTTTGTACGGTAGATTCATATGACTGTGAGGTGTTGCCTTGTTGGTATAAATCAATTATGGTAAATTACAAAGAATAATGAAGTTATTTGGGTGTGTTATAACATTAGTACATAATAAAGATAAGGTAGTTGTTAGCAATTGGAAAAATGTCGGCATTATAGAATATATGACAAAAACACTGTATATGGAGTTTTAATTTTACATATGGCAAATAAATATGACTGTGAGGTGATGCCTTGCCGGCATAGGTCAATTATGTTTAATTAAAAAGAATAATGAAGTTAATTCAATGTATTATTGTATTGGTCCATGAAAAAGATAATGTGGATGGTAGCTTTTGGAAAAAATGTAGGAATTATAGAAAATGTGTCAAAAAACCTATATACTGAGTGGTGTCGCGCAAAGCATGTCATACGCTTAATTTTACATATGGCAAATAAATATGACTGTGAGGTGATGCCTTGTCGGAAGTACATAAGTACATAAAAAAGGGTTGGTAGCAATTGGAAAAAATGTCGGCATTATAGAATATGTGTCAAAAAACCTATGACGCGTTGCCTTGCCGGTATTAATCAATTATGTTTAATTACAATATAGAATATGTGTCAAGAATCCTACATAGGGAGTGTTGTCGCGTAAGGCATGTCAAATGCATATTTTTATATACGGTAGATTCATTTGACTGTGAGGTGTTGCCTTGCCGGTATAAATCAATTATGTTATATTACAAAGAAAAATGAAGTTTTTTGGGTGTGTTATTACATTAGTACACAAAATAGATAAGGTGGTTTAGTAGCATTTGGAAAAAATGTCGACATTATAGAATATGTGACAAAAATTCTGTATATGGACTGGTATCGCGCAAGGCTTGTCATACGCTACATTTTACATACCCCAAATTAATATGACTGTGAGGTGTTGCCTTGCCGGCATAGGTCAATTTATTATTGTGTTGGTCCATGAAAAATATAATGTGGATGGTAGCTTTTGGAAAAAATGTCGGCATTATACGATATGTGTCAAAAAACCTATATAGGGAGTGGTGTCGCGCAATTCATATAAATGTGAGGTGTTACCTTGCCGGCATAGGTCAATTATGTTTAATTAAAAAGAATAATGAAGTCAATTCAATATATTATTGTATTGGTTCATGAAAAAGATAATGTGAATGGTAGCTTTTGGAAAAAAATGTCGGCTTAATAGAATATGTGTCAAAAACCTATTTATTGAGTGGTGTCGCGCACGGCATGTAATATGCAAAATTGTACAAACGGCCAATTCATATGACTGTGAGGTGTTGCCTTGCCGGCATAGGTCAATTATGTTTAATTAAAAAGAATAATGAAGTTAATTCAATATATTATTGTATTGGTTCATGGAAAAGATAATGTGGATGGTAGCTTTTTAGAATGTGTGTCAAAAAACCTATATATTGAGTGGTGTCGCGCACGGAATGTAATATGCAAAATTGTACATACGGCCAATTCACATGACTGTGAGGTGTTGCCTTGCCGGCATAGGTTATTTATGTTTAATTAAAAAGAATAATGAAGTTAATTCAATATATTATTGTATTGGTTCATGGAAAAGATAATGTGAATGGTAGCATTTGGAAAAAATATCGGAATTATAGAATATGTGTCAAAAAATTCTATATATTGAGTGGTGTCGCGCAAAGCATGTTATATGCAATATTGTTTATACGGTAAATTTATATGAGATTGAGGTGTTGCCTTGTCGGTTTAGATCTATGGTTAATTGCAAAGAAAAATGAAGTGAGTTGTGTTGCCTTACCGGCATAGGTCAATTATGTTTAATTAAAAAGAATAATGAAGTTAATTCAATATTATTGTATTGTTCATTGAAAAAGATAATGCGGATTGTAGCTTTTGGAAAAAATGTCGGCATTATAGAAAATGTGTCAGAGATCCAATATATTGAGTGGTGTCGCGCAAGGCATGTTTTATAAAAAATTGTATATTCGGTAAAATTATATGAGTGCGTTGTGTTGCCTTGCCGGCATAAGTCAATTATGTTTAATTAAAAAGAATAATGAAGTTAATTCAATATTATTGTATTGTTCCTTGAAAAAGATAATGCGGATTGTAGCTTTTGGAAAAAATGTCGGCATTATAGAAAATGAGTCAAAGATCCAATATATTGAGTGGTGTCGCGCAAGGCTTGTCTTATGAAAAATTGTATATGCGGTAAAATTATATGAGTGCGTTGTGTTTCCTTGCCTTGGTCAATTATGTTTAATTAAAAAGAATAATGAAGTAAATTCAATATATTATTGTATTGGTTCATGAAAAAGATAATGTGGATGGTAGCTTTTGGAAAAAATGTCGGCATTATAGGATATGTGTCAAAAACCTATATAGGGAGTGGTGTCGCGCAAGGCATGTCATATGCAAAATTTTATATACGGTAGATTCATATGACTGTGAGTTGTTGCCTTGCCGGTATAAATCAATTATGTTAAATTACAAAGAATAATGAAGCTATTTGGGTGTGTTATTACATTAGTATACAATAAAGATAAGGTGGTTGGTAGCATTTGGAAAAAATGTCGGCATTATAGAATATGTGACAAAAAATCTGTGTGTGGAGTGGTGTGCAACATTTTATATACGGTAGATTCATATGACTGTGAGGTGTTGCCTTGCTGGTATAAATCAATTATGTCAAATTACAAAGAATAATGAAGTTATTTGGGTGTGTTATTACATTAGTACACAATAAAGATAAAGTGGTTGGTAGCATTTGAAAAAAATGTCGGCATTTAAGACGTGTTGCCTTGTCGGGATAGATCAATTATGGTTAATTGCAAAGAATAATAAAGTTATTCGAATGTATTGTTAAATTAGTACATAAAAAAGTGTTGGTAGCAATTGGAAAAAATGTCGGCATTATAGAATATGTGTCAAAAGACCTATGACGTGTTGCTTTGCCGGTATAAATCAATTATGTTAAATTACAATATAGAATATGTGTCAAGAATCCTAATCGCGTAAGGCATGTCAAATGCATATTTTTATATACGGTAGATTCATTTGACTGTGAGGTGTTGCCTTGCCGGTATAAATCAATTATGTTTAATTAAAAATAATAATGAAGTTAATTCAATATATTATTGTATTGGTCCATGAAAAATATAATGTGGATGGTAGCTTTTGGAAAAAATGTCGGCATTATGAAATAATTGTCAAAAAACCTGTATAGGGAGTGGTGTCGCGCAAGGCATGTCATATGCAAAATTTTATATACGGTAGATTTATATGACAGTTAGGTGTTGCCTTGCCGGTATAAATCAATTATGTTAAATTCAAAAGAAAAATGAAGTTATTTGGGTGTGTTATTACATTAGTACACAATAAAGATAAAGTGGTTGGTAGCATTTGAAAAAAATGTCGGCATTTAAGAATATGTGACAAAAAATCTGTATATGGAGTGGTATCGCGCAAGGCATGTCATTCGCTGAATTTTACATACCGCAAATTAATATGAATGTGAGGTGTTACCTTGCCGGCATAGGTCAATTAAGATTAATTAAAAATGAAAGTTAATTCAATATATTATTGTATTGGTTCATGAAAAAGATAATGTGGATGGTAGCTTTTGGAAAAAATGTCGGCATTATAGAATATGTGTCAAAAAACCTATTTATTGAGTAATATGTAATATGCAAAATTGCATATACGGTAAATTTATATGAGTGTGAGGTGTTGCCTTGTCGGTATAGATCAATTACGGTTAATTGCAAAGAATAATGAAGTTATTCGAATGTATTATTAAATTAGTACATAAAAAAGATAAGTTGGTTGGTAGCATTTGGAAAAAATGTCGGCATTATGGAATATGTGTCAAAAAACCTCGATAGGGAGTGGTGTCGCGCAAGGCATGTCTTATGAAAAATTGTATATACGGTAAAATTATATGAGTGCGTTGTGTTGCCTTGCCGGCATAGGTCAATTATGTTTAATTAAAAAGAATAATGAAGTTAATTCAATATTATTGTATTGTTCATTGAAAAAGATCATGCGGATTGTAGCTATTGGAAAAAATGTCGGCATTATAGAAAATGTGTCAAAGATCCAATATATTGAGTGGTGTCGCGCAAGGCATGTCTTATGAAAAATTGTATATGCGGTTAAATTATATGAGTGCGTTGTGTTGCCTTGCCGGCATAGGTCAATTATGTTTAATTAAAAAGAATAATGAAGTTAATTCAATATATTATTGTATTGGTCCATGAAAAATATAATGTGGATGGTAGCTTTTGGAAAAAATGTCGGCATTATAAAATAATTGTCAAAAAACCTGTATAGGGAGTGGTGTCGCGCAAGGCATGTCATATGCAAAATTTTATATACGGTAGATTTATATGACTGTGAGGTGTTGCCTTGCCGGTATAAATCAATTATGTTAAATTCAAATGAAAAATTAAGTTATTTGGGTGTGTTATTACATTAGTACACAATAAAGATAAAGTGGTTGGTAGCATTTGAAAAAAATGTCGGCATTATAGAATATGTGACAAAAAATCTGTATATGGAGTGGTATCGCGCAAGGCATGTCATTCGCTAAATTTTACATACCGCAAATTAATATGAATGTGAGGTGTTACCTTGCCGGCATAGGTCAATTATGAAGTAAATTCAATATATTATTGTATTGGTTCATGAAAAAAATAATGTGGATGGTAGCTTTTGGAAAAAATGTCGGCATTATAGAATATGTGTCAAAAAACCTATTTATTGAGTAATATGTAATATGCAAAATTGCATATACGGTAAATTTATATGAGTGTGAGGTGTTGCCTTGTCGGTATAGATCAATTATGGTTAATTGCAAAGAATAATGAAGTTATTCGAATGTATTGTTAAATTAGTACATAAAAAAGATAAGTTGGTTGGTAGCATTTGGAAAAAATGTCGGCATTATGGAATATGTGTCAAAAAACCTATATAGGGAGTGGTGTCGCGCAAGGCATGTCTTATGAAAAATTGTATATACGGTAAAATTATACGAGTGTGATGTGTTGCCTTGCCGGCATAGGTCAATTATGTTTAATTAAAAAGAATAATGAAGTTAATTCAATATTATTGTATTGTTCATTGAAAAAGATAATGCGGATTGTAGCTTTTGGAAGAAATGTCGGCATTATAGAAAATGTGTCAAAGATCCAATATATTGAGTGGTGTCGCGCAAGGCATGTCTTATAAAAAATTGTATATGCGGTAAAATTATATGAGTGCGTTGAGTTGCCTTGCCGGCATAGGTCAATTATGTTTAATTAAAAAGAATAATGAAGTTAATTCAATATTATTGTATTGTTCCTTGAAAAATATAATGTGGATGGTAGCTTTTGGAAAAAATGTCGGCATTATGAAATATTTGTCAAAAAACCTGTATAGGGAGTGGTGTCGCGCAAGGCATGTCATATGCAAAATTTTATATACGGTAGATTTATATGGCAGTTCGGTGTTGCCTTGCCGGTATAAATCAATTATGTTAAATTCAAAAGAAAAATGAAGTTATTTGGGTGTGTTATTACATTAGTACACAATAAAGATAAAGTGGTTGGTAGCATTTGAAAAAAATGTCGGCATTTAAGAATATGTGACAAAAAATCTGTATATGAAGTGGTATCGCGCAAGGCATGTCATGCGCTAAATTTTACATACCGCAAATTAATATGAATGTGAGGTGTTACCTTGCCGGCATAGGTCAATTATGAAGTAAATTCAATATATTATTGTATTGTTCCTTGAAAAAGATAATGCGGATTGTAGCTTTTGGAAAAAATGTCGGCATTATAGAAAATGTGTCAAAGACCCAATATATTGAGTGGTGTCGCGCAAGGCATGTCTTATGAAAAATTGTATATGCGGTAAAATTATATGAGTGCGTTGTGTTGCCTTGCCTTGGTCAATTATGTTTAATTAAAAAGAATAATGAAGTTAATTCAATATATTATTGTATTGGTTCATGAAAAAGATAATGTGGATGGTAGCTTTTGGAAAAAATGTCGGCATTATAGGATATGTGTCAAAAAATCTATATAGGGAGTGGTGTCGCGCAAGGCATGTCATATGCAAAATTTTATATACGGTAGATTCATATGACTGTGAGGTGTTGCCTTGCCGGTATAAATCAATTATGTTAAATTACAAAGAATAATGAAGTTATTTGGGTGTGTTATTACATTAGTATACAATAAAGATAAGGTGGTTGGTTGCATTTGGAAGAAATGTCGGCATTATAGAATATGTGACAAAAAATCTGTGTGTGGAGTGGTGTGCAACATTTTATATACGGTAGATTCATATGACTGTGAGGTGTTGCCTTGCCGGTATAAATCAATTATGTCAAATTACAAAGAATAATGAAGTTATTTGGGTGTGTTATTTCATTAGTACACAATAAAGATAAAGTGGTTGGTAGCATTTGAAAAAAATGTCGGCATTTAAGAATACGTGACAAAAAATCTGTATATGGAGTGGTATCGCGCAAGGCATGTCATACTCGAAATTTGACATACGCCAAATTAATATGACTGTGAGGTGTTGCCTTGCCGGCATAGGTCAATTAAGTTTAATTATAAAGAATAATGAAGTTGATTGCTATCCTTACTGTATTGGTCCATGAAAAATATAATGTGGATGGTAGCTTTTGGAAAAAATGTCGGCATTATAGAATATGTGTCAAAAAACCTATATATTGAGTGGTGTCGCGCACGGCATGTAATATGAAAAAATTTTATATACGGTAAATTTATATGACTGTGAGGTGTTGCCTTGCCGGCATATATCAATTATGTTTAATTAAAAAGAATAGTAAAGTTAATTCAATACATTATTGTATTGGTCCATGAAAAATATAATATGGATGATAGATTTTAGAAAAATTGTCGGCATTATAGAATATGTGACAAAAAATCTGTATATGGAGTGGTATCGCGCAATGCATGTCATACGCTAAATTTTTCATATGGCAATTAATATGACTGTGAGGTGTTGCCTTGCCGGCATAGGTCAATTAAGTTTAATTAAAAATAATAATGAAGTTAATTCAATTTATTATTGTATTGGTCCATGAAATATATAATGTGGATGGTAGCTTTTGGAAAAAATGTCGGCATTATAGAAAATGTGTCAAAGATCCAATATATTGAGTGGTGTCTTATAAAAAATTGTATATGCGGTAAAATTATATGAGTGCGTTGAGTTGCCTTGCCGGCATAGGTCAATTATGTTTAATTAAAAATAATAATGAAGTTAATTCAATATTATTGTATTGTTCCTTGAAAAAGATAATGCGGATTGTAGCTTTTGGAAAAAATGTCGGCATTATAGAAAATGTGTCAAAGATCCAATATATTGAGTGGTGTCGCGCAAGGCTTGTCTTATAAAAAATTGTATATGCGGTAAAATTATATGAGTGCGATGTGTTGCCTTGCCTTGGTCAATTATGATTAATTAAAAAGAATATTGAAGTAAATTCAATATATTATTGTATTGGTTCATGAAAAAGATAATGTGGATGGTAGCTTTTGGAAAAAATGTCGGCATTATAGGATATGTGTCAAAAAGCTATATAGGGAGTGGTGTCGCGCAAGGCATGTCATATGCAAAATTTTATATACGGTAGATTCATATGACTGTGAGGTGTTGCCTTGCCGGTATAAATCAATTATGTTAAATTACAAAGAATAATGAAGCTATTTGGGTGTGATATTACATTAGTATATAATAAAGATAAGGTGGTTGGTAGCATTTGGAAAAAAAGTCGGCATTATAGAATATGTGACAAAAAATCTGTGTGTGGAGTGGTGTGCAACATTTTATATACGGTAGATTCATATGACTGTGAGGTGTTGCCTTGCCGGTATAAATCAATTATGTTAAATTACAAAGAATAATGAAGTTATTTGGGTGTGTTATTACATTAGTACACAATAAAGATAAAGTGGTTGGTAGCATTTGAAAAAAATGTCGGCATTATAGAATATGTGACAAAAAATCTGTATATGGAGTGGTATCGCGCAAGGCATGTCATACAATTAATATGACTGTGAGGTGTTGCCTTGCCGGCATAGGTCAATTATGTTTAATTATAAAGAATAATGAAGTTGATTGCATATCCTTACTGTATTGGTCCATGAAAAATATAATGTGGATGATAGCTTTTGGAACAAATGTCGGCATAATAGAATATGTGTCAAAAAACCTATATATTGAGTGGTGTCGCGCACGGCATGTAATATGAAAAAATTTTATATACGATAAATATATATGACTGTGAGGTGTTGCCTTGCCGGCATATATCAATTATGTTTAATTAAAAAGAATAGTGAAGTTAATTCAATACATTATTGTATTGGTCCATGAAAAATATAATATGGATGGTAGATTTTAGAAAAATTGTCAGCATTATAGAATATGTAACAAAAAATCTGTATATGGAGTGGTATCGCGCAAGACATGTCATACGCTAAATTTTTCATATGGCAATTAATATGACTGTGAGGTGTTGCCTGCATAGGTCAAATAAGTTTCATTAAAAAGAATAATGAAGTTAATTCAATTTATTATTGTATTGGTCCATGAAAAATATAATGTGGATGGTAGCTTTTGGAAAAAATGTCGGCATTATAGGATATGTGTCAAAAAACCTATATAGGGAGTGGTGTCGCGCAATTCGTATGAATGTGAAGTGTTGCCTTGCCGGCATAGGTCAATTATGTTTAATTAAAAAGAATAATGAAGTTAATTCAATATATTATTGTATTGGTTCATGAAAAAGATAATGTGGATGGTAGCTTTTGGAAAAAATGTCGGCATTATAGAATATGTGTCAAAAAACCTATATATTGAGTGGTGTCGCGCACGGCATGTAATATGCAAAATTGTACAAACGGCCAATTCATATGACTGTGAGGTGTTGCCTTGCCGGCATAGATCAATTATGTTTAATTAAAAATAATAATGAAGTTAATTCAATATATTATTGTATTGGTCCATGAAAAATATAATGTGGATGGTAGCTTTTGGAAAAAATGTCGGCATTATAAAATAAGTGTCAAAAAACCTGTATAGGGAGTGGTGTCGCGCAAGGCATGTCATATGCAAAATTTTATATACGGTAGATTCATATGACTGTGAGGTGTTGCCTTGCCGGTATAAAACAATTATGGTAAATTTCAAAGAATAATGAAGTTATTTGGATGTGTTATTACATTAGTACATAATAAAGATAAGGTGGTTGGTAGCAATTGGAAAAATGTCGGCATTATAGAATATGTGTCAAAAAACCTATATAGGGAGTGGAATCGCGCAAGGCATGTCATACGCGAACTTTTAAATACGCCAAATTAATATGACTCTGAGGTGTTGCCTTGCCGTCATAGGTCATTATGTTTAATTAAAAAAGAATAATGATTTTAATTCAATATATTATTGTATTGGTTCATGGAAAAGATAATGTGATTGGTAGCATTTGGAAAAAATGTCGGAATTATAGAATATGTGTCAAAAAATTCTATATATTGAGTGGTGTCGCGCAAAGCATGTTATATGCAATATTGTTTATACGGTAAATTTATATGAGATTGAGGTGTTGCCTTGTCGGTTTAGATCTATGGTTAATTGCAAAGAAAATGAAGTGCGTTGTGTTGCCTTGCCGGCATAGGTCAATTATGTTTAATTAAAAAGAATAATGAAGTTAATTCAATATTATTGTATTGTTCCTTGAAAAAGATAATGCGGATTGTAGCTTTTGGAAAAAATGTCGGCATTATAGAATATGTGTCAAAAAACCAATATATTGAGTGGTGTCGCGCACGGCATGTAATATGCAAAATTTTACACACGGCAAATTAATCTGACTGTGAGGTGTTGCCTTGCCGGCATAGGTCAATTAGGTTTAATTAAAGAGAATAATGAAGTTAATTCAATATTATTGTATTGGTCCATGAAAAATATAATGTGGATGGTAGCTTTTGGAAAAAATGTCGGCATTATAGGATATGTGTCAAAAAACCTATATAGGGAGTGGTGTCGCGCAAGGCATGTCATATGCAAAATTTTATATACGGTAGATTCATATGACTGTGAGGTGTTGCCTTGCCGGCATAGGTCAATTAAGTTTAATTAAAAAGAATAATGAAGTTAATTCAATATATTATTGTATTGGTCCATGAAAAATATAATGTGGATGGTAGCTTTTGGAAAAAATGTCGGCATTATAGGATATGTGTCAAAAAACCTATATAGGGAGTGGAGTCGCGCAATTCATATGACTGTGAGGTGTTGCCTTGTCGGTATAGATCAATTATGGTTAATTGCAAAGAATATTGAAGTTATTCGAATGTATTGTTAAATTAGTACATAATAAAGATAAGGTGGTTGGTAGCAATTGGAAAAATGTCGGCATTATAGAATATATGACAAAAACACTGTATATGGAGTTTTAATTTTACATATGGCAAATTAATATGACTGTGAGGTGTTGCCTTGCCGGCATAGGTCAATTATGTTTAATTAAAAAGAATAATGAAGTTAATTTAATGTATTATTGTATTGGTCCATGAAAAAGATAATGTGGATGGTAGCTTTTGGAAAAAATGTCGGCATTATAGGATATGTGTCAAAAAACCTATATAGGGAGTGGTGTCGCGCAATTCATATAAATGTGAGGTGTTACCTTGCCGGCATAGGTCAATTATGTTTAATTAAAAAGAATAATGAAGTTAATTCAATATATTATTGTATTGGTTCATGAAAAAGATAATGTGAATGGTAGCTTTTGGAAAAAATGTCGGCATTATAGAATATGTGCCAAAAAACCTATTTATTGAGTGGTGTCGCGCACGGCATGTAATATGCAAAATTGTACAAACGGCCAATTCATATGACTGTGAGGTGTTGCCTTGCCGGCATAGGTCAATTATGTTTAATTAAAAAGAATAATGAAGTTAATTCAATATATTATTGTATTGGTTCATGGAAAAGATAATGTGGATGGTAGCTTTTTAGAATGTGTGTCAAAAAACCTATATATTGAGTGGTGTCGCGCACGGAATGTAATATGCAAAATTGTACATACGGCCAATTCATATGACTGTGAGGTGTTGCGTTGCCGGCATAGGTCAATTATGTTTAATTAAAAAGAATAATGAAGTTAATTCAATATATTATTGTATTGGTTCATGGAAAAGATAATGTGAATGGTAGCATTTGGAAAAAATGTCGGAATTATAGAATATGTGTCAAAAAATTCTATATATTGAGTGGTGTCGCGCAAAGCATGTTATATGCAATATTGTTTATACGGTAAATTTATATGAGATTGAGGTGTTGCCTTGTCGGTATAGATCAATTATGGTTAATTGCAAAGAAAAATGAAGTTATTCAAATGTATTGTTAAATTAGTACATAAAAAAGGGTTGGTAGCAATTGGAAAAAATGTCGGCATTATAGAATATGTGTCAAAAAACCTATGACGTGTTGCCTTGCCGGTATAAATCAATTATGTTAAATTACAAAAAATAATGAAGTTATTTGGGTGTGTTATTACATAAGTGCACAATAAAGATAAGGTGGTTGGTAGCATTTGGAAAAAATTTCGGCATTATAGAATATGTGACAAAAAATCTGTATATGGAGTGGTATCGCGCAAGACATGTCATACGCGAAATTTTACATACTCCAAATTAATATGACTGTGAGGTGTTGCCTTGCCGGCATAGGTCAATTATGTTAAATTATAAAGAATAATGAAGTTTATTCAATACATTATTGTACTGGTCCATGAAAAATATATTGTGGTAGCTTTTTATAAAAATATATATTGAGTGGTGTCGCGCACGGCATGTCATACGCTAAATTTTACATACGACAAATTAATCTGACTGTGAGGTGTTGCCTTGTCGGCATAGGTCAATTATGTTTAATTTAAAAGAATAATGAAGTTAATTCATTAAATTATTGTATTGGTCCATGAAAAAGATAATGTGGATGGCAGCATTTGGGAAAATTGTCGGCATTATAGAATATGTGTCAAAAAACCTATATATTGAGTGGTGTCGCGCACGGCATGTAATATGCAAAATTGTAGACACGGCCAATTAATATGACTGTGAGGTGTTGCCTTGCCGGCATAGGTCAATTAAGGTATATTAAAAAGAATAATGAAGTTAATTCAATATATTATTGTATTGGTTCAAGAAAAATATAATGTGGATGGTAGCTTTTGGAAAAAATGTCGGCATTATAGAATATGTGACAAAAAATCTGTATATGGAGTGGTATCGCGCAATGCATGTCACGCCAAATTTTTCATATGGCAATTAATATGACTGTGAGGTGTTGCCTTGCCGGCATAGATCAATTATGGTTAATTGCAAAGAATAATGAAGTTATTCGAATGTATTGTTAAATTAGTACATAAAAAAGATAAGTTGGTTGGTAGCCTTTGGAAAAAATGTCTGCATTATGGAATATGTGTCAAAAAACCTATCTAGGCAGTGGTGTCGCGCAAGGCATGTCTTATGAAAAATTGTATATACGGTAAAATTATACGAGTGTGATGTGTTGCCTTGCCGGCATAGGTCAATTATGTTTAATTAAAAAGAATAATGAAGTTAATTCAATATTATTGTATTGTTCCTTGAAAAAGATAAGGCGGATTGTAGCTTTTGGAAAAAATGTCGGCATTATAGAAAATGTGTCAAAGAACCAATATATTGAATGGTGTCGCGCACGGCATGCCATACGCTAAATTTTACATACGGCAAATTAATATGTCTGTGAGGTGTTGCCTTGCCAGCATAGGTCAATTATGTTTAATTAAAAAGAATGTGTCAAAAAGCCTATATATTGAGTGGTGTCGCGCACGGCATGTAATATGCAAAATTGTACAAACGGCCAATTCATATGACTGTGAGGTGTTGCCTTGCCGGAATAAATCAATTATGTTTAATTAAAAATAATAATGAAGTTAATTAAATATATTATTGTATTGGTCCATGAAAAAGATAATGTGGATGGAAGCTTTTGGAAAAAATGTCGGCATTATAAAATAATTGTCAAAAAACCTACATAGGGATTGGTGAGGGCAAGGCATGTCATATGCAAAATTTTATATACGGTAGATTCATTTGACTGTGAGGTGTTGCCTTGCCGGTATAAATCAATTATGTTAAATTACAAAGAAAAATGAAGTTTTTTGGGTGTGTTATTACATAAGTTCACGAAATAGATAAGGTGGCTTAGTAGCATTTGGAAAAAATGTCGACATTATAGAATATGTGACAAAAATTCTATATATGGACTGGTATCGCGCAAGGCATGTCATACGCTAAATTTTACATACCAGAAATTAATATGACTGTGAGGTGTTGCCTTGCCGATATAGATCAATTATGGTAAATTACAAAGAATAATGAAGTTATTTGGGTGTGCTATAACATTAGTACATAATAAAGATAAGGTGGTTGTTAGCAAATGGAAAAAATGTCGGCATTATAGAATATATGACAAAAACATCTGTATATGGAGTGGTGTCGCGCAAAGCATGTAATATGCAATATTGTTTATACGGTAAATTTATATGAGATTGAGGTGTTGCCTTGTCGGTATAGATCAATTATGGTTAATTGCAAAGAAAAATGAAGTTATTCAAATGTATTGTTAAATTAGTACATAAAAAAGGTTTGGTAGCAATTGGAAAAAATGTCGGCATTATAGAATATGTGTCAAAAACCTATGACGTGTTGCCTTGCCGGTATAAATCAATTATGTTAAATTACAAAGAATAATGAAGTTATTTGGGTGTGTTTTTACATATGTGCACAATAAAGATAAGGTGGTTGGTAGCATTTGGGAAAAATTTCGGCATTATAGAATATGTGACAAAAAATCTGTATATGGAGTGGTATCGCGCAAGACATGTCATACGCGAAATTTTACATACCCCAAATTAATATGACTGTGAGGTGTTGCCTTGCCGGCATAGGTCAATTATGTTTAATTAAAAAGAATAATGAAGTTGATTGCATTATAGAATATGTGCCAAAAAACCTATTTATTGAGTGGTGTCGCGCACGGCATGAAATATGCAAAATTGTACAAACGGCCAATTCATATGACTGTGAGGTGTTGCCTTGCCGGCATAGGTCAATGATGTTTAATTAAAAAGAATAATGAAGTTAATTTAATACATTATTGTATTGGTCCATGAAAAATATAATGTGGATGGTAGCTTTTAGAAAAAATGTCGGCATTATAGAATATGTGACAAAAAATCTGTATATGGAGTGGTATCGCGCACTGCATGTCATACGCCAAATTTTTCATTTGGCAATTAATATGACTGTGAGGTGTTGCCTTGCCGGCATAGGTCAAATAAGTTTAATTAAAAATAATAATGAAGTATTGGTCCATGAAAAATATAATGTGGATGGTAGCTTTTGGAAAAAATGTCGGCATTATAGGATATGTGTCAAAAAACCTATATAGGGAGTGGAGTCGCGCAATTCATATGACTGTGAGGTGTTGCCTTGTCGGTATAGATCAATTATGGTTAACTGTAAAAAATAATGAAGTTATTCGAATGTATTGTTAAATTAGTACATAAAAAATATAAGTTGGTTGGTAGCGTTTGGAAAAAATGTCCTCATTATGGAATATGTGTCAAAAAACCTATCTAGGCAGTGGTGTCGCGCAAGGCATATCTTATGAAAAATTGTATATACGGTAAAATTATACGAGTGTGATGTGTTGCCTTGCCGGCATATTTCAATTATGTTTAATTAAAAAGAATAATGAAGTTAATTCATAGACATTCACATTATAGAAAATGTGTCAAAGAACCAATATATTGAGTGTTGTCACGCACGGCATGCCATATGCTAAATTTTACATACGGCAAATTAATATGTCTGTGAGGTGTTGCCTTGCCAGCATAGGACAATTATGTTTAATTAAAAAGAATGTGTCAAAAAGCCTATATATTGAGTGGTGTCGCGCACGGCATGTAATATGCAAAATTTTACAAACGGCCAATTCATATGACTGTGAGGTGTTGCCTTGCCGGAATAAATCAATTATGTTTAATTAAAAATAATAATGATGTTAATTAAATATATTATTGTATTGGTCCATGAAAAATATAATGTGGATGGAAGCTTTTGGAAAAAATGTCGGCATTATAGAATATGTGACAAAAAATCTGTATATGGAGTGGTGTCGCGCAAAGCATGTCATACGCTTAATTTTACATATGGCAAATAAATATGACTGTGAGGTGATGCCTTGCCGGCATAGGTCAATTATGTTTAATTATAAGGAATAATGAAGTTAATTCAATGTATTATTGTATTGGTCCATGAAAAATATAATGTGGTTGGTAGTTTTTTGAAAGAATGTCGGCATTATTGCATAATTGTCAAAAAACCTATATAGGGAGTGGTGTCGCGCACGGCATGTAAAACGCTAAATTTTATATACGGTATATTCATATGACTGTGAGGTGTTACCTTGCCGGTATAAATCAATTATGTCAAATTACAAAGAATAATGAAGTTATTTGGGTGTGTTATTACATTAGTACACAATAAAGATAGAGTGGTTGGTAGCATTTGGAAAAATTTTCAACATTAGAGAATATGAAATAAAAAATCTGTATATGGAGTGGTATCGCGCAAGGCATGTCATACGCTAAATTATACATACGGCAAATTAATATGACTATGAGGTGTTGCCTTGCCGGCATAGGTCAATTATGTTTAATTAAAAAGAATAATGAAGTTAATTCAATATATTATTGTATTGGTCCATGAAAAATATAATGTGGATGGTAGCTTTTGGAAAAAATGTCGGTATTATAGAAAATGTGTCAAAAAACCTATTTATTGAGGGGTATCGCGCAAAGCAGGTTATATGAAAAATCATATAAACGGTAAATTTATATGAGTGTGAGGTGTTGCCTTGCCGGCATAGGTCAATTATATTTAATTAAAAAGAATAATGAAGTTAATTTAATATATTATTGTATTGTTCCTTGAAGAAGATAACGCGGATTGTAGCTTTTGGAAAAAATTTCGCCATTATAGAAAATGTGTCAAAAACCTATATATTGAGTGGTGTCGCGCACGGCATGTAATATGCAAAATTGTACATACGGCCAATTCATATGACTGTGAGGTGTTGCGTTGCCGGCATAGGTCAATTATGTTTAATTAAAAAGAATAATGAAGTTAATTCAATATATTATTGTATTGGTTCATGGAAAAGATAATGTGAATGGTAGCATTTGGAAAAAATGTCGGAATTATAGAATATGTGTTAAAAAATTCTATATATTGAGTGGTGTCGCGCAAAGCATGTTATATGCAATATTGTTTATACGGTAAATTTATATGAGATTGAGGTGTTGCCTTGTCGGTATAAATCAGTTATGGTTAATTGCAAAGAAAAATGAAGTTATTCAAATGTACTGTTAAATAAGTACATAAAAAAGGGTTGGTAGCAATTGAAAAAAATGTCGGCATTATAGAATATGTGTCAAAAAACCTATGACGTCTTGCCTTGCCGGTATAAATCAATTATGTTAAATTACAAAAAATAATGAAGTTATTTGGGTGTGTTATTACATTAGTACACAATAAAGATAAGGTGGTTGGTAGCATTTGGAAAAAATTTCGGCATTATAGAATATGTGACAAAAAATCTGTATATGGAGTGGTATCGCGCAAGACATGTCATACGCGAAATTTTACATACCCCAAATTAATATGACTGTGAGGTGTTGCCTTGCCGGCATAGGTCAATTATGTTAAATTAAAAATAATAATGAAGTTTATTCAATATATTATTGTTATTGTCCATGAAAAATATTATTGGCAGCATTTGGGAAAATTGTCGGCATAATAGAATATGTGTCACAAAACCTATATATTAAGTGGTATATTATATATATTATATAGGTATATTAAAAAGAATAATGAAGTTAATTCAATATATTATTGTATTGGTTCAAGAAAAATATAATGTGGATGGTAGCTTTTGGAAAAACATGTCGGCATTATAGAATATGTGTCAAAAAACCTATATAGGGAATGGTGTCGCGCAAAGCATGTCATATGCAATATTTTATACGGTAGATTTATATGGCAGTTCAGTGTTGCCTTGCCGGTATAAATCAATTATGTTAAATTACAAAGAAAAATGAAGTTATTTGGGTGTGTCATTACATTAGTACATAAAATAGATAAGGTGGTTTAGTAGCATTTGAAAAAAATGTCGGCATTATAGAATATGTCGCAAAAAATCTGTATATGGAGTGGTATCGCGCAAGGCATGTCATACGCTAAATTTTACATACCGCAAATTAATATGACTGTGAGGTGTTGCCTTGCCGGCATAGGTCAAATATGTTTAATTAAAAAGAATAATGAAGTTAATTCAATATATTATTGAATTGGTTCATGAAAAAGACAATGTGGATGGTATCTTTTGGAAAAAATGTCGGCATTATAGAATATGTGTCAAAAAACCTATTTATTGAGTGGTATTGCGCACGGCATGTCATATGCAAAATTGTATATACGGTAAATTTATATAAGTGTAAGGTGTTGCCTTGTCGGTATAGATCAATTATGGTTAATTGCAAAGAATAATGAAGTTATTCGAATGTATTGTTAAATTAGTACATAAAAAAGATAATTTAGTTGGTAGCAATTGGATAAAATAACGGCATTATGGAATATGTGTCAAAAAACCTCGATAGGGAGTGGTGTCGCGCAAGGCATGTCTTATGAAAAATTGTTTATACGGTAAAATTATATGAGTGCGATGTGTTTCCTTGCCGGCATAGGTCAATTATGTTTAATTAAAAAGAATAATGAAGTTAATTCAATAATATTGTATTGTTTCTTGAAAAAGATAATGTGGATTGTAGCTTTTGGAAAAAATGCCGGCATTATAGAAAATGTGTCAAAGAACCTATATTTTTTTTTTTTTTTTTTTTTGTAACGGGTGTTTTTTATTGATTTAATACTATCCTTCGTGGACAACCATTAAATTGTATAATTATAAACTTAGCTTATGTGTATTTCATGTATTGAACTTAGTATAGTTGTTTTCCTTAGAGAGAGTTAAATGGCTATGTTATTCCATGACAGAAGGTCAAATGGCTATATTGTCCCATGGGAGATCCAGTGGGTGGGCTCTGCAGAGTCTTCTCCTTTGTTGGCTGTTGTCTAGCAGACAAATGGCTAGTGTGTTTGGATGGTTGTGTAATCGCTTGATATATCGTCTGCTGCTTTTGGCAATCTCGTCTTTTACCCAGGGGAACTTGAGAACATCGTGGATGGTGGCGTTATCATGATATATGTGTGCGTTTGTAGCGATGCGTAATGCTTTGTTTTCGAATGTTTGAATGATCCGGATATTGGACCTGCAGGCTGTGCCCCAGAGCTGGATTCCATATGTCCAGATTGGTCTGATGATCGCCTTATAGGTAAGAATCTTGGAGGAGGTGGAAAGCCTTGATCTCCTGCCCATAAGCCAGTAGTAGGCTTTTAGTCGCTGCTCACACTGGTTTCGCTTTTTTATTAGGTGTGCTCTCCAGGTAAGTTTCCTGTCTAGCGTTATTCCCAGATATTTAGGATTGGGTTCTTCTGGTATTGTGACTCCGTCTAGTTGAACTGGTGGACAGTTACCCGAGCGGAGTGCAAAGGTAGTCGCAGTTGACTTGTCGCCATTGACTGTAATGTTCCACCGCTTTTGCCAGTCGTTGACGAGGTTCAATTGCATCTGCATCAGTGAGCTAGCTTCGCCAGGTGATTCCGAGATGGTGAGAAATGCCGTGTCGTCGGCGTACGTGGCAACGCGCACGTTTGGGTTCCCAGTGACGGGCAAGTCAGCTGTGTACACTTTATAGAGCAGCGGACCCAGAACACTTCCTTGAGGGACGCCAGCATGAATGTGTTTGGTGTTGGACACTGTTTCCCCACATTTAACTCGGAATGTTCGGTTGTCCAGATATGAAGCCAGAAACAAGAAGTAGGCGTGTGGGAGGTTACCTTTGAGCTTTTGCAGGAGCCCAGGATGCCAAACTCTGTCAAAGGCTTGTTTGACATCGAGGAATACGGCGTAACAGTATTTTTTCTCCTCAAATGCGTCGAGGATAGTTTGAACAACTCTGTGGCATTGTTCCGGGGTTCCGTGACAGCGCCTGAAGCCAAATTGGTGATCCGGGATCAGACCGGCCTCGTCCAATACTGGCAAAGCTCTACTCAAAAATACTCTTTCTAGTATCTTGGAGAGCGCTGGCAGTAAACTAATCGGGCGATAGGAGGCCAGATTAGCTTCAGGTTTACCAGGCTTAGGTATCATTACTACTTGTGCACTTTTCCATTGCGTTGGGAAGTAGCCGATTTCCATGCATCTGTTATATATTTTGGTGATGAACGAGATGCTTCTTTGCGGTAGTAGCTTTAATGCCATTGCATTGATACCATCATCGCCTGGGGCTTTTTTGTTGTTTAGCGCAGTTATGTATTCCGCTATCTCCTCTTCATGTACCGGTGGAATCGTTTCCGTTCCTTCGGGCGGTACACTTAGCTGGTGTGCAGTTTCGGCTGCTTCGTCTGGCGTGCACCTGCTGAAAGGGGTGAAAACAGTTTCTAAGTGCTCGGCAAAAGCATTGGCTCTGTCAGTTTCCGTTCTACACCAACTGCCATCAGTTTTTCTTACTGGGTTGATTCTTTTCTGTGGCCTTTTAATGTGCTTGGTTACTTGCCACAGATTGTGTTGTGGGTCGTTAGGGGCAAGCTGCGTGAGAAAACTATCTAGGGCATCTTTTCTCAGAATCTTGAGTGTCTCTTTCAGTTCCTTGGTGATTCTATTTAGGACTGTCTTGTCCCTCGGGTTTCTGGACAGGAACCAGACCCGCCTCAGACGCCTTTTTTCAGCAAGCAGCTCGGCCACTTGTTGTGACCAGAGGTGAACGTCTCTATTTTCAACTCTGGGCCGGTTTGAGAGTCTTGGCGCCGCATGTGACGCCGCATTGTGAATATGAGTTGTTAGCTCTGTGACTGCCGCTTCGATGTCCTCCGGGCTATTCAGTGGGGGGCTGGGATTGGTGCAGTTGTCCAGCCAGGTTTGATATTTGCCAATATCAGTGGCTTTATATATAAGCTTCTTGCGGGCAGACTTCCGCATGGCTGCAGCAAATATAGAGATGGCTATGGCGCTGTGATCAGATAGGAGGTCCTCTACTTCTCTGACTTGGATTCTGCCAGTATCCAAACCACGAGTTATCGCGATGTCCAGGACGTCTGGCACCTTATATGGGTCTGTAGGCCAGTATGTAGGTGCGCCTGTACTGTGGCAGTCGAGGTTTCTTAAGCGGGTTTGCCTGAACAGCGCGTAGCCTTTAGGGTTGTTTGTTCTGGAGCCCCACCAGGTGTGCTTGGCGTTGAAGTCTCCGCCTATTAGAAACCTTGTGCCTAGGCTGTCCATTAGCGTCCCGAATTCTTCGTCCCTAGCATTGTGCTTGGGGGGGCAGTAGGCAGCGGCTATTGTGACGTCTCCCAGCGTGGTACTCACTCTTATTTTTGCGCATTGGATCCACTCCTCCAGAGTAGGGGGCAGGATCTCATAACTTATGTTGCTACGAATTAGAATGGCAGCTCCGCCGCGGGCTCTCCCGTTAGGGTGATTGGCTGAGATCAGGTCGTAGCCTCGCAGGCAGAAGTAAGATCTTTCAGAGAAATGGGTTTCAGATATGAGGAGAATTTCGGTATTGTTGGTCTTGCAGTAAAGCTCAACCTCAGGCCTGTTTTTGCACAGGCCGTTAGCATTCCAGATCGTGATCTCTAAACCTTCTTGCATAATGTGGAGCAAACAGTTTCCAGCATCTGTGTCATTTGACCTAGTATTTTATCCATCATTTTTTCAAACATGACCTCTAGCCTTGTCACTATCGCATTAAGTTGATTGTCCGGCTGTGAATCCGGGCAGGGAGCTTGATTTGCCTCGTAGGTGCTCTTTGCAGCCTTAGCAAAACTAATGTTTGCATTCACTTTGCTGGAGTTTAGGGGCAGTCCATCTCTTGGAGCTGTCTGTCTGTTTGCCGTTAAGAGGCTCTTTGCCTTCTTATAGGCTGGGCAACCTTTATATGAGGCCACATGGGGACCCTGGCAGTGCAGGCAGAAGGCCGGGTCACTGCTCTTCTTTGAGCATTCCGACGTGGAGTGTCCGCCTCCACATTTCACACATCTATGTTCCAGGTGACAGTATCTTTGAGTGTGTCCGTATCCTTGGCAGCGATAGCATTGGGGGACATCGTTAAACTTCAGTGGGGGCTCGACTGTAACCACAGAGCAGCAAAGCCTTTTGATTTTGTATGCCTCTTTGTTATTTTTCGCCGGCTCGAGATTTACGAAGAATATGTTTAGGGGTTTTTTTGTGCTTTTTTGTGTGAGGTCTCTTACTTCGTGCCCGTAGTTTCTTAAACCTTCCTTGATCTCGTCCAGCTCAGTAGAGTGGTGCAGGCCTTTGACCACTATCCGGTAGGCTCTTTCGTCTCTGGGCTGAAAGGTCTGATACCGTTTGTTATTTTCATTGAGAAATGCCTTAAGTGCAGTGAAGCTAGCTTTATCTTGCGTCATTACTCTAATGTTGTTGTTTTTAGTGGCTTTATATGTAACTTCTACTGCTTTGCCAAGGGCGCCAGTTATGGCATTGGTAAGCGCTTTGATATTGGTCACGTCTGGAATAAAAATCGGTGGTGGCTTGATCGTCTTAGGTTCTTTAGCAGGTTCTTTAGCAGGCTCCTTATTTGGTTGGCCCTTAGCTAGTCCTATGACTTCAGTGGAGTCATCGCTGGCCGAAGATTCTTCGTCGTCTTCATCCGTAGAGAGTGAAGCAAATCTGTTACTTCTTAGATTTTCTCTAGCAGCTTTGCTGGTGCTTGGTCCGTCTGGTAGGTGTACGCGGGAAGGCTGTTTGCGCTGTTTGCGCGCGGGCTTCCTCCTTATTTCTCCAGGTTCGCTAGTGCAGCTCGAATTCTCAGAGTCAGGGTTGCTAGCTCTGGTGTTGGTCTTCTTCCTCTTGGTGCTGCTGGTTTTAATGAGCTGTATAGCACGTGGCTCGGCTTGCCAGTCCATCTTGTCCATCTTGTTGGTAAGGGGTACGGGGGAACGGGAGCAAGCAAGCTGCCCGTCTGGCGAGCGTAAGCAGCGAGTGCTAGTCTGTGTTGTTATTTGTTGTTGTATTCTTATTGTCGTGTGTGTGTTGAAATAACGCGCACAAGCGTGTAAGCGTGTGCGTGTGTAAGTATTAGTGCGCCGTTATTTGCGCACGGCACGCAAGCTGACAGAGCACAGTAACGGTTGCAGCGACCAATCAGAGCGCAGCTGGCCTGATAATTTCGCCGCAAGTAACTGTTGTTTATGTTGCTTGTGTATTTGGAATGCTTCGCAGCGGTCCGCAGGCACGTCTTTACTCAACGAGTGTTCGATCGCGACTTAAAGAACCAATATATTGAGTGGTGTCGCGCACGGCATGTAATATGCAAAATTGTACATACGGCCAATTCATATAGCTGTGAGGTGTTGCCTTGCCGGCATAGTCAATTATGTTTAATTTAAAAGAATAATGAATTAATTCAATATATTATTGTATTGGTCCATGAAAAATATAATGTGGTTGGTAGCTTTTTAAAAATATGTCGGCATTAAAGAATATGTGTCAAAAAACCTATATATTGAGTGGTGTCGCGCACGGCATGTTATACGCTAAATTTTACATACGGCAAATTAATATGTTTGTGAGGTGTTGCCTTGCCGGCATAGGTCAATTAATTTTAATTAAAAAGAATAATGAAGTTAATTCAATACATTATTGTATTGGTCCATGAAAAATATAATGTGGATGATAGCTTTTGGAAAAAAAGTCGGCATTATAAAATATGTGTCAAAAAACCTATATAGGGATTGGTGTCGCGTAAGGCATTTGACTGTGAGGTGTTGCCTTGCCGGTATAAATCAATTAATAATAATGAAGTTAGTTCAATATATTATTGTATTGGTTCAAGATAAAGATAATGTGGATGGTAGATTTGGAAAAATTTCGGCATTATAGAATATGTGTCAAAAAACCAATTTATTGAGTGGTGTCGCGCACGGCATGTAATATGCAAAATTGTATATACGGTAAATTTATATGAGTGAGATGTGTTGCCTTGTCGGTATAGAACAATTATGGTTAATTGCAAAGAATAATGAAGTTATTCGAATGTATTGTTAAATTAGTACATAAAAAAGATAAGTTGGATGGTAGCATTTGGAAAAAATGTCGGCAATTTGGAATATGTGTTGAAAAACCTCGATAGGGAGTGGTGTCGCGCAAGGCATGTCTTATGAAAAATTGTATATACGGTAAAATTATTTGATCTGAGGTGATGCCTTGTCGGTATAGATCAATTATGGTTAATTGCAAAGAATAATGAAGTTATTCGAATGTATTGTTAAATTAGTACATAAAAAAGATAAGTTGGTTGGTCGCGCAAAGCATGTCATACGCTAAATTTTACATATGGCAAATAAATAGGACTGTGAGGTGACGCCTTGCCGACATAGGTCAATTATGTTTAATTAAAAAGAATAATGAAGTTAATTCAATATATTATTGTATTGGTACATGGAAAATATAACGTGGATGGTAGCTTTTTAAAAGAATGTCGGCAATATAGAATATGTGTCAAAAAACCTATATATTGAGTGGTGTCTCGCACGGCATGTAATACGCTAAATTTTATATACGGTAGATTCATATGACTGTGAGGTGTTGCCTTCCCGGTATAAATCAATCATTTCAAATCACAAAGAATAATGAAGTTATTTGGGTGAGTTATTACATTAGTACACAATAAAGACGGAGTGTCGCGCACTGCATGTCATAGGCAATATTTTATATACGGTAGATTCATATGACTGTGAGGTGTTGCCTTGCCGGCATAAGTCAATTATGTTTAATTAAAAAAAATAATGAAGTTAATTCAATATGCTATTGTATTGGTCCATGAAAAAGATAATGTGGATGGTAGCTATTGGAAAAAATGTCGGCATTATTGAATATGTGCCAAAAAGCCTATATATTGAGTGGTGTGGCGCACGGCATGTAAAATGCAAAATTGTACATACTGCCAATTCATGTGACTGTCAGGTGTTGCCTTACCGGTATAAATCAATTATGTCAAATTACAAAGAATAATAAAGTTATTTGGGTGTGTTATTACATTAGTACACAATAAAGATAAGGTGGTTGGTAGCATTTGGAAAAAATTTCGGCATTATAGAATATGTGACAAAAAATCTGTAAATGGAGTGGTATCGCCCAAGGCATGTGTTGCCTTGCCGGCATTGGTCAATAAAGTTTAATTAAAAAGAATAATGAAGTTAATTAAATATATAATTGAATTGGCCCATACAAATATAATGTGGATGGTAGCTTTTGGAAAAAATGTCGGCATTATAGAATGTGTGTCAAAAAACCTATATATTGAGTGGTGTCTCGCGCGGCATGTAATACGCCAAATTTTAAATACGGTAGATTCATATGACTGTGAGGTGTTGCCTTGCCGGTATAAATCAATTTTGTCAAATAACAAAGAATAATGAAGTTATTTGGGTGTGTTAATACATTAGTACACAATAAAGACGGAGTGTCGCGCACGGCAATATTTTATATACGGTAGATTCATATGACTGTGAGGTCTTGCCTTGCCGGCATAAATCAATTATGTTTAATTAAAAAGAATAATGAAGTTAATTCAATATGCTATTGTATTGGTCCATGAAAAAGATAATTTGGATGGTAGCTATTGGAAAAAATGTCGGCATTATAGAATATGTGCCAAAAAGTATATATATTGAGTGGTGTCGCGCACGGCATGTAATATGCAAAATTGTACATACGGCCAATTAATATGACTTTGAAGTGTTGCCTTGCCGGCATAGGTCAATAAAGTTTAATTAAAAAGAATAATGAAGTTAATTCAATATAATATTGTATTGTTCCTTGGAAAATAAATTGTGTTTGGTCGCTTTTTAAAAGAATGTCGGCATTATAGAATATGTGTCAAAAAACGTATATATTGAGTGGTGTCTCGCACGGCATGTAATACGCTAAATTGTATATACGGTAGATTCATATGACTGTGAGGTGTTGCCTTCCCGGTATAAATCAATTATGTCAAATAACAAAGAATATTGAAGTTATTTGGGTGAGTTATTACATTAGTACACAATAAAGACGGAGTGTCGCGCACGGCATGTCATAGGCAATATTTTATATACGGTAGATTCATATGACTGTGAGGTGTTGCCTTGCCGGCATAAGTCAATTATGTTTAATTAAAAAAAATAATGAAGTTAATTCAATATGCTATTGTATTGGTCCATGAAAAAGATAATGTGGATGGTAGCTATTGGAAAAAATGTCGGCATTATTGAATATGTGCCAAAAAGCCTATATATTGAGTGGTGTGGCGCACGGCATGTAGAATGCAAAATTGTACATACTGCCAATTCATATGACTGTCAGGTGTTGCCTTGCCGGTATAAATCAATTATGTCAAAATACAAAGAATAATGAAGTTATTTGGGTGTGTTATTACATTAGTACACAATAAAGATAAGGTGGTTGGTAGCATTTGAAAAAAATGTCGGCATTATAGAATATGTGCCAAAATATGCAAAATTTTACATACGGCCAATTAATATGACTACGAAGTGTTGCCTTGCCGGCATAGGTCAATAAAGTTTAATTAAAAAGAATAATGAAGTTAATTAAATATATTATTGTATTGGTCCTTGAAAAATAAATTGTGTTTGGTCGCTTTTTAAAAGAATGTCGGCAATATAGAATATGTGTCAAAAAACCTATATAGGGAGTGGTGTCGCGCAAGGCATGTCATATGCAAAATTTTATATACGGTAGATTCATATGACTGTGAGGTGTTGCCTTGCCGGTATAAATCAATTATGTCAAATAACAAAGAATAATGAAGTTATTTGGGTGAGTTATTACATTAGTACACAATAAAGACGGAGTGTCGCGCACGGCATGTCATAGGCAATATTTTATATACGGTAGATTCATATGACTGTGAGGTGTTGCCTTGCCGGCATAAGTCAATTATGTTTAATTAAAAAGAATAATGAAGTTAATTCAATATATTATTGTATTGGTCCATGAAAAATATAATGTGGATGGTAACTTTTGGAAAAAATGTCGGCATTATAAAATATGTGTCATAAAACCTCTATAGGGAGTGGTGTGGCGCACGGCATGTAAAATGCAAAATTGTACATACGGAAAATTCATATGACTGTCAGGTGTTGCCTTGCCGGTATAAATCAATTATGTCAAATCACATAGAATAATGAAGTAATTTGGGTGTGTTATTACATTAGTACACAATAAAGATAAGGTGGTTGGTAGCATTTGGAAAAAATTTCGGCATTATAGAATATGTGACAAAAAATCTGTAAATGGAGTGGTATCGCCCAAGGCATGTGTTGCCTTGCCGGTAAAGATCAATTATGTTTAATTAAAGAGAATAATGAAGTTAATTCAATATATTATTGTATTGGTCCATGAAAAATATAATGTGGATGGTAACTTTTGGAAAAAATGTCGGCATTATACAATATGTGTCATAAAACCTCTATAGGGAGTGGTGTCGCGCACGGCATGTTATATGCAAAATTGTACATACGGCCAATTAATATGACAGTGAAGTGTTGCCTTGCCGGCATAGGTCAATTATGTTTAATTAAAAAGAAAAATGAAGTTAATTTAATATATTATTTTATTGGTCCATGAAAAATATAATGTGGTTGGTAGATTTTCAAAAAACTGTCGGCATTATAGAATATATGTCAAAAAACCTATATATTGAATGGTATCGCACAAAGCATGTCATACGCTAAATTTAACATACGGCCAATTCATATGACTGTGAGGTGTTGCCTTGCCGGAATAGATCAATTATGTTTTATTAAAAAGAATAATGAAGTTTATTCAATATATTATTGTATTGGTCCATGAAAAATATAATGGGGATGGTAGCTTTTGGAAAAAATGTCGGCATTATAAAATATGTGTCAAAAAACCTATATACGGAGTGGTGTCGCCCAAGGCATGTCATATGCAAAATTTTATATACGTAGATTCACATGACTGTGAGGTGTTGCCTTGCCGGCATAGATCAATTATGTTTAATTAAAAAGAATAATGAAGTTAATTCAATATATTATTGTATTGGTGCATGAAAAATATAATACGGATTGTAGCTTTTGGAAAAAAAGTCGGCATTATAGAAAATGTTTCAAAAAACCTATTTATTGAGTGGTATCGCGCAAAGCAGGTTATATGAAAAATTGTATATAAGGTAAATTTATATGAGTGTGAGGTGTTGCCTTGCCGGCATAGGTCAATTATGTTTAATTAAAAAGAATAATGAAGTTAATTAAATATATTATTGTATTGTTCCTTGAAGAAGATAATGCGGATTGTAGCTTTTGGAAAAAATGTCGGCATTATAGAAAATGTGTCAAAAAACCTATATATTGAGTGGTGTCGCGCAAGGCATGTCATATGCAAAATTTTATATACGGTAGATTCATATGACTGTGAGGTGTTGCCTTGCCGGCATAGATCAATTATGTTTAATTAAAAAGAAAAATTAAATTAATTCAATATATTATTGTATTGATCCAAGAAAAATATAATGCGGATTGTTGCTGTTGGGCTAACAAGCTTTTTTATTAGCACTTAGTAGCGAGAAATTAAGGATGTTATACAAACTACACCCTTTCTTATAAGTTCATGCAACGGGTTGATTTATTTATGCTTATAGCAAACGTATTGACAATTTTTAGCGAAGCGATCGATAAGAGATCCGATATAACGAATATACGAAACAAGAATGGATTGCGGCGTCGCTAGCATTGATGCGCTAGCCGCTTAAGACAAAGTGCAAAAGGTAAAAGAGCGCGATAAAGGAAACTACGATGAGCGCAAAGCGATAAGCGCTAGATAGTTAACAGCAAATGATATTGAGTTATTTTATGACATGCGAGAAGCGCCAAACAAAGCAAAATAGTGACATTGCTTGCCTCGCAGGGCAATATATAACTGAAATGTTATGCTAACATAATACAAGTTTAATTTTTAGATGCTGAGCCGAACATACTCCCCCCGTTGAACGATTGAGCTTCAACAGGATCGTTAAGGGGAAGCAGACACAGCTTATTAGTTGCTCGCTTTATGATTCCATTAGCTGTCTTGAGAACTGCAACGCGTGCGATGTCATCAGTTCCTTTGACCAATTCAACCACTCTAGCTAGTGGCCATTTCAAAGGAGGTAAGTTCTCGTCTTTGACAAGAACGATGTCATTGAGAGCCACACCTGGCTTGGGAGTCCGCCATTGTGAACGCTGTTGCAGAAGATTTAAATATTCTTCTCGCCAGCGAGACCAAAAGACTTGGTGCATGTAGGACACTCGCTGCCAGCTATCTAGACGATTAAAATTGAGCCGTGTCACATCTGGTTCTGTAAACGAGGCTTGTGGGCCACCAACCAAAAAATGAGCTGGGGTAAGAACATCAAGGTCTTCTGGATCTTCTGAAATGGTGAAGTGGTCTAGAATTAATGACTGCCGTTATGTGGCACACAAGGGTACGAAGCTCTTCGAATCCCAGAACAGTTGACCCCACAACCCGATAGAAGTGATGTTTTGCAGTTTTTACCGCCGCCTCCCAAAGGCCACCAAAGTGAGGGGAGCGCGGTGGGATGAAGCGCCAGTCAATTGTGTCCGCCAAACAAAACTGGAGCACAGCCTCTTGATGACAGCTACTGAGGAAGAGATTTTTTAGCTCCAACAGCTCGTTTTTGGCGCCGACAAAGTTGGTGGCATTGTCAGACCAAATCTGACGTGGCTTGCCACGAGTGCATATAAAGCGCTTTAGAGCATTGAGAAATGCACACGTAGATAGATCCTTGACCAACTCCAAATGAATGGCTTTCGTGGCGAAGCAAATAAATACGCTGATGTAGCATTTTATAGGAGCTTTGTTTCGAGTGTCAGGCTTGTAGAAGAATGGTCCGCAAAAGTCTACACCAGTTATATCAAACGCTCGAGTTTCAACAAATCGCTCCTTTGGAAGATTAGCCATTACGTGCTCCACCAAGCGGGGCTTGTTCCGGAAACATCTGATGCATTTGTTTACAATGCTGGAAACTGTTTTGCGGCCACCAATCGGCCAATATTGCAGGCGAATTGCTCCCAACAAGGCTCGTGGTCCAGCATGGAGATTCCGCTCATGAAAGTGAGTGACAATGGCGATGGTGACTGGATGTTGTCTAGGCAGTATAATAGGATGACGGGCCTCATAAGGAAGGGTTGACTTTTCGAGGCGCCCACCAACTCGAAGAATACCAAATTCATCCTGAAAGGGCAATAATGATGAGAGTATACTGGAACGAACGACCACGCCCTTTGATTGCACGTTCTTTATATCATCCCAAAGAGAGCCCTTTTGAACGTTACGTAAAAGTATGAAGGATCCAAAACGTATGTCGGAGATCAAAAGTCCGGGGCGCCGAATACGATGGATAAACTTGTACACATAGGCAAACACTCGTTGAATAGCAGAGAAGGAATTCACATATTTGCACCTTAATATGGCATCATCTGTAGGATCTGTGATGAGCAACACTCTTTTGCGTAACCTCAGGTTTTGTTTTTTAAGAAGACAAGTCGCAGGCCAGCACCTTTGTGGACCAGTCAAAAATTCAGGAACACATGACCAAAGTTTTGACTGTATAAGCTCGTCAGGAGTGGCCCCTCTGGAGAGAATGTCAGCTGGATTACTGGCTGTTGGAACATAATGCCACTGGAAGCCCGCTGTGAGTTCCTGGATGGTGGCTATTCGATTTGCAACGAATACGTTGAACTTCGACGATTCATCTCGGATCCATGATAGACATATTGATGAATCTGACCAACAATGGAATGTACCGGTAAATAATTTCATTTCAGCTACTTCCTGCATCAATTGGGCTAACAAAAGTGCGCCACAAAGCTCGAGTTTTGGTACCGTAAGAGTTTTAAGTGGAGCCACTCGTGATTTAGAACAGAATAGGCGTGAACTCGAATGATGTCCCTTTGAAACCACATAAATGTAAGCTCCGTACGCGGTGATGCTAGCGTCACAGAAACCGTGAACCTCTACATCGCACGTTGTATTGCAAACCAACCGGGGAAAGGTGGATAATTGGACATTCCTGAAAGTTTGGCAAAGTTCCTGCCAGGCAGTATTTAGAGAAGTTGGAAGACTCTCATCCCAATCCAAGTTTTCCTTCCAAAGAAGCTGCATAAAGATTTTGGCCTTAGCGATGACTGGTCCAATTAATCCTAGTGGATCGTAAAAACGAGCTATGGTGGACAGAACAGATCTCTTGCAAGGTTTAAGGGTCTGATTGGCAGCCGTGAGAGAAAACATTAATTTATCAGTTGAAGGATCCCACGCAAGGCCCAAGGTTTTGGTAATGTCGCTTCCATCGCTAAATTTTAAAAACGATTCCTTATCCTTGTCAGGAATGCCTTTTAGCACTGCAGAGTGACTCGAGCACCATTTTCTGAGTTCAAAGCAACCTTTAGATAGGATGCCCTTTGTTTGATTTAAAACGTCGATCGCCTCTTGGACCGAGCCACCGCCAGATATAAGGTCATCTACATAGAAATCGCGTCGAAGAATTTTCGCACCAATTGGAAATGAATGTTGCTCGTCGACTGCCAATTGCTGCATTGCTCGAACGGCAAGAAAGGAAGCTGGTTTTGTGCCATACGTAACTGTGTCCAACTTGAAGACACTTATTTCAGAATTAGTAGAATTTCGCCACAAGATGCATTGTAGGTAGTTATCTGGGACCGTAACTCTGACACAGCGATACATCTTGCCAATGTCTCCAGTAAGGGCAACGGGGAACGTGCGAAATCGCATCAAAATGTTAAACAGCTTCGGTTGTATGACGGGCCCAGCCATCAACACTTCATTCAGCGAACACCCAGTGCTGGTGGTAGCTGAACCATCAAACACGACACGAAGTTTGGTGCTCGTGCTTTGTTCCTTCAGCACACAATGATGAGGGAGAAAATATTTGCATAAACGTAACGACTCTGGAGGGACTAGAGTCATATGTCCGAGCTCCATATACTCTTGAATGAACGCGCAATACTGGGATTTAAGGTTGGGATGACGATGCAACTTTCTCTCAAGCGATATAAATCTGCGAAATGCCTGTTGATAAGATTCACCCAATTGATCCAGCGTGAGTTTGCGAGGGAGCCGCACGGAATATGCTCCTGTTGGCAACCTTTGGAAATTCTTAACAAAATGCTCCTCGCAGTCAAGCTCTTCCTTTGTTGCTTTAGCAACAGGGTCTGGAAAACTTTCTACTTCCCAAAATCGTTGAATTAACTCATCGGCTCGGCCATCAGAATCAGTGCGGGCATCAGACGATACACGATTGGCCAAAAGAGAGGTACCGCCTTGCTGGGAACCGCCACCTGCAACTATCCATCCAAAGCGTGTCTTCTGCAGAAGAGGCAATCCCGGTAGCAGTTTTATTTGCCCGACACACATTAGCTCGTAGAAAAGACCAGCTCCGATTAATAAGTCAACTCGCTGCGGCTTGTAAAAGCAAGGATCAGCGAGGCGAATATTTCCAGGCACATTCCAATTAGTTGTATTAAGGGCGATGCTTGGCTGGCGATCTGCTATAGTGGAAGCTACGATGGCTGTGATGATTGCAGAGTACTCTGACGTTTGAGATTGTAGATTGACTGTCACAGTGAATCCATCAGTAGCGAAAGGAGCGTTTCCCAGGCCAGCAACTGCGGCTGAAGACGGACTTTTCTTCAACTGAAGCTGTTGAGCGAATCGGGATGTAATTAAATGTAGCTGTGACCCACCATCCAATACAGCACGACACGGAACTAGAGTTCCAGACCGATTTTTAACTAGTACAATAGCAGTGGCTAGGAACACAACATCGCTGCTGAGGTTGTGGGCAACAAGAGAGGTAGAGGCGGGGGCTGAAGAAGCTGCAGTAGGAGTGACAGAGTGATGAATCGAATGCAAAACGTCTAAATGCAGAAGTGTGTGGTGTTTGGAGCCACATGTGCCTCAAGCTCCGGAATTGCATGTTCGTAAAAGATGTCCCCTTTTAAGGCAGTTGAGGCATAAAGATAATCGTTTTGCTTCCTTGAGACGCATATCTGGAGACAAATTGCCAAATCTTGGGCATTGCCATATATTATGCTCTTCACCATTGCAAAATACGCAAACTGCAGCCATTGAGTTAGTAGCAACGAGTGATGTCCTACTGGAGTTAGTCTGTTTGTTTTTGCCCACCTGAGAGCTCGGCGTATAGGTTGCCATAGCATAATCCACACTCTCTAGGGTTCTGCAGCGTTGCTCCAAAAATGTGGCTATTTGTGCCCATGATGGAATTAAATTTGCAAAGGCGGGATCCTCCAGCTTCTCTTCCCACTTCGCCTGCGTAGCAGGATCCAGTTTTTGCAGTAGCACCTGAACAAGGATGCAACCAGCAATTTGCTCCTTGCTACCCAAACTGGTGAGAGCACGAATATGGGCATTAAACTTATCCGACAATTCACGCAGCATGCCAGCGGAGCCATTCTCTACCTTCTTGAGCCCCAGCAGTTCAACGATGTGTGCCTGAAATACTAATCGACGGTTATCAAATCGTTTTTGTAATAAAATTAATGCTATGGAATAATTAGCCTCTGATATTTCCAATGACCGAATGGTATCCAGCGCAGAGTCCTTCAAGCAGAGCCGCAAATGCTGCATTTTTTCAATGTTTGTGAGTTCGGGATGATTTTCGATTAAAGTTGTGAACATTGAAAAGAAATCTGACCACTCTGTATAACCTCCAGAAAACGTTGGCAATTTGATTGGCGGTAAGGTCGGTAACGCTCTGGATCTAGTCATTGACGCAGCAGCAATAGGCTCATTTACAAATGTGGAGCTGGACGGCAATGCTCTACTGCGCTTAGCAATTTCAAACCGCACCGAAGTCTCCAAAGTTACTGAAAGCTCATCAAAAGCCTCGCGTAACTCACTGCCGATTTCGTCAAAGTCTAGTTCTTCCAATTTGTTTTGAGCGTCTTCAAATGCAGATTCCATTTTTTCAATCCGCTTGAGCAGCACCGACAATGCAATTTCATCATTATTGGCAAGGGGCGTTTGGTTGAGGCTAGATTGAAGCGCCTGCAACCGCTCATACGAGGACGCCACCTTGCGCTTTAAAAATGACACCCTGTTTGTAGGCTGGGCCAACGATTCAGCACTAGAACTTTCCATGGCAACCGAAGCAAACGAAAAAAGTCAAAGAAAACCGAATTAAAACTGCACACGAAAGTTCGTTGACCGTTGACTTATTGTTACCACTGTACTCTTAAGCGCGCGCAACAGTTAGTCGAATAAAAACACAAGTAAAATGCAGATAGCGAGAGCCAACGCGTCTGTATGTAGGTGTATAAATGCTTATGTTCACAGACTCCTCTTTACTGCAATTTACCGCATGACACTTGCTCGTACATATGTATGTATATAAGAGCGGTTTTTAATTGCTGCCGAAACTAGTAACAACTAGCTCAATTTTAATTTAAATAATTTTATGCAACACTATAATGTTAAATAAAAAGAATCACGTCGGGGTCACCAAAATGTTGGGCTAACAAGCTTTTTTATTAGCACTTAGTAGCGAGAAATTAAGGATGTTATACAAACTACACCCTTTCTTATAAGTTCATGCAACGGGTTGATTTATTTATGCTTATAGCAAACGTATTGACAATTTTTAGCGAAGCGATCGATAAGAGATCCGATATAACGAATATACGAAACAAGAATGGATTGCGGCGTCGCTAGCATTGATGCGCTAGCCGCTTAAGACAAAGTGCAAAAGGTAAAAGAGCGCGATAAAGGAAACTACGATGAGCGCAAAGCGATAAGCGCTAGATAGTTAACAGCAAATGATATTGAGTTATTTTATGACATGCGAGAAGCGCCAAACAAAGCAAAATAGTGACATTGCTTGCCTCGCAGGGCAATATATAACTGAAATGTTATGCTAACATAATACAAGTTTAATTTTTAGATGCTGAGCCGAACAGTTGCTTTTGGAAAAAATGACGGCATAATAGAAAATATGTCAAAAATACTACATATTGAGTGGTGTCGCGCACGGCATGTAATATGCAAAATTGTACATACGGCCAATTAATATGACAGTGAAGTGTTGCCTTGCCGGCATAGGTCAATTAAGTTTAATTAAAAAGAATAATGAAGTTAATTTAATATATTATTGTATTGGTCCATGAAAAATATAATGTGGTTGGTAGCTTTTTTAAAGAATGTCGGCATTATTGAATATGTGTCAAAAAACCTATATATTGAGTGGTGTCTCGCCCGGCATGTAATACGCAAAATTTTATATACGGTAGATTCATATGACTGTGAGTTGTTGCCTTGCCGGTATAAATCAATTATGTCAAATTACACAGAATAATGAAGTTATTTGGGTGTGTTATTACAGTAGTACACAATAAAGATAAGGAGGTTGGTAGCATTTGGAAAAAATTTCGGCATTATAGAATATGTGACAAAAGATCTGTATATGGAGTGGTATCGCGCAAGGCATGTCATACGCTAAATTATACATACGGCAAATTAATATGACTATGAGGTGTTGCCTTGCCGGCATAGGTCAATTATTTTTAATTAAAAAGAATAATGAAGTTAATTCAATATATTATTGTATTGGTCCATGAAAAATATAATGTGGTTGGTAGATTTTTAAAAGAATATGTATCAAAATATTTAGAATATGTGTCAAAAAACCTATATATTGAGTGGTGTCGCGCACGGCATGTAATACGCTAAATTTTATATACGGTAGAATCATATAACTGTGAGGTGTTGCCTTGCCGGTATAGATCAATTATGTTTAATTAAAAAGAATAATGAAGTTAATTCAATATATGGATGGTAGCTTTTGGAAAAAATGTAGGCATTATAAAATATGTGTCAAAACACATATATAGGGAGTGGTGTCGCGCAAGGCATGTCATATGCAAAATTTTATATACGGTAGATTCACATGACTGTGAGGTGTTGCCTTGCCGGCATAGATCAATTATTTTTAATTAAAAAGAATAATGAAGTTAATTCAATATATTATTGTATTGGTCCATGAAAAATATAATGTGGTTGGTAGATTTTTAAAAGATCATGTATCAAAATATTTAGAATATGTGTCAAAAAACCTATACATTGAGTGGTGTCGCGCACGGCATGTAATACGCTAAATTTTATAAACGGTAGAATCATATAACTGTGAGGTGTTGCCTTGCCGGTATAGGTCAATTATATTTAATTAAAAAGAATAATGAAGTTAATTTAATATATTATTGTATTGTTCCTTGAAGAAGATAATGCGGATTGTAGCTTTTGGAAAAAATGTCGGCATTATAGAAAATGTGTCAAAAAACCTATTTATTGAGAGGTATTGCGCAAAGCAGGTTATATGAAAAATTGTATATACGGTAAATTTATATGAGTGTGAGGTGTTGCCTTGCCGGCATAGGTCAATTATATTTAATTAAAAAGAAGAATGAAGTTAATTTAATATATTATTGTATTGTTCCTTGAAGAAGATAATGCGGATTGTAGCTTTTGGAAAAAATGTCGGCATTATAGAAAATGTGTCAAAAAACCTATATATTGAGTGGTGTCGCGCACGGCATGTCATATGCAAAATTTTATATACGGTAGATTCATATGACTGTGAGGTGTTGCCTTGCCGGCATAGATCAATTATGTTTAATTAAAAAGAAAAATGAAGTTAATTCAATATATTATTGTATTGGTCCAAGAAAAATATAATGCGGATTGTTGCTTTTTAAAAGAATGTCGGCATAATAGAAAATGTGTCAAAAATACTATATATTGAGTGGTGTCGCGCACGGCATGTAATATGCAAAATTGTACATACGGCCAATTAATATGACAGTGAAGTGTTGCCTTGCCGGCATAGGTCAATTATGTTTAATTAAAAAGAATAATGAAGTTAATTTAATATATTATTGTATTGGTCCATTAAAAATATAATGTGGTTGGTAGCTTATTTAAAGAATGTCGGCATTATTGAATATGTGTCAAAAAACCTATATATTGAGTGGTGTCTTTCCTGGCATGTAATACGCTAAATTTTATATTCGGTAGATTCATATGACTGTGAGGTGTTGCCTTGCCGGTATAAATCAATTATGTCAAATAACAAAGAATAATGAAGTTATTTGGGTGAGTTATTACATTAGTACACAATAAAGACGGAGTGTCGCGCACGGCATGTCATAGGCAATATTTTATATACGGTAGATACATATGACTGTGAGGTTTTGCCTTGCCGGCATAAGTCAATTATGTTTAATTAAAAAATATAATGAAGTTAATTCATTATGCTATTGTATTGGTCCATGAAAAAGATAATGTGGATGGCAGCTATTGGAAAAAATGTCGGCATTATAGAATATGTGCCAAAAAGCCTATATATTGAGTGGTGTGGCGCACGGCATGTAAAATGCAAAATTGTACATACGGCCAACTCATATGACTGTGAGGGGTTGACTTGCCGGCATAGATCAATTATGTTTAATTAAAAAAAATTATATTAAAATTAATTCTATATATTATTGTATTGGTCCATGAAAATGATATTGTGGATGGTAGCCATTCGAAAAAATTTCGGAATTTTAAAATATGTGTCAAAAACATTATTTATTGAGTTGTGTCGCGCATAGCATGTTATATGCAAAATTGTATATACGGTAAATTTATATGAGTATGAGGCGTTGCCATGCCGGCATAGGTCAATTAAGTTTAATTAAAAAGAATAGTGAAGTTAATTTAATATATTATTGTATTGGTCCAAGAAAAATATAATGTGGTTGGTAGATTTTTAAAAAACTGTCGGCATTATAGAATATATGTCAAAAAACCTATAAATTGATTGGTATCGCACAAGGCATGTCATACGTTAAATATAACATACGGCCAATTCATTTGACTGTGAGGTGTTGCCTTGCCGGTATAGGTCAATTAAGTTTAAATAAAAAGAATAGTGAAGTTAATTTAATATATTATTGTATTGGTCCAAGAAAAATATAATGTGGTTTGTAGATTTTTAAAAAACTGTCGGCATTATAGAATATATGTCAAAAAACCTATATATTGATTGGTATCGCACAAGGCATGTCATACGCTATATTTAACATACGGCCAATTCATATGACTGTGAGGTGTTGCCTTGCCGGAATAGATCAATTATGTTTAATTAAAAAGAATAATGAAGTTAATTCAATATATTATTGTATTGGTCCATGAAAAATATAATGTGGTTGGTAGATTTTAAAAGAATATGTATCAAAATATTTAGAATATGTGTCAAAAAACCTATATATTGAGTGGTGTCGCGCACGGCATGTAATACGCTAAATTTTATACACGGTAGATTCATATAACTGTGAGGTGTTGCCTTGCCGGTAAAGATCAATTATGTTTAATTAAAAAGAATAATGAAGTTAATTCAATATATTATTGTATTGGTCCATGAAAAATATAATGTGGATGGTAGCTTTTGGAAAAAATGTCGGCATTATAGAAAATGTGTCAAAAAACCTATTTATTGAGAGGTATTGCGCAAAGCAGGTTATATGAAAAATTGTATATACGGTAAATTTATATGAGTGTGAGGTGTTGCATTGCCGGCATAGGTCAATTATATTTAATTAAAAAGAATAATGAAGTTAATTTAATATATTATTGTATTGTTCCTTGAAGAAGATATTGCGGATTGTTGCTTTTGGAAAAAACTTTCGGCATTATAGAAAATGTGTAAAAAATCCTATATATTGAGTGGTGTCGCGCAAGGCATGTCATATGCAAAATTTTATATACGTTAGATTCATATGACTGTGAGGTGTTGCCTTGCCGGCATAGATCAATTATGATTAATTAAAAAGAAAAATGAAGTTAATTCAATATATTATTGTATTGGTCCAAAAAAAATATAATGCGGATTGTAGCTTTTGGAAAAAATGTCGGCATAATAGAAAATGTGTCAAAAATACTATATATTGAGTGGTGTCGCGCACGGCATGTAATATGCAAAATTGTACATACGGCCAATTAATATGACTGTGAAGTGTTGCCTTGCCGGCATAGGTCAATTATGTTTAATTAAAAAGAATAATGAAGTTAATTTAATATATTATTGTATTGTTCCTTGAAGAAGATAATGCGGATTGTAGCTTTTGGAAAAAATGTCGGCATTATAGAAAATGTGTCAAAAAACCTATATATTGAGTGGTGTCGCGCAAGGCATGTCATATGCAAAATTTTATATACGGTAAATTCATATGACTGTGAGGTGTTGCCTTGCCGGCATAGATCAATTATGTTTAATTAAAAATAAAAATGAAGTTAATTCAATATATTATTGTATTGGTCCAAGAAAAATATAATGCGGATTGTTGCTTTTTAAAAGAATGTCGGCATAATAGAAAATGTGTCAAAAATACTCTATATTGAGTGGTATCGCGCACGGCATGTAATATGCAAAATTGTACATACGGCCAATTAATATGACTGTGAAGTGTTGCCTTGCCGGCATAGGTCAATTAAGTTTAATTAAAAAGAATAATGAAGTTAATTTAATATATTATTGTATTGGTCCATTTAAAATATAAAGTGGTTGGTAGCTTTTTTAAAGAATGTCGGCATTATTGAATATGTGTCAAAAAACCTATATATTGAGTGGTGTCTTTCCCGGCATGTAATACGCTAAATTTTATATTCGGTAGATTCATATGACTGTGAGGTGTTGCCTTGCCGGTATAAATCAATTATGTCAAATAACAAAGAATAATGAAGTTATTTGGGTGAGTTATTACATTAGTACACAATAAAGACGGAGTGTCGCGCACGGCATGTCATAGGCAATATTTTATATACGGTAGATTCATATGACTGTGAGGTGTTGCCTTGCCGGCATAAGTCAATTATGTTTAATTAAAAAGAATAATGAAGTTAATTCAATATGTTATTGTATTGGTCCATGAAAAAGATAATGTGGATGGTAGCTTTTGGAAAAAATGTCGGCATTATAGAATATGTGACAAAAAGCCTATATATTGAGTGGTGTGGCGCACGGCATGTAATATGCAAAATTGTACATACGGCCAGTTCATATGACTGTGAGGTGTTGACTTGCCGGCATAGATCAATTATATTTAATTAAAAAAAATTATATTAAAATTAATTCTATATATTATTGTATTGGTCCATGAAAATGATATTGTGGATGGTAGCCATTCGAAAAAATTTCGGAATTTTAGAATATGTGTCAAAAACATTATTTATTGAGTTGTGTCGCGCATAGCATGTTATATGCAAAATTGTATATACGGTAAATTTATATGAGTATGAGGCGTTGCCATGCCGGCATAGGTCAATTAAGTTTAATTAAAAAGAATAGTGAAGTTAATTTAATATATTATTGTATTGGTCCAAGAAAAATATAATGTGGTTGGTAGATTTTTAAAAAACTGTCGGCATTATAGAATATATGTCAAAAAACCTATATATTGATTGGTATCGCACAAGGCATGTCATACGCTAAATTTAACATACGGCCAATTCATATGACTGTGAGGTGTTGCCTTGCCGGTATAGATCAATTATGTTTAATTAAAAAGAATAATGAAGTTAATTCAATATATTATTGTATTGGTCCATGAAAAATATAATGTAGTTGGTAGATTTTTAAAAGAATATGTATCAAAATATGTAGAATATGTGTCAAAAAACCTATATATTGAGTGGTGTCGCGCAAGGCATGTCATACGCTAAATTTTATATACGGTAGATTCATATGACTGTGAGGTGTTGCCTTGCCGGTATAAATCAATTATGTTAAATTACAAAGAATAATGAAGTTATTTGGGTGTGTTATTACATTAGTACACAATAAAGATAAGGTGGTTGGTAGCATTTGGAAAAAATTTCAACAATAGAGAATATGAAACAAAAACTCTGTATATGGAGTGGTATCGCGCAAGGCATGTCATTCGCTAAATTATACATACGGCAAATTAATATGACTATGAGGTGTTGCCTTGCCGGCATAGGTCAATTATTTTTAATTAAAAAGAATAATGAAGTTAATTCGTTAATTCGCTAAATTTAACATATGGCCAATTCATATGACTGTGAGGTGTTGCCTTGCCGGAATAGATCAATTATGTTTAATTAAAAAGAATAATGAAGTTAATTCAATATATTATTGTATTGGTCCATGAAAAATATAATGTGGTTGGTAGATTTTAAAAGAATATGTATCAAAATATTTAGAATATGTGTCAAAAAACCTATATATTGAGTGGTGTCGCGCACGGCATGTAATACGCTAAATTTTATATACGGTAAATTCATATGACTGTGAGGTGTTGCCTTGCCGGTATAGATCAATTATGTTTAATTAAAAAGAATAATGAAGTTAATTCAATATATTATTGTATTGGTCCATGAAAAATATAATGTGGATGGTAGCTTTTGGAAAAAATGTCGGCATTATAGAATATGTGTCAAAAAACATATATAGGGAGTGGTGTCGCGCAAGGCATGTCATATGCAAAATTTTATATACGGTAGATTCATATGACTGTGAGGTGTTGCCTTGCCGGCATAGATCAATTATGTTTAATTAAAAAGAATAATGAAGTTAATTCAATATATTATTGTATTGGTCCATGAAAAATATAATGTGGATGGTAGCTTTTGGAAAAAATGTCGGCATTATAGAATATGTGTCAAAAAACCTATTTATTGAGTGGTATCGCGCAAGGCATGTTATATGAAAAATTGTATATACGGTAAATTTATATGAGTGTGAGGTGTTGCCTTGCCGGCATAGGTCAATTATATTTAATTAAAAAGAATAATGAAGTTAATTTAATATATTGTGACTATGAGGTGTTGCCCTGCCGGCATAGGTCAATTATTTTTAATTAAAAAGAATAATGAAGTTAATCCAACATATTATTGTATTGGCCCATACAAATAGAATGTGGATGGTAGCCTTTGGAAAAAATGTCGGAATTTTAGAATATGTGTCAAAAACCCTATTGATTGAGTGGTGTCGCGCAAAGCATGTTATATGCAAAATTGTATATACGGTAAATTTATATGAGTGTGAGGTGTTGCCATGCCGGCATAGGTCAATTAAGTTTAATTAAAAAGAATAGTGAAGTTAATTTAATATATTATTGTATTGGTCCAAGAAAAATATAATGTGGTTGGTAGATTGTTAAAAAACTTTCGGCATTATAGAATATATGTCAAAAAACCTATATATTGATTGGTATCGCGCAAGGCATGTCATACGCTAAATTTAACATACGGCCAATTCATATGACTGTGAGGTGTTGCCTTGCCGGCAATTATGTTTAATTAAAAAGAATAATGAAGTTAATTCAATATTTTATTGTATTGGTCCATGAAAAATATAATGTGGTTGGTAGATTTTTAAAAGAATATGTATAAAACTATGTAGCATATGTGTCAAAAAACCTATATATTGAGTGGTGTCGCGCACGGCATGTAATACGCTAAATTTTATATACGGTAGATTCATATAACTGTGAGGTGTTGCCTTGCCGGTATAAATCAATTATGTCAAATTACAAAGAATAATGAAGTTATTTGGGTGTCGGTATTATAAAATATGTGTCAAAAAACCTATATAGAGAGTGGTGTCGCGCAAGGCATGTCATATGCAAAATTTTATATACGGTAGATTCACATGACTGTGAGGTGTTGCCTTGCCGGCATAGATCAATTATGTTTAATTAAAAAGAAAAATGAAGTTAATTCAATATATTATTGTATTGGTCCATGAAAAATATAATGCGGATTGTAGCTTTTGGAAAAAATGTCGGCATTATAGAAAATGTGTCAAAAAACCTATTTATTGAGTGGTATCGCGCAAAGCAGGTTAAATGATAAATTGTATATACGGTAAATTTATATGAGTGTGAGGTGTTGGCTTGCCGGAATAGGTCAATTATGTTTAATTAAAAAGAATAATGAAGTTAATTTAATATATTATTGTATTGTTCCTTGAAGATGATAATGCGGATTGTAGCTTTTGGAAAAAATGTCGGCATTATGGAATATGTTTCAAAAAACCTATATATTGAGTTGTGTCGCGCACGGCATGTAATATGCGGCCAATTCATATGACTGTCAGGTGTTGCCTTGCCGGTATAAATCAATTCTGTTAAATTACAAAGAATAACAAATCTATTTGGGTGTGTTATTACATTAATACACAATAAAGATAAGGTGGTTGGTAGCATTTGGAAAAAATTTCGGCATTATAGAATATGTGACAAAAAATCTGTATATGGAGTGGTATTCGCTAAATTATTCGTACGGCAAATTAATATGACTATGAGGTGTTGCCTTGCCGGCATAGATCAATTATTTTTAATTAAAAAGAATAATGAAGTTAATTTAATATTTTTTTGTATTGGTCCATGAAAAATATAATGTGGTTGGTAGCTTTTTTAAAGAATATGTATCATATGCCTTGCCGGTATCAATCAAGTATGTCAAATTACAAAGAATAATGAAGTTATTTGGGTGTGTTATTACATTAGTACACAATAAAGATAAGGTGGTTGGTAGCATTTGGAAAAAATTGCAACATTAGAGAATATGAAACAAAAACTCTGTATATGGAGTGGTATCGCGCAAGGCATGTCATTCGCTAAATTATACATACGGCAAATTAATATGACTATGAGGTGTTGCCTTGCCGGCATAGGTCAATTATTTTTAATTAAAAAGTAACATGATGTTAATTATTGAAAAGATATTATTGTATTGGTCCATACAAATTTAATGTGGATGGTAACTTTTGGAAAAAATGTCGGCATTATAGAATATGTGTCACAAACCCTATATATTGAGTGGTGTCGTGCAAAGCATGTTATGCGTAAAATTGTATATACGGTAAATTTATATGAGTGTGAGGTGTTGCCATGCCGGCATAGGTCAATTAAGTTTGATTAAAAAGAATAGTGAAGTTAATATAATATATTATTGTATTGGTCCATGAAAAATATAATGTGATTGGTAGATTTTTAAAAAACTGTCGGCATTATAGAATATATGTCAAAAAACCTATTTATTGATTGGTATCGCACAAGGCATGTCATAAGCTAAATTTAACATACGGCCAATTCATATGACGGTGAGGTGTTGAATTTGCAGGTATAGATCAATTATGTTTAATTAAAAAGAATAATGAAGTTAATTCAATATATTATTGTATTGGTCCATGAAAAATATAATGTGGATGGTAGCTTTTGGAAAAAAAGTCGGCAATATAAAATATGTGTCTAAAAACCTTTATAGGGAGTGGTGTCGCGCAAGGCATGTCATATGCAAAATTTTATATTCGGTAGATTCATATGACTGTGAGGTGTTGACTTGCCGGCATAGATCAATTATGTTCAATTAAAAAAAATTATATTAAAATTAATTCAATATATTATTTTATTGGTCCATGACATGCATGCATGCATATCGAAAAAATTTCGGAATTTTATAATATGTGTCAAAAACCCTATTTATTGAGTTGTGTCGCGCATAGAATGTTATATGCAAAATTGTATATACGGTAAATTTATATGAGTGTGAGGTGTTGCCATGCCGGCATAGGTCAATTAAGTTTGATTAAAAAGAATAGTGAAGTTAATATAATATATTATTGTATTGGTCCATGAAAAATATAATGTGATTGGTAGATTTTTAAAAAACTGTCGGCATTATAGAATATGTGACAAAAAACCTATATATTGATTGGTATCGCACAAGGCATGTCATACGCTAAATTTAACATACGGCCAATTCATATGACTGTGAGGTGTTGCCTTGCCGGTATAGATCAATTATGTTTAATTAAAAAGAATAATGAAGTTAATTCAATATATTATTGTATTGGTCCATGAAAAATATAATGTGGATGGTAGCTTTTGGAAAAAATGTCGGCATTATAAAATATGTGTTCAAAAACCTCTATAGGGAGTGGTGTCGCGCACGGCATGTAATATGCAAAATTTTATATTCGGTGGATTCATATGAATGTGAGGTGTTGCCTTGCCAAATTACAAAGAATAATGAAGTTATTTGGATGTGTTATTACATTAGTACACAATAAAGATAAGGTGGTTGGTAGCATTTGGAAAAAATGTCGGCATTATAGAATATGTGACAAAAAATCTGTATATGGCGTGATATCGCGCAAGGCATGTCATACGCTAAATTTTACATACGGCAAATAAATATGACTATGAGGTGGTCCTTTGCCGGCATAGGTCAATTATGTTTAATTAAAAAGAATAATAAAGTTAATTCAATATATTATATTATTTGTCCATACAAATATAATGTGGATGGTAGATTTTGGAAAAAATGTCGGCATTATAGAATATGTGTCAAAAAACCTATATATTGAGTGGTCTCGCGCACGGCATGTCATATGCAAAATTTTATATACGGTAGATTCATATGACTGTGAGGTGTTGCCTTGCCGGTATAAATCAATTATGTCAAATTACAAAGAATAATGAAATTATTTGGGTGTGTTATTACATTAGTACACAGTGAAGATAAGGTGGTTGGTAGCATTTGGAAAAAATTTCCACATTAGAAAATATGAAACAAAAAATCTGTATATGGAGTGGTATCGCGCAAAGCAGGTTATATGAAAAATTGTATATACGGTAAATTTATATGAGTGTGAGGTGTTGCCTTGCCGGCATAGGTCAATTAAGTTTAATTAAAAAGAATAGTGAAGTTAATTTTATATATTATATTTATTGGTCCATGAAAAATATAATGTGGTTGGAAGATTTTTAAAAAACTGTCGGCATTATAAAGAATGTGTCAAAAAACCTATATATTGAGTGGTGTCGCGCACGGCATGTAATATGCAAAATTGTACATACGGCCAATTAATATGACTGTGAAGTGTTGCCTTGCTGGCATAGGTCAATTAAGTTTAATTAAAAAGAATAATGAAGTTAATTCAATATATTATTGTATTGGTCCATGAAAAATATAATGTGGTTGGTAGCTTTTTAAAAGAATGTCGGCATTATAGAATATTTGTCAAAAAACCTATATATTGAGTGGTGTCGCGCACGGCATGTAATACGCTAAATTTTATATACGGTAGATTCATATGACTGTGAGGTGTTGCCTTGCCGGTATAAATCAATTATGTTAAATTACAAAGAATAATGAAGTTATTTGGGTGTGTTATTACATTAGTACACAATAAAGATAAGGTGGTTGGTAGCATTTGGAAAAAATGTCGGCATTATAGAATATGTGACAAAAAATCTGTATATGGAGTGCTATCGCGCAAGGCATGTCATTCGCTAAATTATACATACGGCAAATTAATATGACTATGAGGTGTTGCCTTGCCGGCATAGGTCAATTATTTTTAATTAAAAAGAATAATGAAGTTAATTCAATATATTTTGTATTGGTCTATAAAAAAGATAATGTGGATGGTAGCATTTGGAAAAAATATAGGAATTTTAGAATATGTGTCAAAAAACCTATTTATTGAGTGGTGTCGCGCACGGCATGTAATGTGGATTGTAGCTTTTGGAAAAAATGTCGACGCTATAAAATATGTGTCAAAAACCTATGAAGGGAGTGGTGTCGCGCACGGCATGTCATATGCAAAATTTTATATACGGTAGATTCATATGACTGTGAGGTGTTGCCTTGCCGGTATAAATCAATTATGTCAAATTACAAAGAATAATGAAGTTATTTGGGTGTGTTGTTACATTAGTACACAATAAAGATAAGGTGGTTGGTAGCATTTGGAAAAAATTTCAACAATAGAGAATATGAAACAAAAAATCTGTATATGGAGTGGTATCGCGCAAGGCATGTCATTCGCTAAATTATACATACGGCAAATTAATATGACTGTGAGGTGTTGCCTTGCCGGCATAGGTCAATTATTTTTAATAAAAAGAATAATGAAGTTAATTCAATATATTAATGTATTGGTCCATACAAATATAATGTGGATGGTAGCTTTTGGACAAAATGTCGGTATTATAGAAAATGTGTCAAAAAACCTATTTATTGAGGGGTATCGCGCAAAGCAGGTTATATGAAAAATCATATATACGGTAAATTTATATGAGTGTGAGGTGTTGCCTTGCCGGCATAGGTCAATTATATTTAATTAAAAAGAATAATGAAGTTAATTTAATATATTATTGTATTGTTCCTTGAAGAAGATAACGCGGATTGTAGCTTTTGGAAAAAATTTCGGCATTATAGAAAATGTGTCAAAAACCTATATATTGAGTGGTGTCGCGCACGGCATGTAATATGCAAAATTGTACATACGGCCAATTAATATGACTGTGAAGTGTTGCCTTGCCGGCATAGGTCAATTATTTTTAATTAAAAAGAATAATGAAGTTAATTCAATATATTATTGTATTGGTCCATGAAAAAGATAATGTGGATGGTAGCATTTGGAAAAAATGTCGGCATTTTAGAATATGTGTCAAAAAACCTATATATTGAGTGGTGTCGCGCACGGCATGTAATATGCAAAATTGTACATACGGCCAATTAATATGACTGTGAAGTGTTGCCTTGCCGGCATAGGTCAATTATTTTTAATTAAAAAGAATAATGAAGTTAATTCAATATATTATTGTGTTGGTCCATGAAAAATATAACGTGGTTGGTAGTTTTTTGAAAGAATGTCGGCATTATTGCATAATTGTCAAAAAACCTATATAGGGAGTGGTGTCGCGCACGGCATGTAAAACGCTAAATTTTATATACGGTATAAAAAAATTCATATGACTGTGAGGTGTTACCTTGCCGGTATAAATCAATTATGTCAAATTACAAAGAATAATGAAGTTATTTGGGTGTGTTATTACATTAGTACACAATAAAGATAGAGTGGTTGGTAGCATTTGGAAAAATTTTCAACATTAGAGAATATGAAATAAAAAATCTGTATATGGAGTGGTATCGCGCAAGGCATGTCATTCGCTAAATTATACATACGGCAAATTAATATGACTATGAGGTGTTGCCTTGCCGGCATAGGTCAATTATTTTTAATTAAAAAGAATAATGAAGTTAATTCAATATATTATTGTATTGGTCCATGAAAAAGATAATGTGGATGGTAGCTTTTGGAAAAAATGTCGGAATTTTAGAATATGTGTCAAAAAACCTATTTATTGAGTTGTGTCGCGCATAGCATGTTATATGCAAAATTGTATATACCGTAAATTTATATGAGTGTGAGGTGTTGCCTTGCCGGCATAGGTCAATTAAGTTTAATTAAAAAGAATAGTGAAGTTAATTTAATATATTATATTTATTGGTCCATGAAAAATATAATGTGGTTGGTAGATTTTTAAAAAACTGTCGGCATTATAGAATATGTGTCAAAAAACCTATATATTGATTGGTATCGCACAAGGCATGTCATACGCTAAATTTAACAAACGGCCAGTTCATATGACTGTGAGGTGTTGCCTTGCCGGTATAGATCAATTATGTTTAATTAAAAAGAATAATGAAGTTAATTGGGTGTGTTATTAAATAAATACACAATAAAGATAAGGTGGTTGGTAGCATTTGCAAAATATGTTGGCATTATAAAATATGTGTCAAAAATTGAGTGTTGTCGCACACGGCTTGTAATATGCAAAATTGTACATACGGCCAATTCATATGACTGTGAAGTGTTGCCATGCCGGCATAGGTCAATTAAGTTTAATTAAAAAGAATAATGAAGTTAATTTAATATATTATTGTATTGGTCCATGAAAAATATGATGTGGATGGTAGCTTTTGGAAAAATGTCGGCATTATTGAATATGTGTCAAAAAACCTAAATATTGAGTGGTGTCGGGCACGGCATGTAATATGCAAAATTGTACATACGGCCAGTTCATATGACTGTGAGTTGTTGACTTGCCGGTATAAATCAATTATGTTTAATTAAAAAGAATAATGAAGTTAATTCAATATATTTTTTGTATTGGTCCATGAAAAATATAATGTGGTTGGTAGCTTTTAAAAATTATAGAATATGTGTCATAAAACTATATGGGGGGAGTAATTTAAGGGGGTGCCTTGCCGGTATAAATCAATTATGTTTAATTACAAAGAATAATGAAGTTATTTGGGTGTGTTATTACATTAGTACACAATAAAGATAAGGTGGTTGGTAGCATTTGGAAAAAATTGCAGCATTATAGAATATGTGACAAAAAACCTTATATGGAGTGGTATCGCGCAAGGCATGTCATACGCTAAATTATACATACGGCAAATTAATATGACTGTGAGGTGTTGCCTTGCCGGCATAGGTCAATTATGTTTAATTAAAAAGTAAAATGAAGTTAATTATTGAAAACATATTATTGTATTGGTCCATGACAAATATAATGTGGATGGTAGCTTTTGGAAAAAATGTCGGCATTATAGAATATGTGTCAAAAACCCTATATATTGAGTGGTGTCGCGCAAGGCATGTTATGCGTAAAATTGTACATACGGCAAATTTATATGACTGTGAGGTGTTGCCTTGCCGGCATAGGTCAATTATGTTTAATTAAAAAGAATAATGAAGTTAATTTAATATATTATTGTATTGGTCCATGAAAAATATAATGTGGTTGGTAGATTTTGAAAAAACTGTCGGCATTATAGAATATGTGTCAAAAAACCTATATATTGATTGGTATCGCGCAAGGCATGTCATACGCTAAATTTTACATACGGCCAATTCATATGACTGTGAGGTGTTGCCTTCCCGGCAATTATGTTTAATTAAAAAGAATAATGAAGTTAATTCAATATATTATTGTATTGGTCCATGAAAAATATAATGTGGATGGTAGCTTTTGGAAAAAATGTCGGCAATATAGAATATGTGTCAAAAAACCTTTATAGGGAGTGGTGTCGCGCAAGGCATGTCATATGCAAAATTTTATATACGGTAGATTCATATGACTGTGAGGTGTTGCCTTGCCGGTATAGATCAATTATGTTTAATTAAAAAAAATAATAATGAAGTTAATTTAATATATTATTGTATTGGTCCATGAAAATGCATGCATGCATTTGGAAAAAATGTCGGCATTATAGAATATGTGTCAAAAACCCTATTTATTGAGTTGTGTCGCGCACAGCATGTTATATGCAAAATTGTACATACGGCCAATTCATATGACTGTGAGGTGTTGCCATGCCGGCATAGGTCAATTAAGTTTAATTAAAAAGAATAATGAAGTTAATTTAATATATTATTGTATTGGTCCATGAAAAATATAATGTGGTTGGTAGCTTTTTAAAAAAATGTCGGCATTATAGAATATGTGTCAAAAAACCTATATATTGATTGGTATCGCACAAGGCATGTCATACGCTAAATTTTACATACGGCCAATTCATATGACTGTGAGGTGTTGCCTTGCCGGCATAGATCAATTATGTTTAATTAAAAAGAATAATGAAGTTAATTTAATATTTTTTTGTATTGGTCCATGAAAAATATAATGTGGTTGGTAGCTTTTTTAAAGAATATGTATCATAATATAGAGTTTGCCTTGCCGGTATCAATCAAGTATGTCAAATTACAAAGAATAATGAAGTTATTTGGGTGTGTTATTACATTAGTACACAATAAAGATAAGGTGGTTGGTAGCATTTGGAAAAAATTGCAACATTAGAGAATATGAAACAAAAAATATGGAGTGGTATCGCGCAAGGCATGTCATTCGCTAAATTATACATACGGCAAATTAATATGACTATGAGGTGTTGCCTTGCCGGCATAGGTCAATTATTTTTAATTAAAAAGTAACATGATGTTAATTATTGACAATATATTATTGTATTGGTCCATAAAAATATAATGTGGATGGTAGCTTTTGGAAAAAATGTCGGCATTATAGAATATGTGTCAAAAACCCTATATATTGAGTGGTGTCGTGCAAAGCATGTTATGCGTAAAATTGTATATACGGTAAATTTATATGAGTGTGAGGTGTTGCCATGCCGGCATAGGTCAATTAAGTTTGATTAAAAAGAATAATGAAGTTAATTTAATATATTATTGTATTGGTCCATGAAAAATATAATGTGATTGGTAGCTTTTTAAAAAATGTCGGCATTATAGAATATGTGTCAAAAAACCTATTTATTGATTGGTATCGCACAAGGCATGTCATAAGCTAAATTTAACATACGGCCAATTCATATGACGGTGAGGTGTTGAATTTGCAGGTATAGATCAATTATGTTTAATTAAAAAGAATAATGAAGTTAATTCAATATATTATTGTATTGGTCCATGAAAAATATAATGTGGATGGTAGCTTTTGGAAAAAAAGGCGGCATTATAAAATATGTGTCAAAAAACCTTTATAGGGAGTGGTGTCGCGCAAGGCATGTCATATGCAAAATTTTATATACGGTAGATTCATATGACTGTGAGGTGTTGCCTTGCCGGCATAGATCAATTATGTTCAATTAAAAAAAATTATATTAAAATTAATTCAATATATTATTTTATTGGTCCATGACATGCATGCATGCATATCGAAAAAATTTCGGAATTTTATAATATGTGTCAAAAACCCTATTTATTGAGTTGTGTCGCGCATAGAATGTTATATGCAAAATTGTATATACGGTAAATTTATATGAGTGTGAGGTGTTGCCATGCCGGCATAGGTCAATTAAGGTTGATTAAAAAATTAGTGAAGTTAATATAATATATTATTGTATTGGTCCATGAAAAATATAATGTGATTGGTAGATTTTTAAAAAACTGTCGGCATTATAGAATATGTGACAAAAAACCTATATATTGATTGGTATCGCACAAGGCATGTCATACGCTAAATTTAACATACGGCCAATTC